>CM068368.1:839682873-840882873 GCA_034769895.1 Magicicada septendecula
TCAAACAGAATCAAATAATGTTTTGCATACGTCAGTGATTTGTAGAGGACTCAAGGCCTTTAGATTTTGGTGAAGATCGGTTAAGGGGAAGGGGTAGTTTACCTGTAACCTTTTACGTTTTAACAAGAGTAAAGTACTTGAAAATTTATTTAAACTTTTTGAAACAATGGTAATTGTTGAAAATAAAATAATTTTGTTGCCAGGTAACAAAAATAAAGTCATTTTACTTCCATATTCCTTAAGGAATGGAAGTATGGTGATGGCAAAAAAAATCGTGTTCGAGATTATTGCAGATTCTGATTCTACTACACTCAAAACATGAAAAAAAGTCGTTTTCCGAAAAGTGTCTGTGTGTGTGTGTGTGTGTGTGTCTGTCTGTAGATTTTTTTTATGGCAAACGATAACTGCCGCAAATTCAAACAGAATCAAATAATTGTTTGCATACAGCTCTGATTTGTAGAGTACGCAAGACCTATTGTTTTTGGTGACGATCGGTTGAGGGAAAGGGGTAGTTTACCTGCAACGGTTTTTTTTTATCAATGGAATTTGTTTTTTTGGCAAACGATAACAGCCGCAAATTCAAGCAGAATCAAATAATGTTTCGCATGCAGCCCTGAATTGTAGAGGTCTCAAGACCTATTGTTTTTGGTGAAGATCGGTTAAGGGAAAGGGGTAGTTTACCTGTACCGTTTTATGTTTTAACAAGGGTATTCCTATGGCAAACGATAACAGCCGCAAATTCAAACAGAATCAAACGATTATTTGCATACAGCCCTAAATTGTAGAGTTCTCAAGACTTTTTGTTTTTGGTGAAGATCGGTTAAGGTAAAGGGGTAGTTTACCAGCAACGTTTTTTTAACAAGGGTATTTTATATGGCAAACGATAACAGCCGTAAATTCAAACAGAATCAAATAATGTTTTGCATACAGCCCTGATTTGTAGAGTACTCAAGACTTATTGTTTTTGGTGAAGATCGGTTGAGGGGAAGGGGTAGTTTACCAGCAACGTTTTTTTATCAAGCGTATTTTCTATGGCAAACGATAACAGCCGCAAATTGAAACAGAATCAAATAATGTTTTGCATACGTCCCTAAATTGTAGAGGTCTCAATTACTTTCGATTTTGGTGAAGATCGGTTAAGGGGAAGGGGTAGTTTACCTGCAACCTTTTACGTTTTAACAAGAGTAAAGTACTTGAAAATTTATTTAAACTTTTTGAAACAATGGTAATTGTTAAAAATAAAATAATTTTGTTGCCAGGCAATAAAATTATAATTTTTTCATTTTAATGTAATATAATATTTTTCATTTAATACAGCAATAAAAAGGCAGGTAAGACACAGCCTGGCTGTTTGGCTGAAAATGATTATAAATATAAATCTTAGAATATGGAAGTCATGTATGGTTCTCCATACCGATATTACTTCCATATTTCCTTAAGGAATGGAAGTATGGTGATGGCAAAAAAAATCGTGTTCGAGATTATTGCAGATTCTGATTCTACTACACTCAAAACATGAAAAAAAGTCGTTTTCCGAAAAGTGTCTGTGTGTGTGTGTGTGTGTGTGTGTCTGTGTGTCTTGTGTCTGTGTGTCTGTAGATTTGTTTTCTATGGCAAACGATAACTGCCGCAAATTCAAACAGAATCAAATAATTTTTTGCATACTGCTCTGATTTGTAGAGGACTCGCGACCTATCGTTTTTGGTGAAGATCGGTTGATGGAAAGGGGTAGTTTACCTGCAACGGTTTTTTTTAATCAAGGGAAATTTTTTTTTTTGGCAAACGATAACAGCCGCAAATTCAAACAGAATCAAATAATGTTTCGTATACGGCCCTGAATTGTAGAGTTCTCAAGACCTTTTGTTTTTGGTGAAGATCGGTTAAGGGAAAGGGGTAGTTTACTTGTAACGTTTTATGTTTTAACAAGGGTATTTCTTATGGCAAACGATAACAGCCGCAAATTCAAACAGAATCAAAAGATTATTTGCATGCAGCCCTAAATTGTAGAGTTCTCAAGACCTGTTGTTTTTGGTGAAGATCGGTTAAGGAAAAGGGGTAGTTTACCTACAACGTTTTTTTAACAAGGGTATTTTCTATGGCAAACGATAACAGCCGCAAATTCAAACAGAATCAAATAATTTTCTGCACACAGCCCTGATTTGTAGAGTACTCAAGACCTGTTGCTTTTGGTGAAGATCGGTTGAGGGGAAGGGGTAGTTTACCTGCAACGTTTTTTATCAAGCGTATTTTCTATGGCAAACGATAACTGCCGCAAATTCAAACAGAATCAAATAATTTTTTGCATACAGCCTGATTTGTAGAGTACTCGCGACCTATTGTTTTTGGTGAAGATCGGTTGAGGGGAAGGGGTAGTTTACCTGCAACGGTTTTTTTTATCAAGGGAAATTTTTTTTTTGGCAAACGATAACAGCCGCAAATTCAAACAGACTTAAATAATGTTTCGTATACAGCCCTGAATTGTAGAGTTTTCACGACCTATTGTTTTTGGTGAAGATCGGTTAAGGGAAAGGGGTAGTTTACCTGTAACGTTTTATGTTTTAACAAGGGTATTTCCTATGGCAAACGATAACAGCCGCAAATTCAAACAGAATCAAACGATTATTTGCATACAGCCCTAAATTGTAGAGTTCTCAAGACCTATTGTTTTTGGTGAAGATCGGTTGAGGGAAAGGGGTAGTTTACTTGCAACATTTTTTTAACAAGGGTATTTTCTATGGCAAACGATAACAGCCGCAAATTCAAACAGAATCAAATAATGTTTTGCACACAGCCCTGATTTGTAGAGTACTCAAGACCTGTTGTTTTTGGTGAAGATCGGTTAAGGGGAAGGGGTAGTTTACCTGCACCGTTTTTTTATCAAGCGTATTTTCTATGGCAAACGATAACAGCCGCAAATTCAAACAGAATCAAATAATTTTTTGCATACATCCCTCAATTGTAGAGGTCTCAAGGACGTTCGATTTTGGTGAAGATCAGTTAAGGGGAAGGGGTAGTTTACCTGCAACCTTTTACGTTTTAACAAGAGTAAAGTACTTGCAAATTTATTTAAACTTTTTGAAACAATGGTAATTGTTAAAAATAAAATAATTTTGTTGCCAGGCAATAAAATTAAAATTTTTTAATTTTAATGTAATATAATATTTTTCATTTAATACGGCAATAAAAAGGCAGGTAAGACACAAACACACAATTCACGTTATTTCTGGCCTCACTCATGTTTATTTTCTTACGTTTGCACGCTTTTTAAATGGAAAGTGCCGAAACCCACACCAACATAACGCGTGCAAGCCGAAAAAATGGACATCAATTTGCTTACTGGCGAAGCTAGTAGTTAATGAATGGATAGGCAAAAATCTTATCTTAAATTTTTTTTAAGGAATCACTAAAAGGACGGTGGGTCAAATCGGACGCTGAGGTAGAGTTGCTGTAACCGAATGGTTCCACAAACAGCCGTAAGAATTTTACTAGCAGGGAATCTACAGGTTAGCGCAACAGTGGAACTCATGTCTTAATGTTATTGGAGACTTCTTTTAAAATCGTTGAATAAAAAATGCTTTACAGCTCTATACGTGTTTCTATTGAACAATCCTTGTATTAGTCATACACAATAATACAACTGATTGAACTTCAAATTTTTAAACTTGATTAGTTTCTATATATATGTTTAATGTTACAAATAATTCAAATAACAATCTTGATCATCTGTTAGTTCAGCGGAATAACAGTGACACTTTTAATAACCGCATAAAATAAACACTTAGAAACAACACAGGCGCTTTAACTTAACTGTTTGGACCACAGAAGTGAGGCATGCCTCAACGCTCTATGTGTACAGCGCGGGACAATCCCCCCTCCCTACACTTCCCTATCACACCACTACATTGCTTACATACGATGTATACAAAAAACGCTGAGGCAAGTTCAGGTTGCCTCATTCGCTTTAAACGAACTATGCCGAATCTCACCTGTCACCATCTAGCGGTCTCTCAATAAAGCACGTTTCGGTTTAATAAATTTGACAGTCCCAGTAACAATGTATAATCTTTACGTTATGTAGTTCATACGTATTTATAATTTTTATTCTACAGAATTTGTTAGGGTAGGCATTGCCTCAATTGCCTCCATGTAACTTCGCCACTGATATATATGTGTACAACGTTATCGGCAACAAAGAAGTAGTTTTTGTTAAAATTCCTTCCCGGGATATTTGGCCGTAGTCCAATGTTTTCTACAAAACCAGACGTTTCGGCAATGCCATCGACTTCCATCATCAGTGAAAATCGAGTGCGATAACGTGATGTGGTATACGTTAGTGACCACAGTACTGTGGTTAAGGCTGAAGCAGTAAGTAGAAAGAAGTAGTTTCTATGGTAATATTTCATTTCGAAAATGATTTTAAATATAAATCTTAGAATATGGAAGTCATGTATGGTTCTCCATACCGATATTTACTTCCATATTCCTTAAGGAATGGAAGTATGGTGATGGCAAAAAAAATCGTGTTCGAGATTATTGCAGAGTCTGATTCTACTACACTCAAAACATGAAAAAAAGTCGTTTTCCGAAAAGTGTCTGTGTGTGTGTCTGTCTGTGTGTCTGTCTGTCTGTGTGTCTGTGTGTCTGTAGATTTTTTTTCTATGGCAAACGATAACTGCCGCAAATTCAAACAGAATCAAATAATTTTTTGCATGCAGCCCTGATTTGCAGAGTACTCGCGACCTATTGTTTTTTGTGAAGATCGGTTGAGGGAAAGGGGTAGTTTACCTGCAACGGTTTTTTTTTATCAAGGGTAATTTTGTTTGTTTGGCAAACGATAACAGCCGCAAATTCAAACAGAATCATATAATGTTTCGCATACAGCCCTGAATTGTAGAGTTCTCAAGATCTGTTGATTTTGGTGAAGATCGGTTAAGGGAAAGGGGTAGTTTACCCGCAACATTTTTTTAACAAGGGTATTTCCTATGGCAAACGATAACAGCCGCAAATTTAAACAGAATCAAATAATGTTTTGCATACAGCCCTAAATTGTAGAGTTCTCAAGACCTATTGTTTTTGGTGAAGATCGGTTGAGGGAAAGGGGTAGTTTACCAGCAACATTTTTTTAACAAGGGTATTTTCTATGGCAAACGATAACAGCCGCAAATTTAAACAGAATCAAATAATGTTTTGCATACAGCCCTGATTTGTAGCGTACTCAAGACCTATTGTTTTTGGTGAAGATCGGTTAAGGGGAAGGGGTAGTTTACCTGCAACGTTTTTTTATCAAGCGTATTGTCTATGGCAAACGATAACAGCCGCAAATTCAAACAGAATCAAATAATTTTTTGCATACGTCCCTGAATTGTAGAGGTCTCAATGACTTTCGATGTTGGTGAAGATCGGTTAAGGGGAAGGGGTAGTTTACCTGCAACCTTTTACGTTTTAACAAGGGTAAAGTACTTGAAAATTTATTTAAACTTTTTGAAACAATGGTAATTGTTAAAAATAAAATAATTTTGTTGCCAGGCAATAAAATTATAATTTTTTAATTTTAATGTAATATAATATTTTTCATTTAATACAGCAATAAAAAGGCAGGTAAGACACAGCCTGGCTGTTTGGCTGAAAATGATTTTAAATATAAATCTTAGAATATGGAAGTCATGTATGGTTCTCCATACCGATATTTAAAATTACTCTATGGCTATTGAAATAATAAATTCTAATACAATAAACAATAAAATATTTTATTTAAATGTTTAATAATTTATAGGAACAAATATCTTCTACAGCTGTCCTTATCAATCTTCTTATCTATCATGTCTCTGTAGTCCACATTTCACTTTTTTACATTGTCACTAAATATCACCTGGTCCATACTTTATGCCCTCTTTATTTATTACTATTTATTTATTTCCATATTTATTACTGGAAAATAATAACAATTCAAACACGAATCACATCAACAAAGCTCAACACAGCAGAAAACAAAACATTGCAGATAATTAACAACACGTCAATCAGCTGTTTTACAAGTCTGATTTTTTCATTGTAAATAAAACAGCTGATGCTGATGTTTTATACATGTAACATTTATTTACAAATTAGTACTAATATGATACATATATGTAAAATTATATTATATAAATAATATTGTTTTGTTATAATACCTAAATGAAATGTAAATCTAGCTTAGGTGCTAGGTATTTGTTTTTGCCTACAAACATTTTGGAAAAAATGTTTTAGTGTGTTTTTTAATAAAGAACTAACCATAGAACAATTTTGGACGAAACAAAATTTTATATTTTATCAATTTTAGGGACTATCCTTAAATGTAACAACAGTATAACCAAGCAAACAGAAATGTGTATTGTAATAATTTTGACAACACCTTTCGACAAAATATTCGTATTATCAGGTAACTAGAATAAATATTTGCATTTAAGACGTACTGAATGAAATAAAAAAAAAATCTAATGAAAGAAACAGTCATAAAAAGTTTGTATGCTTATAGAGTTAAGAACGTGTAGAAATATCAGTCACCAAAATTACATAATAGAAGGGATATTCGTGTGTTTCAACAGTTGACCTTAACATGATAACGTAGAGGAGTGCTGATTGTGTATAATTTTGTTAATCCGGGATTCTCTCCAGTCCTTGACGCAGAGACAACCCATCAACACGTTAAAGTTGTGTGGTTATTAAACTGATGACAGGATTTTACGGGATTAAATTCGACCTGCCGCAGGGTAAGGACGGTAGTAACCCGCTATAATGACGAAGCCTACAGATTTTGTGACTCATTCCAGCCCGTGAACACACACACACACACACACACACACACACACACACACACACACACACACACACACACACACACACACACACACACACACACACACACACACACACACACACACACACACACACACACACACACACACACACACACACACACACACACACACACACACACACACACACACACACACACACACACACACACACACACACACACACACACACACACACACACACACACACACACACACACACACACACACACACACACACACACACACACACACACACACACACACACACACACACACACACACACACACACACACACACACACACACACACACACACACACACACACACACAAAGAGAGTCGGGTACCGTTTGGATAAGCAAAAACAACTTTGTTGTCTCCTACTTACAGTTACTAATTACAAAAAAAAACTAATATCGAATGACGTGGATTACAGCGCTGTCGTAGAACCTTCACTGTCAAAAACAAAACTGAAAACTAACAGGCTGCCAAGGTGGTGGTTGAATATTTTTGCACGGAGATCGTAATCCAATTGTGGTACAGTTCTTTGTCCTATTAAATCGTTAATACAATTTCTTAAATGTATGGTCAAGATATATTAACTTAGGTCTACTTTATATCACGGTTTCCATTAAGAGCGACTAGATGTTGTAATGTTTTCTAGATGGCAACAATGTTCGAGTATTGTGTTTCGCTTCTTCTTCTTCTTGTTCATACCTGTTAAGTGTTAAGCCTTAGGGAGTCCCTGTCATCGATCCTAGATTTTTTTCTAGAAACATTTTTTTTTTGTATCAGCCATCTATGGACCACATGCCAATTTCAATTCTTTACTCTCTGTTTTTTCTTTTTCTCCAAAATTCTTTCATCTTTTCACTGTGTCTCTTCTTTCTGTCTTCAGTCCACTTTGAATCTGCGTTGTTCTCTCTCCTAACCTGGACTCCTTCCATTTTGAACAATTTTGTCCGAAAAAAATTTATCTTTCAATTGCTTCTTCTGCGTGTACATTATTTTTTTTCTAAATCCTTTTGGACTTCTTCAATCCAACTACTTTAATCTTCCCCCACAGATATTTGAAGATTTGCTTTGTCAACCTATTGTCGTCCATTCTATATAGATGTCCAAAAAATAATAGTCTTCTTTTTCTCATTGTTTCTGTTATATTTTCTATACTTTGTTCTTCTTTTTGTTAATTTGTATATTTAAAAAAAAATTAATATAGCCAATTTTTAATATAGTAATACTAATTTTTATTAATCTTGTTTTTGCTGATTATTCTGTACAATTTATTTTAAAGTGCAGATAACATTTTGAATAGAAATTTTCGAATTATGGAAACGCTGGAACCGTCTCGAACAGCCGTGATCGTCCTCCACCCGTCCCTCCCATAGTCAAGCAGGTCGCCAAGGCCGCGCTAAAGTACGTTCCAGAGTATTCTGGAGAACACTTGAATTACGCATTAAGTGGGATGTTGGTAAGAATGGAATGTTTATTCTGGAACTTTCCGCGACCTAAAAAAAAACAAAGCGTCTGGCTTTGTCAAGTTAGTTGTGTTGAGCGGTTTTCCCTAGTGCGGATCGAGTGGCGGCGAAGTGTTATTGTGTTACAGTTAGTGTAGAATTCTAATAGGTGACATTATTATTGGGTGTGGACAAATTTAATATGAATTATTGTATGAGTATCATCTTGTTGATTACAAACTATTATTTGTGATTAATTAAAGCTGGTGATTAGTGACTTCACTGGTGTCTGTATTTTGTTTTCCACTGTACCATACGACGATCAGTGACAGCGTCGTAACATTATATTTATTTACCAGGTTGTGGTCACAATGTGCAATCCCAGAGTAGTGGAAAATAAAAAAAGCGATTTCTATATTCAAGAAAGGAAAGACGAATGATACTTCAAATTATCGAGGCATCAGTTTACTGAATGCAGCTTACAAAATCTCCAGTAAATGTATAGTGACATAATTGATGAATGGCTTTGCAGGATCTCACACTTATGTTATTATAGGACTGAGAGGGTTTCTGGAAAAGAAGATAATGTATTTACGATGTTCTCTCTTTGAACCAGATTATTCAGAAGCAAAGATCGACAGAGCCAAACTTGTGACAATTATGGGTAAAAGAGATATCTAATCAAAGTTTCACAAAGTTTATTTAGGAGTAATAAAACTGTAATCGATACGGGAAGAGAATTAAAAAGATAAATTCCCATCAATCAAGAAGATTAATAAAGACGATCTCATTAGAGAATGGAAAAAACTAAGAATGAATTAAGGTACAGAGATCAGACGCAACACATACCTAAATACAAACTTATTTGCGGACGACCAGCTTATAACAAAAGACGATGAAGAAAATTTATAATGTTGTATGATTTAGAATGTTGGGCGCCTAGGGAAAGCGATCTTAGACAGTTGGAGTCATCAGGAATGAAATGTCTTAGGTCGGCGAAAGGCTGTGTTAGGGGAAATAGGATACGAAATGCAACCATTAGCCAGGAGTTAAACATTCAGTCGGTTGTACTACAGGCAGAAATGTGTAAAGAAAGATGGAAGGAACATGTATCTGTAATGCATAAAGAACGGATCCCAAATCAGGCCTTGAACCAGGCCCAAGAGGTAGAAGAAGTGTGGGAAGACCGATGAATAAATAGTGAAGTAAAAACAAGCAGAATTCCCTAACCCTGGAAGGGCAGAAGAAGAAGAGATATCCTTTCTGTATTATTGGTTTCTATTTAACCGTCCGGTTAAATAACCATTATCTATTACGGATATTTAGCCACAAGAATTTATTTAAATCTATATTAGGTTTAGTATATGAATTTTGTTTTGTTTTGTTTTGTATGTGTGTTATTTTAGGGGGTGACCTCCGTTGAAGAAATTTTAACCACATTAATAATAATACATTAATTGATGTCTTTCATTCCCGGATTTCGTTGTCCATGACGTGTCTGTTGTTATTAATTAACTAAGATATAGTACTACCGACCCGGATCAAAAACCACAAAGATTTGTGATACAAGTCGGTAGTGTTATGTATTATTTAATTTATATTTTTCATTTTTAAGATCGAGAAATGACACAACAATAGGTCAACAATAAATTTCATATACCTGATATATTTTTTGCTCATTTGATGTAAAGCAGGCTCAGCTTGTCTTCTGTTTCGGTTCTCCATTAATACTGTGCTATAGACAGTGCGTATATTGACTTATTATACCTGTGCTTGAGAGGAAGATTTGTTGGATTGTCAAGTTGTAGGTGAATTACGGTGACCGTATAGCGTACTTGGGGATTGTTTAACTGGCTCCCGTGTCCGCATGTTATTCCAAAGCGGCACACAATCTGTAGCGTGTAACTATTTTTGTTTCTATACGAAGTTCAGAGGAATAGATTTTAACATAAATTCGCAGTATGCATAACAAAATTTTTTAATTTCAAAAGAATTTTGCCTCTAGCAAAATGTTTATACAATACAAAGCATACGAGATTATCTCGATTAAAATTACATTCTGGAAAAGAAAGCTTGCAGCGTAATTGACAAGAACAGAAGTACAGGCTTGGTGCCGCGGCCTATCTGTGACCGCACGCAGGAACATTGTTTTGTATAATCCGCCATTGAGGTTTCACTAAATATTCCCTTGTAGACTGACGCCAACAAAATATTCTCCTAAACAGCGACTCAGCCACGTGACCCACTTCCCTTCCCTAGTTAAAAGTCAAATTTACTCGTTTATTTTTCATGTTGCTTCAACAGATTCTACAAATATTAGGTAATAAAAATAGGAACTGCAACAACAGATATAAGTTGAAAGTACCAATACCAAACCAAGGTTATGATTTTCTCTGGATTGGAATCTGTAAGTGCCAAAACCGTTTTAGAAAATGAAACGTTGGAACGAATAACGGAATTAATAATATGGTTTCCATTATAAGTTATAGGTCTGATTATGGTAAAGCCTAAGATAAAAAGTATTGAAGCTTTTAATAGTGTACGTGAATAAACAGGACGTTACGTAAAAGTTGTCCTCACTGTACGTTTGCATAGGGTGACATGTATTGTTCTGTGTTCTACAAATTTAACTTGAACCATTGTATGAGAGTGCCCTCGTTAATTTTAGACTGTTGTTGGTGTCTTATTTAATGTTCGTAATTAGATTTCATTGGTGTCAGTTATTCTGTTTCTACTGTACAACTCGACGATCCGTGAGACCGTCGTAACAATACGCACAGGATGCCAAATATTAGTTTGCAGTGAACACTTTAAGGCAGCAGTCGGCAACCCTGTGCTCGTCGATAAGGTTTGACGCGCCCGCGAACCGATTTGTAAATTTATTTTTCTTTAAACGAAGGAACGCACCAGCATTGTACCTGCTTCGAAGTACATTATTATAAAATAGTACCAGCCATTTACCGAACCACGCTACGTTTTTCCCCAATACGATTGTCGAGCTTGTCGCCCAGAGCCCGTAAACACCTTTCTCCCCAAAGGAAAATTGATTTTTCAAGTTTTACATTTCTGTGCATTTTATGAAAATAAATAGTGTTACTCTGGTAAGTTCTTTAATTTATTTTTATTAAAATGTTTTCATGTTTAAACATTTTTTTTGTTTAAAGTTTTGTTAGTTTTAACGTGCGTGTGATGACGACAAATTGTTGATGGCCTACTCCTAATGTGAAAAATTTTCATAAATTCATATGAAAAATACTGCAAAGCTTTTTCTGATTCGGTGTTCCACATCGCTAATCTAAGCTCAAGGGTATTATAAAGCGACAGTTAATGTTTACAACGTCCGGTTATTAAACCCCGCACCTTTCTATTTTCCATTGATGGGTGGGAAGGGGGTGCGCCCATCGAACTGGTGCTCAGTTATATATGCGCCCCCATAAATCCTAAGGTTGCCTATGACTGCTTTAAGTCATAAACCTGAACGAAGGAAAAGACAAGGTAGGACAAGAAATTGATAGAACTAATACTTGAAGCTGAGAGGATGATGATAATGATGTAAAAGTGGTTAAATAAACATCTCTAATTTCGAATCAGCAACGTGGTCAAAGTTCTCACACAGTGTCGCGAAAATTTTTAAATAAATAACAAATTCTTCGCCTTTGCGAGTAAATTGGATTAAACACATTTGGTAAGGGGTAAGCAGAGTGTAAAATATGCTACAGTTGCAACTCTAGTTTTGTGTTTAAACTCTATTAGTAGCACAGGCTGATATCTCTCGCGTGTAACGAGTTTTACTGTAATTAAAAAGAAGACATATTACTACGATTTCTGAAATAATTTTTTATACTCAGCATATTCTACGTTTTGCAGATTATGTGTAAAATGAAAACTGGAAGTTGAGACTTGATTTATGCTCCATAAAAGTATTGTTACGACATTACAGAACAATCTACGCGTTTTTTGGATGTTCAAGTGCAATCAGTCTGTAATGTTGTGTGCTTACGTGATCTCAACAGGTTTTCTAGACTTCGCCGGCCGTGCACACTGTGTCAAGGACGCAAACAATTACGTTCTAGTGTAGCGCTGACGCGTAGTATGGAATATTCTGGTGTCCGAGCGGGGTATAAATACAAGGCTTCAGCGGCGTTTAGTTCAGTTATTGTCGGGCGATTTACACAGTGCCGTTCGAAGTATTGTGGCGAAGTGTTGCGTGTTTTACCATTGTGCGGGACAATTGTGATACAATTGTGTTTTATATTAGTCGACATTATTACTGGGTGTAAACAATTTTTATTTGATTTGTTGTAAGAGACTGTCTTGTTGATTATTAACTGTATCTGCCATTAATTAAAGCTGTTGATTAGTGATTTGGTTGGTGTCTTGTATTTTGTTTCCACTGTACCATAAGACGATCAGTTAGACCGCCATAACAGTACGTTGTGTAGGCCTATATTAAAATTATTAGTAATTCTGTATCTCCTCTCCAAGTTTACATAAACATAAACGCGTGCGCGCGCAATCACACACGCGCGCGCACACACACAGGCGCACACACACACAACTTAGTACATTGCCTTTTGTTAACATCTTAAAACATTGGAGACGCGGAATTGCCACTGGTGATCCTGTATTTGACCCCAGCCTGCTTGTACTTGACTAGCAATCAGACGTTTTAGCCGAAGGTCACTGTTGAATGATATTGCGTAGCATATTGTAGAATCTAAACACACTCGCGCGCGCGCGCACGCACACGCACACACACAAAGTACCGTTCGCTCATAAACGAGCCGGCTGAAGTGGCTCTTTTACGTCGAATGAATGAGACAGTTCCAGGGCATATTTACGGGGAGGAGGACGAACGGGACCGGACCTCTCCCCCAAAAGGTCGAAAGAAGTTGAAGAATTTTAAGGTTATTTTATTATTTTTCCCAGCTTTGTACGCTAATTTAGTAGTAACTATTTTTTAAATATACAAACATGTTTTGTATATTTGCGTATATGTTTGAAATATGAAATGTAGAAACATAAATTCAGTGAATAAATATCTTCTAAACAATGTTCCAATAACGCGTACTATTATTGTGTTATTACCGTTCCCTTTAATGGGATTGGTTTCAGGACGTTATCACACGTCTTTCAACCACTATAAAGATAGCGATGTGAGTCGGGTAATAGTAATAAGATTGGGTCGGGTCTCTGTCAATCAAATTTGGCACACGGAATTCTACAACGTTTCCACGCTGTCTGATACAAGGCCATTAACGTGTAGCCACAAGAATGAAGTAAACAGGTTGTTTAAAGATGGAGAAAAAACTGGAGACTTATTTCACTTTTGTCAAATGGCCGGGTATCAGAATTACGTTGTTTTGTATAGTGTATGTCGTTTAAAGTTTTTTTTTTGCAAAACCACTGAGTGTTTATTTAAAAATCTGCAAACTAATTCTAATATACAAACGCAAAAATATTTACCAATAGGTTTCGTTCGTTGCTGTAATATTGTGTTTAACACGTTTTTTACGATCGATTTGTTAAAATTTCGAGGTAGACAAATGCTCACTACTGAAATGGTAAACGATATTAAAAACCAACTCCCGGAAGTTACTAGACAATCGGAATTCCTAAAACAACAGTTTTGAAATCAATTCTGTTCTTAATTTACAATTCTACAAAATTAGTGCTGTCCAAGAACTTAAAGAACCTGATAAAGTAAAAACAGCTTTAATTAGTGTAAGTGGTTGCAATCATCTTATTAAAAGAAACCTAACGATGTAGGTTTTTTTCTGAAGATATTTGAAAAGTACAAAGTACAAAGTGGTATTTCTCATACAGGTTTAACAACCGAGGACCATCATGAATAATGAGTGTGAGGCTTCATTACAGAGGCTTTATTATGACATTTATCTAAAAGCATGATTAAAGAGTAAAAGCTGGTCTAACTTTTGTACTTACGTTTTATAATTATGTTTTCAAAAATAATTATAAAATTCTGCTTTAAAATTAAATATTGTAACGATACATATCCTCACCGTACATGAAAGAACTATGATAAGATAAGAAAACAATCAATGACTAGTACTAGTATACCTAATAAATAAAAGGATATATAAATAAGTGTGTATTCAGCATAACATTCAATCCACAAACTAAACCAAAACAGTGAATGAAGAAAAAATAAATAATAAAGAGTGAAAAAATAGTAATTATGAAGAAAGATAGAAAAGAAAAAAAACATAGTAACGTGATAAACCCAATGAACCCAATAGATATGGTAAGTGAGAGGACAAACAAACCAACGGTAAAACTCGATAGAGTGAAATGAAAATGTGATGAGTAAGCAACAAGACAATGAAATAAACTAGCAACTATACAAGAGTGAGTTGAAGGCCACAGTAACTACAGAGTAACGTAAATGCTTAGTGAAACTAAAATAACCCCCAGGAAAGAGACTGAACTGACAACCTGGTAACTACCAGGGACAATATAAATAAAAATATTAAACAAATAGAAACCAATAATAATAAAAGAGCTAGGATCAGACAGTAATTGAGCTGATAGAAAATACAATGGAGTAGAATAAATAAGATTAGAAATATGTGTATTAGTATAAGGAAAAAGTGTAAAAACATATATTAAGGGGAAGTGAAATGATAAGTGTCAAAAAGGGAAAATAGTGATGATCAGAGATCATGTAATAAACCAGTGGGGAGTCAGAAAGTGAATTAGTGGTCTTGCATATAAACTAATTCATATGAAGAACCAGTAGATGGAATCAATAATAATTAATTGTTAAAAAGTTTTATATACCTGGTGAAGCCATAATTTTGTTATGTTATAATTATTTGTTCAAATGTTTATTAATTGTTCAAGAACAGTAGTTGAAAACTGTTAAAAAGTGTTAATATCATGTACAGGGTAAAATATTACATTATGTAAAAACTATTGTGAAAGAATGGCTAAATACTAAGCCTATGGGCCAAAAGAAATGAGCTAACCGTAATGAAACACGGAAGGTACTAATAGAATTACTGTAAAAACCCATAATTGTAATAACCAGATGGATAGGGAAGGTAATAATAGTACATAAGACAAGCCATTGAACTGACATTTTGTCAATATTATTGTTGTTATAAAGATATCATTAATAGGTATTTAAAACTGTGATGTTATATTATGTAATGAATAGGTATCAACAATTACTGTTAGTAGTAAGAACAACCCTATTAGAACATATTAAAATTGTAAAGAAGGCAATTAGAAATGTTAAGAAAAAATATGTAAAAACCTAAAAAACTTAAATTTATAAAGGTGCTAAAATATGTGATACTGGGCCGAAATGGGCCACATAAGGTATCAAAATACTTCAATTTTACTAAACAATAACACCGTATAAATCAAATTTAACTTAATCTAAAAATAAACAGGGAATAATTTGAGGTGACAGATATAAATTTCAAAGATTTCGAATAATTAACGTCACGTGACTAGAGGTCGGGAAATAAGGACCAATCAGAGCTCACAAAAGCTTGGTCATAATCGTTGACTAAACGGAAAAATTCGTTTACACTATTGTTAACTTTCAAACCGAACAGATCAACTTCATGTAACAGAGAGTCACATTTTTTTATGAATAGCCAAAAGTAAATGTAAAGAGACGCAAAAAACGAAACAAGAAAATAAGGAAATCCATTAAAAAATTACACGAGAAAACTATAATAATAGAAGAAACCGAAAATCGAATGAGAAAATGATGATCTACTCAAACTAACACATCCAAAGTATAAAAAGCGTAGCGTCGAGTTGGTGAGATTTTGGTAATCTAATAACGAAATAACACACCATTACACGACACGAGATTCACCAAAAACACTGTTAAACCAGACAGTTGTGAACTTCAACAAAACTTTATTCAACACCATTGTGGACATTAAATTATTAAAACACTATTTAATTTAAAGAAATTAGTCGAAGCAGATTTTAGGGCCACTCAGATACAGGGCGACGGCCATTTTGAATGAAAATTCCGCCGTTTCGATTGACTTTTGAGACAGAAACGAGAATAGTAATACACTTGAACTCAAACATTATTTTAATTTTATTAGTTATTAAGAATGTTGTTTAACCAATTGTAATGTATTGTATTTTATCCTGAAGCATTTTCTGATCTTTCCTAACAACTCAAAGAATCCACTACCTGAAAAAAAAAGAAATAATATTGTGATTGATTTTAACCATTTTTTTGTTGGAGTTGAGTTTGGTGAGTGAGTCGATATGGCCAATATCCCGTTCGATTCACGAACCGGTAAACTGACCCATGTTTTAAACATTATCAAATAAACTAATTTGTTAACCGAAAAAGCATTTTAGTTTTTGAGAGTGAATTAAGATAAACGATTTTCAGGTGACAAGGAAGAAGAGAAATACGGCGAGAGTGAAGAACATTGAGAAATTAGGAGACAAAACCAGATAACCTACAAGACTGAGTCGAATCAGTAATCGATTGTGGAAAAACAACACAATCTATTTAAAGATCAATTATTTTGGCTACATTTCAAAAAGTACGGACGCGAACACCGCTCTGATAACCGTAAACTCGATGACGACCTGTCATTGACTGATAATTCTTTTCAATTAAAGTAATTAAATAAATAAAATCAATAATAACAATAATTCAATAAATAACAAATTTATTTCAAACTAATAAATTTTAAAGAAAAGAAAGACTCGCAAGCAAATGAAATCTTACAATAAGTATGTTAACTTAAATGCATTAACTGTTATTCATTTTTGACTAATATTGTAGTGTTTTCTAGGGGGTGGAGGTTATATGACTTAATTGAGTACCCTGTACTGATATGTCAAAGTCATAAATGGGACCCAGCTAAGCAGAAACGCCATACCGTGTGTCTGCTTTCGCTATACCGAATAGCGAAGGTTAGTAGAATAGAGATTTACAGTGACAGACGGACTAGTGAGACAGACGGACTTTTTCCATTACAACTTTTTTATAAAAAAGCGACGTTTCGGGTACACAACAAATCGACAGCCGTCTTCAGGTAAAAATAAAACAAAAAACAACACAAATAAAAGACGATATTATCTGTGTGGATAAAAATTAGGAGTATAGCCATTGAGTTTGAGGTACGTACTCCCATTTCACTCTATTTGGTCAACGGCATCAAGATGTGGAAGGAAACGGGATACCACCATATTAAGGACCCATGTTGGATATCCTTAGTAGAGCAAATTGTATGACCCTCTATGTAAAATGTTCCGGAGGTTATAGTATGCGAGGAATATGGATTGAGGATTAATAAGGAAAAAACTAAGTGTACGGTGATTAGCAGAGGAGGAAAAAGGGCATACATAAAAATAGGGCAAGACAAAATACAACAGGTGGAGTTGTTTAAATATCTTGGAAGCTTGATAAGTGAAGATATGTCCTGCACTTGTGAAATTAGAGCAAGAATTGGTATAGGGAAAGAGGCATTTAATGGGAAGAAAAGACTGCTGTATGGCAAAAGTAATAAGAATTTAAGAAAAAGGTTGGCCAAATGTTATGTGTGGACCATTGCTTTATATGGTGCAGAGACATGGACACTGAGGAAAGAGGATGAGAAAAGATTAGAAGCATTTGAAATGTGGGTTTGGCGAGCAATGGAAAAAGTGAGGTGGGTTGATAAAGTAAGGAACGATGAAGTTTTAAGAAGAATAGGGGAAGAGAGAAGAATCCTGAAGGTAATAGAAAATAGGAAAAGGAATTGGTTAGGTCACTGTTTAAGAAGAGACTGCTTGCTTACAACTGTCATGGAGGGTGTCATAGAAGGAGGAAAAAGAAGAGGGCGTAGAAAAATGAAGTTAATAGATAGCATTAAAATCAGAGGGTGTTACGAAGAAACGTAAAGACTGACATGCGATAGGACAGCTTGGAGAGCTTTTACCATTTGGATACCTGCCTTAGAGCAGAACACCAAATAATAATAATGCGGAAGAAAACTAACTGACCATGTGTTTGATACAAAAAAATGTGGTTTATAGTATCCTGTGTGAATGTGGTTCTGAATATGTGGGCGAAACTGGTTGACTTCTTCAGGTCCGAGAGAATGAACACAGAATGAATGTGAAAAAGGGAATAGAGCAAGATTAAGCACAAAGTCTTATAGGATAAAGAATTACACTAGATTCCTAATTAACCGAACCGCGATTAACGGACTTTCCGGATTAACCGAATGATGACGCGGTATCATCATTTTTCTTTTTTCAAGAATTTTGCATATTTAAAATTTTATAACGTTTATGACTTAAATACGTACTACTGTATTTGAAAATGTAGTTTGAAAAATAGTTTTTAATTCGATTAAAATAAAGTTGTCCTTGTAAATTTGTATACAGTAATATTGTATGATTTAATTACAGTATTTAAAGCCCGTTGATTTTAAAGACGTCTACATTTTAATAGAAATATGTAATAACGGCACACGAGTATTGCTAGTTTCCCTAAAAAACGACTAAAGGCGCTTGTTGATCTTTAGCGTTTTTTTCCCGCTAAAGAAATGTAAATTACAGTACAGTACTAGGTTTTGTTTCCGATTTAACCGAATCACCCTTGATCCCATTCAAATTCGGTTAAACGAGACTCTAGTGTATTTGTAAAGAGAAGAAATTGTTCGAACGTAGATTTGAGGAAGCTGCTTTCATAACGACTAGTGGTGACTGTGCTAATCAAGTAAGCAGTGAAATTCCGAATAGCTGGCTTCGTTCTATCAGGAAAAATATTTTGGGCGTTGGGTAGGTTAGGCTTTGGGGCAGGTTAGGGTAAGTTACTGTTGTTTGGGCGTGTGTTATATTCAATGTGTGTGTGTGTGTGTGTGTGTGTGTGTGTGGTGTCTTAGATTTCATGGTTGGTAATTTTTATTTAATTTTGTTTGTTACCTATGAAAAGTATTAAAAGGTGTATTAATACTATAGTGTGTTTTAACTCTCTGTTTGTTGTGGGACAGAACATTGTTTGTCTATTATTTGCGATGTTTCAGTTTTGTTTTCGCCTGAAGACGGCTACCAAAACGTTTGTCGTGTAGCCGAAACGCCGCTTTTTAATAAAATGCAGCGATGGAAGAAGTCCGTCTCACTAGTAGGCCTAAGATCTACAGTGTTATCTCTAGACCCACGTAGTGTAGAGAGAGGATTTGTCAGTACTGATGCTTATGCTCGTATTATATAGCTAAATTACGTAACTAAATGAATACGCACCATGCATTGAACATTA
This sequence comes from Magicicada septendecula, assembly GCA_034769895.1. Lineage (NCBI taxonomy): Eukaryota > Metazoa > Arthropoda > Insecta > Hemiptera > Cicadidae > Magicicada > Magicicada septendecula. Next base: position 839,702,426 of record CM068368.1, read on the forward strand.
AGGGTATTCTTCGTATTGTTTAAATTGGCAGCCATCCTTACTATTTCTTTTATGAATTTGCTAACTGCTATAATTTTTTATTGTTTGACTAAGCTTTTCGTCATTACTGACATCTTCAGGTCTTAAACAACGAAATAAAGAAAGGTCTTAAATAAAGAAATAGAAAATAACAAAAAAGAAAAAACAAATGAAGAAAAGAAATATAAAGGAGCAATAACATACATAGGATATCAAACAAAAATGTTACAAAAATGTTTCGAAAAATATGAAATACAGATAGGAATAAAGAAAACGAAAAATGTATTCGAATATATAAAAAATGATAAAAAAAAGAAATTCCATTAACAGAAAAAAGCGGCGTATACAAATTAAAATGTGGGGAATGTAATAAGATATATCTGGGAGAAACTGGAAGAAAATTTAAAATTAGAATGAATGAACACGCAAAAGGAGTTAGAGTAACGAACTCACTATATGCAAGACATTTCAACGAATCAGGCCATAAATTCATAAATCCCAATGAAAATATGGAAATAATTAAAATAGAAAACAATCCACAAAAAAGAAAATTAATAGAAGAACTAGAAATACTTAAAGTTAAGGTTGTTTAAGACCTGAAGATGTCAGTAATGACGAAAAGCTTAGTCAAACAATAAAAAATTATAGCAGTTAGCAAATTCATAAAAGAAATATTAAGGGTATTGTTGGTTTCAGTTGTTCGCTTACAAATGACAATAACACCAGTATGCGTTTCCAGTGTGTCCGAGTGCACTCGACGCGTACCCATAACCCAGTAACGAGACACAAACTACGTATATCCGAACAACATTAACTTCGTAAGGGTTGTGTTTCTGTCGGTTGTTATGTTTGCACGCTGCGGTAAACATTTTACGGGATCAACATAAAAGATTGTATTTGATAACAATGGGTTCACTGAATGGTTAGAAATTTGTGTAAATAAATATTCTGTTTACTTTCCCACTAGTTTTCACATAAATATCACTATTACATTAACGACTCGGAACACTAGATTTTTTATAAGTAAAAGCATAAAGTTTTACCTTATAGCCGGAACCGGTTTTATCCTTTAAAAGGCTTCTTCAGAGGCTGCCGCTGGTAGCGCTGTCCGTCTTGTTGTGGGTGACGGAATCGAATTTCGAAAGATCGATGCTGTGTGTGTGGGGTGAGATATGTTCGAATAATGCGTGCGATTTGAATTGTGTCTGTTCGTTTAGGATGTCGTTTTTATTTGTTTTTGTGTGTTTGTATATTTCCAATTGTTCTAGAGTTTCTAGTTTTCGGCCTTTTGTGTGTACGTGTAGAATGTTCATGTTATTGTTTTTATATGTGTGGTTTTCTTCAATGAGGTGGTTTGCAAAGGTGGATTCTGTAGTGGAGTGGAGTGCCTTTGTGTGTTCAATGTATCTCTGTTTGAAGCTACGTCCTGTCTGGCCTATGTAGAATTTATTGCAATTTAGCTTGTAAACACCGGGTAGATCAAATTTGTTTTGTGCTTTGTGAGTGTGTTTTGATAGTATGTGTTCTGTTTTGTTAGTTGTTTTGTAAGCGATTCTGTATCCTGCTTTTTTGAATTTGTGGGCTATTTTTTCAGTTTGTTTGTTGATGTGTGTTAGTGTTATTAATTTGTTGTTTTCTGTCTTTGTCTGTCGTTTGTTTTGTGTATGAGTTTACTGACTATTGTTCAGTCATATCCGTTAGATTCTGCTAGATATTTTATCGTGTTTAGTTCGTCTGTGTAGTCTTTTTCATATAAGGGGATGTTGTTAAGTCTATGTATCATGGTTCTGAAGGTAGCTAGTTTGAGTTGTATTGGGTGATTGATATTCGAAATTCGATTCCGTCACCCACAACAAGACGGACAGCGCTACCAGCGGCAGCCTCTGAAGAAGCCTTTTAAAGGAGAAAAGCGGTTCAGGCTATAAGGTAAAACTTTATGCTTTTACTTATAAAAAACCTAGTGTTCCGAGTCGTTAATGTAATAGTGATATTTAGTTAAGTAACGGACACGTCATGGACAACGAAATCCAAGAGTTTTTACATGTTTTAACGTTCATTTAATATTGTTACGTAATGCTGAAAAAGTGTTACGTAATACGGAACGTTCTACAAGTTTCTCGAATTCCAGCTGTAATGCATGTGCGCGTACAGTACATAAAGCTGCTACTTTGCGGTGAAAGACAATTACGCGTCAACTATAGGGTCTATACCAGACCATACCGTTCAGCGCAGTGTGTCCATGGACACTGTTTCTAGTGAATTCTCAAGAGCGCCTGTCTGTTTAACAAGTCATACAAAATGGCAGATTATTCTGGAAATCAGCGGGGTATAAATATAGCCATTCATTCAGCGACGGTCAAGTTAGTTGTTGTCGGGCGATTACACAGTGCGTTTGAGTGGCGATTACACAGTGCGTTCGAAGTGTTGTGGCGAAGTGTTAGTTGTTTTATAATCGTGCGGGACAATTGTAATACAAATGTGTTTTATATTAGTTGACATTTTATTGCTTGTGAACAATTTTTTATTTGATTTGTTGTAAGAGGCTATCTTGTTGATTACAAACTGTTTAATTGTGATACTTAAAGTTGGTGATTAGTGACTCAATTGGTGTCAGTTATTTTGTTTTCCACTGTACCGTACGACGATCAGTGAGACCGTCGCAACAATATTGATACGAAAGTCACACAGATCGTCCGTATTGTTGGACAACAGATTAACTGACACCAATGAAGTCGCTAATTATAAACTTTAATTTGACACAAACAACACTTATAACCCACAAAGACGCTATTAGAAATTGTTAGAGTTTATAGAAATTTGAAATTTTAGGGCGCAGGATCTAAAAAAATGTGACAAAAGTTTGATACAATTGCAAATCCATTTGGGATATCAAATTAAAGAAAATTTTAACGAATATCTGATTATAATGTTAAGTTTGGGAAATTTCCAATTTATTGGAATTTTTAGCGTTTATTGTAGGATTGCTCTACAGTTGCTCAACTAAATAAACAGTTATAGGGTACTAGGAAATTTCGTAATTTTACTAACAATTCAAAAATTAATTAACATCAAAATTTATCCAATAACCAATGTAAACTGTTCAAAATAGTGAGCGATTTCTGCATTATAGTGACACAGCAGGCCTGGTTGCTGGCCGAGTAGTCGGTATAACGCCTGGAAGAAGCATCTCATATGACTTTGAAAGTTACATAATTCTACCACGCAGAATGATCTCTAAACGTCTAGAACATCTTTGTGCGTGGCCGTGTGCTAAAAATTACATAGGCACTTTTGTTATTTTTCAGCTCAACGTAGCATATATATTGTCAAATTATAATTAATTCTACAAGTAGAGTGTTCATATTTTTTATACTTTTACAGAATATATCTAATTCATCAGAGGTTTCTAAATGAATTCATTTCAGACTACTAGAATTCATTTAGAAACCTCTTATAAAACATACGTACGAGTGAAACTCGTATTGTGTGAAACGTGCGTTAAATTAGAATAAAACGATTAAAAATGAGAAAACTTGCAGATAAATAAATAATAACAACATACAAATACTGAAACAACAAAAACCATATATTTTACTTGCAGAAAAACCCATATTGAACAATGTCAGTAAATAAATATGTACTGATATTTAATATACACTGATAATAAATATATAATGCGCAGCATAAAAATATACACTATATGTGCATATATTTAATCAAACAGATATAATGACAGAAACAACATTTTTTTTTAACTAATTGCAACAGACGTGCCTTCTAACATTGCCATGATTTCTGCTTTCATTTTATCTTCTTCGTTTGGACCACGATCAGTTGCGATCAAATCATATAAAACTCAGTCGCTTGCGATAGAGGTAAAAATTTGAAACCGGTCAATTACGTTAGAAAATACCGTCCTACCAACTGCAGACACATACTGCGTTAATCAAAGGCGAGTGAAGAGAAGAAGACTCACGCTTGAAATAGTAATGCGCTACGACAGTTTCCAGTATTTATACATTGCTACGACCAATCAACTTTGTGCTATCGTAGACTGAACTTTACGCTGCCGTAAGATAGTGTCGACCGTTACTAACATTTTCGTTTGATTGTTATAATAACACAGCAATTAACATTATAATTCTATTAATTTCTAGCGTGGCCTAACCTAACCTAACCTTACCTAATCCAACCTAAAGTAACTTAAGGTAACAAAAATATTGGAATAAAGAGGTTGCTCGCACAAATAAAAAAAAGTTACAGAACTGAAACCTCACCGAAGTTTGTGATAGGAACGTTTCCACTACAGATTCGGACAGTTGCGACTAAGTAAAAATGCGGGGCGCATTGACCGTGTAAGAACAGGTACAAAATCGCGTTAGTTTATGGTGGCCGCTTCATAGCTGCGCGAAAAGTGAGGGTAGTGGGGAGACTAAGTGTGCTCAGTTGTAACACTTCATTTCAAAAACGTCCGTCTTACTGTTGCTACAGCCGGTTTTTAAGGGTGCCCTAACTATTTAATTATTAGTACAAATCGGGTTTTACACATTGTTGACATTTTCAGATTTCATTCAAGTAACTACTATTTGTAATTTTACTCAATATTACTCGAAATTGTATCAAATATGAATTTGTAGTACCAGACAATGTTATTTGTTACATAATGTAAATAATAAATAATTGGCCACTTTTATGTCCTGAATTGTTTTATTTTCCTGAGATATTCAATTATGTTTGCCCTTATCTCTTGCCGTTAATTTAATACACTTTGTTTTTTCTAATCTTCTTGCATTTAAACACTAAGTTTATAATAACTTTTCTTAAACATGATAAGCAACCTCGAAAGTTCACACTAGACTTAAAAAGCTGATGAAGTTTTCGTAGCGTAGAATATGTTTTTTTTTGTTGAAAATAATAATTAAATGAAATACAGGCCTATACAGTAAATGTTTTTTGAAACGCATCAACACTTACGCACTCAATGAGATGTCCCGTTACACTGACACAACAGGTTTCTGCGCATATCACCTTCTCCAAGGTTGCCGGCCACCATAAAGTACACAAGTAGTAAAAACGTCGTTTCGTCGCAACTGACCGGGACCGCTTTGCGCGTTTTGTATAGTGATCAAAGAGAAAAAAAATTACATTGATGGCTCCACTGAAATACGGATAAAAATATATTCTCAGTGGTTACCACATCGGACGAAACATTTATTTTGGTAATGTTTGCGTTATTGCTATTTGGTGCTTTGTGTAATGTTTCGCTGTCTGTCTCTCGAAATTAAATTAAATTCTATCATAGTAAATTCCGTACTGCGTACTCGACAGTATAGAGTCAAGTTACATTTAACACAAACACAGGGGATACAAAATGAACACGTTTCTCCGTTTAAAAATACGTCGCAGAGTTATCGGCGAGACTTTCATTAAACTGTTACAAGCTTTGATATTGAAATGTATTACAATGTTCGGCAAGTCGAGTGGCGTTGCCATAACGACGCGTTTATCAAGTGTCCCGCAGGTAAACAAACAGACTTTATCTGATTCTCTGCGGTTAATTTTATTATCGAACTCAAAAGCCATTGTGTTTACTGAACTAAAACTATTCGTATAAAACAAATTTAAATTTATATAGCTTATTTTCTTTGCTGCAATACTTTATGCCCGAGCGTCGCGGTTAGTAAACAGACGCAGCCCTATAGTTGAACGAGCGAAGCGAGTTCTCAGTTTTGTCCCGACCGCTTGGCGCTTGTCTGTTGTAACGTGACTAAATAGGTCCTATAGTTGTAATTAGATGAGGTCGTCGTCTCGTAGAGAATTTGTTATAAGTTTTATAATTATTATTAAGGTTTGGTTTTTATTATTATTTTTTTTGGTTTAGTGATTTATTCAATCCAATTCAACTTTTTTTTTGTATTGAATCCAATATAAATAAATCTGTTCACTTACTCTTTTAGTTGTTTATTAAATATGTTTAGATTTTTTATAATTTAGTTCAATGTCTTGAGTTCGTATTTGAATAGTTTGCGTTGACTTTTCTGCCATTAGCTCAGGTGATTCGATCGGTGCATTCCTGTACTGAAATTAACATAAGCACAACATTTATATAATACTTACTAGCAGTTGTAGTATGCTAATGATATGAGATAATATTGCTGGGGAGAATCATTAGATTTAAATTCTCGCTATGGCTCCTGGTACCAACCGTCTCTTGTTGCTAACCTAAGCTGTAATTTATTCTTTTCAATAAATGTCAACACTTTAATTCATTCGTGAAATAATAATTATTTATTTAATTCGATTTGTAAGATTGTTATTACAGTTCTATTATTTATTTTCTTAAAAAAAATAATTGAAGTTGAGTATGGACTCTTAAAATTATTAAACCCTCAGGGTGGTAAGACTGCATTTTGAAAATCGATTATGTCTGTTTGTAAATAATTTGGTTATTATGCTTTAAAAATTAGCAGGTTATTTGAGTCTGCAAGATACACTTCAACAATAAAATGCACTATTGTGATAATGAGTAGGTGGAGAATAAAATATTAGTTGTTGCCTTAACATAACACAAAATATGAACGATTGTTCATTGTTTACAATTGAGGTTAACTACGGTTCATGGTAACCTTACTTATTTGAAATTAATTAATTGATGGTTCCTTGAAGGCATTACTTATTTTGTACAACATTATTATGAATTAAATTCAGAGATATTTTTCTGAATGATCTCCAAAATTGGATATACACAAAAACAGATAATTCAAATTAAATTACTACTACTAGGGTTCACTCATGTGTGACCTTGTGTTAATGTACTACAATTAAATACAATAATATCTTAAAATTATTAATTGTTAGGGTTCATTGTTCCCTCATTGATTATTCAACGTCTCTTCTTAAACTATTACAATTAATTTTAATCTAGAAAGTTAAAATTGTCATTAGCAAAATCTTTCATTTGATTATTGTTTGTTATTTTTCAAAGTCCCTTTCCTCATGGAAATCGGGTTATTTGTTATTTTATTTGAATAAATTAAATCCACTATTAGTGTTCTTTAATTGATTAATGATTTGTTATATAATATAATGATAATTTGCACTGATACTTGCGTATTCTGTTGGGTCGAAGTACCACTAACACAACACTTTTTAATTTTTAATAATTATTAATATTTTAATTAATTTTTATTAATTCACATCACGCCTATACGCATGAACTCCGTTATAGAACACTTTGAAAATAGACTTCACTGTCCTTTTGGTCCGACCTAACCTCAACTCAAAGTTTCGAGGTTAGCTGTGCATTATCAGCTGTCGGCTGTCAATTCAATGTTATGATGGCCGCTCTTCTAACGTGGAGTATGTATCGATTGCCGGTGATGAACTGATTGTTGTTACCTGGTCGGGATTCGGCACTTCGTACTTTTTAATGAGCTCTGATTGGCTAATTGTCTTTATGTCGTGTACTCTCGGCGAGGTTCGTCAAAATGGAAGCTCAACTTAGCGTCAGTTGCTGGGTCCAAGGCTATGATTTACTGGTTACACAGCCACGCGCACGGGTTTATACTTTATTAATTTTTCTTATAAGTCAAATATCTTATCTATAATTACACTGACAATATTTTTATAACTCCCATCGTTTCTATCTTTTGATTACGAGTAATTTGCATACCCTCATCGTATAGTTCTGGTCTGGGGTTAATAAAACTGCACTTGGCACAAATGAATAATACTTCTTAAGTTACCTAATACATTAAATATATTGTTTTTATCCCATGTGTTCATGGTGATAACATATTATTACTGTATTATGCACTTTTTACACCTGGTCATGTACTAATAGTTATAAAATATCCATTTTCCTAGGTTCAAATTCTAGGCCTATTATCACATACATTGTTTATTAATAATATCACAATAATAGTTGTTGATAATACCATTTTATTATGGCCTATGCATAATGCATTGGTCATTATCACTTCTCATAGTGCCTTTTTTATTTATCACTGGGTTTTATTACCTTAATTATAGTCTTATAGGTGAGTTTGCAATACTCTTGGAAGTTACATTTTTCGTGAGTTGTAATTCTTTCACATTAATCTCATTATTGTTTTATTATCTCTTATCAGTGTTCTAATAACACTGTTAGTACTGTGCAGTAGTTAATTCTGCATTTCTATTGACAATTACTTTGATTTGAATTTACTCTAACTCCTCACATCTAGTGTTTACTGGGGTTTACTTATTATTTGTTTTATTATTGTTAATTAGGTGGATATAATCCTTGAATTTACTTATCTGAACGTTATTATGCCTTATTCAGTGTTATTGGTTGAGTTCTTACTCTTTTATTACAAGTTTACTTGATAGTTTTGCTGTCTCATGCAACCATTCTATGTGATGCATATGGTTATATTAAATTACATCAATTCAGCCTTTATGTTTCCTTAACACATTATCTGTTGTACATTAAATGTTCCTTATATTATCTATTTATGTTATACTACAACACATTTTAGTTTAACATTGCTTTAGTCTTAATTTTCTATGGTTTTGTTGAAAACTAGTTGGTCAGATTAGGTTATGTTATATTTTGGTCATTCAACAATGGTTGATTGTCAGTTTTGAATTTCTACATTATACATGATTTATTTAACTTTATATAGCACTGGTATATTATTGTTTATCACTAGATTTCAATTTGTTGATTTTCACAGTCTTTATCATTGATAATTAGTGGTTATTTACAATTTTAATTCCACTTTACGATCTGTTATTAATGTTTTGGACATAGTCCCATTGTAATGTTTACACATCATTTAGCTATGTAATTATGATACTGTTACTCATTCTCTTTATTAACTTCTGTTTTCAATATCTAACTTTTATTGAGTTCTATTTGTATGAGATTATTATGGAAGGTATTTGATTAATAAGTTTAGGTCAGTGTCAATTTACAACTTAGGGATTTAAATCATGCTGTTTGGCTCATTTTTATCTTTCTTTTTAATAATAATACTTTTATTTTCATATGTTAATTCATACTCATTTATATTATCTCCCTTTGGTGTTTGACCTGATTATGTTTTCTTCTTATTTGCACTGATTCCTTCCTCACTCTTAGTAGATATCTTTTTGACGTTGTTGTCGCTAGTTTCTTTCTCACTGTTTGATCTATTGGGTAATTTGTATGTTGTCTCGCCGTTAGTCTTGTCTTATTTTCTTCAGTTGTACATTTACTTGTAATTCATTATTTATTTTATTCTCCTATTTTGGCTTATAATACTTCCTCTATTCATGATCGTAGGTTCAACTTTGTATATAATTTTATTTGTAGTGGCTTTCAATTCATGTGTAATACGTTGGTGTTGGGTGTGTTATATGTACCATTACACTGTTTATCTATCTATCTATCTGCCTATGTAGGGTATGTCTCACAATACTTTATGAATGCGTCAACCGATTTTCGTAAAAATTTACATGCGGTCCAAACGTTTACGCTACAAAGCCCTATTGTTTGTTATTTTTCTTGAGATTGATACCTACCGAGAATAGGTGGGCGGCAGGCAGAATGTGTAAATAAGCCCAGAATGTATTTAGTCCTCTCTGTAAGCATAAAGTTGTAACAATAGGTCGTATTATTGTCTATTATTATCACACGTTTTAATTTTTCCCTGCGCTTAATTCCTCACTGGATCGAAACTGTAGACTTCGGATTCCATGTCTACACATCAAAAACCAAAGTAATGGATTTTCATGGATGTGATCCTATACGAGCGAAAATTGTTGTAAACGGTATTTTCTGGGCAGATCTGAAATTATTAATATCTGGGCTATAATGTGCCGTACATTACAAACAATGACCTAGTGAATAAGACTCATAAGTTCAACCTTATGTATCTGGGCTATAATGTGCCTCACATTACAAACAATGACCTAGTGAATAAGACTCATAAGTTCAACCTTATGTATCTGGGCTATAATGTGTCTTACATTACGAACAATGACCTAGTGAATAAGACTCATAAGTTCAACCTTATGTATCTGCGCTATAATGTGTCTTACATTACGAACAATGACCTAGTGAATAAGACACTTAAGTTCAACCTTATGTATCTCGGGTATAATGTGTCTTACATTACGAAAAATTACCTAGTGAATAAGACACTTAAGTTCAACCTTATGTATCTCGGGTATAATGTGTCTTACATTACGAAAAATTACCTAGTGAATAAGACACTTAAGTTCAACCTTATGTATCTCGGGTATAATGTGCCTTACATTACGAACAATGACCTAGTGAATAAGACACTTAAGTTCAACCTTATGTATCTGGACTATAATGTGTCTTAAATTATGAACAATGACCTAGTGAGTAAGAAACTTAATTTCAATCTTATGTATCTCGGGTATAATGTGCCTTACATTACGAACAATGACCTAGTGAATAAGACTCATAAGTTCAACCTTATGTATCTGGACTGTAATGTGTCTTACATTACGAACAATGACCTAGTGAATAAGACACTTAAGTTCCACCTTATGTATCTGGACTATAATCAGTCTTACATTACGAACAATGACCTAGTGAATAAGACACTTAAGTTCCACCTTATGTATCTGGACTATAATGAGTCTTACATTACGAACAATGACCTAGTGAATAAGACACTTAAGTTCAACCTTATTTATCTCGGGTATAATGTGCCTTACATTACGAACAATGACCTAGTGAATAAGACACTTAAGTTCAACCTTATGTATCTGGACTATAATGTGTCTTAAATTACGAACAATGACCTAGTGAGTAAGAAACTTAATTTCAATCTTATGTATCTCGGGTATAATGTGCCTTACATTACGAACAATGACCTAGTGAATAAGACACTTAAGTTCAACCATATGTGTCTGGGCTATAATGTGCCTTACATTACGAACAATGAAATAGTGAATAAGACACTTAAGTTCAACCTTATGTATCTGGGCTATAATGTGTCTTACATTATAAACAATGACCTGGTAAAAAATAAACCCACGTTTGTAACGTCTTTTTTACGCGTTACAAATCCAGGGAACCCCTCGTAATTAAACTCCGTTAATTAGATGGGCTGCCTACGTTGTAACAGAATTGATCACAAATAATTAATGTAACAAATTGCTTACTAAATGTGTAAGGAAACAATGGCAAGGTATACAATTGATTTAAGCACTCATCATATGTGTGTAACAAGAAGACTTCTCTTTATTTAACATTTAAAAACATTTACTGATAGATCCCATGACATTACTAATTCAATTATTAAGTTATCTGAAAGGTTTCTTTAAACTTTGGGATCAAATTTTGTTCTATATAGCTATACCTCGGATCCGGGTCAACTTTCTGTATTTCTGTAATTAAGACCTTTAATTATACTCATTTCATGATCTTAGCTTGCAAGACTTTCTTTTATTCAACCATGGAAAGAATGGTATCATTGCTTGAATTATATTACTCTACATTAGCATATAAACTGTTACAACGTATGAAATTAGAATAGTTACATGAAATTCTTAGATTTTATTTATAAGTCTTTACAAAGTTGATATTTTCTGAAAAGTCTCTTTCAAGAAGTGTTGTGTGACAAATATTAGTAACCCTCGATAGACAGGCTATCGAGTCACCTTTTAATTGGTATACTGAAGACTCGTCCTGGTGTATCCGTCATGGGAAACAGGAACAGCTACGTCGTCATCTCGGTCTGGTCTTCCTCTGTAAAGGGCTCCGAAAGTTAGCAGGTTGAACAATATGTTGTGTAGATATCTACGATGATCTTGTAGATTATCGGAAGTCCCGATCTGCATCTTCTGTCACGTGCAGTAGAATTTGTGGCTTCTGATGATTCACATGTCCGGGTATGACTTTGGAATTGTTGTTATTTGTTCAAGCACGATGTCATCTTGTGTTACACTCTTTGTTACGTTTCGATACTTTTTGTTTTACATTACTTTAAACTTATTGTCTATTCACATGACTACATTAATTAATACATCCAGATGCTTTGAACAGCGACATCTGGTACACCATCTTAAGACGAGACAAAATATCGTTAACATATTTTGAGCGCACAGCTCCTACGTCTATACTGTACGAAGTCACCATTGCAAGAGAGAGAAATTCCGCTCCCTTCGCCTGGTACTGGGCAAAAGTTAGTGGGACAATTTCCGCGCGAGAATATAGTTCCTAACTATATTTAAGTTAACATTTTTTTATTTATACAAACTATCCCTAAACAAATATACATAATTTATATCAGTTGTTTTAGCGACTATTTATGTCTTCATATTTTTTTATTATTAACATTAATCTTTTTATCTTATTCTAACTCACACAAGACTCTGAAAGCATGTCGAGTCTGGAATCAACAGGACAGCGCCTGCTTACAAGCAAAGGGTTAAATACGATATTAATAACTCTTTACAATTTTTCTTTTTATTAGAGTATCTTATAACTAATTAACTACTGCTTCCTCTCATACCGAGTACATACAGGTATTTTATATTAATACAGTGAGATTTAAATCGCTTAAGAGCTCGCAACCTTAATTTTTAAAATTTTTTATTTTCTTGATTATTGGTACAATTTAAATCGTCACAGACTCCACCGCTTAAATTGCACGCTACGGTTAAGCCTTTTGAGTAAACTCACTATTGGTGACTGGGAGTACGATTAGTGTCAGTGTGTGAAGTTATTTATTATTAGTGCACAGTTTTTTTTTTTTTTAATTCTCTTTAAATGACATTGTTCATTTAAATGATCGCCTTCGTGAAATTCCCTTTTTCTTACTTCTTAAGTACTAACTTACATTTTAATCTTAATACTAATTTCCAAACCTTAGATTGGAATGATCCCTACTTATCCGTAACTCACAACATCCCGGCCCGACTGACACCAGCTTACTCTAACTGATCAAGTTAGCTTTCAGCATTTATTAATGATCTTTGGCACCGGTCTGCCCTATCATTACCCTTTCAATCGGCGCCGTTGTGACCTGTTACGTTACATTTATAATCACTACTTGATTATATCTCATAAACTTATTTCTAATGTGATCTAAAGAGGATCCCATACTCCACTTTAGATCACTGGTTTGAGAGAAGCGGAATCTCACGAATATGATTCTCTTTTATCTCTTTTAACAATACTTAAACAAACTATGCGGGAGGGGAGACACTTTACACAAATGCATTGTCATACTCACTAGGGGTGTTTTTTCAATTGTTTAGGCTAGCACCGGTTTATCACAATAGAGAGGGTGGGTGGCTGCTTACTACCTTACTGAACACGCTTTAATTTTCTCTTACTGGCCACCACTGCGAAGTGTTTACAATGTGTAACTGTACTTTTATTATTATTTTCTTTTGTTTTTACACTTCACACAATTTTAGTATAACTTAGGATTTATTTAGCTCTAGTATTTAAATCAATTATTATTATTCACTTTATTATTTATTATTTATTAAACTACTTTGGGGATTTAAGAAACGCTCCTAGAACTATCGTCTATTTAATCACCATATTTATTTAGCACACTTTATATTCACAGGTTGGTTCCGTTTTACTAGATGATGTTTAGCTAACATGTCCGCTAATTCTTGGCTGATTAAGCTTCTACTAGATCCCGAATCAATTAAGGCGATGGGGGATGTAACGCCTAAGTCGACTTGTATTAATGGTAGTAGATTTTTTTTCCATTTACATCTATTAATCGCATTACACTTTTCACGAAATTCTCGCACATAGGGGTCGAATTCTTTCGCACCTTTTTGTTTTTCACTTGGTTACAGAATAATTCATTCTTATTATTATTACTGGTTTCTTTTAGTTTACCCAATTTTGAGTAGCTGCGGAAGACACAGGTTTTCGGGTCTCCCTGCCTTACATGTTTTTTGAATTGGGGTTATTCCGTACCAATGGCTTACTTTTGCACTCTCTTCTTATGTGCCCATATTTGCCACAATTATAACAGGTGGGTTTTCTGCGAGGTGGGTACTTGGTTTCCGCTTTATCTGGGTTTACAGTTAACTTACCAGCTTTGCGCACATGGTGAGGTCTACTAGAAACTTGTCTTTCATACGAGGTTGTTACATCAGGCAGTAGTGCTCGCAATTGATGTCTATTAGTTCCAGAGGTTTTCATTGCTTCTCTATTTTGATCTGAGTACCATACATTTGAAGAATGGATACTGCACTGTTCTAGATCAGCAATAGTATTGGGTCTATTCATCAATGATAGTCGAGATCTTTCTTCGGGTGACACTCCTATTAAAATGGTGTCCACCAGTTGTGTTTCATTCCAGCTTACACGTAGTAGTCGAGAGGACTCCCTAATATCGGAGATGTAGTGAGCTAATCTCTCCTGATGTCCTTGTACTCGGAGTACTGTCTTCCTTTTTATTTCCTCATAGATGCCGGTGGGAATAAAGTATTTTATTAAAGAGCTATGTAGCTCTTCTACTGGGAAAGTAGAGGTTAGGGCTTCTAGCACACGATTTTTTAACGGGGGTTTACACTTTGGTAACAGAACTTGTAAAATTTGCCAGTCATTCAGCTGCTGTAGATCCTTTATCTGAAGAAGATAACTAATAAATGTTAGTAACTTGGAAACATTTAAACCATCTGTATAAGGGATTTCGGTTAAAATCTTCTCCACAGGGTGAGTCATTTTTCCGTATAGATCTGCGTTATAGTTCATATGGGTAATTCCTCGATGAGGGTGATTAGATTCATTGGGGGTGTTGGTCAATTCATTATTTCCGGGACGAAACTGAAAATGCTCGGGAGGAGGGACATTTACATCTGTATCAGTATTTGGTTCTGGGTTCGCTTGCACTTGCGATACGATAGGTGAGTTCCGATCCGAGTTAGGCGGAGGTAAACCAGTGGTGGGGGATTGTACTGGGGAGATGTGTAATTTCATTAATGATTTCTCTATTTCGTCCATCCTGAATGAGTCGGATTTTCGTCTTAAATTGTTGATAATTGAAGGTAAGCGGCGTAGAGCTTCGTCTGCTAGCTTTTGTACATCAACGGGTATTTCTGTGAGATTCGGCCAGATCGACAAATTTTTTATTCGCCTGGTTAAATGCTCTATTCTCTGGGTAGTCCGCAAAATTTTTGCCGGAGATTTCTCGTCTTGGAGTGTTTGAGACAATAAGTATAGTTCACTATACTTGGCATTACAAATTTCTTTCTCGCTTTCATAATCGAGTTGGCTTAGATTGTTTAATTGCACGGGCGCATCAAATCCACATTCGCGAATTGAACTTCGTAATTCCGCGACTGTTACATCAGCATGGGGTAGTCCACGCAAAAGGGCTTCGTAAGACAGCTCGTCTTTTAATAACAAATCCGGGTTAAATAGGGCCATTTTGTTATAACACATTAGCACGTACTTAAAATTAATACTAGTATATTACACATATATTACATATACATATAATAAATTCATAAGTAATCAATTTACACAAATTAGATAAGAACAATTTCTCTTCTAAGGGAGAGACAGAAATCACACACATATATCTTTCAATGTTAAATAGCCGATCAGCTGTTTACTGGAATGTAGGTCAGAGGGTGGCCTACATATTTAGTTAACAAAGGAGGGCTGCGCGTGTGTGTCAGGGTTAAAGGGGGTTTTACTCTTATTGTTCACTACACAAAGCGACTGAATAACACAACTACTGTATACCGGTTTAAACAAGAGAGAAGGGGAGCACAATCTATTTCTTATTATTATTACTCCGCTTAGACAACACTTTGACTCCGTTCATTCATAAGCTTTCCTCAATTAAATAAATTAATTATTTTGTTCACAAGTTTTAAATCACGAACTTCTACTTAATTACTTTATTATTATTAACAAAGTTATTTTTAATCAAATTTTTTTTATAACACATACTAGTGTATGTAAGCTAGATAGTTGGACATACACTGTGCAGAATGATTCAGGAGACAACAGGTCATAGATTGTCGTAAACAAACCTGTTACAGATTGTTCGGTTGACCAAAATTGTTATGCTTGGTCACAATTCATGTATGCAAGTAATTATATCGAATTATGCAGGTTGTGCCGGTAGAAACCTGCATATAGCATTTTGCATTGTATGACGCTAATGACATTTTACTTATACATACTACCATCTACGTCACTTAATACATATTAAGTTATTTAATAGTGTATTAAATATGTTTTGAACATTACAATTATTAAAGTAACTTTCTGAGTGCATATATCAATATTATATATTTAGTTATTGATCTTACAATTTATCCACGCATAGTGAATGCAATTTTGTTTGTGACACTATATACACAATTAAAACTCTTTTCTTTGTTTCCTTTATTTTTTTAATGACGCAATTTGTTTGCTTAAAACACCTTTATAAAATTTAGCATAGTGGCACTCTTTTGTGACACCCTGTAAACAATTACCCTTTTATTTTTTTTTTGAAAGCAGAGTGGCGCATTTCTGTAACGTCTTTTTTACGCGTTACAAATCCAGGGAACCCCTCGTAATTAAACTCCGTTAATTAGATGGGCTGCCTACGTTGTAACAGAATTGATCACAAATAATTAATGTAACAAATTGCTTACTAAATGTGTAAGGAAACAATGGCAAGGTATACAATTGATTTAAGCACTCATCATATGTGTGTAACAAGAAGACTTCTCTTTATTTAACATTTAAAAACATTTACTGATAGATCCCATGACATTACTAATTCAATTATTAAGTTATCTGAAAGGTTTCTTTAAACTTTGGGATCAAATTTTGTTCTATATAGCTATACCTCGGATCCGGGTCAACTTTCTGTATTTCTGTAATTAAGACCTTTAATTATACTCATTTCATGATCTTAGCTTGCAAGACTTTCTTTTATTCAACCATGGAAAGAATGGTATCATTGCTTGAATTATATTACTCTACATTAGCATATAAACTGTTACAACGTATGAAATTAGAATAGTTACATGAAATTCTTAGATTTTATTTATAAGTCTTTACAAAGTTGATATTTTCTGAAAAGTCTCTTTCAAGAAGTGTTGTGTGACAAATATTAGTAACCCTCGATAGACAGGCTATCGAGTCACCTTTTAATTGGTATACTGAAGACTCGTCCTGGTGTATCCGTCATGGGAAACAGGAACAGCTACGTCGTCATCTCGGTCTGGTCTTCCTCTGTAAAGGGCTCCGAAAGTTAGCAGGTTGAACAATATGTTGTGTAGATATCTACGATGATCTTGTAGATTATCGGAAGTCCCGATCTGCATCTTCTGTCACGTGCAGTAGAATTTGTGGCTTCTGATGATTCACATGTCCGGGTATGACTTTGGAATTGTTGTTATTTGTTCAAGCACGATGTCATCTTGTGTTACACTCTTTGTTACGTTTCGATACTTTTTGTTTTACATTACTTTAAACTTATTGTCTATTCACATGACTACATTAATTAATACATCCAGATGCTTTGAACAGCGACATCTGGTACACCATCTTAAGACGAGACAAAATATCGTTAACATATTTTGAGCGCACAGCTCCTACGTCTATACTGTACGAAGTCACCATTGCAAGAGAGAGAAATTCCGCTCCCTTCGCCTGGTACTGGGCAAAAGTTAGTGGGACAATTTCCGCGCGAGAATATAGTTCCTAACTATATTTAAGTTAACATTTTTTTATTTATACAAACTATCCCTAAACAAATATACATAATTTATATCAGTTGTTTTAGCGACTATTTATGTCTTCATATTTTTTTATTATTAACATTAATCTTTTTATCTTATTCTAACTCACACAAGACTCTGAAAGCATGTCGAGTCTGGAATCAACAGGACAGCGCCTGCTTACAAGCAAAGGGTTAAATACGATATTAATAACTCTTTACAATTTTTCTTTTTATTAGAGTATCTTATAACTAATTAACTACTGCTTCCTCTCATACCGAGTACATACAGGTATTTTATATTAATACAGTGAGATTTAAATCGCTTAAGAGCTCGCAACCTTAATTTTTAAAATTTTTTATTTTCTTGAGTATTGGTACAATTTAAATCGTCACACGTTCATCCTTATGTATCTGAGATTTAATGGGTGTTACATTACGAAAAACTACCTGGTGAATAAGACACTTAAGTTCAACATGATGTATCTGCGGTATAATGTGTCTTACATTACAAACAATAACCTGGTAAATAAGACACATATGTTTATCCTTATGTATCTGGGATTTAATGAGTCTTACATTACGAAGAATGACCTGGTGAATAAGACACTTAAGTTCAACATCATGTATCTGGGCTATAATGTGTAGGTGAATAAGACACATACGTTAATCCTGATTTAATGGGTCTTACATACCAACAATGGCCTGATGAATAAGACACTTAAGTTCAACATTATGTATCTGGGCTATATTGCATCTTACGTTACGAACAATGACCTGGTAAATAAGACACATCCGTTCATCCTTAGGTATCTGGTATTTAATGGGTCTTACATACCAACAATGGCCTGGCGAATAAGACACTTGAGTTCAACATTATGTATCTGGACTATACTTTGTCTTACATTACGAACATTGACCTGGTGGATAAGACACTTAAGTTCAACCTCATGTATCTGGGCTATATTGTGTCTTACATTACGAACAATGAACTGGTGAATAAGGCACTTACGTTCGACCTTAGTGCGGAATCATAAGTAGAACTCTAAAATCAATGTATGAAGAGAAACGCCTGAAGATCCACAAGTATCTTCAATTGCCCTCACCACAATTCTCTACGGGTCTGAAAATAAGTTAATGATAACCTAGGTTTAACCATATCCCAGGGCCGTCGTTTTTAAGCCTCCAGAATGAGATTTCTCAGGCGCGTGGCAAGATATACAAGATATACACAAGAATTTCAGGTGTACGACAGCAACTGAATATTATGAGTATACTTGGTAGGATTACCCAATATCGTGTAAAATGGTTGGAACATCTTGACCGAATCGATGACTGATGCTTCCCCAAACAACTATTGTATTATAAGCCGAAAGGATATTGAGTTGTGGAACGTCCGCAGAAGCTAGATGGACCATCTCTAGTATAGCTGTTTGGGACCTGAACAAACCTTTTTTGGTTTAATCCTTGTTCGAGATGATGATAATGATGAGGATGGTGGCGACTAACTTAGTCCATTTGCAGAACTTGAGCAAATAGATTGCGCTGCCACGCTTTGGATTTTTATTTCTAATGTGCTGGGTCATATGAGAATTGTCATTCCTTTTGCTGCTCAAACAGTTAAAATCTCAAATAATTCGAAGTGGTCACCTCCTATATTCCAGTTCTGATCCTATCTCCTCATTTACATCACATTTGTTTTCACGATGGTTCTCAATCCGACGTTTTCAGCCTTCACCTTTGTTCCTTTATACTTCTTCATCCTGGTCACTTGTTTTAGCCTCCATATTATGTCAATGGTTCTCTGTTGTTCCTTGTTACAAAACGTTTCTTGCATTTCTATTTCGTATTTTTGCTCTATGATTTTGTTCAGAAGAATGTCAATTTGAATGGGCACGAGATTACCACCTGGCTGGATTTCCTGAATAATGTCAAAAGTTTCGGTTGCGTTGTTTTGGATTTTACATTTCTCTCTGCAGTTTTTTATCTATAAGCTAGACAATTTTGACGTCGATAAACTGACTCCTCCACGTCGCTGTAAATAGTAGTACGATATTAGTATGTTTCCTGAGCTGCAGAACATACATACATACATACATACATACATCCTCGGCGCTACAGCCCAGTCCGGGCCCTGGCCTCCAAAAGAAATCTTCCCCACTGGTCTCTACTCCCGGCCAATGTCCACCAGTTTGCTGCACCCAGCCTCACTGCCTCCTTACCAACCTGGTCCAGCCATCTTGTACGCGGTCTTCCCCTCCTTCTCCTTCCCATCGGCAAATAATTCATCACTCTTTTTGGGATTCTATCCTCCGCCATTCTCTGCACATGACCAGCCCAACGCAATCTGTTAATTTGTATGAGTTGCACGATCGGAAGATCTTTAAACCTTTCGTACAACTCTCGATTATGCAGTCGCCTCCAAATGTTGTTTTCTCTCACAGGGCCATAGATTCTCCTCAGTACCCTCCTCTCAAAAACGGATAGTCTCTGCTCATCTAGTTTTTTTAACACCCAGCATTCCGAGCCATACATCAGGACTGGTCTAATCAAGGTCTTGTATAGGGAGGCTTTTGTATCTTTAGTTATTAATTTTGATTTAAAATGTTTCACCAGTCCGTAGTAACACCTATTAGCAGATAATATTCGTCTTTCAATATCTCTAGAGGAGTCATTTCCAGAGTCCACATATGACCCGAGATATGGAAAACCCTGAACCTTTTCAAATTCATAATCGTTAATGCGCAGGGACAGGGTACGAGTATTGGCACCTACAACCATATATTTGGTTTTGCTTTGGTTTATAACCAAGCCCATAGCCTTAGCGGACAACTCCAGTTCCTGAAAGGCTTCCTTTAAGCCAGATTCAGACCTACTTATGACGTCAATGTCATCGGCATAGGCCAGAAGCTGTACCTCCTTGTGAAATATGTGTCCGCTAGTTTGAATTCCTGAATCCCTGATGACCTTTTCTAGAGCTATGTTGAACAACAGACATGCTAAGGCATCTCCTTGTTTCAACCCATTCAATGTTTTTAAGGAGTTAGATAGATTTGATTGTATTCTGATTTGGCACTTAGAATTGGACATAACTACTCCAACCATACGCACCAACTTAGATGGTATATGCAACTCCTTCATAGCTCTATATAGCATTTTCCGGTTGATTGAATCATATGCCGACTGGAAATCCACAAAGAGATGGTGAGTGGGCACTCCATATTCCAACGTTTTTTCCAGG
Organism: Magicicada septendecula; assembly: GCA_034769895.1. Lineage (NCBI taxonomy): Eukaryota > Metazoa > Arthropoda > Insecta > Hemiptera > Cicadidae > Magicicada > Magicicada septendecula. Next base: position 839,723,390 of record CM068368.1, read on the forward strand.
ATTTGCCTTAGTGTAAATATTTGGTCTGTTGTTGACCTATTCCTAGTGAATCCACACTGATATTCTTTTATGTTTTCCTCAGCGTAGGGAAGCAGCCTAGAAAATATGATGTTGGACAATACCTTATATGCTGTATTAAGTAGAGAGATGCCCCTATAATTTTTACATATAAGCGGATCACCCTTTTTATGTATTAAACACACCACCCCATTGTTCCACTCATCAGGCATTACCTCCTCCAGCCATATTCGCTCTATAAGATGGGCAAATTCCTTTATGAAATCTCCTCCTGCGCTCTTTAATAGTTCCCCTGGTAAACCAGAGAGCTGCAGAACTCGTTCGCTATTTTGAGCGAGGTACACTTATTGTTATATAACTTTTAAAATTAAATAACTTTCAATTATGGGAAATTTGCAAAAATCCCGATTACTGTAATTTCTTTAGTAACACGATAATTGTAGTGTACATAATCATAATACAATAAACACTAAAAGCTAGGAACATTCAGATTTGGGTTCTAATTCTTTTTACTCTGACAGCCTGTTTAATTTTCACAATTCTTTAAAGCATTTATCACTCTACTCTGTGATACCCTAGGGTGGCAAAATTATGGAATTTCGAAAACATGACACTACATTTAGATTTTAATTAAAATTCCGTTTGACTTGATATGCCACATAAATTTTGTGTCTTGTTCAAACTTTCCATCCAATTTTTGGGCCCTGACGTCAAAAATTTTGACATTTAAAAAAATAAACACTATATTCAGATTGTGGTTAAAAGTTAATTTAATTTGATAGTCCACATGGGCTTTTGCGATTGTTTCAAAAATTTGACCTCCCCTCCCGCCCGTTACTTTTAGGGGGATCAATCTCAAAAACAAAAGGGTTTTGTATGGAAAACGCATGGATACACATGCCAAGTTTCAGGAAAATCGGTTGATACGTTCAAAAGTTATCGTGAGACATGCTCTAAAGAGGTGGACACACAGACAGATAGGTAGGCAGGTCAACGGTCCAGTGAAAACTGTGAACTCGCTTCACTCGTACAATAAATCGATATAAACAGTAGGGTATACTATTCGATATAGGTATCGATTAGACTAGAATACTTTATCAACAACAGTATTAAGTTACGACACTTTCCCACAAATTTCGTGTCAGAGTCTCTGGCTATATAACTGATTTAATTTAAAAACCAACGTCGCGCTTACGCTAGAAATTTGATAGTTGCCTTCAGGCTAAACTAATATTAAAACATAATAATTAAAGGTAACGTAAACAAACCTGTTTCGCCGAAGGGTCACAAAGGGTCAGATAAACAAGAGTCAACACAAAAGCACGCAATATTAATTAGATTCTACCCACAACTGAAGCGAAACGACGAGCGTTGCAGAGATATCCGGTGTCCAATAAAGCACTTACACAGAGAACAGAGAAAAACTAAAGCTACACTGGACAACACGTAGAAGCAGCATTATGTGTGTTTTTGTTAAAACATAATAGCACTGAACACACACAAAAGAAAAACAATTAAAAACAAACGCGAAATTTCTTTGTTAGCGCGACTCGGGTAAAGGCAGGGCCGCATGTTGTTCACAGAACTGGTGCCCTGTTGTTGTTTGCCTGACCCACTTTGTTGTTTGCCGAGCAATCGTTACTCTTCTCTGACCCGAACTGTTGTAGTGGACTCGACGCCGCGGCTACTAATAAATAATTAACGCACGACATCTGTAAGGCTGTGACCGTTTTGAAGGCACAAAACATTTTTCGTCAGTGTTCGTTCTGAAGCGGATAGGGTAGCAACTTACTACACTAACCACTAGCTTGAGTTAGATACCCCTTCCATTTTTAAAAATTTTTATTGTTTTATAACCTCACGGTGTTTATTATCTGGTGGGAGTTTTTAACACTTTAATATTTGGTTCAGTTCATTATTAATGAATGTGCAACCGTCGTTTTGTCTCTTCATAACTGGTAGCACTTTACGTCATTGTAGTAAGATCTAGATAATCTGTCAGTCAGCGTACTCAAGGAGCTTTGCTTTCATTGGCTACACAATTATTACGACGATGTCATAGATCGTCGTGTTGTACAGTGGAAACAAAATAACTGACACCAGTGAAGTCCCTATTTACTATGTACAAACTTTAATTAGGAACAAAGAACAATTAGAAATCAGCGAAGGCAATCTTATACAATTACTCAAGTTAAATTTGTCCAACACACAACCATAAATGTCACTTTATCTCTGTTTAGCACTAATTAACAGAATAATCACTCTCCACTAAACCGCAACGATCACGCCAATTGGCACCAATTATATCGCCAGCTCTAACTGTACTTGGCCGTTTCGAAATCCAGTATTTATACGTTGGTTTCATTGCACTGTAGTGACACAGCAGGCCTGGATGCTGGTAGTAGTCGAGAGACTTGTGGAATAGGCAACTCAAATAATCTAGAGCGTAACGTAATTCTGCGGTGCAGAATGATCTTCAGACGTCTGCAACAGTTCGTGCGTTGCTGCGTGTTAAGGATCACGTAGGTACTTTTCTTGTTTTTCAGCTCCACGTAGCATATATTCGAATGAATTTCTGCAAGGCTGTTTGACTCAACCAAAAAAATCTGGTTTTATAAGTCAACGTATTTAAAGTAAAAACTTTTTTTTGCAACTTGTTTCTGGTTCTTACTTTTGAGAGCTAATTCATGAGAGAAAGGTGAAAGTCTCTGTATGAGGTGGCTCCAAAGGAATATTGAAACAACTATTTACAATCTTTACGTTTAGACATATTTAGACATGATTAGAACTGATACAGTTTATGCAGACACACAACGTACTTAGTTTGTGTGAATAGTATTAAAAAATTTGGTTAGTGTATATGTGTGTACGAAAAACATGCCAACAATGTGTAGTACATATTATTAGGTAATACGTTTAACAACTGTAAATACCAAATTATATACGTATAGTTGCGATTTCCGAACAATATTTAATGTCATTTTTCGCATCCTAGCTTTCAAACTTTACGATCTTTCAAATCGTCACCCTTCCGATTTCTTTGAGCAAACTTATGCCTCAGCCTTCAGATTTCTGTACCTTATGCCTTCTATCCAAGCCTTTCGCGACCTTTCTCTTTTTCTTTTCTTCAGGAGGGTTCCATTCTAGCAATTTCTTTGGCCATCGATCATTACCCGTACGGTACACATGCTCGTACCACCTTAATCTTTTTGCATCAATTATGTCTTTTAACATCGGTACTTATATTCATGAATACTCTTATTTCTTTATTTTATACCCTATTCAATAATGTAAGTCTACAGGGTATCCCATTATCCCACTTCCATGGCTCGTAATTTTTTTCTCATGTGTTCTGTAGTTTCCCACACTTCTACAGCCTCACGTGTTACAATATTTTCCACTATTGTCTTATAAATTTTGTTTCAGGCCTTAGTTGATCGCTCCATAAAGTGGAATGTAACTGACTCGTCACTTGTTTACCTTGCCCTGTACGATTTTTACTTTCTATTGCTACTTGTGCCGTCTTTTGTGATCATGACACCAATGTATTTGTGTGAATCTACTCCCTCCACAGCTTCTCGTTCCGGCAATATATCGCTGAATGTATTTCCGACGACAATATGTATAGTCGCATTTTTATACATTGTTAAGCCCTATTTCTGGTATCCTTCGTCTGGCGTCTGACTTCTTAGGCACAACAGATGTCATTCTCATCATCAGCTAGAATAACTTGATCATCCGCGAAAGTCAAAGTGATAGCTATTCGTTATTGACAGCTATTCCTATCTTGCGGCAGATGCGTCTCCATCGTTCTAAAGTTGTATTTTTTTATACCTTAAATAAAGTGGGCGGTACAGCACAACCTTTTTTGCAATCCCTTGGTGACTGGAAATTTATCAGATAGCTTTGAGCTTGTTCTTATACCGCTAATAATGTTGGCATAAAGGCTTCCACAGCTCTAACGTATACACATAATAATTATAAACTAAACCCGTTTGTCTAGCACGGTTGCCTAAACTATTAAATGAATAAGAGAATATTTTCTTTATGTAAAAACAAAATTGTGATTTTCTTAATAACTAGTTCCTGCACTGTTTATCGATATTTCGATTATGCGATATATCAATATGTAGTGACTATCGCTTTAAATTTTATTAAAGTTGTAGTAAGCGTGTTAATTGATTAGTTTATGCTATTAAATTGATTGTTTTCGGTCGTAATCACTTTCCATTGCCATGTAATTTTATATGCGAGGTTTTTCTATCAATATTATAGGTTAAACCTGCGCCTGAGACAGCAAAACTTGATGTTAGGTTATCAGGAAAACTGAAAGAACACATGCAAAACAATTGTGCCGCCCCTTGGCAAGACAACACAAAAATCGGGAACTAGTTTAATTCTTTACCAGTAAACTAAACCAGCTGCCGTTGTTAGTAAAACTCTTACTAACAAATTACAAAACAAGTATGATATAGGAAACTGACAAGGTTTGCATAAACTTATTCACTCACTAGGTATTAGCTAAAACATCTCTTTATTGCTATTGAAATATTAATCAAACATTATTACTGATTTTAAAGAAGGTTATTTTTGTAAGTAGTGCTTTTACTGCTTCAAAGATCTTAATTATATTATTCTTGTTATATCAAAAATTTATTCATATAACTGTTAGTTTTAATATCACGGATCCGGGTCTCAATTTTCTCAAAATTATTAATTTATCAATATATACATTACGGTTACTATTACTTCTTACAAAATTACAAAATATACAAATCTGATAATTTGTTCATTACATTGCGAAAGTTCTTTAAAGTTCTTTGTTACTTCTTATTAAGGGGAAATTTACAAAAGTTGTGGTTTGATATCACCTGAGGTTGTTGTTGTATTCTTGGGACATCTCCAGTTGTCTTCTACGGGTTGAGTACGTTGTTCTTGGTGCATCTACATCGGGTTGATTTTTAGTTTACTTGAAGCTCTCGAAGATAGGTTGTTTACTTGAAGTTCTACATGTTGTAATTTCACTTTTCTTAGTGCAGATTCTTGTAGTTCACATTTTCTTTATTTTAATTACAGTTATAGTTCTCACTTTGCAGTACTACAGTCTAGTAGTTAACTATGTTACACTTACATTTGATTTTGTTTTTAAGAGATGTGTTGGCTACCTTTTTCTATTTTATTTATATATTTTCTCACAAACTCTAGACACTACATTATTCACAATAACAAGATTTCACGCTGGACATACTTCTAGAGAACTTACACATACGTATATGTGTACAATATCAAAACTCACGTCTACTCATTGCGACGTTCTACGGCCGAATGCGCGTACGGTTTAGGGGAGAAGGCTCAGTAAGCTAGGGCGTATTTACGCACTAAGAAAATAGTTCGTACTTTTCCTATTATTATTTATTCATTAATTAGAAGATAAATACTTTATGTTTATTTTATTATGACTTAGGGATTTCTTTATTTCTCTAGTCGCATTTCTTAATTTTTTAAGTAATTATTATTATTATTTACTACTTAATACTTTTCTTGGCGTGTTGGTACTGGAAGGTTTCAAGTTGATTCAGGAATCTGGGTATAGGTAAGGGTGTATGATACTCTTACTTATTAAAATTAAAAAATTTTAATCTGTGCGATTTTTTGATACATTTAAAATCGTCACACAATACACCTTTAAAATAAATGGAGAGTCGTCAGTCTTTCGACTGGTCTGTACCCTCCCCGCATATACCCGTGGTGCGTGTGTTACGGAGTCTCTCACAGGTATTATGGGACCTACAGTTTAACGCCGGATCCGAACGGCATAGTTGGGGAGGGCTTATACTAGGTAGGATACCTCTCGCTGGTTTGGCATCGCCTTGCGAGGTGGAACGGCCGTAACTAAATCAGATGGCCCCGGCGTGAATCGAACCGGCGCCGACAGCGTAGCAGCGCCACACGCTGGCCACTACACCACTACCGCTTCTTTAAAATAAAAGTACTCGTTTTTTGTGAAAATCATAAAAACGAACTCGAAATAAGGCGGGGTGCTCTTGGAAATACTTGCGGGCAAATATACAAAATGACAGAGCTCACCTTTTCGCTTTAAGAGTTAAATTTTGTACATTTTTAATCGTCGAAGCCCATTTGTGGTTTTTACTTATTTTTTTGGTAGCGTACTTCATTTGCAGTGTTTTCGGTAAGTTTATGTACACCTTGCATTTTGTTCCAATACATTTCGTATAGAAATGTCGGAACTGTCTCAATTTCGGTACTCGCACTACATTTTTGACGTTTTGAATATGCAATTGTATCGATGTACTAGGATGTGAAGAACAAGAAATGCACTAATTGTAAATTGTCCTATTTCTTAATGTAAAGCGAAAATACGTGTTGTTTTATTTGTGAGGCTTGATAATAATGGTTTTGAGTTTTTAGCTTACTAAAAACAAAAGCCATCTTTAGTAGCTTTTAGTAAACAAAAGCCATGGTTAGCAAATATATGACGTTTGATGTGTCTACACAATGCTTGAAAGAGAAACATACAAAGAACATAACGTATTTTTAACAAAAACAACAAAAGTAAATATCATGAAAAATACAAATATTTCTGACTGGCAAGATTGAAACAAAAAGCAACATATTAACAAATGGAAAAAAGATTTGATCTTCGTTAGGTGGTCAATATTCTTTTGTGTTATTCAGTAAAATCTCGAAAACATATTGGAAGAAAATTTTGTGCGAAACACAAAGAAAATGGAGACATGTATAGCATCCCACCTTACTTCGAGTTGGTTGTTTTGTCTGTGATGTGAACAAAAACCGAATATTATTGAAAAAACGAGTACTGTCACAAAAAAGAGATACATATATGGTAACAGGCAAGGGGTGGCCTTACTACGAGTTGTTTTTTTGACGTGGATTTCACAAAAAGCGAATATTATTTTATAGGCATATTGGTTGTATGTGCAATTTTAGTGTGCGTGTTAACCTAACAACGCCAACTTTTGGCGCCACAGGCGTCATTAATAATCGGAGTTATTACTACAAACATTTTTGGTAAAAAATATGACAATGGAACACGATTGAAAAACTATTTAACAATGTACATAAATAAATTTTCACGATTTCTATTATCTAACGAAAATTATATGCGACATTGCATATCGATGCCAATAATCAATCGCATAATCGAAATATCAAAAGTTAGTGCAGGTAATGTTATTGGGACAGTACCAAAATATCTTCTGCTTAACCTCAGAGCGTTTACGTCAAAAAAGAAAACGTAATACTTTCCCGCTCAAGGTTAGATTCATTACGTTTGGTTTAAATATAAATTCACAGACATGAAACAAATCTATTACGAACAATATTTTAAGCGTGGGTACAGGATGTTTGTGAATGAAGAAGAAGGAAACGTGTTAATTGTACGTTGTATTGTCACAACAATGCTTAGTTTTGTTTGCTTTAAGTGCGTTTGTTTTACGCGAGTGGAAATTGTCATTAAAATCAGTGTATTTATTATTAAACCATACGTTTTCACAAACTACGTGTTTTGTTTTCTTTATACAATAAACTAAAAAACGAAAATAATCTCACCTAAACTCTCGCATTAAAACATTATATTGTATTTTCGCATAACATTCAGCAATAAAATCATTTACATTTGATACAGTTCTTCTTCTTCTTCACTGCGTGACGTATCGATACTATCGCGTACTCAAAACATCGAAATGCAGTGCAGGTAGAGTTATTGGAAGAGTGCCCACAAACTAATACAACAGAATCAACTAGAACGCAGTTATTAAGTTATATTACACAATTTTGTAATAACATATTTTGTAATAAGTTCAAATTTTCGAGAATAAAAACATAAAATAATGTTAAACATATAGAGGGCGCATTTAGTGTATAAGTAATATAAATAAAGATAGTGAATAATAAATTATAAATATTTGTTATAGCAATATGTATGTACAAAAATAAAACTGATACGGAAGGAAGAAGAAGAAGAAATGATCATTAGTGAAACATGTAGTAACAAGAAGTATGAATATAATTTCATTTATAAAATTACGGTTAACAAGAATAGACACGTTTTAGTTTTGCTTGAAAAAAATTAAGTGCAACATAGAATATAAAATATTTTAAGATATTGAAAATAAAATAAAACTTTAGGACACAAAGTCAACTAGTGTTAACGAATGTACAAATATCTGAGTGACAAACTATTTCCTTTGTATCCAGGGAAAGTTGTAAACTACTCACGAGAAGAAATTGCTAACTCTGACGTCATTTCGGGTAATATTTAATTACAAATAAAGTACAACAAGAAGTGCTATAATAGTTGACAAACATTTTAAAATATCAATTTAATTTGAAAAATACAACTTAATACTTATAAATTATTAGTATTAATAATAAATAAAACTTTCCGTACAAGAATATATTTGTTGTATTTTTTGAATATTTTACACTGTTTCGATAGTTTAAACTATCGTGATCAGAACTAACTAGTATATTTTATTTGGTGTTTTGCTTAAGGCAGGTATTCAAATGGTAAGAGCTCTCCAAGCTGTCCTATCGCATGTCAGTCTTTTCATGTCTTCGTAACACCCTCTGACTTTAATGCTATCTATTAACTTCATTCTTCTACCCCCTCTTCTTTTTTATCCTCTACGACACCTTCAATGGCAGTTGTAAGCAAGCAGTCTCTTCTTAAACAATGATCTTTAGGATTCTTCTCTCTTTCCCTATTCATCTTAAAACTTCATCATTCCTGAACCAGTGTATAATATTAAAAAAAAAAAAATGCTTATATGGTAAGGAAAGTTTTATTTATTGTTAATAATGATGAAAATATATACAAGAACAATGTGAGGAAATATGAATGTATTTATAAATAAGTTATATTAAGTTATGTTACGAAATTGTAATTACTAATGCAAGTAGAATGTACTATCTTTATCGTTTTAATAAACCTGAAAATATTAAATATTAAATTTTCTACTTATAAATGTTAAAAGTTATTGTTGTAGACATTTTACTGAAAAACTAATCTGTTTTTTCACCACGCACTTAAAGTTTGTATTGATTACTTTGTATTTTTATAAATTTGGATAATTATCTTTACAAATGGTTTACTATTACCCGTTTCGTTTATCAAGCAATTTGTTGTTTTGGGGGAAGTATCTGTGTAATGGTTAATTTTTGCTGTTGACTTTTTGCAGGTTTTTTTTAATGGTAATATTTCGGTTTTGTTGTTGTCATTGTGGTTGGTTTTGGTAAATAATTTTATTTTCCAAGTCTTTCCGATATTTATGTACCGTTTAACAAACGTCTGTTAATTTTTTCCTAACAGACCGTTTGCTAATTGATGATATAAATTTTAACGGCCGTTTTCTTAATAGCCTTTTCACCAACAACCGTTAGGGTCCGGTTAGTAAAACACTCATTAACACGAGTATACTCTCATGATAAGTGTAGATTTGGTTCAGGTAGGCCGAGAAATAAAAATAACTTGTAAACTTGTAGGGGGGCGTTCCTGTTTCATGATTTTCTATTTGTCAAGAGTATCTGTATATTTTATATTAAATTGCACATTTTGTTTTTTCTAGTAATTGAGTATATTCCCGTGTAACCTCAATTCTTCAATAATTTTGAGAGTAACTGCTTTCGAAAACCTATTAGCGTTGTAATTTTTTTTTTTTTTAATATATGTCGCCAAAGCTTTAACAACCTGGAAAAAGAAATGCAGTGGAATGGGCATCCAAATCGACGATAACACCTGTCTATATACACTTCAGTTTGCAGATGATCAAGTAATATGCGCAAATGACAAAGATGACTTAGAATACATGGCACGCAAACTGAAAGAAAAATACGGAAATTGGAGACTACAGATGAATGTGGAAAAAACACAGTATTTGTGTATAGGATAGGACACGACCGACATAGTATTGGAAAGCGGTGAAATTGTAGCAAAATGTGAGAATTACAAATATCTGGGAATAAATTTTAACAAGGAAGGGACAGACGATACAGAAATAAAGTGTAGAGTAAACAAAGCAAGAACAATAATTAAGTCTCTAAATGGAATACTGTGGAGCACCGAAATAGGATAACAAAGGAAAATAAGAATATACAACACAATGATTAAGAGCACATTAGTATATGGGTCTCAGACGTGGAGATCAATGAGTGTACGAGTTCTAACCGAAGAAAACTGCAACGACAGGAGATACTGGCAATTAGACATCGGACAACGTCGCAAGACTTTTAACGCGAATATATATAAATACGCTATCATAAATATTGCGTATAATAGCTCAGTACGTAAATAATAGCAAAATAGGCTGCGCTATCGTCGTTGAACTTTGGTTATTACAAAGCGTGTTTTAAAGAAGAATTGGATTTTAAGGCAAAAACATAAAGTAAAAATTATAATAAATCTTTTAAATACCCAGGATAATTGAAGGTTTCGATTTTTTTATTTTTTACGTCTGTAGCTAGATTTTTCTTATAAATCTAGTTTTTTCTTCTTATATAATGATTTTAAATATAAATCTTAGAACATGGTAGTCGTGTATGGTTCTCCATACCGATTTTTTATATTTATAAGCAGTTATGTAATTTTAAAAATAATTTTGGCAGTTTAATAAAAATAGAGAAATTAAAATAGCGTAAAAACGAACGTACAAATAATTGATAACTTATAGATTAAAAAATGATACAGTAAGCAATGAAATGTTAAATTAAGTTTTGTTATGACCTTTCTGTTTTCCGTCTTGACATGGTCCAATCCTTCTTTTGTCAAAGTTACACCCACGTATTTGACTTTGACAATTTGTTTAATACCTGAATTACTGCCAATTAATTCTCGCAATCTGGATTCTGAATATATACTAATTATTCCGATTTATTAACGTTTGTACTCGGATCCAATTCTTGATGTACCATATACAATCATTTTATTTTAATTGTTCAAATTTTATTTATCAATAAACCGATTTAGAATTATATTCTCAATCGATTATATCTTAAGTATTATGACCTGATTGTTTGAAAATTGATTTAAACGTATATAGTTATCTCATCCTGGTATATAATCTCTAACTGACTTCTGCTTTGTATAATCTCCATTCCCTCAGCGTTGTCGTTGAATAAAATTGGTGACATACTACAGGCCTGTTTCAGGTCTTGTAATTGTTGAAACGTATGTTACAGATTGTTTACAAAAATATTATGTGTTTTTAACATGATATTGTTTTTAGGCCACAAAATCGTCATCGAAAAATTTAACGCTTCCACACTTACGATTCCCCACAGTCTAGAAATATTTTGTAGGGGGGGGGAGAGAGATGTTTGGTCCGAATTCCATAAAAAGCAAGGTATTAAGAACAAAAGAGGTACTTTCTTATGCAACAAGAAATATTTCAAATGAATGTGGCAGCTAAACTTGCCATACGCAGTCTTCTATTATTGGTTATATTGTTTCCTTAGGCAGTTGTTATGCTTTGTTGCGTTACTAATTATCTATTGTAAATTGATGTTCTGGTCTGCTGTTTAAAAACGTTATTCTTATTGTATTAGTCCCTGTTTGACTACGTATTACTTATTTTGCTTAACGTGACTTGTAAAGCTACGGTGGTCAGTGGCACAAATTTTCGATTTATAACAAGATTACTTCAGATAACCCTAATCACTGATGACTGACTCTTTCGATTCCCATAAGGTTCAATAAAATATATCGTTTACCGTCAGCGAATGGAGAGATACAATTTATTGTACCGTTTTTACGTTAGTTGAAATAAGTTATATAGGAATTACAAACTTATAAATCAATTTCTGAGACAACATTATAAAAGTAACAGCCGTTTCTAAAAGAAGAAAATATAGTAAAATTGTCATCAACATTTGATGGGTGATATAACTTTCATTCGTTTGATAACCTCAATCACCAGTGTGCAATAATACATCTCCTTAACCATCATCATCTCTTCTTCACCTTGTTCTTCTTCTTCTTCTTCTTCTTCTTCTTCTTCACTACATGGCTTGGGCTATAGCCCGTTCCGACTTCAGTGTCAGTGTCTCTGACCATTTTTTTTGTTATACACTTCTTTTTTTATTCTTACACATGTTATGTGTATTTTCATATTTCTTCTGTATATGTATATAACATTTCTTCTGCTATCTTGAAGAATATACCCTGCCACGTGCCTGATAAATCTCATTCCGGCCGCTTGAATTCGATAATGCTCTGGGATGGCCTGGGATGGCCTGGGATTTCGTTAACCTCCAATTCTCAGACCGACAGAGAAGTGTGGGTAGGGCTTGTAGAACTTCAGGCGTGTTTCCTTACTCGTTGATTTTAGAGTTCTCCTGACGGTCCCGCACACGTGGATAAGCTTGTGCATTTTCTTTACCATATCACTGTTTGTAATGTAAGACACATTATTCCCCAGATATTCAACATTACTGACCTGCTCAAGAACACTACAACCTACTGTAACTTTTACTTGCACGGGATCCACTCTATGAAAACCCATCACCTTGGTCTTAAATGTAGAGATCTGTGTTCCCAAATCCGAGTTCCACAGGATAGCCTGTTCATTAACAAACAAAAATGTGTCAAGTGCAGAGTTACAAATTATAAAATATTCATTATTGACTATTTTACTGCCTAGTGTTATAAGGCATTGACGTTATTACAACACTAGATAAGACAGTCACCTATTGATACAGATAAAAAACTATGTCAAACAACATTGTGAAATTCGCTAATAAAAAGTAACATAAATCAATAAGTTATTGTAAATGTAGAGTCAGTGGATATGTGAAGGTGACATGACGGAGATAAAGCGTTGGCGCAGAGTTACTGGAGCGTTATGGTTCCTCATCCTCGGTTATCTAGCTGTCTCTCTCTCCCGTCTGTTACGTTTCCAACAATTAATTATTTATATCAGAAAACTTAACAATTTAACATGTTTGTATTTTTATATTTCAATTCCGTGACCAATCAAATATCAATTTGCATAGCTAATAGAAATATATGCTACTATGCAAGTGAAAGGGCAATTATGAGCTATCTGTCTGAGCTATTCAAGTAGCTCTGGAGTATAGTAGAACGAAAATTTCAATTAATTCCGCGAACATATAAGGTCAGTTAATTAATCTGGATGATAAATTCTGCGAATCATCACAGATAGCAGCTTATGCAGATGACATTGATACGTGGGAAGGTCAATTCTAACTGTTGAGATAATCTGTATTTGCTTGAGGAATAATTCTAATGTTAGCATACTGAGAAACAATAGAGTGATTAGACAAGGGCGTAGCTTATCATCTACTAATTTTAATATATATTTAGACGATGCTGTAAAAAATTGGAAACAGAAGCTGAAAACACTGAATTTTAGCACCAATTTCAGTAATAATAACTTGTTCTCGTTCTCGTTCTCGTTCTCGTTCTCGTTCTCGTTCGCGTCCCCGTCCCCGTCCCCGTCCCCGTCCCCGTCCTCGTTCTCGTCCTCGTCCCCGTCGTCATCCTCGTCCCCGTCCTCGTCCTCGTCCTCGTTCTAGTTCTCGTTCTCCTTATCGTTCTCGTTCCTGTTCCCATTACCGTAAATTCCTACTCCGTTTTTAGAGTCGTCAAATATCAATCTGTCCATACTTCATCTACTCGTGTTTTATATTCTAATACCTTTTCGATGTGTTCCCCGACATTCTTCCTATGTGGTCTCTCTGTCTTCCCTATATAACGTTTTAGTTAATCATGTTACTTATGTTCACTTCTTCCTTATGTCTTCACTACTTACTTTCTCGATTATTGCGCATTCTTCATTCTTCTAAAAATGCTAACTTTGAGGCTGCTTTCCTTTTTTATTTAACTGTAAGTGTTCACTCTTTAATTTAATACAGTATCTTTGTTCCCATCATAACTTTATCAATAACTTTGTATTTAGCGTTTTCTTTTTTACTATTTAACATACTTGTATGTTGAAATGTACATAGTGTGTTTTGTTTGTACTGACGAATGGTTTACCGTTGCTAAACAATTAAATTGAACAACTCTCTCTCTCCGTTGTTGTAACGTTAATTTCGATTTTGTTATTTAACCAGTCTCGATCTGCTAAAGACCACGGCTGTAGCCACAGAAGTTGTTAAATATTTGAATAATCCCGAAAACTGAATTTTTCTGCAAGCTGAAGCACTGTCTATGATTTGAGTTTGTTTTTCTGTAAATTAGAAACATTTCCACTCGATTGGAACCGCGTTGAATTGGAGTACAGCGTCCACCGTTTTTTGCAGCGTTTCAATTTACAATTTACTCGCAAAGTTTATTTTTTCTGATTCCGACTCGCATACAGGTTCTTTAATTTGGTCTGATGTGGAGTTATCGATCTGAGTTTTATTTTACAACTGAGGAGAGCTTAACAAAATTAACGTTCGACCTAATCATGAGTAGTGTTAGAACATTACTTTCACTCCTAGCCTTATCCTGTCGAAATTGCAATACTATTTCCGCTCGCAACCACATTTTATTTGTATTATTTTTATTCCGGCTGTACAATGTTTACAGATTTTCCGGAACCAAAGATTACAGAATTGATTGAATACTCATCTTCCACTGCTGCTTGACCATCCAAAGATCTTCTGGAATTTTTTGTTCCCTCAATATAGTCTGAGTTTCTTCCATCCAAGTGACAGATGGTCTTCCTCTTTTCCTTCTTCCTGGTGGGGTCCATTCCATAACTCTTCTTGGCCATCTTTCCTGTGCCATTCTTTTCATGTGCCTATATCATTTTAATTTTTTAATGGATAACATCAACAATTGAATTTTTCACATTCATTCTGTACTTAATAACTTCATGTTTAATTTTCTCACGTCTGGACACTCTTGCCGAACGTCTCCGATAGTCCATCTCTGCTGTCATTAATTTTGTTCTTGTGTGTTTATTAAGTTGCGGTTAATTAAAACCGATCAAGGCTATCGATTTCAGTTCACTAACCGGAATAGATCGTAAATATTTCCTTCTTCTTCTTCTTCTTCTTCTTCTTCTTCTTCTTCTTCTTCTTCTTCTTCTTCTTCTTCTTCTTCTTCTTCTTCTTCTTCTTCTTCTTCTTCTTCTTCTTCTTCTTCTTCTTCTATTGGCGTTACAACCCACTGTGGGTTTTAACCTCTTCAAGGATTTTTCTCCATTCAGCCCTTTCATTCCATAGTCTTCTCCATCTTATTATCCCCATATTCCTAACATCCTCCTCAACTTCCTCGATGCGTCTCTTCCTTGCCATTTCGTTTGATCTCCTACCTATTTGTCTCCATACTAGAATTTTTCTGGAAATTCTGTGTTGTTCGATCCACATTGTGGGTCCAACCAGGCTATCCTTCTACTCTTTATAAACCTTACTGTATCGGCTCCACGTAATTTTGAGTAGACGTAGTGACATAGGTTACCACTTAGGATTCTCTCCTGGTTATCACTGCCAGTGATGTTGGTGTAGTTTATGTGTGAGCCTAGGTAGGAAAATTCACGATTTTCACATTGTAGAGGTGTCTATTGCACGGTGTTCTTTTTATTTCCATGCATTTGGGTTTATTATAATTTTCAGTATACGAGGGTTAGTTGAAAAGTTTGAGGAGCGACATCTATAGCTCAGTGGTACAGCTAAAATCTTTTGTGCTGCAAGACGTATATTTCGCGTGAAAACCTGTGTATCTGTCATTTTATTCACTTTTTACCAGCTGCTTGAAATTTTCTTGTAATGTGTGTTTTTAAAATGCACAAACTCAAACATCGTGTTGTGGCGAATTCTCTGTTAAAAACGTTTTAGCGCCAATGGAAAATCAAAACGAAATTGTAATTGTGTTAGGAGATGCTGCGCCTTCAGAAAGAACGGTAGTGGGGCACATTCGAGTTTAAACGTGGTCGTACAAGCACTGAAGACTGTTCCAGCAGAGGACGTCCAAAAAGTGCAACAAAAATGGCATTATTAAAAAAATTTCATAGGGTGTTGGAAGACCTCAAATTGAGGATTGGATGACGTTGCTGAAATCACAGGCATCTCATATGATAGTGTTCGTTATACTTTAACTCAAGAACTTGGTGTGAAAAAGCGTTGTGCAAGAAGGCTTCCGCATCTGGAGTTGTTGCATTTTTTGGGCGTCCAGTGCGGGGGTGATCATCTTCAATGCTCGTATGACCACGTTTAAACTCAAGTGCCTACTTACAAACCGTTGGTTTTGAAGTCGCAGCATCTCCTGACACATTTACAATTTCGTTCTGAATTTCCGTTGGCGCTAAACAATTTTTAACAAAGAATCACACCACGATTTTTGATATAGTCCGTTTTTCAAAACACGCATGACACGTCAATTTGAAACACCTCTTAAAAATGAACAAATGATAGATAGATTTGGAAATTAACAGGAGTTCACATAAAATAAAAATCTTGCAGCACACGAAAAATTTTACTTTTACCGCTAAGCTACAGATGTCGGTCCGCGAACTTTTCAAGTCCCTTATATCGGTTGCCTCATAACAAAAAGGCAAACGATCGCGAGTGAAAGAAAAATTTCCCTTAGTTTTTTACTTTACCTCGTAAATTTTCGTATCGTTGTACTTCGTTTTCAAATCTTTTATTATATTTTACAAATTACCTAATATTTACATTTGTCACTTTTTTCACATTTTTATCTTTCTTTTACGTCGAAACTTATCGAGTGACAACATATTATTTAAGGTGACTGTGTATCAAAGCATACTGTGTTTGTACACGGCACTGATACCGTATTACTGGAGGTGGTGTGATAGACATAAAGGGGCGAGATTACAGAGCTATTGGAGCGTTATGTGTCGCTGCCACCCCACTCAGTTGTGATCCACCCTGCCTCTCACCTTATCCATATTTCATTCACCGCCTTTCAACTGTTATACATACAGTATATTCAGTTCATGACGTTTTTTACTTATAATGTCCAAATGGTCTAAGTCACATACAGTAGTATCGTTTATGGTGACTCCGAGTGACCAGCCAGATATCAGGTCATTTTACCGATAGTCACATTATCCTTTATCGGATTTGAGAGCTGCAGTATTACATACCCCTAGGTTTGTTCGTGAACTGTTCCAGATCTGGAAAACAGAAGATTGCAGTATTTCTGTACGGTAGGAAACTCTTGCAAGTTAATACCTTCAATTACCTGGGAAGCTGCATTACATCATATGAGAAGTGCACCAGTGATTGTATAAAGGGGCATTTTTCAAGAAAAAATTTCTTATGGCATTTAAAAACGTGTCCCTAGAAACTAGGAGGAAATTTCTAAAGAGTTTCATTTGGAGCATTTGCGTGTATAATATAGCTAGCAAACCTGGACTTTGAGAAAAGTGGAGTGGAGCTGAGATGTGGTGCTGGAGGAACCGTTAAGTGGAGTGGAGCTACCTTACATTTTCTGAGATGTGGTGTTGGAGGAACCGTTAAGTGGAGTGGAGCTACCTTACGGTTTCTGAGATGTGGTGTTGGAGGAACCGTTAAGTGGAGTGGAGCTACCTTACGGTTTCTGAGATGTGGTGTTGGAGGAACCGTTAAGAATATCGTGAACGGAAAGAGTACCTAACGACGACGTTTTGAAGACAGTGGGTGCAAATGAACGCTGCCTGGATTCAATGTGGAAAGGAGAAGCAATATGTTTGGCCATCTGCTACGCCTTTCAAACTTATTCATTACCCTGATCGTGCACGTGATAGAGGAGGGCGACGAACGAGACCGGAGAAGTTCGAAAGTTTACAAGACATTTTGTTAATCTCTTAATTTTTTAACGGTTTTTATTAATTTATAGCTGCATACGCTAATACAATAGTAACCCTTTCATAATATAGGTCTGCAACAAGTTTATTACACAGAATTTGCGTGTACTTTTGAAATATGAAGTATATAGTACAGTCACTGAAGGAAAAAAATTCAAATTAAGTGGCTTCTACGAAACTTTTTGCATAAGGCTAGATAAAAGAAGGGTGAGAAACAATTTAAAAAAAAGTTTACATAAATTCCGTAGCGGGTTTTTGAAAAAGAGGAGAAAGAAGGTATAAAAAATTCGTTTTTTTCAATTATCTTGGAAAATAACAAATTTACGAAAAAAAGATAAATTAAAAACATTAAAGAACATTAAATTCTCTACAAAAAAAGTATTTATCATTTTTTTGTCAGACCAATACTTTGTGAGAAAAATGGAATTGAAATATTATAAAAAAATTGATTGTCAGGGTCCGCCCCGATGAGCGGGAAGGTTAATTGTTTCTGACATTGCAACATACAAATTTTAATAAAATCCGTTATAATAGTCGTAGAGACAAAAATCAAAAAGCATTTTAAAGCTAAATGTTTGTACAGTAGTTTTACGTAAAATGAAAAGAAAATACTTAAATTATTAACAAATACTGAACATTAAGTTATAACTTTTTTGTTTTTTATTTTTTTCAACTAATGCATAAACATATTAACAATTTACTACAAATGTATTTACATTAAAACAAAACTTCACAATATGAACTATACATATTTGTGTCTTCGAAAAAAATATTAAAAATTAGTATTGATTTATTGGCATAAAATGAGCGAGTTTTAAAATTTATCATTTTTTTTGAGTTCGCAAGTATACATCATTTTCTTAACTTAAAATTTCTACAGAAATTTTCAAAATAAATATTTTTTAACAAAATTATGACAAGTATTGGTCAAAGTGTCTTCTATAAGACTGAGGTGTAAAGAATTGTACAAATTTAGATAAATTTAAATAAATGTAAAAATATGTCCTTTGCGCGTATTAATATTAATAGTTAAAAACTAAAAAAAATATATTAAAATGCAATTATTGTACGTAAAACTACAATGTTTGAGGTTTCTCTTCTACATAGTGAGAATTTATATCCGTGCATGGGCATAAAAAGAACAGACTCTGAAAGTTGAAGAATTTTATGGAGAGCGAGGACAGCTGGCACATGCGCCATACAGATGCGCGGTGAGCCGACACAAGCTTGTACGTTGTAGTGTTAGTGTGTAAACCGTTGCCGGATCGACTGTTATTTTATTTCGGAGCACGTGTAGTGTTTATTTTTTGAATTTATCGCAACTTTTTAATTAATTTTTGAAAATAAAAAGGTTCTACGATACAAGTGATATATGCGAGTAAAACGTCAAGTTGAAGACTTATTTTTAACAAAAGGTGAATAATTTAAGAACTTTTTAGTACTATTAGTGTCTTAAAGTGAGAAACATGAATTTTTTCAGTGAATTATGAAAAGAAAAGTGCAGTGAATTTAGCAAAATTACCACCAACTGCAGATGCCGCAAAATATCATTTTTTCAGAGTATATTTACAGACACAAAAATGGCTTGGCAACAATCTTTTACCTGAAGAATGGGGTTGGAGCGTTAAAATTGAAATGTTAACTCCAATACGAATGTCACAGTTACCCGCATCGAAGTCACTTTTGCAAATTATCTTCTATAAATGCAAAAAAGGTTTTGGAAAATTATGCAGTTACAGTACAAGTGGATTGTACTGTTCATCGGCTTGTGGAAACTGTTAATTTAATTTGTGCACAAATTTTTCAAATATTTTGTATGATGAGGGAGAAATAGAAATAGAAGACTTGACTTCTGAATCTTTCCAAGAAATTGGAGAACAAATAGATTTTTAAATATATATATATATATCATTATGAAAATAATTGTTATAATTAAATTTTCTAAATAAATAATAAATGCACTAAAAAGTTATTTTCCAGCTTGATAATTGTGAAAAATTCCGAAAATCGAAAAAAAAAACGATATTTTAATATTTTGTAAATCATAATAAGTTATAAAGTAAATAATTTATAATTTGTAGGCTATAAATAAGAAATGTGTTTTAAAAGTTATTTTATTTTCAAAATCTTCAATGATTGGAAGAAAAACTATTTTTGAATATATTTATAAAGTGCATTTTTAATAACATTTTTATTATAATGCGTAATAAATAAGTAAAAAATTATACATAATAATATATACATGAGTGAATAATAATGAGTTTTTAAACTTATATTCCTGAAAAAATTGCATGTCTATTAAATAAACATGTATTTTATGTGAAAATCCACCTTGTGAAAAATTTGGCCAACTTTGAATTAATGTTTCTACTAAAATTATCGCCCTGAAAAAAAAATGTTAATAAACTTTTTTATGCAGAATTTTATGCTCTTTCTTTTGGTTTTTTGTATTTTTCTCATAAATTTATTATTTTTTAAGATAATTACGAAAAATGAATTGTTTGTACCTTCCCCCTCCCTTTTTTCGAAAACCCGCGACTGAATTTTTGTAAACTTTTTTTTTAAATTCTTTCTTACCTTTTTATCTAGCCCTATGCAAAAATCTCGTAGAAGCCACTTATTTGAAAATTTCTATTTTTTTTCAGTTTCAGTGACTGTACTATTTAGGAAAATCAATTACGTCAATGTTAAAATCTTATAAACAATGTTTCAATAGCCCTTATTTTTACTGTATTATTACTTTAATGGAATTGATTTCAGCGTGTTATTACACGTTTTTCAGCCACTTTAAAGATTAAAACATTGATTAGTCTTAACTTGTTTTATCTTTTGTATAAAGCGACTCGACCGGACCCACTCCCCCAGCACCAAATTCTAGATTCGCTACTATGATAGAGAGGTGTAGTGGGAAGGGAAGGCCCACGTAGGAGTAGATTGATGGATAAAAGTATTAATAAGGTATGTGGTGAAGGAAGGAAGAAATAAATTGCAAGCCCCCCCCCCCCAATCTCTGTATTGAGGTAAGTGAGAAGAATAGGTTTGTTACTAAATAAACACAAAACATACCTTTACATGTAAATTGATTTAAGTGTTGAAAGTGAATCTGCCGTTCATCACACCCCGTTTCAGTTACTCTTACCGTATACAATAAATTAAATTTTCTTTCCTTCGCCTCCTCAATATCTTGCATCGTTTGCGTAGTAAGACACTTTGGTTTTCAAATATCTTATGGTTCTCTGATCCGGAAGACGGAAGCTTTATTTGATGCACATAAAATAAATTTATACAGGGTAAACTGCCGACTTTATTTCACTTACATTACGAAAGGTTTATCTTATATTATACACTATACACACAGGTAACATACAATTACGTTTTTGTAAACAAATAGCAACACTGTACGTGAACGTTTTAATTAACTACAGAACGTACTGTACTTAAAAATTAGTCACGAAAATTACAATTGTAATTTTTAAAAAATTGAGTAATTTTACGTTGGACTAATTTTTCAGGTTACGCACTTGTCTCATAACAATCAGTTTAGAGAGGTTGGTTTTGTTTTTTGTTTCTTGTGCTACAAAATACATTTACTTAGACTACAAAAGAAGCTGAGACTACATCCAAACTCACTGGCGGAATAACTTAAGGAGACCGCTACGAGGGTAGAGTCTGAAATGCCGAGTTCCAACTGATCTTATGTGAAGTCTTAAAGCTGGATGAGAAAACTGGAGGCGTATCAGTGGATACTCTGCTAACAAAACAGTATTTATGTCCTATATAGTACTGAACATTATGCGTTGTAATTGATTGCAATAAATTATTTCAAAAAAGTGTACTGCCTACCGTTTAACATTCCCCCGCGTGGCACTAATTAACATGCGTCCCCAGATTGGCCACCACTGGTTTAAAAATATACGAGTCAGATAGTACTTTAAGTCGTATAATGTATGTATATTGTAGGGTTGAAAAGAGGGCAAGGTGAGAGGCAGGTGGATCACAGCTGACTGACGAGGGGTGGCAACACATAACACTCCAGCAGCTTTGTAATTTCACCACTTTATCTCTGCCACGTCGCCTCAGTAATACGCTATCAATGCCGTATATAAACAGTGTGCTTTGATATAAACTCACTCCTCTCCTCCCCCTCCCACCGTATAACGTGTGTTGTCACTCAATAATTTCCAATATGAAAAATCGCGGATAACGTCATCTTACTTTTGAAAAGAATTTTCATAAATTGTAGACGCTTGACAAGTAATATAAAAATAATAGAGTTACCGTATTTTCAAGTCCGAAACACGACATTTATAATTTCTGACAAAAGAAACGGGGACATTATGCACTGTCACGAGTATACGAGGGTCACCTGAAAAGTTCGCGGAGCGACATCTATAGCTTAGGTGTAGAACTTACGTTGTTCGTGCGCTGCAAAAAATTCATGTTTCATGTGAACAGCTGTTAATTTTCAAATGTATCTGCTTAACATGTTTGCATGTTCATGTTAACATGTGCCGCGTTCATTGTTTACCGGCTGTTCAAAATTTATGTGTCACGCTTAACACGGTTCCCTAAAAGACTCGGTGTTGCCCCGGTCAATTACCGTCGGATCAGAGGTTGTAAGGTGGCGACGAATCATCGATATGACTATTAGACGGTCCACTCATTTCCTTGGGGATCCGCCGGTACGGACCAGACGGCAGACTCCGCGTACTTGAGGGAACTTCATAGACGGAAACGGCGGACGTGCCTACGATTCCCTGTTGGGCGGCAGGTGAATCGAAAGCGTTACAGATGCCGGCTAAATCTGGGCAGGGTGCCGTCATGTCACTGTAGACGATCGTGTGGCTGCCTACCTAGCTACTTTGACATCGATGAGGATCTCATTAACGGCGTCAACCCTTGGCTGGATACCTTGGCGCCAGTGTTTTACAACGAAGTAGCCTACTCTGCGGACGAGTCACTTATATTACAATAAAATAAGTGACTGTATGTGCGTGGTAATTATGTGAAAATATGGTACAGACATGTATGTGAGTACATAACAAAACATTTTACATATTTTAGTTTTTCTTTTCCTGTAAACAAGACGTTAATTTTTGAATGGCCTTCATATATATGTAGTAATCAGGTTTCAAATTAAAAAATCGTTGATCCACAGATTCATTCATATTAAAAGAAATAAATATTAATTGAACGAGAGAAGCGTGTTCTCAGTTTTGACTCGACCGTTTGGACTTTGTCTGTCTGTCTCCCCATCTGTCTGTTTGATGTATGTCCCACGATAACTTTTGAAAGAATCAACTGACTTTCCTCAAGAAAAAACTTGGCATGCGAGTCTACATTTTTACTCTACAGAACCTTATTGTTTTTTAGATTCATCGCTCCAAAATATAATGACTGGAGGCAAAAATGTGCAGTTTCGAAAGTCCATGTGGAAACTTTTAACCAAATTTGAATTTAGTGTTCTTTTTTTTAACATTTCATAATTTTGGGACGCCTAGAGTTGGTAAAAATTTCTATAAAATCATAAAAATTCATGTGGAGTATAAAATTTAAGACGTTTTAAACTAACATCTAAGTGTAGTGTTAAGTTTTGGAAACTTACAAATTTTGGGATCCCAGGCCCAGAAAAGGGATCATTAGAATAATTGTGAAATCCAGCAGGCTGTCAGACTAAAAGGGATTAAAAGATAAACACAATTTAGTGGTTGAGTATAATTTTTACTAAACTTGTATTAAACTTGTTTACAAACACGCAATTATATTTTCCATAAGAGTTTCAAGCGTCTCGGCTCAACTTTAGATGGAACTCAACCGTTGTGTCCCTTCTGAAGATGAGCCGAGAGGTTAGAAAGCGCTTATGGAAAGTACAATTGCGTGTTAGTGGCTGCAATACGATTTTAGTAAAAACTAAAAGGAATTGTAACCCAAATCCAAATTTTTGAAATGTTTAATTTTTATCATATTTAATATTTATACTAACTTTACCACAAGATGTTTTTCACTTATTTGGAACATGTTTCGGGAAAGTTATTGTTCCCATCCTCAGCCTTCTTAATTTTGAATCTTGTGGAGTATTTGTGCGTTGGTTGGTTGATGTTATGGTTTCCTGTTAGTTTTTGGTATTTTAAATTGGTATTGTTGTGTGTGATTGTGGTATATATATTGTAACGAGTAAAATGGTTGCGTACCTGCAAAATGTGTACATAAAATAATGTGTTTTGGATGATTAGTGCGTTCGCCTCGCACCGGGTCGTTACAGTAATTTAGTGGCTAGCGATGTTTGTAGCGTAGTTCTGATCACCTGTGTATTACGGCAGTAACCTTACCTGTTATTCTTAGGGGGTGTAATAATCCCGGGTGGCGCCAAGTCGTTTTTACAAAACAACTAAAAACTGTGTTTGAACAAATTATCAGCGTAGCGGGTTGGTGTATTCAAATCGTTCCCGCTCGCACAGCCGTCTCAATCGTCGCTTCTGACGAATAACTGGCAACTAGCTTACTGCTACGATTTACTCTTCAATACAAGTAATTATTATATAGCACTCCCTAAGAAATGATAACGCTTGTTACTCCCTGTAATGAATATTTTTTAATGGTGATAACTGGAAACATTTACAATTACCACAAAATAATTATCGTTTGATTACATGAGATCTTATTTTCAGGGCGGCGAATTAATTTAGAAACCATTTAACCTAGCGTCTGTTTACATTAGGCTTATTACAATGTTTTGGTTTCAAAATCCGTGGATTCTTTTGACTATGAGTTAGAGAACTACAATGGTTACAATAAAAATACAAATTACCTTAATCTAAGTGTACAAGAAATATAAAGTGTGCTGTTACAATCTGTTGTGTAGTGTTGTAAAGGTGTTCTGTAAATTCGTGTTCAATTCTTAGGTTATTTTATGTTAACAATGTTTCATTATGTTTTAATTTGCATAAATACTCTATGAAAGAGAAATATTATCTTTATAGTGTGGTAATTTTACCTTTCAAAATTATTTAAAGTGATTAGGGTTGGTGAAAAATAAATAATTGGATAGTACTTAACAATTCGACGTGCATAGAGGCCTTTGTAGTTGGTTCGAGATAGGAATTGGGTGCATCAAATCAGTTTTCTTGGATTTTGGGCTTTATTAAATTGTGGCGTCCTTTCGTCTTGTGTTTGGACGTTCCATTTATGGATAGTTTCCGTTTATTCAGGTCTTGGGTCTTGTAATATTGGTTGTAGTGGTCATCTGCTTCTTTGACGATTAGTTTTCAGCAACTTTATACTATTATTTTCATGATTTACACTGAAAAAACTTTCTTCCGGACTTCTGCATCTGTATGGCTTGATGACGCTTCGCTTCTTTTTTTCTCTCTACTAATTTCTAACGGTATTTTTCTGTCAACAACCGCTGTTTCCATAGTAACGGTATTTTTCGAATAGGCTTATTTTGAGTTGATGTATTGTTATCGAAACTTCGAATCCTTCGTATATCTTCTGATTACTGTTATTCCTCCATCTTCCTTCCTGGTTATTAAATATTGTCACTATAGTATTTATTCTCGTTCATAGATTATTTTGATACCCCACAAGCTTGGGTATTTTCAGATTTTAAGTTTTTACAATTATGTTAATGCTTGTTAATTACATTTATTTTTATATAATAATGCCTATTACTATATTTTGTGTTATAAATGATCTACAATTTATCCTTGGTGATTCCTTCACCTCAGATTTTCTAAATTCTGATTCAATTTGTTATAATCTTTGTATGTTTGGTTCTGACAGTTATGTTTTTTCTAGGCCTAAGTAGCCATTATAATAATTTACTTATTTCGTTCAAATCACATTTTGTTTCAGCCTATTGGGCTTACTTTGTTATTTTTATTAGTTGTGTTGTGTTTTGAGTCTGTAGGTGTTTTGTTTATTATTCAATATTGCTCTCCTTATTTCAATCTTAAAAATATAACATTAGGTTTATGGACTGCACATTGCATTCAGCCATATCCTCTTCTAACAATAACATGAACACAATTTTTTATAAGTTATTAGGGTTATTGTTTTGATTAAGAGATATCATCACTCACTCCTAACTTATCCTTATTTGCTAATTTTTTAGTTTATAACACATATTATCTGTGTTGTGATAAACAACATCACTTGTTATTAAATTAATAATAGTCCTTTATAAATTAGGTATCTTTGTTAGTTTTTTGACTTCTCAATCTCTAAACAATTTTTATATTCCCTCCATGGTAACACCTTCAATTTATTCTATTCTGGAATCCTCCCTTTTTACTTACTACTGGCTATAGTTAACTTAACTCTATTGAACCTCTTTTTAAATAAAAAGTCATTATCACTTCTAGTGTTTTTCTATCCCTTATACTATAATTCACTCTTAATACTACTTATTTATCAGTTATCTATGCACTGTTTATTTCCAACTTTTACCTTACCTTCACTTGTAAATCACTTATTGTTAATTACAATTTCACTAGTGTCACACTTCACTTTGGGGTTCTTACACCTACACTATTACACTATATCACTGTTTATATCATTTGTTTGATAGTGGGTGACCCCTATACTTATTTCTCTTTCATGACTTAATCCTAATGACAATTAATACTTAATAACTAATACTTACTGACTAATAACAATTCTAATTTGTGGTTTCTGGTTGCCTTTTTAATGGGTAGTAACCGTTATCTCTCCTTCCTCCTGATAACCCTTGTTTTGGTTTCAATGTTCTTGGTGAGTGCTATTTTACTTATTTTGGTGAACCATTCTTGGTTTTCACTTTTGCTCGTCTCCCTCCTTCTTCATTTTCCTTGTTCGTTTAATATATTAGGTCCTTTCATCCGTTTCTTGGGACATTTTGGGGTCATTTAAACCCATAAACTTGTTTCCTTGTGGCTTAGGTTTATTATTTCCTCATTCTCGTTGTTTATTTGTGGTTCCCTTCTTTATGTTTGTGTTTTTGTCTCAATCACTTGGGTTGGGTTATAGTCGTTGTATTGTCGTGTCATATTCCTTATATTTTTATTTAAAATCAATCATTTCATTTGATAAGAAGTATTTTTTACAATTATAAATATATTTTTTTTTTATCTCTGGTACGGGGTTGGCTATTTGTGTCGTGACATAATGCCTCTCCTTTAAAATTGATCATTTTGATAAAACACTAGTATAGTTTTTTATGAAATTATCAGTTATACATAACCTTTTTCCTTTTCTTTCTTGGTCGTTTCTCCATTCTTTGTTTCTCTTCTTACTGAATTCATTCCATTTTATTTGGATCTGTTTTTCTTTTTATTTCCATTGGTGTGTTCTCCCTTATACACAATTTTTTCCCTAACTTTAGTAGCTGGTTTCTCCCATTACTACTCATTTTTCTGAGACCAGAGGCACGTCATCTCTGCTCAGTTTATTTGATTGCTGGACTTTTCAACAGTCAATCATAAATACCTTTTTTGTCAACTTGTGACTTAATAATAATATATTTTGGGATTGTCCACCTTGTGGTTTGTTTTTAGATCACTTTGGCCTTTTACTCATTCTTCCTTCCGCTGTACCTTAACTATATACTATCATTTGCTCATACATTGATTGTTTTTTATTTATTTATATGTTAATTTCATCATTAACCTTTCATTTTTCGGTTTTCAATTCTCATTGTGATCATTTTAATTATCTTAGACATTGGTATACTTTTCTCAGTTAATTAGCAATATTTTGCTTTAGCCATAGCTTGTATATTTGATTCATACATAACTTCTCTCTTTCTTTGTACCAGTTTAGATTTTTTATTTTACAGATAAATATCTTTGATTCATTATTATAATTTCATGTACTTATCTTATCAGGTTTGGTCTGATTTTATTTTTGTATATTTCAGTTTGTATTAATTCTTTGTAAGTTAATTTTCTTACACCATAGGAATTTGTGTAGCGTATTCCTATTTTGGTACATTTTGTTTAATTATTTCATATACTTCACACATCAACTTTTTAATATATTGTAAGTTGATTTCACTTAGTAGGAATTTATGTATCTCATTCCTTTGTTTTGATATTTTTTTATTTTAGACCTCATAAGTCATCGATCTGTTGTTGCAAGTTGTGTACACATAATTTTTGAATTTTGGTATCTGTATTTTATTTACAGTTACCTGTCCTTCGTGATGACATATGGCCGTACATTTTATTGTATATATAATTTTATTTTGGTATCATTTCAATTCTCATGGTTGTGGATTTATTATATTATCATTTCCATTCCATATTATAGCCTTCTCCTTTTTGTTCGACACTTCGTTATTATGCACCTCTTCTCCTTCAAGTGTATGATAGTCACACTTATTCTGGATGATCGTATTCCAGTTATTTAGTTTTCTTCATAGAACTTCTTTATGGAAGCTTGGTTGTACACTCCTTTTACTTTTTTGGTGGTTATATTACTTATCTCGTAAGTGTTGTTTCCATTGTCCTTTGTGATGACATATGGTCCAACGTATAACAATAGCAATTTTTTTGCTATTCCTTCAAGTGTACTGGGTAGTTCCCTGTTTTTGATTAGCACTTTCTCTCCCTTGTGGTACTTTATTATTTTAATTTGTTTCTGTGAATACCTTGCTCTTTGTTTTTCTATTTTCTCCATAATACGGTTATAACAGTGGTTTTCATCATCGGGGTCTTCTGGGTTGGCTGGGAAGTTTATTAAGTCTTGTATCTCTCTGTGGGGCTTTCTTCCAAACATCATCAGGTATGGGGTGTTTTCTGTGAATTGATGGTAACTAATGTTCAGAAATGCTTCGGTAGAAGCCAAATACTTTTGCCATTCTTTTTGGTTGTTGTGACAATAAGTTCTTAGTATTCGTCCAACTTCCCTTAGCACTCTCTCTGCAGGGTTGCTACTAGGGTGGTATTTGGAAGTTTTATAGGTTTTTATATTCTCTTTTAGTAACTCGTTCCGCCATTTCTTTCCTTTGAACTGCGTTCCATGGTCAGTTATTATCATGCATGGTCTTCCTACTTCAGTTATATATTTAGTTTTTATTATTTCCAGTATTTTCTTAGTCGTAGCTCTGTTTATTGCATATAATTTTGTATATTTTGTATAGTGGTCTAACATGATTACAATAAACTTGTATTTATGTCTCCCTCCACTACGTGGGAATGGACCACATATATCGAGGAATATTTTTTCTAACTTTGTTGTTGAGGTGATGGGTATCATGGTTCCCTCTTTTTTCTCGTTATTGGTCTTTACCATTTGACATATTACACATGTTTTAATATTTTGGTTTACCTTCCTTACTATATTTTTTATAAAGACTTCCTCCTCCAATGCTTTTACAATTTTTACAGTTCCCATATGTCCGTATCGAACATGATAATCCTTAATTATCTTATTTTCTAATGTTTTTGGAACTACAAGTTTCCATGTGCTATCATGTTTTCTTGTTTTAACAAAGAGTATATCTTGGTGGATACAATAATATTTATTCACAACTTCTTCATCTTCTAACAGTCTGCTTCTTATGTTTAGTAATTTAGAATCTTGTTTCTGCTGTACCACTACCTCGTTTAGAATATCTTCCAGGTCCTTTCTATTCTTTATTATACAAAACACTTTGACGATCTTCTCCTTTTCTCCTTCAAATGTCTGATGGGTGACATTTATTCTGGATAATCATTAATTTCTTTTTTTTTGTTTCGACATTAATGAAGGAGTAGAGTTTGTTAGTTATAGTTGAATTTTTTCTTCTATTCCATTGGGTTGCTTGTCTGGTAACTTGAAGATCCGTCCCTTTTCTTGGTTTGTGGTATCCTCACTTAGTTTACCCATGGTCCATCAGTTCCTCTGCCCTTATGGTTCGGATAACTCTGGAGTGTAGAACTTTTTTCTCACTGGTGAAATAGGTCTTGTACCATAATTCCTTTAATCCCATATGTTCCGTGGTGTTTATTTCTACCTCCATCATTTGATCACTTTGTCCATTAATCAGAGAAGTTAATTGTGTCTCTCTTATCACTGCTATTTTTGCTTTTTTATTTGGCATTTCCATTTCTGGTGTGCTCCAGTATTTTATTGACCTTCTTGATCCGTTATACTCTGTTTTGTTGTCAGTCATTTCTATTTCTGGCATCTTCCATCCAAGTATTGATTTGTTGAAATTTTCATCCGCTGTTTGGTTCTGAATTCCTTTTAATTTGGGTATTCTCCATTCAGGTCTTGCTTCTCTCCAGTTTCTTCTCGCTGGTTGGTATTTTACTCCTTCTAGAATTTCTTTTAGAGTTCTCCTGCACTGCCTAAAGTTCATCCTTTCAGCATGGTTGGTCTTTGGTACGTTGAACACATTGGTTAGTCCGTTTTTCATCATCTCCACTTCTTCTCTTGTTTTTATTATTTTCTGTGATGCCTTTTCTCCGTCTTCATTTCCACGTATTCATTTGTTTCGTTGTTATTATTTTCAGGCAATAATACGCTTTGGTCCTTTTTAAATTCTATCTCCTTACTACCTTCAGAAGTGGTGTCTTGCGTTTCATCCACTGGTTTGAAAATATTATTTATTGAGTCCAATTTTTTATTCAATTGTCCAAATTGTTCCATCATGAAGTTCAGCATGTGATCTAACTTCGTTTCTTCTGTCGCTTTGACTGGTTGTTCTGGCATTTTCTTCTGTTGTTTCACTTTGACTACTTCTTTCTTTATTTGAGTTTTTGGTTTCGGCATTTCCTTGAATTCTTCTACTTGATTATGTACCTTCCTCCAATCACAAATATCTTCTCTGTGTAGTTCGAACATAACCCTTATCCATTCTCTTAGTTCCGTATTTTCTGTTTGTATTGGTTGTTCCGGTTGTCTTATAGATAGTCTCCATTGGTCATATTCCTCCTGTGTAAATTCCTCAGTCACCTGGGCGTATACTCCCGTTCTTTCGTTTTTCATTTGTTTTACATTGTCGCTCCATCTATCCCAATCTTCTTCGGTCATTCTTCTCACGTTGTTATCACGTTTTTCGTGGGCTGTCCCGATAGTCTTTTCTTCATTATATTTGGTGTCCAGCTTCCACATTTCATTATAAATATCTCTCAGTGACATCTGGTCGTTTGGTGATCCCACTGCATTTGCACGACTCATTTGTGCTCTTTCATGATCCGTGGTGTTCTTCTTGATGTACTCCATTTCCTTACTGAATTTTTTAAATAACCTTGTCATCCACTCTGCATAACTCCATTGTTTCTGTTGTTTGGGCATTTTCGTTTGTCGTTGTAGTCTATCTTTTGGTTTCATCTTTTTTCGTCTTTATTCTGTAACCAAAGAATGTTTCTTCATAGCCGCCGTGGACCTTCTTTTACAGCCTCACCGGTTGGTCGCCAATCTGTAACGAGTAAAATGGTTGCGTACCTGCAAAATGTGTACATAAAATAATGTGTTTTGGATGATTAGTGCGTTCGCCTCGCACCGGGTCGTTACAGTAATTTAGTGGCTAGCGATGTTTGTAGCGTAGTTCTGATCACCTGTGTATTACGGCAGTAACCTTACCTGTTATTCTTAGGGGGTGTAATAATCCCGGGTGGCGCCAAGTCGTTTTTACAAAACAACTAAAAACTGTGTTTGAACAAATTATCAGCGTAGCGGGTTGGTGTATTCAAATCGTTCCCGCTCGCACAGCCGTCTCAATCGTCGCTTCTGACGAATAACTGGCAACTAGCTTACTGCTACGATTTACTCTTCAATACAAGTAATTATTATATAGCACTCCCTAAGAAATGATAACGCTTGTTACTCCCTGTAATGAATATTTTTTAATGGTGATAACTGGAAACATTTACAATTACCACAAAATAATTATCGTTTGATTACATGAGATCTTATTTTCAGGGCGGCGAATTAATTTAGAAACCATTTAACCTAGCGTCTGTTTACGTTAGGCTTATTACAATGTTTTGGTTTCAAAATCCGTGGATTCTTTTGACTATGAGTTAGAGAACTACAATGGTTACAATAAAAATACAAATTACCTTAATCTAAGTGTACAAGAAATATAAAGTGTGCTGTTACAATCTGTTGTGTAGTGTTGTAAAGGTGTTCTGTAAATTCGTGTTCAATTCTTAGGTTATTTTATGTTAACAATGTTTCATTATGTTTTAATTTGCATAAATACTCTATGAAAGAGAAATATTATCTTTATAGTGTGGTAATTTTACCTTTCAAAATTATTTAAAGTGATTAGGGTTGGTGAAAAATAAATAATTGGATAGTACTTAACAATTCGACGTGCATAGAGGCCTTTGTAGTTGGTTCGAGATAGGAATTGGCTGCATCAAATCAGTTTTCTTGGATTTTGGGCTTTATTAAATTGTGGCGTCCTTTCGTCTTGTGTTTGGACGTTCCATTTATGGATAGTTTCCGTTTATTCAGGTCTTGGGTCTTGTAATATTGGTTGTAGTGGTCATCTGCTTCTTTGACGATTAGTTTTCAGCAACTTTATACTATTATTTTCATGATTTACACTGAAAAAACTTTCTTCCGGACTTCTGCATCTGTATGGCTTGATGACGCTTCGCTTCTTTTTTTCTCTCTACTAATTTCTAACGGTATTTTTCTGTCAACAACCGCTGTTTCCATAGTAACGGTATTTTTCGAATAGGCTTATTTTGAGTTGATGTATTGTTATCGAAACTTCGAATCCTTCGTATATCTTCTGATTACTGTTATTCCTCCATCTTCCTTCCTGGTTATTAAATATTGTCACTATAGTATTTATTCTCGTTCATAGATTATTTTGATACCCCACAAGCTTGGGTATTTTCAGATTTTAAGTTTTTACAATTATGTTAATGCTTGTTAATTACATTTATTTTTATATAATAATGCCTATTACTATATTTTGTGTTATAAATGATCTACAATGTATCCTTGGTGATTCCTTCACCTCAGATTTTCTAAATTCTGATTCAATTTGTTATAATCTTTGTATGTTTGGTTCTGACAGTTATGTTTTTTCTAGGCCTAAGTAGCCATTATAATAATTTACTTATTTCGTTCAAATCACATTTTGTTTCAGCCTATTGGGCTTACTTTGTTATTTTTATTAGTTGTGTTGTGTTTTGAGTCTGTAGGTGTTTTGTTTATTATTCAATATTGCTCTCCTTATTTCAATCTTAAAAATATAACATTAGGTTTATGGACTGCACATTGCATTCAGCCATATCCTCTTCTAACAATAACATGAACACAATTTTTTATAAGTTATTAGGGTTATTGTTTTGATTAAGAGATATCATCACTCACTCCTAACTTATCCTTATTTGCTAATTTTTTAGTTTATAACACATATTATCTGTGTTGTGATAAACAACATCACTTGTTATTAAATTAATAATAGTCCTTTATAAATTAGGTATCTTTGTTAGTTTTTTGACTTCTCAATCTCTAAACAATTTTTATATTCCCTCCATGGTAACACCTTCAATTTATTCTATTCTGGAATCCTCCCTTTTTACTTACTACTGGCTATAGTTAACTTAACTCTATTGAACCTCTTTTTAAATAAAAAGTCATTATCACTTCTAGTGTTTTTCTATCCCTTATACTATAATTCACTCTTAATACTACTTATTTATCAGTTATCTATGCACTGTTTATTTCCAACTTTTACCTTACCTTCACTTGTAAATCACTTATTGTTAATTACAATTTCACTAGTGTCACACTTCACTTTGGGGTTCTTACACCTACACTATTACACTATATCACTGTTTATATCATTTGTTTGATAGTGGGTGACCCCTATACTTATTTCTCTTTCATGACTTAATCCTAATGACAATTAATACTTAATAACTAATACTTACTGACTAATAACAATTCTAATTTGTGGTTTCTGGTTGCCTTTTTAATGGGTAGTAACCGTTATCTCTCCTTCCTCCTGATAACCCTTGTTTTGGTTTCAATGTTCTTGGTGAGTGCTATTTTACTTATTTTGGTGAACCATTCTTGGTTTTCACTTTTGCTCGTCTCCCTCCTTCTTCATTTTCCTTGTTCGTTTAATATATTAGGTCCTTTCATCCGTTTCTTGGGACATTTTGGGGTCATTTAAACCCATAAACTTGTTTCCTTGTGGCTTAGGTTTATTATTTCCTCATTCTCGTTGTTTATTTGTGGTTCCCTTCTTTATGTTTGTGTTTTTGTCTCAATCACTTGGGTTGGGTTATAGTCGTTGTATTGTCGTGTCATATTCCTTATATTTTTATTTAAAATCAATCATTTCATTTGATAAGAAGTATTTTTTACAATTATAAATATTTTTTTTTTTTATCTCTGGTACGGGGTTGGCTATTTGTGTCGTGACAATATATATATACACCACGCACATATATATATATATATATATATATATATATATATTAGTATATTGTGTATTTTCGATGTTGAGTGCTTTGAAAATTGTGTCATGTTTTGTACTGTTTTGTATTTGTTCAGGTATTAGTTTATTTTATGTTTTGTGTTTGTATATTTTTAAATTTTCCCATATGTTTATTATGATGCCTTTGTGTGGTATGTGTTTTATTGTAATGTTACAAATGTTACATAGGACAAACCAAAAAAAAAGACAACTGAAAAAACGTTATTTTGAACATCTAGACGCATACAAAAAACCAGAAATATATATATCTAATTTGGCCACGCATGGAATAAACGCAGGACATGAACACTAATGAACACATAACCAACATGACACTAATGCCAGTTTCAAATACCAAAAACCAACAGGAAACCATAACAACAACCAACCAACACACAAGTACTCCACAAGATTCAAAATTAAGAAAGCTCTGGATGGGGACAAAAAATTTCACGAAACATGTTCCAAATAAGGAAAAAACATCTTGAGGTAAAGTTATTATAAATATTAAATATATTATATGCATCAAGAAATAAACTGTAGCAAAAAGTGTTTGAATTAATTTTTATTGTATGGTTGTGAGCTCTATAATTATTATGTTACTAAAGAAATAGTAAACAAGCCGGGATTTTTGTAATTTTTCCGGTAAATGAAAAATTATTTAATTTCGTAGTTTATGTAATAATAAATGTAGTTTTTTGAAATTAGTGAGCGAGTTCTGTAGCTTAGGAAGCAAACTAGTTGCGACCAGCTGTAAAACGTGATTATTACTTGTGTGCATTGTAATGTTCACACCCGCAGTTGTGTGCACTAAGCCGCCTTTACATAAAGCCTTTGATTTATGTATTACAGTCACGTGGCTAGCAGGGTCAACAGTAAACATTACAGCGTGTACAGGCAATACGAACACAATTAACCCTGCAGGCCAATTAATAAACGCTGTACATAACCAAGATATACAGGGTGATTCACGAAGATATGCAGATACTTTAGCAGCTCATTCTACATGTAAAAATAAAGAAAAAAGTTCATATGAATATAGGTCCTCAAACGGTTCGTTAGCGAGTTACGGCTCGCGAACCAGTTCCCCTTGATTTCTATTCCCACGGTAAAATGACACCATACTGAAATTCTTGGTGTAAAAAGTGAAGGGTAAATTTAATGGTTTCTTACGGTTTTCGGTTTGGAAAATTGAATAAAAGTGGTCCCAGAGCTCTACCTCAATTAGTTTTTAAGAAAAACTGTGTGAAACACAAAACATTGGTGTCGAAAAACACACATTTTTAGATTTGGGATAAAATAAATTCGTTAATTCGCCAATAAACAAATAAAAATATCTAACTAACTTTGTAGAGAATTTAATTATGATTAAACTGCTGTGTATAATGTATAATAAAAATAGGTACAAATTTGAGAAATTTTACTTTAATTAAAAACAAAACACACCAAAATGCGCCAGAAAAGTGTTACAATTTACAAGAAATGGCATTGTAAACTTTCGAAACACCCACATTTGGGCAGAGAAAACCCACATGAGACTGCTGCAAGACATGGTCAACATACTTTGTTCTTTATTGTCTGATGCGGTATTCTGGGTAATCTCTTAGGCCCTTTTTCCTTACCACCAAGGCTTAAGGGAAGACAATAATAACATTTTTCGCAAACGAACTGATGGAATTCTTGGAGATAGAGTGTAGATGGGTTTTTTGAATCTGCTCACTACTGTCGTGATGTGATGAACCCTTTAAATAATACATTCGGTAAGCGATGGATTGGTCGAAACGGACCAGTAAATGGCCACCTCGATCTCTCCTGACCTCACGCCAGCAGACGTTTTCCTTTGGGGTTGGATGAAGTCGTTAGTTTATTCCGCTTGTATTGGCACACAAAAAGACTTGAGACTTTGCATAATAGAAGCTGGAGCTACTGTTAAGAATAATTCTGATGCTATAAGACGTGTACGGTTTGCCTGGGTTCGCCGAGCTGAATTCTGCGTTCAACAAAATGGCGGCCACAGTGAACAACTGCTTTGAATGAACTTTTGCAGCTTTTATCAATTAAAAAAAAATAATATTTAATTATTTGAAGAAAAATCAATAATTTTTAATTATTGAAAAAACAACAGTTTTTAATTTGTTTTGAATCACATTTGTTGTGAACACGTTTACGAAAATCTTCTTTTTGTTTAAAACGTAACACTTTTGTGGTGCATTTTGGTCTGTTTTGTTTTTAATTAAAGTCAAATTTCTGAAATTTGTATCTGTTTTTATTAGACATTATATACATAAATTTATTCGTAATTAAATTCACTACAAGGTTAGTTAGAAACTTTTATTTGTTTATTGGCAAATTAACAAATTTATTGTATACCAAATCTAAAAATGTGTGTTTTCGACTCCAGTGTTTTGGGTTTTACACAGTTCTTCTTAGAAACTAATTGAGATAGAGCTCTGGGACCTCTTTTATTCAATTGTTCAGATCAAAAACCATAAGAAACCACTAAATTTACCCTTCACTTTACACCCAAAGAATTTCAGTATGGTGTCATTTTACCGTGGGAATAGAAATCAAGGGGAACTGGTTCGCGAGCCGTAACTCGCTAACCCGTTTGCGGACCTACATTTATATGAACTTTTTTCATTATTTTTACATGTAGAATGAGCTCCTAAAGTCTATGCATATCTTTGTGAATCACCCTGTATAGCAAGCTGAATGATTTTCATAATTCTACAGGGATTGTAGACACCAGGGGTAGAGCGGCGGTGTTTAATTTAAGGTGGGAACATACAATCAAGGAACATTTCCCAGTCCTCTGGTCTATTCAGATGTAGCACAGTGAATACCTAGTTGAGACGAGGGATTCTACAATAGGCGGCGAACACGAATCTTGCCGCATTTTTTCATGACCCACATCTCACTCGCATATTTCAATGTAGGTAATACAATTATCTTACAAAATTTAATTCTTGTACTGTGACTTGTTTTGTTTGAATCGTTTTACAAATATTCCTAAATTTATTTACCTTACCTGTTACATCAGCTCCAGATTCATAACTTACTTCACATCCGAGATATTTAAAACGGATCGCATGTTCTAAAGTACTGTTGTTTATAACTCTCTTAGTCTTCACTGCATATTTACCTTTAAAAGCAATGGTTTTAGTCTTTTTCTTTAAAATTTCTAGTTCAGTACTCTCTTGCTACTTCTTATAACTGGAACATGAATCTTTATATTTTTTTTTGCGATTTAATTAGGGCTGGCGCCGCCTCTCGCATCTTAGCTTCCACTGGTGCCGGTCTAAACAGTCCTGTTCCGTAAATCGTGTTGCATTCATTGCATCTTCGACGTCCATTTTCTATGAATGTTTAGGTCTTCCTTTTTTCTTCTAGAGAGTGGAGTCCATTCCCACACCTTCCTTGCCCATCTTTCATCCGACATTCTTTTAGGTGTCCGAACAAATTCAGTCTTCTTGCTTCTATTGTTTCTATAATGTCAAGGTCGATTCCCATCGCTTGTCTTATCTCTACATTTTTCACTCTATCTAGTGTTGTTAGTCTACAGCACCTCCGCCAGTAATCCATCTCCATAGCTCTTATTATAAATTTATTTCTTTTATTAATTTCCCACAGTTCTGGTCCATATAGGCCTATACTTTCGACAATAATCAATGTTTGCAATAATATTCATTTTCTCGACTAATAATTATGTCATTTGCGTATAGCAGGGAACCCGAGGTCACTCCGGATTTCTATGCTCTCAGCATGTCGTCAGTATATATGTAAAACAAGGTTGGAGAAATACAGCAAACATGCCTAACTTTCTTGTTTCTCAGAATGCCATCTGATAACCCATTCAGATCCAGGACAATAGATATGTTTTTGTAATGAATTTATTAAATGCTGTGGATGTCCTAGTCTACCCATAATACTTCATATTTTTTTACGGTGTACATTACCAAATACTTTTACCAGTTCAACAATAGCGATATATATTTCTTAGTTATATTCACGCTTTGTATCATAAATGTAAAATGTATATTGTGAATATGTAAGCTTATTAGATTTTAAGCAATATATCAGAGTTGCCCAGTTGGCTGGTATTAAGTTAGAAGTGTCCTACACAGCCAGTTACCTCAACTATTAGCGAGCTGACTGCGCCACGCTATAATGGAACTCGTTATTAAGCCCCTTTGCGGGATTGTCCACCCTCACTTTACAGTGGTCACAGTGTGCATAGTTAATTAGTTAATTTCAGCCTTGAGCCACCTCCGCACGCGTCCAATAGCGAGGTAGTTTTCAGTGGTATTCTTAAAGTAGTTTGCTTTTCTACCTAAAGTCCAGGCCTTGTCGTTGCGACTATAACGTGTCCTCTTTAGAGTCCAAAATTTGTGATCTAAATTGTAAAAAAACGCGAAAGCACATGTGGATTATCAAACTATAGGTAATTTTAACCACAATCCAAATATAGGCCTACTATTTATTTTTGAAAATTAATACTATTTTGGACTTTGAGGCCTAAAAAGTAGGTGAAAATTTTGATAAAATTGCAAAATTTCATGTGGGATATCATATTAAAGAGAGTGTTAACTAACATCTGAATGTAGTGTTAAGTTTTGGAAATTTCAAAATGTTGAGACCATCAGGGCTCACAAAAGAGATCAAAATGTCAGACTAAAAGGAATTATAACCATATCCGAATGTTTTTATTGTATAATTGTGTACTCTACAATTGTCACGTTACTAAAAAGTAGTAGAGTAATCGTCATTTTTGTAAATTTTTCTGTAATTGGAAAACTATCTAATATCAAAATTTGTGTAATAACAAATGGATTTTGTTCAAAATTGTGAACGAGTTCTGCAGCTCATGACGTTTACTAGTTTATGTCAGCTAATTTACTACCAACTACGAAAACCAATTATTCCCATCTGATTCAGAGTATTACAGAATTTGAATTTGCGCGCTGGGGAGGTGGACTGACTTTTACTATTTACTATTTACTGTTTACTATTTACTATTTACGATTTACTATTTACTATTTACCAAGTTTATATACCGGGGAGAGGTGCTTATTATTTAATGGTAATTTGTTAGTACACGAAATGGTGGGAAAACCGGAACACCTCGCTCAATGCAAACCAAATAACGTTGAAATGTTTACTTGTACTACATCGTAGTCCTGTATTTTTTCAGTTTACCTTATCGAAGTTTCGTTGGCTGTTTCATATTACGGTGCCCCTCAGGTATTAGTGGTGCAACAGTTTTGATGTGCGTTTGTCACCCTGTTCGGCCGTTCTTCCCAATTCGTCTTCCCTTGTAGCGGCTTTACATTCAATTCGACCCGTGTAGTTTCGTTTCTTATTATATGCTTCTTTGTATATCCTCAATCCTCAACCTCCCTTATCTCCTTTCACCCATATTCATCCTTAACATAATATCTCTCTTGTCTATCCTGTTTTCTTCTGAGAAATTAATCTCAAACGTTTGGAGTATTTTTGATTTGCCTTTGGCAATGCCCACGTTGATGTTGATTCCCATACAGTACTAGTGGCTAACAAAGGATTATATAAACGTAATTGTGTCTGCAGTCTTGCGTATGAGCCACTGCGAACTACGTTTGGTTTAACTGGTTCATCCTTCTTCTCCTCTCTCTTCGTCCTCTCCCACATCTCCTTTATTCTTGACAGATGTCTCTCCCTCATTTTGTCAGTCCAGATTGCACCTGTCCTTTTCTTGGGGTTTTCCTTAAAATTTTGGGTTTATTAGTTTGACTAAAAACCTTGGGCAAGTCTGGTGTATTAGTTTTTTATTTTGTTTTTAAAATTCTATTTTACTATTCTATATTCAATCTGAATTCAAATGCTAACAACACGTACCTAGATATTTGTCAATTGTTTTTATAAGATTTGTATCAATCTTCGGTAATTTTTCAAAGAGTTTGTTTTCAGGTAAGGATCTTCGTCGAGGATGTTGCATCTTTCCTAACCGTTTTCAAATGTATGTTGCAAAAACATTACAAACATGGAAAAGATATTGGCGTGTGTTTGTACACTGTGCAGTTTGCGCACGACCAGACGATTATTTCGGATGGCAAGATAGATCTTCAGTGTATGGCTCGGAAATTACGAGAGGAGTACAAAAAGTGGGGCTTAGAGAATAAGACAGAATACTAAAACAGAATACTTACATATTAGAGGTAATATGTCTAATGCGAATTGGGATAATAAAGACATATAAGCGTGTGGGGAATACACGTATTTAGGAGACATTTTTGATGTGGCTAGTAATAATAAGAGGGAGATTACAAGAAGGATACTTCAGGCCAGGAAAACGTTTGGATGCCTCAATGGAATTTGGAACAGTGAGGTCACTGGTAAAAAGAGAAAATTTAATATGTGTGACGAATTAATTAAGGGTAGTTTACTGTATGGAGCAGAAACGAGACGCGTCAAAGAACAAAACAAGAAAACAATTAGACGCGGTGGAGATGGATTTGCTCCGGAGATCCCTAAGAATTTCTAGACGGGACAGAATTATGAATGAAGAAATTAGAAGAATGATAGGCGGAACTTTTTTCAGGATATTGAAAACAACACCTTGATTTGGTACGGCAACGTCCAGAGGATGCGGGATAAGAGGTTTCATAGAAGGTGACGTAATGACTTCCTCCATTATGTCAGAAACGGGGAAGATTGAGAAAATCCTGGAAAGAAGGCATATTAAGAGCCATCGGTGAACGAGATTTCCAGGATGGAACGCGGAGTGATCGCAGATGTTAGGCATGGGAAACGTAAAAGTACGTTTAGAAACATTAAAAAGCGATATCTGTGTGTGTGTGTGTGTGAGAGAGAGAGAGAGAGAGAGAGAGAGATGTCACACGTAAGATAGCTGAGGTCTCCGATTTCTTTCTATGTGTAATCACTGAAATGAACAAAATTATTAATGACAACTAAGATAAAATGTCTAAAGGCTCACCGAATACAATGGCTAAGGTCACCTAGAGCAGATGGACGATCAGCGTATGCCAAAGAAAATTCTGAGGCCGCAAGTTTAAAAAATCAGAAAGAGGGGCCGTCCTAAGATAAGATGTTTGGATGGTGTGCTGGAAGATCTAAGAAGAATGTCGTGCTTACTTGCTGAACTGCTATCTGTCATGCTCCAGACGAGGACTTTCAGTGTCTCCACCATTATCAAGTCCTTAACCACGAGGTCGAGGTCAGCAAGTAAGAACGAGAAAGTCGAAATTACACAGACTGCTAATTCAAATAACAAGATGAACCAAGAAGAATGGATTTGAGGGGTTACACTGGGATGGCAATGGATAGGAGAGACATTGGAGAAGATTTGTGTTAAAAGCCAGGGCTCACGTTGGGTTGTAGCGCTAAAGAAGATGAGAAGAAAACAAAAAATAATTTTTCAATGTATAAACGAAGAGTATCATGTACAGAATAGATGAATATTCTGCTATGAAATGTGGTACACATGTAATACCATAATCAGTGTGTAAAATCCCTAATTTGTTTACTTGATTACCATCTGTCAATCTGTTTGTTGTAATTATGAGATGAGCAAGTTTGTCTTCATGCTCCGTTTTTCACTGCCACACAATCTTGACGCGCCATCTATTACAAGTAAGTAAAGACATCCTTCGCAGTGTAGCTAGTAAAGTGACTGATTAACACACGTGTACCACATAATTTTGATTAAGTAGCTGGGAGGAACAACATGTTGTTAAGATTTGACGACTCGAATGATTACATTTTGCGTACTAACAATGTAAAACAACGCTTAAAATAGTCCTACTGAAACCATTTTATGCAGAGCAAATACAGTAAACTCCGGATTATACGTGGGAACCCGCGGATTTTTTGTCTATAATTCAGCTGTCCTGGTTTCCGAGGCTACTGTTGGAATTGTGCGTTGTTGGTTGAGACCACCGTATAGACAACCAACCCTATGCCGGCTAGATTTTGTATCGACCTTCTCTGGTCTAGATCCGTCGTGTTCTGTTATAGGACCACCTCGAAAAGGGTGTGGCTCTTCACCACGCTCGACGGTCTTGAGTAGGTAGAGGCTTTGGTCCAAACGGCTCTATATTTCGCATATCCTACTCATGGGTGTGAAAACTTGGGTCAGAAAGAAAAAGACATAAATAGAATGGAAGAAAGTAGAATACCAAAGATGTCAAAAGACTACAACCCTAGAGACAGAAGAAAAGTTAGTAGACCTAAGACAAGGTGTACTGTGGAATAGGAACAGGCCGTTAAAGCCTAAATCCGTTAAGAAGCAGATGATGATGATAATAAAGCTTCTGACCTTCTTATCTTAATACACAACTTTATTAACTGGCATAAACAATATTGTCTTAAAATTATTAAGTTACGTGAAGTAAAGTTCTTTAGGATTTTACTGTTTCGCTTCACTTTAAATAAACATCTATTGGTAATAAAATATTTTCATTGCTTTTACCCTTTTTTGTACATCTTGTGGCATGTCCGCGGAATTCTGTTATCTGAGGTGATCGCGCCACCCATTCCGCAGATAATCGAGAGTTTACTGTATATATATTTGCTTGGCTAATATTAAAATTGTTTTTCTTTTAAGGTGAAAATTTTATTAAATCACTGTATCACGAAACAACCTACAAGTGTTTAGTTCGTGACGAACGTGTAACACAGGAGTGACGCAAACAGCTAAAGCCATTCGGTATTTCCTACTTCAGTAACAGTAACTGTTATGTACAAAAAAAAAAAAAAATTTGAAAAGAGTCAATGAATTTTGGAAACAACATTTAAAAGTGAAGAAACATCTTATTGATTATTTTAAAAATCGGTATGGAGAACCATACATGACTTCCATGTTCTACTTATTTATAAAATTATATTTAATATGTACACTCAGAACAAAACGAAATATATCGGCGTGCTTTCGGTAAAAAAGCTAAGAAAGATGATTAAATTACGAATTGTACATAGTTGTTAATATTGTGAAATTAAAAAGTTAATTTGATTAAATTATATTTTATTTAAACAATGCGAAAGAAAGCAAATACCGCCTAGCGTTTGAAATCTGTAAATTTCTGACAAGGAACAATTATTTCATTTACGTATCCATGGTTACGATATTTTGTTTATATGTAACGATATCAATTGTTAATATTTTATTGAAATTTTTATAAGTTTTCGGTCGAATAAATTTATAACATCAATAAAAAAATTTACCCCCTCCCCCTTCAACTACCCTTTTCATTTTTAAATATTTCATCTACCTTTCGACATTGGATTATTATGACCTTTTTTTCAGGATACTTTATTTATCAAATTTAAGTAGTTTGCTCTTGTTAAAACGTAAAACGTTGCAGGTAAACTACCCCTGTCCCTTAACCGATCTTCACCAAAATCAATTGGTCTTTAGTCCTTTATAACGTGGGCACATATGCAAAAGA
Source organism: Magicicada septendecula (assembly GCA_034769895.1). Lineage (NCBI taxonomy): Eukaryota > Metazoa > Arthropoda > Insecta > Hemiptera > Cicadidae > Magicicada > Magicicada septendecula. Next base: position 839,767,063 of record CM068368.1, read on the forward strand.
TTATTTGTCTCTGTTTGAATTTGCGGCAGTTATCGTTCGCCATAGAAAAATTTTAAACACAGATAGACACATAGACACACAGAAACATAGGCACTTTTCAGACTTCTTTTCATGTTTTAATACAATACGATAGAAAATTGAAATTATAGGTACCATTAGTAAGCAATAAGTGTGTGTATATTAAGTACATCACATTATCATTATTTGTTAACAGTCGTTTAAATAAAGAGAAAAAAGGACAAACGCAAGCTGTAATGAAAACGTAAAAAGGGGGACAATTATCTCCAGGGTGCCGTACCGTGCCGTTCACTTTTGTAGTGACGTAGTTAACATTTATCGCGTGTTGGCATGTTTAGCAGTCAGACCAATTTTAAAATTCATCTCGAGCTGCAGGGTGACATGAATATTTCTCTGTCGTCACTCCAGAGAGTTGCTGTCTTGTTCGTCGTATTGTTTCATTTAATATAAAATGTTGCACGTAGTGTTAGTGCAGCTGCGCCATACGAGATTACAATTTCCGTCACCTTGAGGAAGGAGTCAGTCTCTTTATGTGGGTTGGAAGAGACAATCTGGGCGTGACTATACCAGTGAAACTTGTTTTGTTAATACTTGCAATCTTGTTTTAAGGAGCAATGTTGGAAGCAGAAATCTGTTACAGTACAGTGAAATATCAAATGAAAAGCACTCCCTTATTAACACTACTTAATGGTGATGGAACGTTAGATAATAAACGTCAAGATCATTGACGTTAGGACTACTAGTAAGACGGACTTTTTTCATCACTGCTTTTTTATTAAAAAGGGATTCCCTTCTTTTTAGACGAACAAGCCAGCCGTGGACCACGCGAATATCATTTCCTTTTCTTCTCCTGTCAGAAGGCCTTCATTCGCACACTATGCGTCCACTCGTTTCTCCTTTCTTCTCACCGCACGGAACCTCAAGATTTTGAATTTTGTTTTTGTATGTATTTTTATCCTCAGAGTCGTTCAAAGAGATACCCAGTTTCATCCTTGAGTTGTTTGGTGTATCCGTTCAGACTGGAAAGTTGCCAAAATAGTTGAACATTTATTTTTTTAATCTGGACCAATGCACTCTGTCTGTTCCTTCGGAAAGTCGTTTCCAGATCTTCCAGATCCCTGTACAGCTCTTCTTTGGATCTGTGCCTGTACCCATCTTCGGTTTTCTTGGGGCCATAAATTTTCCAAAGAATTCTTCGTTCAATTTGAAGAAGAAATTCTAAATATTGAAAGCATATTGTTTCCACTCCATACATGATCACCAGCCTCATCATAGTGCTATAATGGCGGACGTTTTCTTTCCGGAAAAGTTTTTTCCTTTTTGGAAAGGTTTTTCTTTCCGTACAGTTCCCGGTTAGAGCAAAGGTCTTTTCTAATTTGAGTTTCCTTATCTTAAAGCATTCTTTGTCTGAGGCATTTCGGGATATGTTTTCTCCAAGATATTTAAGAGATTCCCTTTACTAAAAAGGAGATTTTTTTATTTGGGTAGAGCTACCACAAATCGGTAGCTGTCTTCAGGCAAAAACAAAACTAAAACATCAAAAAAAAAAAAAGATAAACCATACTCTGTCTCGCAACTAGTCGACCTCTCCAGGTCCGCGTGTCTGAACACAGAATGAGTGTGAAAAAGGGAAATAGGCCTACAGCACGATCAAGGTTGGCTGAACATGCGTAAGCGGCGCAGCACAAAGATTATGGGAATAAAGTGAGACTTATTTGTAAAAAAATTCATTCGAACGTAGATTTAAGAAAGCCGCTTTTTTAACGTCTAATAATAACTGTATTAGTCAACTAAGCAGTGACATTCCTAATATCTGGCTTCGTCACATCAGAAACATTGTTTAGGCGTTGGATAGATTATGCTTCGGGCAGGTTAAATTGTATTACTGTTTTCGGGCGTTCGTTAGTGGGGTGACGAGCAGTCTCTTCCGGTAGACTGTATAAAGCAAACAAGCAAACCGGAAAGCAACTCGTTGCTCCAGCGGATTTATAAGCCACATCTACACATCCTGTATCCGCCCGATCATGACATACGCCCATCTCATCTTTCTAACTGCCGATCCCGCCCGCCTGAAACCCTACCGAATCACCGAACGGCGAGCCCTACGACTAATCTATCGCAGACCTCCACTTACCAAAACCTCCAATAGTGCTCTATATGCCATCAACAAACTCTTCCCTAACCTCGACTCCTTCCTATACAAGATCAACTGGAAATACTCACAAACTGCAAAACAACGCACTTCCCTCCAATCCATAGCCACCTCCATCAATAGAACTACCCGCAACACCCGCAGACCTACCTTCCTTTCTCATAAACCGCCTCCTTACCATAGCCGATGGACCTCTTCCCAGAACACCTCGCCGTCAGAGTCAAAAAAATAGAAGCACTTAATTTCAATTTTCAAACATAGTTCACCTGCCAACCTTCTTGATAAAATAAAATTTTAAATTTTCCCTAACTACTTACCTGGTCTTTAGTCCTCTTCTTTGTGTCCTCCGCCCTGCGTTGGCGCCTCTCTGTCGCCTCCCTCCAGCTTTGGCGCAATGCGTTAGTCGTCCCTGTCTTGGCTGCCCTTCTGTTTAAAACTGATGGCACTTCAATCAGCCACTTCCATTATCTGTTTGGCTACACAATACATCTACTAGAAATACACACACATGCCCTACTCTACCTCCACTGTGCCTCCATCTTCTTCGCTTCCGGCCTGCACTCTGGCGTACGTCTCCTCACATCCTTCCATTCGGCTGAAAGGGGCTTGCCCCAGATCAAACCAAGTCTTTTCCTTGTGGATAAGTCTCAAACAACACAAAAAACGGAAGGAAAATCGGGATAAATCTCGTAGGCAGCCGAATGATAAATAGAGGAGACTATAACTAAGATGTAAAATGGAGCTGAAGATGACCACAGGAAGCTGGTGGTCGGAATCGGATGATGTTGGAGCGTGTGGTAGAGGATGGCACAACTAGCGTCCAAAGAAACAGATTTTAACAAGGCGGAGACACTACTTTATAGTAAAGTAGGTCTTAAAACTATATCGAGCGTTTTCTTAAATATTTTGTCGCATGTTCTGGATCAGATAAACCGTGGAATTTGCGTGAGCTTATGTAAACTTTTCTAAATAAAACGAAAACTATAAAGTAAACGTTTCGTTAATTGCCGAACGACGTAATAAAAATTCATGTTCTGTTTACGGAGGCCGCTGATACTGCCGTGACCCCGACCGCAAACGCGCGGTTGAAACAATAAAAACTCAAACTTACGATCAACGTTACGTGCCAAATAGTATACAATTAATACCGCAAGGAATCTACGGGAGTATTAACGGTAGTAAACCGTTGGGGTTCTAACTGTTACTAAGACTTCTTAGTTACTGCCTGAATGTCTTTCCGCTCGTCTTGCTCGATTAAAATATTGCTACTTCGCAAACAAAGCCGCGTTTGCTAGAGCCGTGCTCTTTGCCATGTTCGTAGTAAGATCCGGACGGAGCATGCTACAGATCCGATAACGGGCACGTTTTGCCTATCATGTTTTCGGAGCGAAAGTTCCAAATTCTTGAAGCGTTTGATTTCTCATGCTCGAAGCAAGACATAACTCCCTTCTTCATCATCTTTGTTCAGTTGTTTTTAGTGACATTAAAATTTGTCTATACTACTTACTGGTTTTAAAAATAATATTCTGTCTATAGAAGAGGGGATTTTACAGAAGGATTTGAATCGGGAAATGCGTAAAGACTATAGCATATTTCCAACTGTATCATATAGACTGTTTAATGTCTATATTAATGAACATGGACAGTGTAAATTCAAAGTAAATCCGGGAATAAAAAATAAATAACAGAACACATTTGAATACAATACCGTTTGGTGATGATCAGGTAATTACGGATGATTTTCACTCATTGACTTGGTGAGTGAGTCGGTTCTGTCAATCCTCTTCTTTGACTAACGCCTAAATCGTTACTCTGTAGAGTCAATTTCTGCTCCAGAGGCTACTGTTGCTCCAATGATTTCGTAGTATCCCTCTTTTCTCTATCTCGTAGTGTATGTCTTCCTTCAACGATCTCCTAAATCTATCTCGTCCTCGTCGTCTATTTGGAACCCAGTTTAATATCCTAACGATCATCAGGCGTACTTTCAAAATGGCCACGCCATACGCACACGTGCCTCTTTGTACTTATGCTGCACAGCAACACGAGCTTGCTTCCTAACGCATTAGAGCCCCTAGGTATCTCCAAGATGTCCATTTCCACTGCTTGGAGATTTCAGGATTTGTCTACGAAGTTTCAGACGTGTGGGCGACTATACTTTCTAGATTCATCATCATTATCATCTTCAAGGATTAAACCAAGGATGGTTTGTTCTGATCTCAAACAGGCAAAGGTTAGAGCAGGTCACTTCAGCGCTTCCTCGGACGTCCCACACCTCTCCGTCCCCTCGGCTTATAGTTCCATAGTTGTTTGGTGATGCGGCAGTCATCCGTTCGGCAAAGATGTTCGCACAAATTCAGCCGATACTGGGCGATCCTGTCGAGTACACTGATAATATTCAGTTCCTGCCGTATATCTGTGTTCCTTCTATGATCGTGGAGAGTATACCCTGCCACGTGCCTGAGAAATCTCATTTCAGCCGCTTGGATGTGACTGCCTGGCCTTTCGTTAAAGTCCAATTCTCAGACCCATAAAGAAGTGTGGGAAGGAACACCTTGTAGAATTTTAGGCGTGTTCCTTTACTTGGTGAGTTAAGGGTTCGCCTAATGGCCCTGCAGATAAGGTTGAACTTATGCAACTTTTTCACAACGGCGTTGCTTGCACAACTTTCTAAGATTGCAGAGGAAATCACCTTCTCCCTTTTGTGGGTTACTGTCCCATCCCAAAGCGCAGAATTCAGCCGTCTTATGAAAGTAGCTTTATATATTCCTATACTTATTCATTTTAACTACAACAAGCATACTTTGTCTAACAATATATTCACAGAATAAGGTAACAAAATAATAATTATATTTTTTTCATTTCAGGTAAATGTCGCTGGGTCCGTAAACTGTTCCATCGGACTTCGAAACACGAAAGAAGTCCTGAGTTCTTGGTAAGCGTTATCTTAGTACCGACATACCTGTGTATATAAGCAACGATATATGATTATTGTTTTGTATTAAAATATCCTCTTCTTACGATTTTAGCCACTGAGGGGCGTGTAAAATAACCAAATGCATTTATTTAAATTTTTGGTTCCCGCTTCCTTTTTGTGTTATAATAAGACTTTATTCTGTCACTTTTTTATTTATTTTTTTTTATCGGCTATCTGAAGGAAAAAATGCCAATTTCAATTATTTATTTCTTTTTCTTTTTTCTCCAATGTTCTTTCATCTTTTTACTATGTCTCCTCTTTCTCTCTTCAGTCCACTTTGAACCTGCGTTTTTCTCTATCCTACCCTGGTTAGAGGTTAAAAATGGACTCCTTCGATTTTTAACACTTTTACCCGAAAAACGTCTCTTTCAATTGCTTCTTCTGCGTTTATATTAATTTTTCTAAATCCTATTTGACTTCTTTAATCCAACTTGATGTTGACTTCTTTCCCCACATATATTTGAAGATCTGTTTTGTTAGCCCATTGTCGCTCATTCTATATAAATGTCCAAAAAATACTAGTCTTGTTTTCTCACTCTTTCTGTTATATTTTCTATACTTTGATATATATCATGATTACTTCTTAATCATTCTGTCACTATGATTTTTCCTTCTTCCTTCCATCCAGATGTTGTCTTCTCTTCTTCTCTTTCTTCTGGAATCTCTTGATGGTTTGTGTCAGTCCTCTAAATGTTGTCTTTTCCTGTATTATGTCCTGTGCGATTCCCTTGTCTGTATTGTCCTTCTTTATTCCTTGTACCCCAATGGTTACCATATACTTATTCTTGTAAACGCAATTGAAAATCCGTTTTGTGCCTCTACTGTTGTCTATCCTCATTATGTGGCTAAAGAATTACAAAGAACTCTTGTCTTCCGTATTTGAATCTGATATCCTTTTGCTTCCTTCATTCTCGTAGAGGTCTTCATTCTTTCTGTATCTAAACTCACCTTCATTTTTTCCAGTGGTTCCCAATATTTTTGAAAAATGTTTCTCCTTCTTCTCTACTTCTTCTGTTTTTCGTGATTTTATGGAGAACGTACATTCTGAAGCGTAGAGACTTTCCGGATGTATTACTGTATTGTAGTCTCCGGTTTTGGCGAATGTAGTATTCATAATTAACTTTATGAATTATACCACTAAAGTTACAAAATATTAAACGGAGCTTATAAATAAAATTTACCAACTTATTTTAATTACCAATATATTATACCAAACTTTTAAAATTACAAATTTTATAGCTTGCAGCGAAACTATGCTCAGAGTAGAACCTGATTGACGTATCACAGACGTTGATATTTAATGCCTTTAAAAAGCAATAATTCAAATAGCGATGGTATATACAAACGAGACAATGTGTTTGCACGTGTAGATAAAAATAATCTGAGAATCTTTAAGATAAGAATACGAAGACCAATTTTTTCGAATATTCTATTTATTTTTCTAAGGCTTTCACGGCCGGTGTCAGTTGTATTAGAAGTACGTACCGGGGCTGTTTGGCCGTGGTCCAGGGTTTACAAACAAACCAAACGTTTCAGCAGCATCACTGGCTGCCACCTTCAGTGGAATTCGAGTCTACCTGAACGCGGGTTGTCAGACGTCAGGCCACAGTACAAAAATAATTCTTTAAGCTACCTTGCTGATTAGTGTACACATATAAGAAATGTACAACTAGTTGTTCCATCCTGCGATGTCTCATCGTTGTTCTTAAATGTCGAATGACCAAAGTTTTCTCAATCTTTTGTGAATTGCAGGGTGTAGTTCACCGGGTTACGATGGTCATAAAGTCTTGTATGATGTCTAGTGCGCCACCCTAACGAATGACTTCACGGACGTATGTAACATGTAAAGTGTGGTTAGACACACACCACGAGGCATCCGAGATAGCTCGTAGCATCTTTGATTGTCGTCGCTGCGTAATTGCTATGTTAGGTTTGGTGACGCAGCCCCAAACCTCAATTCCGTAGGTCTATGACGGTTTAAGGACAGTTTTATTAGGAAAAGTTTATTGTGTAAAGATAGATTAGATTTTCTGCATATCAGCCAGTTAATTTCATAAAGTCAAGTATAGTTGTTTCTTTTCTGTTTCATGTGGTGTTTCCAGTCAGTTTAGTTTTTTTTTTTACGAGGGTAGGTAAAAATTTTTATAGACACTAAAAACTCCGTAGTTGCTAGTAGTGTGGGACTCTAACCCACTAAAAACACCTCCCTTAATGCTACAACTGAGCAAGCTTATCCAGCAGCTTCTCCTTCATGTTCCTTCACGGGTGTGAGGTGAAGCCCAGTGGCTAATCCCAATATTATTCTGACTTTCTCTCACATAGAGTTTTCTGTCACATTAATTGCTTTCTATTGCGATACCAGATCATGTGGCTTCTGTCTTTTGAGTCGCCTCAGGACGTGTGGAGCTTCTTCCACCACGTGTCGCATTATTGGGTTATCGTGGATCTGAATCCTCTGATCATGTTTGTCTGCATATTTTGTTATTATTTCGCTGACATACTCTATATTGAGGTCTCTATGTAGGTCAGTCAGTTTAGCGTTTAAATAAAGGCATAGGTATTTATGTATTGTTTATTGCGATATTTCGACGAGGTCGAGATGAAGAACTGTGAGGACAATTGCCTCACCGTAAGGTGAATGTAATGTGTGACGATTTGGATTCGTTGGCTTTGATTTTCCATTTTCGTAGCCATTCTTCAATGATATTGAGTTACTCTTGAGGTCATCACTATTTGAAAAGATGGCTGTATCGGCAGCAAATGTACCTATTGTTGTTTCTTTGGTGGTTTGTATATCGGAAGTGTACAGGACGTACAGAACAGGTTAAGAATACTGCCTGTTGTTCAAATATTTGTGTATTTTGTTTCCTTCATGACACCTGAGTCAAACGTTGCAAATGTTGACAACATATTGTGTTAATATACGTCTCACTCTGTAATTCTAGCATAAATAAAAAGTAGGAGATATTCCATGATTACCCGTGATGAACAGTTTTTTTTTTTGAGTTGTAATAGTTATAAGCACTTAGGGTTAAAACTAGTGACAATTTATAGTAGTGTGATATGAAGAGTTGTGTAATGAAAGTGTTTTAATACAACCACTTATATGTAGAAGGAAGAAGAAATCACATTTAAATTTACTCTTTTTACTTCCATGTTCCATAAGGAAATGGAAGTATGGTGATGACGAAAAGAATCGTGTTCGAGATAAGGGTTATTCTGATTGTACTAACCTCAAAAACATGAAGAAACGTCATTTTTCGAAAATTGTCTGTGTGTCTATGTGAAGAATGTTTTCTATAGCGAACGATAACTACCGTAAATTCAAACAGAATCAAATAATTTTTTGCATGCGTCGCTGAATTGTGGAGGACTCAAGGTCTATTGATTTTGGTGAAGATCAGTTAAGGGAAAGGGGTAATTTACCAGCAAAACTTTATGTTTTAAGAAGAGTAAAGTACTTAATTTTGATAAATAAAGTATCCTGAAAAGAAAGTCATAATAATCCACTGTACAAAGGTAGATGAAATATCTATAAATGAAAAGGGTAGTTGAAGAGGGAGGCGGTAAATGTCTATTAATTAAAATGATAGTTGAAGAGGGAGGGGATAATTTTTTATAGCCTATGTGTACTACGTTATCGGCAACAAAGAAGTACTTTGTTGTTAAAATTCCTTCCTGAGCTGTTTGGCCGTGGTCCAATGTTTTCTACAAAACCAGACGTTTCGGCAGTGCTATCGACTGCCATCATCAGTGAATATCCAGTGCGCTAACGTGAGGTGGTACACGTTAGTGATCACAGTACTGTGGTTAAGGCTGAAACAAGAAGTAGAAAGAAGTAGTTTCTAAGGAAATATTATTTTTCGAAATGATTTTAAATATAAATCTTAGAACATGGAAGTCATGTATGGTTTTCCATACCAATTTTTACAATAGAAACGAGCGTACGTTTTAATAAACGACGAGGCATGTCAAGATAAACATTGTCAGTATGTCTGACAAAGCTCACTGGTTAGGAAAATCGACTGTTTATATTTCTAGGAGAATTTAGATACGTGATATAGAACAATGGAAGTGTCACGTGCCAGTAGATTATACAATCTTCTATTGTGGTGTATTCATTATTAATACCATACATATGATTTATAATAAAGTTTTTAATTACTCACATTTTTAATTTCGATCGATTTCGGTCACGTAGACTGGTAGGCACTGATAAGCATTCTTGATAAGCAGTTATCTCTGCCTTAGTTAGTTGATTAGCAGTCTCCTTTGTTAAATATAAACCGGTGTAAGATAAAATTAATGGCTTTTTGCGGGATTGACACTGTACGAGTATAGATAGCTGCCCATTTTAAGATAATTGAATACATGTCATGACCACTGAACACATAAACAGGACCTCGCCCTCTAGTAAGTGCCATAGTACTGCCATCCAATTAATCTCTATGATCCCCATAAAAAACAGTATGATTTATAATTAATATTCATAACACTTTAAAAAGTTTATGACCAGGAGGGTTCCTGAATAATGCACTCTGCTTCAGAATATTAAGTAGGTGCGAATTTATTCGAATTCTTTCTGTGAGTCTAACAGTTGTTACTTCAGTCTACACTGTAGCTCACGACAAAGTTAGACGTACTCCGGTGAAAGCGAGAATTATTTGAATTCGTTTGAATGAGACACAACTGTGAGTTTCCGTGTGTTTACGCTAAAGTAATCATTTTCTGGCAACTTTTTACGAGTGGTAAACGTAAGATTACTTTATTTTGTAAATACGTATTGAAAGGGTCTACGGTTTGGAGTATTTAAATCTTACATTATGAAAAACAGGAAGTTATCGAATATATTAGTTACAGGTTAGTTACTAAAGAATCACAGTTTCAAGTTTTTACCAATTAAACGTCAACAATTTGGCATTATGAAATTAAACATGAATTATTATTAACTATTATAATTAAACACTAATTACTCGAATAATTGTAATATAAATTATCAGATGTTACTTTTTAAATGTACATAATAAAAGAATGTTTTTGTGTAAGTTAACCCTTTCCAGCGCAATGAGTATTTTAGGGATCATGGTTTAATATCTAAGGAAATTCAGAACATAACTTCCCAATGATTATTTTAAGATTTATACCTTGTACAATACTTTTTGTTTCACTAGTTGGCAGCTCTGCAGCCATTTTGAATGCGTTATGTTTATGTATAATAAACGCATGCGTATGTATGGTTTGTTATAGCCTACATGACATAAATTTGGGCGTGGAAATTTTCTACGTATCAGTTTTCTAAAATGTTTGATGTTGAAGTCATCAAAATAATTTACAATCAGTATTCATCTTCTTCTTCTTCTTCTTCTTCTTCTTCTTCTTCTTCTTCTTCTTCTTCTTCACAGCGTAGTGTGGGTACGGGTATTAGGACAGTACCCAGTTTTCTTCATAACACACTTCCTTACTACAATTGCCAACCTGAAACTGTTTAAAAAAATGAAAGCATCAAATTTTATTGGGACAGGGAAATATTCAATAACATCATTGATCAATGAAGTCACCATTTTAAATAAATAGAAAAAAATAGTACAAATGTGAGGTTATATAAAATAACCCGCTCAAATGTCTGATGTACGGTAACTAATGTTGGATACCGTACAAATAAACAAACCATAAGAGACACTTAAGTAGACTAAATTAAATTTTTATCGCCGGTTCGGTAATGTAGTAGACGGGATGTTGCCAATTCAGCAACAGACAGACGCCATTTTTAACAATGACAAAGGGGTAGATGGAAGCAACAAATCAGTAGAAAGGGCCCGTGCAGACTAGCAAAGCTTATAATGTACAGCTACCGACGCATAGCTGTGCGCCTGAGTTCCGACTAGTCTCACTATACTAGTCAGTTCAAAAACATTGCTTTGCCTATACTGACCAGCCCTTCGGCGCGATGTGTCATTTCACCTGAATTACATTTGTTTTCCTGATGCCTATACAAATTTAATTGCTTTTGTATAATTTTGTTCATGTTCACAATAAATTAGTCTTCCCATTACACATTTTTATTCACTTTAAAAAAAATGTTTAAATGTGGCGACTTTTTTGACAAATACTTTTTTCATGTCATCAAATTAGATAAAATACCTTGAACTTAACCGGTTAACCAAAATATATTTATCTGTCAATTTTGTTTAATTTTGCAGGAAAGAGAATGGAACATTCACCGTCTCTGAACGCCTCACGCAATTCTTTGTTATGTTAGGTTTATACAAATCTTTGGTTTGACTAATTTTTCTCAATTTTAAAACTAGTAGTAACTAATGTAATATCTAATTAATATAATAATAAATAAGACTAACGAGTAAATTAAACACATTTTTAAAACAACCGTGAACGGAGTTTTACTATTTTTTGTCAAGCGAACAAGAAAAGAAAACACAGCTAAGTATGAGGAAGCAAAAAAAATATCTTGCAAAATTTAAAAATCGTTCTTGTATCCACTGTATAAGATCACTCGTCCCGTGGTTGACAGTCAATGTTTGCGGGAATGTTAATGATTTACCCCGCGCACCTTACCTTTCCAATTTCACCGCTCCCGGACCCAAGCGCTTAACTATGCGCCGGTAGCTGTATTAGAAACCACGATTAAAAAAAGAGACGTTGCGAAGCCAAGGAAACGGTGTTTACGACCAACTGACACGAGGGTGCCTAATCCCTAGGGTGAAAAGAATAAACAAACATAAGAGAAACATTTAAAAAATACAGTTTGGATAAAACCGATCAATAAAGCTTGTGACACCGATCAGTGGTGTCGTATGAGTTTCACCAGATTGTTACGCCATTAAACAACCTTCTAACATGTTTCTCGGCTATCCCAGCAAATCCCCAGCTGTAATGTTTGTGTGCGTACGTGACATTTAACATGCGCCAACGAGGCTATTCCAGACCATACCGGTCGGCGCACTATGTTCAAGACCGCAATCAATTACGCTCTAATGTTTTCGAGTAGTGTTGACGCATATTATGGATTATTCTGGAATCTCAGCGGGGTATAAATGTAACCATTTAGCGACGCTTAGTTTCAGTTTTATGTCGGGCGATTTACACAGTGCGTGTCAAGTGGTGTATCAGTGAAAAGTGATTATAGTGAGGAATGCTTTGTAGGTGACATTATTATTTGTGTAGACAAACTAACTTGAATTATTGTACGAGTATAATCTTGTTGAATAACTTGTTGATTACAAACTGTTAATTGTGATAATTAAAGCTGGTTATTAGTGATTTCATTGGTGTCTTGTATTTTGTTTTCCACTGTACCGTACGACGATCAAGGAGGCCGTCGTAACAATATTATACGTGTTAATAACTTACAATATTTTTAACTGTTCGGCAGCAAATCTTATTTCAGCGAGTGCGAACCGTATAAGAAGAATTCATCTCACTGCTGACTTTGTATTGTGGGGAGTTACTTAAATTAATGAAAGTTTAAACAGTCGTCATAGTTTCTTGTTACAAACTTGATACTCTCTTTCAGACGCACAGCCTTCCCATTCCTTGAAGCCTTCAAACACAATTATGAGTTAGTTATTTGCTTTGCTTGATTGGTTTAGAGTTTAATTATAACATCAAAAACATTAACTTTGTACTTAACTTTATCGAAAATCCAGTGAAGTGATGTTTGTGTTTGTTTAATATACATATGTCAATAGTATTATTGCCTGTAATTCTATTTGTATAATAGTAACAAGCTGTGACTTATCTGAACACAGTTTTGGTAAACTTTCATTAAATTTTGATATTTCTTTGTTAACGTAACATTCATTGGCTATTACACTAACTCTCGGTCCCGGCCTAGCTAATTGGCTTAACGGTTTACTACAGAATGCAATATTAAATCTGTCTGTTTTCTGAATGTTCGTAATTACACTTATTGAACGAGGAGGCGAGTTCTCAGTTTTAACTCGACCGCTTGGCATTTGTCTGTTTGTTTGGAATATGTCTCACGATAATGTCTGGACGCGATAATCCATTTACATAAAACGTTTGCCATAGTGAAGCCCAATTATTTTTGAGAGTGATCTCCCCAAAAATGGGAGTTCCGTAGGCAAAAATGTGAGGGACTCCAAATTTTGAAAAAATCCAGAAATTCATGTGGCATATTAAATTCAAAAGAATTTTAACCAAAATATGAATACAGTGTACAGTTTTGTAAATTAAACAATTGTTTGACTCTAGGGTCTAAAAATTGGAAAACATTGAAAAATTATAAAAATGTGACGGTAGGCAAAATGTGAACGGGTAATTGCTGCTGGATACAGTACAGTAGAGCACGTGGCTTCTCTACGTGATGTGCCACGTTTGAAGTCGTCACATCGTCAGCCGGCTTCAGTGTTACAAACACAATTAGGCTATACAGATTACGCAGTCTACTATACGGTTGGGAATTTAACAGACCTGCCACGTACGTTTTAATCTCTAGTTTAATTAATACAGCAATATTGCAACTAAACAAATTTTGTATGACTTTTTTTTCAAAATTACCAGATATAACATGACAGCACAACTTATATGGCGATACAATATTATCACTGACACGATGAAAATATCCCCACAGGAAACGTACATTTATGGCCTTTAAAGAGTTATGAGTAATCAACATTACTATCTTTAAAGTGGAGCCGTCGTGGCGTAGTGGCTAGCGTGTGGCGCTGCTACGCTGTCGGTGCGGGTTCTATTCCCGCCGGGGCCATCTGATTTAGATACGACCGTTCCCCCTCGCAAGGCAATGGCAAACCAGCGAGAGGTATTCTGCCTAGTATAAGCCCTCCACACACACCACGGGTATATGCGGGGAGGGTACAAACCAGTCGAAAGCTGACTGCCCAATAATCTTTAAAGTGGTTGAAATCCTAAAATCAATCCAATAAAGTTAATGGTAATAACACAATAAAAAAACGCGTTACTAAAACATTGTTTATAAGAGTGGGCTGTCTGTTTACTGAATTGATTTTCCTATATTTTATATTGCAAATGTATACGCAAATGCTGTGTAATAAACCTGTTTGTGTTGTTACGCAACAGAACATTCTAGAACAATGGAGTTTGTAGTTCTACGTGTTTCTCGGCCATCCCAACAGTATGTTTCTCGGCCATCCCAGCTGTAATGTTTGTGTGTGTACATATTGCTGTTACTTTGAGATTAAAGACAATTACGTGACACTTATCATGCGTCAACAATCGAGGCCATTCCAGACAGCACCTGTCGGTGCACTGTGTTCAAGGCCAGACATTATGCACTGTTTCTAGTGGATTTGAGAGCGCCTATAGGCAATAAGAGGGAATTCATTCGCGGAGTGAGTAAAATGAAATGCTCACTTCGCGGACTGGGTATTTTGATTTACGCAATGGCCAAAATTAAAGTTTACTTCGGGTATTGCGCAAATAGAAATACGCACTCCGCGGAGTGAGTATTTTTTTTCGTCCATTGCCCAAAATAAATGCTCACTCCGCGGATTGCGTAAAACAAGATTCGCACTTCGCGGAGCTAGTAAAAATTTTGGGCAATGCCCGAATTCGGCAACTGCGAATAACATATACAACAATACCAACAGACTTTTGATGAGGTGGTGAAACTATCCACATAGCGCTAAACAACAATGTTAGGTAGCACGCAAAGCTGAAATTCTATAAAATCTGTTCTACTGTAAGTGGGGACCTGAAAGGAAACAAGATATCCATATAATTTTCTTGTTTTGAAATTTTATCCTGAATTACTATACTAGAACGGAGTGACAATTTTCCTGTAAAGGCCATAACCATCATCTTCTTATGAGATCTTTTACAGTTATGTATCCTACACGATTAGTCAAACCGATGTGTGGATCTGTGCACAGCGACCTCACTTTCCTAAAGTATTAGGCCTACGTGGTCATCAGCAAATATTACAGTATTTATATATCTGTTAGGAGAACGTAACTTTGTCCCTGGTTTGACCTCAATTTTCCACTGCCTAATCGGATTGCCCAAATACATATTACTAGGGTCAGTTGAAAAGTTCGCGGAGCGATATCTATAGTTTAACGGTAGAACTAAAATTTGTCGTGTGTTGCAAGATTCACATTTCTTATAGATACACATTTATTAATTTTTAAATCTTTCTACAAATTTTTAAATAGTCTATCAAATGTCCGAAATTCACGTGTCAGCATTTTTCAAAAATAGACAAAATCAAACATCGTGCTGTGATTGAATTCTTTGTTAAAAACGGTCTAGCGTCAGCCTTCACAACCGACAAGATACGGAGATGCTGCACCTTCAAGTACAATAGTTTGTAAGTGGGTTCTCGGGTTGAACATGATCGTTCGAACGTTGAAGATGATCCTCGCAATGGCCAACTAAAAAGTGAAACAACCCCAGATATCATTTTAAAAAATGTCGTACACAGTGTTGAGAAACCGACGATTTAGCGAGCATGACATGCTGATACCATAGGTATTTCACATTAGCTTGTGTATTATATTATTTTAAGTCAAGTACTAAGTGTGAAAAATCTTTGTGCAATCTGGGTGCCACATTTGGAGTTGTCGCACCGTAGGGGCGACTACGCGGGGATCATGTTAAAAAGCTTGTATGGCAGCGCTAAACTCGAATACGAACTATTATTGTTTCTGAACGTGCAGCGTTTCCTAACACAACTGTCATTTTGTTGTGAATTTCTTTGGCGCGATACGATTTTGAACAAAGAATTAGTGATTTTGTCAGTTTTTCAAAACACGCGTGACACGTGAATTTCAAACAGCCAGTAAACAATGAATAAATTGACAAATAGATTTGGAAATTAACAAATGTTTACACGAAATACAAATCTTACTATACACTAAAAATTTTAGTTCTACCGCTAAGCTAAAGATGTCGCTCCGCAAACTTTTCAACTGACTCTCGTAAATAATGGAAAACATATTAAATGGAAACATCTAGCGAACCCTAGTAGAAAAATATCAAGAGACAGGCATTTGAATGTGCCATTGTTTGCTGACGACTTGTTTGTACTTTAAAATATAGATTTTAAAATATTGATTTGCAAATATTTATTCTTCGTATTGTTTAAATTAGCAGCCATCCTTACTTTTCTTTTATAAAATTGCTAAACTGCTATAATTGTTTTTATTATTTAGACAAAGCTTTTCGTCATTACTGACATCTTCAGGTCTTAAACAATCTTCAGGTT
Source organism: Magicicada septendecula (assembly GCA_034769895.1). NCBI lineage: Eukaryota > Metazoa > Arthropoda > Insecta > Hemiptera > Cicadidae > Magicicada > Magicicada septendecula. The sequence goes on from CM068368.1 coordinate 839,783,431, forward strand.
GTTTAAGACCTGAAGATGTCAGTAATGACGAAAAGCTTTGTCTAAATAATAAAAACAATTATAGCAGTTTAGCAATTTTATAAAAGAAAAATGCAAATATTTATTTGCAAAAATCTGTTTTTAAGCTTCATCAGATTTCCAACAAATACAATATGAAAAATCTCCACTACAAAAACAAAGGTAATGATTTATGATAATGTGATATATTTTTATATACTTACACATGTTGTTTTATTAATGGTACCTATAATTCAATTTTTTATATTTTTTATTGTATTCTTTTTTATACAGCCTAAAGGCCCCATATGTTATTATAAAGCGATCGATTTCGGTCAATAGACCACCTTCAGGTTATCACAATATTATAAAACATTATAGCACATTGGTGTTCACAATATTATAAAACATTATACGTTCACAATATAAATAATAATGTTTTATAATATTGTGAACACCAATGTGCTATAATGTTTTACAATATTGTGATAACATGAAGATGGTCTATTGACCGAAATCGATCGCTTTATAATAACATAATATGGTGCCTTTAGGCTGTATAAAAAAAAATACAATAAAAAATAAATAAAAAAAAGGTAATGACATTTCGATGCAAGGAACCAATAAGAACAAAAAAAAGATTAATGATCAAATCGTAGAACGGGGTGAACCATTTTAACCATTTGGGAAATGATGTTGGCTATGATATGAATTATGATGTTAACTTACCTACGATAAGTTAGGTACGTTCCAGAGGATGTGTGGGCCAGTCAACCGTATTTTAGAAACAAGGTAAAAATTTAAGTTTTACTAAGTTATGGCGGTCCCTGTCCTACGGGTGTGAATTATGCACAACAACTAAGAAACTAGATAGTAAAAAGGTGTTCTAAACTTGACTGTATAAAGAATGAGGACATAAAAGAAGGATTACAAGCTTTTAACTTGAATCAGTAGTTAAGAAGTTATAAACAACGGTGGAAAGAACACTTAGAAATGATTTTCGTATTCCAGATTGGTCAAACGAGTCTGGAAATACAAACCTATAGGACACAGGAGTGTGGGTAGACCCAGGAAGAGATGGATAGAGGATCTCTGCAGGTGGAACATTCAGCACCTTACTTATGCCGTTTTGTGAAGATGATGGTGACATATTAAACAAGGTAGGGAAAAGACGGAACCTCTGTCTCACACCTATATTAATCAGTACCGCTTACCAGTATTGCATTTTCTCTACCAGTATTGAATATAATAACTATGGGGTTTTTTATGATCCCTTTAGCAAAATAAAATTATTAAAAATAACAGAATTACTTACTTTCAAATCACTATGTTTCAGTTATTGTCATCTAAGTTATTATTTTGAAAATTCTTCCAAAAGTATGTAAAAATAGAAGAGTAAAGAAATGTTATTGTACACCCGGCGTTGGAGATTAAAACAAGAAACAGAACACGTGCTGTGTTCTGAAGGAGCATAGCATACGAATTGTAAGGGTAAATCTTTCCGGCAGTAACAACAGTCTCTCAGCGAGTGGGAATAATTTATTATCATTTGTAACAGTTGTACTGTAGAATTATTGCTTACGAGAAACGTTAGAATGTACGCCAGCTGCCGAGTTCTCGGAATCGTTAGTTAACGTTACACGGGGGCAGGCAGGCGATAAACGATTTAGAACGGTTCAAACGAAAATTTTGAAACTATGATATTCAAATTCTGAAAACAGTAGCGAATTGAAACTTTGTTGGTGTGTTGTTGTGTGTGTGTGTGTGTGTGTGTGTATATATTTGTATCAATGACAATAAATAAATTATTTATATTAATGATAATAAATTAGAAAATTATAAATAATTTTTTATTTAATATGTACGCTTAAATGATGAAATTTATGATGTGAAAGTAATAAAAATTGGGCTTGGCCGTGAAAAAATGTCTGGCAGAATAGGGAAAGCTAGGACTACAATAGGACACTCAGTACAGTATGAAGAAGTGTAATAATGATGAATAAAGTAAAAAACAAATTTTTTTTAAATTAGAAAGTCGGAACACACAAGAGGAAGTCTGATGCTAATCGATATATACACTTTAAAAAGTTTGTAATATTTCAAGTTTTTTTTTTTTTAAGCAGTAGTTTAATGTCCTGCTTTCATGGAGGGCAGGAGGTGACGCTGGGACCGCAAAGCCTGGATGCGCGTCTCCTGGGTCCATAGTGGCGGTCATCCCTCCTTTTGCTTCCTCTTTTAATTAGCATCCTAAACGGAGAAATTATAGGCAGACAGTCTACTAGTTACAGAGATAGATTATAGTTTTCATTGAAGCAATGCATATTTTTTGATTGTCTTCAAAGATTCCATGTTCCCATTGTCTTCCCTTTCCTTAGCGTTTATAGTTGTCCTTTCATCGGTATTGATGACCGTAGTAGTATTTTAACATTTGAGAGGTGGCAAATACGTCAATAACATAAAATATATATTTAAAGACCACTGAAATAGGTATCTGTAGGAAACTATTAGAGGAAGAAGAAAATCAAGTAGGGAAAATTGAAGTCAGTAACCCACACAGCAATACATGTCATAAAGATTAAACAATGTAGCCTCTATGGTATGGACATGTACAAAAGGATAACAGACGAGCGGTTACATAAGCAAATATTGAAACAAACGCCAAAAATGTGAGCAAAAGCTATTGAGAAGTCATTGACGACGGAAATAAGGGCGGGACAGAGAAAGAGAGAGAAAGAGAGAGAGAGAGGGAGAAAGAGAGAGATGGGAGAGTAAGAGAGAGACTATTATCGACGGAAGTAAGAAAGAGAAAGCGAGAGAGAGATAAACAGAAAGGGACAGACAACCAGGCAGACAGACAGAAAGAGAGACAATCTGACTGACAGAATTAGCCGAAAATCAGTGAATGGGCAAAAGAAAGTGGACGAGGGGAATCAGAAAATTTGTCGAAAGTTGTAAATCAATGTATAGATATATACTGACTCAAGAATATACAACATATATGATAGGATTAATAAATAAGTGAGACGATTGGAAAAGAGGAAGAATTTGTACGAATGTTCTTAACTAAAAGCTAGGAGGTAGGAAAGTCATGGGACAAACAAAGAAGTCATAAATATTTCATGAAATTGGAAAAACAATGATGTCACTATAATGAGATGACAATGACGTTGATGTAACGATGGTGATGACGATTATGAGTTCAGGTTAGTCGAGTAATTGTATTAACGAATAATCGATAAAAAAATATTAGGAGTAGTGTCTGAGTGTAGGAGGTACGTAGGTACGTATTACCGTAAGCGAAGAGCCAGCCACCAATTGGTTGTTTCACATAATTAGAAGGCAATTTCAGTACACGCTAATAAGCTAACTTGTTGGTGGTAATTATTAGCTTACAGTTACAAAGTTAGGTAACAGCTTTGCCTCGGGGAATTAAATTATGACAGTGCTCGCTGTCTGCATTATTAAAGTTGGAAATCCCTGTTGCACGGTCGCTAAACCGCTTCAAAATATTGGGTTGAACTTTGTCAATTACAGCGCATTTTATTTGATAGTTGGTATCGTTTATGCATTGAAATTCTTTTATCGAATTTAGGATACTCGTAAAATGGCTGCTTTATTTATGCGAATTATAAACTATCTCGAATTTACCCTAAATACTCGAAACGAGAAGGGAAATTAATTTTACAATACATATGGCACTTGTTTCTGTATGAAAAGGCGGTCAGTGAAGTAAGAATAACATAGTGTGGAAAATAATCTTTGATGGAAGCAGTGGCGTAACTAGGAGAGGGATCAGGGAATCGATTCACTCCCAGAGGTATTAAACATTTTAGCGAATTTCAAAATCACTAAAGTATGTCTTTACTAAGATAGTCGGGTGTGTCAAAATAAGGCTCATAAAAATTGTAGAATTTAAATACCGATCGGAGAACCATGCATGACTTCCATTGTCTAAGATTTATATTTAAAATCATTTGCTTGAATTCGGTTAGATAATTTTTGAAAAAAAAATCCTCCATCTTGTAAATCAAGTTTTAGGTTTGACAAATTGAATGAAATATTTCCATAGAAACTACTTTTTTGTTGGCTATAATGTAGTACACATATAAATAAAAGTTTCTCCTCCCTGTTCAACTATCATTTTTAGTTATAAAAAGTATTCCAGAATCTCGTATTACTTTTTCAAGTGCAATTTTTAACAGTAGGCAGGCTAGGGCATCTCCCTTTTTAAGTCCATATCGACAGAGCGGGAGAGATGTGATTTAATTTTTATTCTGGCATTTGGACCTGGATAGTGTATCTCTCACTATTCTAGTTGATTTTGGAAGAATATGAAGCTCATGCATGGCTTGGTAGAGCCTGTCTCTATTAACCTTGTCAAATGCGGCTTGGAAGTCTACGAATAGGTGATATGTCTTCACTCCGTACTCGAGGGTCTTTTCATGTATTTGTTGGAGAGTGAATATTTGGTCCATAGTAGATTTTCCTTTAAAGAATCCACATTGATATTCCTTAATATTATTTTCTATGTACGGTAACATAATCCGATCGTCGAGACCAGATATAATCAACCCGATGTAGCTTCAAGAGGAACCACGTACAACACCCTAGAAGACGACAGAAGATGACCACCAAGGACCCAGCCACAACCTCATGTTAAATTCAGGTGATATCCAAACACAACATTTGTACATATTCGTTTCAATAAGAGAAGTAACAAAAGAACACTAAAGAACTTTTAATAATGTAAAGAATAACTTATCAGATTTGTAATTTTTGTAATGAAGTAGTAGTAACAGCACTATATCTAAAGGTAAGGTAATTCTGTAGTTTTCAACCAATATTATTCTTCCAATAATTTGGTTAAAATTGTTATAAATTAATTTTTAACAAAGTTCAGACCCGGATCCCAGGTACTTAAAACAACATCTAGATGAGTACTTTTGAGATAAAAGGAATAATACACTTAATACTTTTAAAGCATTAAAAGCAGAATTTGCTAGAGTAATTCTTTTAAAAAACAAAGTAAATCATGAGATTTGAATAGTAATAAAGAGATGTTTTTGCTAACACCAAGTGAGTGAATAAATTTGTGCAATCCTTGTCTATTTCCTATGTAAAAATTGTGTTGTAATTTGTTGGTAAGGAAGTTTTACTAACAACGGCAGCTAGTTTAATTAACTGGTAACGAATTGAACTAGTTCCCGACTTTTGTGTTGTCTTAACAAGGGAGACGTCACAATCTGTCAAAAATTATGTTAGCAAGAACCTTATAGGCAGTATTTAGTAGAGGTATACCCTTATAATTATTATAGCCTAAGGGATCACCTTTTTTGTAGACGAGACATATAGTTCCCTTATTCCATTCATCGGGCATTTTCCCTTCATTCCATATTCGTCCAATTAAATGGGTAAATTATTTAACAAAGTCTTGTCCTGCATTTTTAAATAGTTCAGCAGGCGGTCCATCTGATCCTGCCGCTTTGTTATTGTTTAACTTCTTAACGAAATCAAGAACTTCGTCATAGGATGGAACCTGTACATTGTACAGACATCCTATTAATAATTATAAAGTCAAAAATTTTAATTGCATGACAAACTCTGAAATATTAGAGCGGGCAATGAATACAATTTTGTAATGATCGGACAAAACGTTTCGTTTGACAAAAATTATGGGTTTCTTTTTAAGAACGGATTTTGTCCAAAGTAGAATTACGAAACAATCGTATACAAATTTCTAAACAACAGCTTTGAAGGCACAAAGATGCAGCTGTCGTTTATTTTCAGCTGTTGTCTAATTTTGCAACGAATTTGCTTTCCTGGTGCAGTGGAACATGTAATGTTACAAAAGGACGGCGCGGCGGACAAGGATAATGAAGTCTTTAACACGGTAATCAAGGAGGCAGAGTTCATAATGTCTTGATTAAAGCCTTGTTACACGCTGTCTAATTGGAACAGCTTTGTTGTCTGGCCACCACCTAGGCTACGCCTTAGGTTTCCTTACGATGTGGAGTAACGGTTTGTTGTCTTGTCAAACACAATTTAATTTACTTGAAACAAACACATTAACAGCGACCATAAAACGTTAATTCTATTTCCTTCAATATTTTTAGTAAAATAAAATTGATTACAGTTAAATACGTTCTATATTATTATTATTATTATTGTTGTTGTTGTTTTTGGGTATTTGGTTTATTATTGTGTACACGACACAAGTGCGTAATTACGATTATAGTAACAATTAAATCTTAATAGAATACAGTAAAATTGTAATTGCTATATAATGTTTCGATGGTAGCGTAGCTGGTGATCTTAAAATAGTGGAAATAATCATTTAACACCAGAGAAATTTGTATCACCACCATCATATTGTGGGGTCATGCTTTGAGTTGGTCGTTGCGTACAATCACAGGTGGATCAAATGTAATACGTACAGGGTGTCATCTTGTGGGTATGACTTTATCAGGCGGTCGGCTCTTTGCCGGGCCTGTAGGCCAGACTCTGACTACTCAAGTGGTTCGCAGGACATTTAGGGAAGTTCACAAACGGGACTACTGGACTTGTGACAGCCGAAACAAAACCACTATATCGCTGGACTGAATTTGGGCAAGTGAATTTTCTGTGACGGCATAAGTCCGTCCGTTAAATTCGAATTCAAATCTCATTAATCGTGTACTTTTGGCGGTAGCGTTTTTCGTCAAGGGACTGCAAAAGCTCTTGCAACAATATAATAAATGCATCTATGTGGTTGGTGTTTATGTGGACGAGTTGTTGAAATATGTATCTAGCTTTTGTTGACAAGGATATATTTTTGACTATTTTCGTTTTCCTTTAGCAACCAATAAGAGACTATTTTTTTCATAGGTCTGGTATAATATGGTATGAAGACCGTGATAATAAAATTCTCTTACAATCCTGTATCAATTTATTATCTTTCGTATGTTTCGGACACACGGTCTGCATTTTTTGAGTAGGATGTTGTAACGCCCGGGTCTGGGGCCTCCAGTCGTGCGGACAGGAAAGCTGTGGGAGTGGCTCGTTATTAAATAAGGCATTTACTTAGATTAACAAAATTTCTTTAATTCCTCAAAGCAACTATTTTCGTTCGTTCGTTATGTCTAATGAAAAGTTTTATCTTGATGAAAAAAATGACAATAATTGAAAGTGACATACTCTCGTTACAACTGGATTTCTTACTTGAATATTTTCACTAAGACATAATATTACATTATAAAAAAACATTCATTAAATACTGAATATTCTTATTAAAACTTTATAAAATTTTACTGACTATATTTCTGAATTTAGTACGTTATTACTTTAAAATAGACATCTCAATCATACATATTTCTTAACAAATTTAGAACATTTTGAGCACTTCTGATTACAAATAATTCGTTTGTCAAAATCGGTTAATGCTTTAAGTTTTACTACAATAGAAATTAATTTGGACAAAGTTAAACAAAAATAAAGTTATAATTACGCTTTCGATGTGGCTCCATCGTTGACAGAAGATGTACGTATAGTGCGCAAAGAAGCCAAAAAGTGAACTCTTCCCAGTGCTCTTCGTCGGTTTTATACCCCTCATGACGCAAGGAGTCTCCACGAGTTAACGCCCAAAATTCAGCCAATCAGAACTGGACTTTTTACGTGTCTCGAAACTTATCAGGTCACGCAAAAGGACAATTTGACATTGATTTTTGTGAACCAAGGCGGAACTTGTTCACAAACACTGACAAGAAGACTATTCTTAGCTTCTTTGGTTGATAACTCACTACACGCGCCACGATAAAATATGGTCAGCGCACTTCCTCACAATTGCTCAGTTTGTTTCTTGTTAAAAAAAATTAAAAATAATTCTTTCCTTAAATAAAATAAAATAAAATAATAAAATAACACATTGGGGATTCTACTCATTTACAATTATGTATATAAAGTCATAATGTGGAGTGTGCTGGGCACAACAATCTGTCAGTGTGCCTCACTGACTATCTCAGATAATTTTGTATTAGTCTGATCTTACTAAGATTAAGTACCTTTCACATGATTCTAATGTGACCGGTAGTGTTAAATACATCCTAAGAGCAATTAGGATTTATTAGGATGAATATTAGGATATGTGTCGCCCAAAGAATATTGTTCAATTAAGTTCATAAATCAAGGGCTGATGTCTTTTGTAAGTGTTTAGACCACTACTTCTAGAGCCTGTAGTGTAACTATTTCTACCTCACCACAGATTGCAACAGCATATACATCTCTGTCATACTTAGATGAAAATTTTGTTGCACATTCTTTCAAATCACTCAGGCTTTTCCTGAAAGAGAAGTCTGAATATATAGCCGACATTGTTTCATATATTATTTTTTTTAGTTTTTCTTTATTTTTTCATATTTTAAAAATTAATGTAACATGCCATTTCGGCGCCCCTGGCGCCCGCCAGCTCTGCCACCTGCTCACTATACTCCTGGATTTTTGATACGATGAAGGGGTACCCATTACACTGCAGAATTTCAATTTTATTTCTTTAATGACTTAGTTCTTTAGCGTTCTATTTCGTCGTCTACATATGCTGGAACTCAAACTGCAACTGAAAACAAACTAATCGTTAATTTAAAGACCGCAATTTGTAGGTGATCGCACGTTTTCAATAATGTAAGCTTTCAGTTTCTCTAGACGCAAGGTTAAACATTGATTTATTTCTACCCCCTCTCTCTCTCTCACACACACACACACACACACACACACACACAGAGGATTCAGCCGACATTGTTTCCTTATGTAATTTCTCTACATAGTACATGGTTGCCCTTGTTCGTGGAAACGCTCCGGCAAACGAGTCTCGTGTGCAACTTACTACATGTCCGTAGACGTAATTATGAGCCTGCGTTTTGCCCCCCGGTTGTCACTCAGTTGCCGATATAGGACCTGATAACAAGCGCGCCAATTATACCCAAACGAACGTGTTCACACACACACACAAACACACACAAAAAAAAGAAAAACAAACAAAAAACGCAGTAGGACCACTGCTAACCAAACATGTACGTTGTAATTAAGAACCGTTAAATTCTTTAGCAGAGGGTCAAGTTTTTGTGGCCGATATGCGTGCCTGACATCGCTGAAGTCTCGCCTCTCTGTAAGACTGAAGGAATAATTAAACCGATCTGAAGTGATAAATTACACATAATTATTTGCTTTTGTTCTGGTCCACTTGACGTTACTTGAAGCGCGATATTCCGAATAGCAATAATAGGGGAGGGTTGCCATCAATGGACCGGTTCCATGGATGGACCTCTAACGTATTTCGTCTTCCAAAGCGTGCACATGCGCGGTAGTAGTTTTAGAATCTTTCTTTCCTTCACGCCAGCTGTGTGCAGTGCTGTAAACGAGTTGGAGTTGCGTCGCTGCGAGATAAATATTCAGGTAAGATTTCTGTACTCTGTGCTATAACTATTAGTCTATTTTAATATCAGTTATCACGAGTTATATATTACTGAACAATTTCACAATTTGTTGAAATTAAAAGCAGTTTTTAAAGTTCTAAATTTTATATTGGTTGTTCCAATTTGAATCGTCATTTCGGGTGTGTTTATCTAAGGAATCCAATATGGCGAGTTGCCATCATTGGACCACTTGGCGTTTCCATGAATGGACCAGTTTATCAGGTGGTCCATTCATGGAAACGTGAACAAATGTTTGACTTATTATTTTCCTTGAAACGCTATACGTTAAGTATCTTTTCTTTTATATTTTGACTACAAGTAAGACTAAATTTTATCATTTTAAGTTTCACGTCTTACATGGGACACAGGAAACCTGTTTGATTGGTACTTTTCCATTTACTGATATTTTGTGATAGGCCTGTTAGTAAATTTTATTAACCTATAATCTACGGTTTACAGTACAATTAGCAACCTGTTAAATTGCAAATATTAATTTTTATAACGCTAAGAATGTAGGAGATGCGAGGAAATAGCGTATTATTGTGTGAGTTGGTAGCTGCGTTAGTGTCTAGAAAAACGTGTTATAATACTCAAATATACACTGTGTTCAATGTAAGTGCTATTTTTTTTTTTACAAATAACCTAACTATTAGCCTAAAGTATAACCTACAACTACATTATATAAACATTTAAACTCTGGAGACTACCTTGAAAAATTTACATCATTATATTCTAGCCCGAATATTGTAGTCATTTGAAAATAAGTTTATAGCAACAATTGGTAGCAAATTGAAAATAAAAACATTTCAATACACACATATTGAGTCTCCCTGTACTATGATAACACTAATAAAATTATAGCCTTACACTTTTAGTCACAAGGGCGTTAGGTTCCTACTGTTAACATGGTCGTTGTATGCCACTCAGGTTGAAGAGTAGATAGACAATTGATTGTATTTAAAATCTGAAATGAAATTTATTAATTTTAAATAGTAATCATTGCAAAAAAGCCTAAATACACAAAATATTGTAGTAGCTTGTCTATAAATTAACATACTAATTTTCGTTTTTCAGAAAAATGCCAAAATGAGTGAAATATGGAGAATGGAGTACCGAGACAATGAAACGTGCTATCGCATCCTTTCTTAACGGAGACATGGGTTTTAATGAAGTCTGCCGAGAGTATTGAGTGCCCAAAGCAATTTTAAAGAGACATTTAGAAGGCAAAAATAATTTTGCTGTGGAGGGAAAGAAAATTATTGGTAGTTTAGGAGATCTGCCTTCTGATGTAGAGAAGGAATTATTAGACCACATTTTAAAATTAGAGGAGATGGTTTTTGGAATTACAGCAAAAGACTTACGAACTCGCGCTTCAAGTCGCTGAACAAAATAACATCGAACACAGATTCAGCAAAGAGAAGAGATCGGCTGCGAAAAAAATGGTACTACAATTTTATGCGGCCCGAATTAAGTCTCAGGCTTCTTGAGATAATTTTTCATACTTTATGTTTTAGTTTTGTTTTACCATGACTAGTAGATTCGTATAATAAAACGTAATAGACCTATGTAGAGACAGTTTTTCTTTACTTTCGTAATCGGTCCATCGATGGAAACTCGATGGTCCATTCATAGCAACCAGTTGCCACCAGTTTGTTAAAATTTTGTTTTTTTTTTTGTTCCTACTACCGTATTTGAAAAATCTAAAAACAAAGTAAATACTCACGGTTAATCAGAAAGTAATAGAGAGACTATCTGTATATTGAATGATAAATTTAAGTTGAAAATGTGATGAAAAAAAATTAAAAACTGTTATGTGGTCCAATGATGGCAACCTTCCCCTACGTACGTACCTTATGTGTCACATTACCTTATGTTAACTACATTTATCCTTGGCCAGGACAGACAAGAAAAGTTACTGTTTAATAAAAGATCATCATCCTCAGAGTTTAAACCAAGAATGGTTTGTTCCGGTCTCAAACAGGCAAAGATTAGAGCTGGTCACTCCAGCGCTTCCTCGGACGCCCCACACCTCTCCGACCCCTCGGCTTATATTTCCATAGTTGTTTGGGGATGCGGCAGTCATCCATTCAGCAAAGATGTTCCCACCAATGCAGCCGATACTAGGCGAACCTGTCGAGTATACTCATAATATTCAGTTCCTGCCGTATATCTGTGCTTCTTCTATGATCATGGAGAGTATACCCTACTAAGTGCCTGATAAATCTCATTTCAGCCGCTTGGATGCGACTGGCCTGGCCTTTCGTTAAAGTCCAATTCTCAGACCCATAAAGAAGTGTCGGAAGAGCCATCATCTTGTAGAATTTTAGGCGTGTTCCTTTACTTGCTGACTTAAGGGTTCGCTTGATGGTCCCGCACATAAAGTACTCGGGGAAATATTAAGCTGGTCACTCCAGCGCTTCCTCAGACGTCCCACACCTCTCCGTCCCCTCGGTTTAATAAAAGATATGAAGTTATATTCTGAGCGTCATGACGCTGAGCTGAAAAATAACAATAGTGCGTACGTTACTCTTAGGCAGCAAAGCACGAAACTATTAAGACCTGTTTCTCGACTGTTCTCTCCGCATCCAGGCCCGCTGTGTCACTACAAGTCCGAGTTCAGTTCAGTTACACCTGGCGATATTCAAGTGTGGTTCGAAGTGATTGTTGCAGTTTAGTAGAAAGTAATTATTATTTTAAACCTCTAAGCTCATTTATTTTAACCTCATGGGTGATTTCATGCGGGTAAATCGTCTATTTGGACTGCTTCCATCGTAATGTTTTGTCGCCTCACGTATCGATCCCTGGAATCTGGGGTCGTCCTCAGAAGCTGATCGTCAATTCAAGGAGGCGGCTGTCACCATGGTTAATGAGAACTGTTTGAGCCAAGCAAGCAAAGACATTCCTCAGATTTGGTTTAATATTTTGAGGAATTCGTTGAAAGGACAGGTGTTAGTTGGCCGAAAATTTCCGTGTGGGTTGGTGTTTTTCGTTTCATGATGTAGTGAGAAGTAGGGGAGGGGGCGTGGTCTTCAGCAGATAGGCGGGGGTTTAAATACGGAAAAAACAGCTGTCCAGCCGTTGTTGGGTCTTTCAACAGGGTCTTTCGACCACCACTCACAGCTTTTGAGGACTATCCCAGATTCCAGGGATCGAAACGACAGGCGACAAAACATTATGTTGGAAACAGTCCGAATAGAGGATGTACCCGAAAGTGACTGTTGTGTTAATTAGTGAAAATCTGTAATAAGATGATTTCTGTTGTTATCCGTTGGACAAATTTAACTTGAATTATTGTAGGTAATTATTGTACTAGAATTATTGCTCCTTTGTTGACTCATAACTGATGTTTGTGTCTAATTAAAGTTTGTAATTAGTGAATTGATTGGTGTCAGTTGTTCTGTTTCCACTGTTCAACACGACGATCCGTGAGACCGTCGTAACAGGATATATAACTAGAAAACAAAGAATGACAAGGTCATCAAATGCAAATTATTATAAATTAAAAACTCCCTGAAGAGGTGGTCTCATTTACATACCTGGAGGGTGGGATTACGGAGTAAAGTAGAAGTAAGAAATAGAATTAACCAACCAAAAAAACGTTATGAACAAATAAATAATTCCTAACCTCTCAGAGTAATATCCGTTAAATCAGGAATAGACATCTTATGTTTGTAATGTAGCTTTATTACCTTTACATGGCTATGGAACTTGGAGTCTGGTAACTGAAGAAAATAGATGACTCAAATCATTCAAGATATGGTGCTGCCGACGCATGATGCAAATCAGGCGGACTGATGAGATAACAAACATAGAGAGGATGGGAAAGAGTGAAAGTCTGTGTCAAAATCCTGAGGAGCAGGTCTATAAATGCAGAAAGAGGGGCCGACCTAGGATAAGATGGTTGGATGAAGTGCTAGAAGATCTCAGAAGAATGGATTTGAGGGGTACATTGAGATGACAATGGACAGGAGACTTTGGAGGAGATTGATATTGGAAGCCAGGGCTCACGTTGGGCTCTAGTGCTGAAGAAGAAGAAGAAGAAGAAGAAGAAGAAGAAGAAGAAGAAGAAGAAGAAGAAGAAGAAGAAGAAGAAGAAGAAGAAGAAGAAGAAGAAGAAGAAGAAGAAGAAGAAGAAGAAGAAGAAGAAGAAGAAGAACTTTAACATAGTGGATAAAATAAGCACTGAAGAAGTATTCAAAAGGATCAAGGACACTATAACACTTCCGGGGGTTGTAAAGAGGAAAAAGGGAGAATTGATTGGATACATCGTGATAGCAAATACACTACTAACAATTTAGTTTTTTAGAGTTCGATGGAAGGAGTGAAGCGAGAGAAAGTGAAGAAGAACAAAACTATTTGATAACGTACATTGATAACAGATAACAGACTCAGCCCTGAAATAGAAAGGAATAGAGACAATAGTCGTGTCTGTGAATATGCCACACTACTTGTTGTTGTTGGTGATAAGGACGATGATGATGATGGTGATGATTATCGGGCATATGAAAGTTAGCCAGCAACAAGTTTACAGTATTTGAACTTTGTACATTTTTGTTAGATTTTTATTAGCTGTTCTGGCTATAGCTAAACCTCTTTAAATTAATTTCTTAACGTAGGCCTACCACCGGCTAAACGGTTCAAGTATTATAACGTATTTTTTAAATCATTAAATTGTGGAACGTCTATTCAATTATAATTGTGGATTTTTGGCTGCTGTTTACTTTAAATTTGATAATTTATCGTTACTTACGTAAATTAGAACAAATTAAAAAATTAAATGGAAATATAAAACAAACCTGTTTTATACATAAAAAATTGCATTGTGGAGATGCTGGGATTCGAACCCAGGACATTCAGCATGCGAAGCAGACACTCTACCATCTACCACTGAGTTACATCACCGGCGTTTGTTGAACGGCGCTGTCACGGCAGGTCGATTCACAAATAAGTTACTTCGCGTCAGACTTTTCTAATTAGGCACGCTATTGGAAACTTACGTGCCATGCGTGTATTGAAAAAGAAAATGGACAAAATCAAATACATGCTCTTAAAAACGTTGAGTACCAGTGGGAATTCACATGAAAATGGTAACTGTGTTGTTAGGTCTTCAAAAACGATGGTTTGTAATGGCACTCGAGTGTAAACCTGGTGGTACTAGCATCGGATATGATCCCCCCAGCCGTCCCCCCCAAAGCGCAACAACTCCAAATGCTTTACCCACCTTCCACAAAGTTTTTTTAACGCCAAGTTCTTGAGTCAAAATATGATAGGCTTACACATGCTCATGTGAAATGCCTACGATCCCGGCAATGTCATACACTCTCAACACCGTGGAAGATATTTTTTTAATGATATGTGGAGATTTGCACTTTTTTTGACGTTCACTGCGGGGATCGTCTTCAATGCTTGTACTAGCGGTTGAAACTCGAATGCCCATTTACAAACCATTATTTTTGAAAGCACAGCATTTTCTAAAACTTTTGCCATTCCGCTTTGAATTTCCATTGGCGCTAGACTTTTTTAACAAAGAATTCTATGACACCACGAAGTTTGATTTCATCCTTTACAGAACGCGCATGAACGTAAATTTCGAATAACTGGTGAAAAGTGAATAAACCGACAGATAGATACGAAAATTAACAGTATTCACAACAAATATAAATCTTACAAAACATGAAAAAAAATTTCATTTAATGTTAGTTCTACCTCTAAATATGTCTCTCCGCAAACTTCTTAACTGGCCCTCGTATGTATTAGGCTTGTTCTTATGTGAGGATATATGTTCGCGCAGGATACTCAAATTCCTTGTAGCCAATTTTGCTCGTCCGAGCAATTCTAGAAGCAAGACGAGAGTTGACACGCTAAAAACCATATTACATTTTTGCCCATGGTAGGAATCGAACGCATATCGCGTGTTGTAGCGAACCAACATCTTACTCGCCGCTACACTACGTCCACTTCTCTGGCTCAGAATAAGACAGCTGATTTATAGATTTCACATGTTTTTGTATTTGGAGGTCGAGCGCTAATATTTAGACAAACTTGTCTTGTCTTGTCTCCGTTCAAGAAAAAAAAAAAACACATAAGCTCCGCGAATTTCTTTCTAATTAGTAGATTTGTGTCCGTCCAGTTCCGGATAACGTGTCTCTAAACGATTGTATTTTTTTGGGCCGGGGTCACGTCACCGAAGGAAAGAATTCGCGCTCGCGCGTGAGTATCCTACACTAATCATAATATTATGCAAATGTATGCGTGTGTTACACTATCATTCAGAGCACCCTATTTGTGTGTGTGTGGAGAAGGCAAGGTTTGCGTGTCGTTGGTAGAATTAATTCTACAATAACTCAAATAAATAATTTATAACAGTGAACGTCTCAATCGGCGCAAGGAGCGTCGTCATTGGTCGGTTAGCTGCGTGCGCGGGAGCAGTTTGATCCGACCTGCGGCCGGGCCGGCGACAGATGTGTTCACACTTTTATTCCATAATTAATTTTTGCGAAACGCTGGAAGGTGGTTCAACAAAATAAAAGAAAAGAACCAAAATTACTTCGCTGCTGTTGTACGAATGATAACGTAATTTTCTTCTTTCCTTTTTATTTTTTTCTGCTCCTCTCCCTCATCCTTCTCCTTCTCCTTATTCTTGTTGATTTATCTTTCTTCTTGTTCTATACTTCCCATTTTCCTCTTCCTGTCCTTCTTTTTGTTTGCCTTTTCCTTTACCTTCTCCTTTTCCTTTACGTTATTATTATTATTATTATTATTGTTGTTGTTGTTGTTGTTGTTGTTGCTTTGTTCTTCTTCTTTTCTTTTAACTTCTCCACTTTTTCCTTTTCCTTAAGATTACTTTCTCCTCCTTCTCCTTACTCTTCCTTTTCTTCGCCCTTTTGATTTTACTTTTCCTTCTTATTCTCCTTCTCCTTCTCCTTATTGTTGCTGTCGTTTTCTTCTCCTCCTTACTCTTTTTCTTCGTCGTCTTCGTTTTCTTTTTGTTTTAGCTTTCGTTCTTCCCTTTCTTCTTCCTTTCGCATTCTCTTGTTTGTGCTGCTCCTTGTATGGTTGTTGTTCTCGTTTTCGTCTTCTTTTACCCAGTGTACTCAGCATTAATAATTGTATCCCTCACTTAGGTTTTTCCATCTGTCTGCCACTTGTGTAAGACCCGTCCCTGGTACTCCTTCCATACAATCACATTATCTCGTTATACAGGGTACATTGGACGTTGGTT
This sequence comes from Magicicada septendecula, assembly GCA_034769895.1. Lineage (NCBI taxonomy): Eukaryota > Metazoa > Arthropoda > Insecta > Hemiptera > Cicadidae > Magicicada > Magicicada septendecula. Next base: position 839,800,093 of record CM068368.1, read on the forward strand.
CCCCGAGCGCAGTCTGCGTGTGATCATGTATGCAGTCCGTGGTATGTGTCCTTCGTTATGTTGGCATAGACTCTCCACAAAGACCATGTAGTCTCAAGGTTGAAATACATGCATAACGAGGCAATTAGAAGGAGGTCGGGAAACGGAGGATTTCGTAATCCATACAATAGAAGCGAGTCAGTTAATACAACGTGGATACTTTGGTCGCTCTTCTTTCTCAGATTCATTTCACCAGGACATTATCGGGTACACCAACTTTGTCACCACTTATTGCTAAACTGCTAGTCGCTTCGGACTCGACGAAGCCTTTCGTTTAACGACTTTTAAGACCTGAAGATGGTGGACACATCGAAAGGTCTCGTCGAGAGCGAAGTGACTAGTAGTTTTGCAATAAGTGATGAGAAAATTGGTGTTAAGATGGCTGCTAGTAAAACTAACTGGACTGGCGATTGTCGGGTATTCTAAGAAGATGAACAAACCACTTCGGTTCCTGTTTTTCTATTTTTCTGCTTATTAATCGATTGGTAGATAATTCCTCGTTATGCCAGTTGTAATTCTGCTTTTTCTACTTACACCTTTCACTGTTCTTCAATTCCTCATGTTCACTGTTTGTAATTTACTTTTCATTCCGTTCGACGCTATGCATCTCTTACTGCAGAACATTAAGTATGGCATAAATTTATATATTGCCTAGTTTATACAGACTGTCCGGTTTCGAAACGGTTTTCGACTTGAAAACTTTGTCACCACTATTTTCTGTGTAGAACTTGCTCGTTCTGTAGGCGTCTTTCGTTCACAGCCTTTCTAATAGCATCTCTCCACGTTTTTCGTGATCTTCTTCTCTTCGTCTCCCTCAACGGCGTCCATTCCCACACCGCATTTGGTAATCTGCCATCGGTGAAACGTCGGACGCGGCCATACCGTGCTAATTGGCACCGCTCAATAGTCTGTATTGCAGTAGTCCCAAGACGTATCTAACAGTAATATTTCACGCTCTGTCCAGTCGTGCTTACACAGTAGACTTTCTCAAACCGCTTCTGTGCTCCTCTTATCGAGTTTGGTCAGCCTCCGAGCTTTCGTCCTATACGTGGTATCGTATGTCCTAAGTTTTCTGGGTTTTTTTCGGTGTATCCCATTAATTCTCTTTGTCACTTCTTCCCTATGTTGTTCTTGTTTTAATGTATTTCATGTCTCTGCTATCTTTAGTAGAATAGTCTACCGAGATTTTGTTTTAAATGTAATTTTTGTTGTACTACTTAGGCCTTATTTCCTTATTTTGTGTAAGCGTTTCCTTATCATAAAGTATTCCCGTGAAGCATTATCTGTCCTCTTATTCGTTAGTCTACATCTTCCACCTTTTCTCTCCGTTCTACAGTAGCCAAATAATTGTACACGTCAACTTGTTCTATTTTCTTGGCTTATGCCTGTTAGTATTTTGACGTTCTTGGTTTTCCCTATAATTACGACATTCGCCTTTTTTGTCTTGTTTCCACCTGGAAACAATTGCCCAGCTACTGAAACGAGTCATTTTCCGTACAACACGTTGAGTGATCATAATATGAGGGAAGGAGATTATTCATTTCTAATTGTGATATTATTATTCAGTACAGATGTTAACATTTTTAATATCCAAAATCGTATTGCAAAGAACACAGAGAGATGGATTGGTCACCTGAATAGGATGCCAGATGCCAGGTTTGCTAAGGAAGTTTTGGAAATACAAGCCAGTTGGACAACGAAGTATAGGAAGACCTGGGAAGCGTTGGTGAAGTGGATATATTCCTTTGAGGCCGGAACAGATGATTCGTCTAGAAGAAGAAGAAGAAGAAGAAGAAGAAGAAGAAGAAGAAGAAGAAGAAGAAGAAGAAGAAGAAGAAGAAGAAGAAGGTGTTCCTAATGCAAAAGATAGATACAGAAGAGTATAGAGGAATCATATGGAATATGGTCACTAAAAGTTGAATAGGACAGTCGATGACGAAACAGAGTGACCAAGAACAAGCTATGCAGCAGCACAATTCCATACAGTTCGCGATGACGGTGATTTTTTTTACGTAAATAAGTATAAAAGCACAACTTTTCTAGTATAATTATTCTAACTATTATCAGGGCTGTGTAAGGCCGTTGTCTACTAAAATTCTCATTCTGATAGATGCTGATGTTATAATCAGACGATTCGGCCTCACGTATGGAAGCCATCTTCAGTGAAAGGTTTCCGAAACGACTGACAAGATGTGCGTCAGCAAAACACAGGCCAGCCTTTACCACTACTGCGGTTTACTGACGCAAACCTTGTAGTCGTTTCAGACACCTTTCACTGAAGATAACCTCCATGGGTAAGACCGAAACGTCTGATTATAACATCGATCAGTATGAAAATTTTATTAGACCACAACGTTGCAGGCCGGAAAATAATTTAAATAATCACGACGCCAGCCGTGAAAGGCTAAGAACAGATCTTCTAGTATAGTTTCGCCATATATAAATTCATTTTTGAAGTTCTTATATTTTACTACTATAACAGTTCTTGACTGAAAATATCGGACATACCGTAATTCGGACTACCCTTATTGCCATAACTGGTTCGGACCACTACATGTCCGTTGTAATTTGGAAACACAAAGCAAGCGATAAAACAGATTTCTCGGCACGTTGGGACGCTCGTAGTCGTACGAAACTCCATTAACATTTCAGAAAAACTGATGTCACTATAATGAAACGACAATGACGTTGATGATGATAACGATGATGATGAGTTCAGGTTAGTCGAGTAACTGTATTAACGAATAATCGATAAAAAAAATATTAGGAGTAGTGTCTGAGTGTAGGAGGTACGTAGGTACGTATTACCGTAAGCGAAGAGCCAGCCACCAATTGGTTGTTTCACATAATTAGAAGGCAATTTCATTACACGCTAATAAGCTAACTTGTTGGTGGTAATTATTAGCTTACAGGTACAAAGTTAGGTAACAGCTTTGCCTCGGGGAATTAAATTATGACAGTGCTGGCTGTCTGCATTATTAAAGTTGGCTCGTCGAAGGAAATCCCTGTTGCATGTTCACTACACCTCTCTTCGAAATATCGGGTAGAACTTTGTCAATTAGACCGCACTTTATTTAATACTTGCTATCGTTTATCAATTGAAATTCTTTTATCGAGTTTAGGAAACTTGTAAAATCGCTGTTTTATTTACGCTAATTATAAACTAGCTCGAATTGACCCTAAATACTCGAAATGAGAAGACAAATTAATTTTGCAATGTATGTGGTAATTGTTGCTTTATGAAAAGGCGGTCGGTAAAATAATAATTACATAGTGTGGAAAATAATCTTTGATGGAAGCAGTGGCGTAACTACGAGAGGGATCAGGGGATCCATTCCCTCCCAGAGGTATTAAACATTTTAGCGAATTTCATAATCACTTAAAGTATGCCTTTTTCTAAGATAGTCGGGTGTGTCAAAATAAGGCTTATAAAAATTTGTAGAATTTAAATACCGATACGGAGAACCATGTAAGACTTCCATTGTCTAAGATTTATATTTAAAATCATTTACTTGAATCGGTTCGATAATTTCTAAAAAAAAATCCTCTATCTTGTAAATCAACTTGTATGTTTGTCAAATTGAATGAAATATTTCCATAGAAACTACTTTTTTGTTGGCTATAATGTAGTAGGCCTACACATATAAATAAAAATATCTCCTCTCTCTTCAACTATCATTTTCATTTATAAAAAGTACCCCCTCCTCTTTCAAATACGCTTTTCAGTTACAGATATTGTTATGTGACGTTGTTAGTCAATTCATTTTCACATGTCACAGTAGTATTTATAGACCCCCAGTTGTTGGCGTCAATTAGGTAATATTATATCATTTAAAATATAATGTGTAGATATATTTTTGTGTAACGCCCACGTTGTTGGGATCCAATTATGTTAAATTATGTTTTTTAAATATAATGTGTATAATGTGTGGGTGTAACTGCTATGGTTATACTAACCTTTTAACGCCTTCGATGCCCATTGCTCTTGGGAGCCCGTTTTGTAATATGCAATATTTTTGTAATATAAAATATACTCTAATAAATGTGTAATTAGTTTTCTTTAAATGAGTATCTATATAATTATACTATAAATGAGAACACATTTCCTTTGCAGCTCTGAATCATTAAGTATTTATTCCTGCTTTTCTTAATATAATATTATCCCTTTTTTTCTATTAATTAATAAATAATTTCCCTTATTTAAGGTTTCTGCTCCATCTAGCTCTCGGAGGCATGACAAATTTTTTTATATCTCAGGGTTCTTACAAAATAAACAACGTCTTCAGTAAAATTATAAAGTCACCTAATTAATAACATACATGAATAAAAGATTTGAAGATGTAGTAAATAATTGTTGTTTGTGTATGAAGGCGGTATGTGAGTTCTTATGATTATACAAAAGAAATCAATTAAATAATTTTACAAATTAACATTACCCATTACAAATATAAAATTATTAAAACAATTAAAATAATTAATTATCTGAAATTAACAATACAATTGACAAGAGAAAATAAAATAAAAATTTAATTGTCTACGCTCTCTCTCATAGTTCATTATTTCTAAACATGGCGCGCTGCTTTACCGCTTCATTTACCCTTGCACTGAAAGCACTAGACGCCATATTCCTTTCTGTGATATGCACAACACTGAATGTGAATAAAAATTTCTAGGAGTTCTACACTTTTGTTAGATCAAAATAAGTTTGTGTCACTCACTTTTTATATCATATATTATGGTTATAAATATATTCACACTAAATGTGTTCGTTAATTAGTTTATATTGAAGTGTTGTGTAAAACGTTATTCCTTTGTCAATATGGTTATATAATTGGAAAGCTCTCACCAATTCAAGAAGTATTACACCAGTTTAGGATAGTAATTTCAATTGTTCTTCTTCAGGTTTGTTAAACACAAGTTGTACGTTAGTTTACCGATAATTTTTATAACTTTACTTGTCTTTTTTACTATACTCTTCTTATTTGGCATTGGTTGGCTTGGCCACTATTTCAATTTCGTTCCTTCTTCATGGGACGCCAACATTAGACAAAACTTTCTTTCTTGTAACAATCAATTTTAGATTCACCTATAAGAGGCCTTGGTTTTGATTGGTGTATTTTTAGGTTTTAGGAATGTTCTATCTACCTCCAGTAAATATAAGTTTTTAATATAACCTTACTTTTCCGATTATTTTACATAATCTCGGTTATGTTTTTAGCTCACTTAATTTTATATTATCACTTACACTAATAAAGTTGAATTTATTTTTATTTGGTCACTTCATATAAAATACATGAACATTTACACCTACTGGTCATACTTGGTTTACAACATTTTATATTTTTATCATTGTTTACACTGTGTCATTTGCACTGTTTAATTGTCATTATTTATCACTTTTCTTTTAGAATACACACAATTATGAAGATAATTATCTGGCCGTTAATATAATTCTATATATGAGCTAATTACAAATTCAGTCTTAGGTTTAAGACCTAGCTTGACTTTTAGGCTTGTTACACAAATGATTTTTCTTAACTCTAAATACTTTTTTTACTTATATACTAAAACATTACTATTTACAACATTATAATAAGATACATAAAATCACTTCCTTAATCTGTTGGGTAATTATTATGTCAAAGACACAGTCTAGTCTAGTCCTTTTTTATGTCTTTTTTGTCAAGTTATTTATTATGTTTGTTTACAAGGCTAATTCATGTTTTTATTTATTCATGCATCTGTAACATTTATTCTTTATTTATCCATGGTTTATTGGTTTAGTTATTATAATTCTTCCTTTATATAATTATTTTTTGGTTGTTCTCATTTGATCACTCATTCTCTATTGCATTCCTCATTCAGTTAGATAGTATTTATTTATTTGATTAAGTTCTCTAAATATTTAGGTAATTTAATTGACTTTTGTTTTGTTTTGTATCATTTTGTGATGCTACAATATTTCGTTTACCTTTCTATAGGGGATTATTATGACCTTCTTTTCAGGATACTTTATTTGTCAAAATTAAGTACTTTACTCTTATTATAATGTAAAACGTTGTAGGTAAACTACCCCTTCCCCTTAACCGATCTTCACCAAAATCAATAGGTATCGAGTCCTCTAAAACTCAGGTATATTTGCAAAACATCATATGTTTCTGTTTGAATTTGCGGCAGTTATCGTTCACTATAGAAAAAATTCTACACACAAGTAGTGTGTTGGGGGGGTTATCGAGCCAAGGAAGTGTGACTTCACGATCAGTTGATGACCGGAAGTATTGACGTCACGATCCTGACCTACCTCAACAGCCAGTGACGTCACTGAAACAACAATGGTGTCATTGTTTTACTAGCGCCCATTGTTTCAGTGTTGAAACAATAGCGCCATTGTTTCATTAGCGCTTTTTGCTTTATTCGCGCTATTGTTTCAGTGGCGCTATTGTTTTAATGCCGTCACAGGCTGTTGAGGTAAGTCAGGATCGTGAGGTCGTTGATCCGATCATCAGAGTAGATCGTGACGTCACGCTATCTGGCTCGATAGCCCCCCGTACTTGACCGTGTGTACGTGTGAGTGTGTGTGTGCGTGCGTGCGAATTTTTCGCAAAATAATTCGCACTCGTTCATTTCAGTCCCGGTCTCGTTCATTTCGGTCTAGCTCTCGTTCATTTCAGTCTCATTCATTTCGGTCTAGGTCTCGGACATCTCGGGGTCGATGTCGGGCAAGCTCGAGCTCCGTACGAAGCGTCGCTCACGATTGTTGACACAAGACTGAACAGTATAGCCAACGAGCTCCTGTTTATGTAGACGGACAATCCCCTCTCTTTTTCTACTAATGAGTGTAATTACACAACAGGTATTGCACCATACTGTTTCACAGTGATACAATGAAACAGTTCTAACAAGTGGATTGCACAAGAACACGTAACTAATTAAGCAATAAACACAAAATTTACCTTGTTAAAAGATAGTAAAACGTAATATCAACCTCTTATAACTAAAAAGATGAAAAATATAAAAAATGTAATAAATAATTTTAGGCATTATAAAAGTAATAGGTTATATACAAAAATACAACGTTTAATGAATGTAAATAGGCGGTAAGCCTGTAAAAGTATAATTAAGAAAAACAATCTTAGATATTAAAAAAATAATATACACAAAAATTTAAAAAAATATACAAAAAATGTAATGATGAAAAATAAATACAAAACACGACCGATATGTTGACATCTATAGGCTACAACTCGACATTACCTCACACCAGGAAAACCGCATTTAACTATTTAAAACAAAACGAGGGATTTTTACAAAGGCAAGCGCCGTCGAAAGAATCCAACAAAAAAAGTCCTACTCCAAACAGAGGGGTGAGCGATACACAATGGCATACTTGTTACGGATGCGAGGGGGAGCGAGTCTGTGTGTGTGTGTGTGTGTGTGTGTGTGTGTGTACGTGTGCGTGTGTGTACAACTCCAACTAGTTCGACGAACTAGAAAATATAACTATAGTTATATTTGGAGATATAACTAGCTATATGTAGTTTGGAAATATAACTTTCTCATCACCTAACCAAAATATCCATCAAACAATTGGTTTCTACTTACCAAAATTTCAAGCAATATTGAATAATTAATAAAATAATTCTGTGATGTGTGTTATTTAGAAAGTATCTGTAACAAGGAACAATTATTACTATTATTAGCATAATTTCAGTATAATTATTACGACTACATACCACTTACATACCACTACAGAGTATAAAACATAAAAAATAATAACAATACGTAAATAGTTAAGTAAAAGTGATGTAAAAAAAAACTTACACCAAGCAAAGAAAGTAAGAAGCAGAAAAAAAGACACTTTTCGGAGGTGCACATGACGTGATTTAGTCGATTTCTACAAGCAAAATGAACACACACGCGCGCGCGCACACACATGTTTCGAAGCGAAACAAGTTGAAATTTGTATGTCTATGGAAGACAGTTAAAGGAATCTCCTATAAAAAAGAAATATAAAATTGTGTTAAATAAAAGTAACAACAGCAAGTTGTGTGTGTTCGACTTACCTGTAAATGCACCAAGAAGCCAACGAGGTAGGAATTCAGCCCGATGATGTTTGTGTCCGACAACACTGTCACACAAAAAAAATTCCATTATACACAAGAATAAAAAAGAAAAAAGCACATCGCAAGACGTGTTCACCCACCGCAGTAATTCAAACGTTCTGAGGACGGAGCGATAGATATTTCGATCCGTGTGAACCACTCACTTGTCGATGTTTGATAAAAGACACATGGTGACCATATCGTGGGAATGAGAACAAATAATATAAACAATTGTGCAACACCACGGTGTAAATGACCTCTCGCTGAGCGAGCAAGAATGTTGAATGTAAACAGAGTACAGCATTGTTCTCAACCAGAACAGGCGAATGACCTCCTTTCACCGTAACGGAAGTGAACTCATAGCTTCACTCTCGTACAAAACACTTGTATAAGGTTGTGCAATAATGTGACCTAAGTAATAAAAATAATTAAGCAATAAACAGCAATTTAAGATCACAAAACGTGCATTCTGTCATATCAAAAGACCCACCTACTCAGAAACATCGATAGAATTGCACTACAAAGCGTAAATAATTAACGGAACGAGAAGGGAAAAAACCTGTTAATACCAAAATATATCTGCATAATTTAATACAAGCAAAATTTCTTGTAACAAGTCGTTTGTATTAACAAACCTCTCGAATAAAATCTGTAAAACCCGTTTTACGCAACAAGTCGGGAGTACCAACAAACGTCTCGAATCAAATCTGTAAAACCCGTTAGCACCATTTAATTTATAAACAATAAAAATAACGAAGCAATAAACCAGAATTTGCGATCATAAAACGTGTATTATGTCAACCCTTAAGACTACTGAACCAGTACTCCCTCCCCACAAAAGTTAGTTTCATGCAACTATAAACAAATTAAATGATTCCAACTGTAAGAAATGCAAAGCTAAAAAAATACCAAAACATCCAAAGAAGTGGATACCGGAACGTAAAATTCTATTTCTGTATACGCCCGCATTCGAACACAAATTTACCCCGTCAAAAGTTAGTAAAACTTATTACCAACCTATTACAACTAAAAAGATGAAAAATATAAAAATGCAACAAATAATTTTAGACAATATAAATGTAATAGGTTATATACGAAATCCGAAAATCTAATGTTAATCAATGTAAATAGGTGTAAAAATGTAATTGTAAGCCTGTAAAAAAGTATAATTAAGAAAATTAATCGTAGATATTACAAAAATAATATACACAAAAAATACAAAAAGTAATGACTAAAAAGTTAGTTTCATATAACTATAAACAAAGTAAATGACCAACCAAGTATAATTAAAAAGACGAAAAATATAAAAATGTAATAAATAACGTCACTGAGGAGAAAAAACGGATGATCAATTACTGAAGCGAAAGCAGGAATTACTTTCATATTGAATTTATGATCAATTGGCTGCTTTGAAGAATTTTCATTGTACCGTTTTTTATTAACATAAACGTGAGGGGCATTAGTGATTTTTACGTGAATGATAATTGTTATTTGCCTAACGACACAGGACTAAACATACTACTAAGATCCAAAATGCAATGTATTGTATATGTTGGTTATAATGACATCTTCTTTACATGGTGGTGACTCCTCTGATATGTATATTAAGCTTCCGAGAATTGAAATCAGTTCTGCTATATACAGTGGAGTCACAATTAACCGAGGTAATGTGGACCGAGACCTCCTCGGGCAATCAAAATCTCGGAAATAATGGAATGCTCTAAGAAAAAATTGCATTATTATAAGCTCTTTTCTTCTACTGCACCTATTTGCTGTAATACACTAATTGCTTCATATTGTAAGCGATACTTTGCCAAAAAAAAATTTAATAATTGGAAAATAGGAAAAATAAGAAACAGAGCTGATTCTATGACTTACGTAATCGTTTACTAATTACACTAAGCGGCAAAAACCGCTCTGATTAAAATCTTACCGGACTCTCCGAAGGAATCACACGTATTGAAAGCATACATGCCTGTGCTGCACTACAAATACATTCCAATCCTTCAGTCGTTTGTTGATGTTTGAAATAAGACACATGACCATCATCTCGTGGGAATGAGAATAAATAATATAAACAATTGTGGAATAGTTCGGTGTACATAGTACCCTTTGTTCTCAAGCGGAACAGACGAACGCAGAAAGGACCTTCTCACGCTGTAAACGGAAGTGAATTCAAAACAATATATGCTTTCACAATAGTGAAAGGTTGTGCAATAATATGCCCGCGCCTATATATTGTACAGATTTACTGCTTAGGCTTCAGTTAGCAGCTGGACACACTGCTGAACACAGCTACAATATTTGTTGGTGATATTAACTGTGTTTGTTACAAAGTGCCCGTAAACACTGACAAAAACTAGTACGTGTTTAACCTAAAAAAAGGTGTGCTTAATTCGAACAAAAACTAGTGCGTGTTTAACCTAAAAAAAGTGTGCTTTAATCTAATTAAGATCTCATATTCCAGAGTACAGTGGCAGTATACGCAACTCGTACAATCTCGCTTGTGTTGCAACACCGATGCTGGACATTAACGAAAGGCCAGGCCAGTCGCATCCAAGCGGCTGAAATGAGCTTTATCAGGCACTTGGTAGGGTATACTCTCCATGATCGTAGAAGAAACACAGATATACGGCAGGAACTGAATATTATGAGTATACTCGACAGGATCGCCCAGTATCGGGTGAATTGGTGGGACATCTTTGCCGAATGGATGACTGCCGCATCCCCAAACAACTATGGAACTATAAGCCGAGCGGACGGAGAGGTGTGGGGCGTCCGAAGAAGCGCTGGAGTGACTAGCTCTAATCTTTGCCTATTTGAGACCGGAACAAACCATTCTTGGTTTAAACTTTGAGGATGATAATCTTTTATTAAACAGTAACTTTTCTTGTCTGTCCTGGCCAAGGATAAATGTAGTTAACATAAGGTAATGTGACACATAAGGTACGTACGTATTATTGCTATTGTGCTTCACGTAACGTCAAGTGGACCAGAACAGAAACAAATAATTATGTGTAGTTTATCACTTCAGATCGGATTAATTATTCCTTCAGTCTTACAGAGAGGCGAGACTTCAGCGATGCCAGGCACGCGTATCGGCCACAAAAACTCGATCCTCTGCTAAAGAATTTAACGGCTCTTAAGCACAACGTACATGTTTGGTTAGCAGTGGTCCTACTGCGTTTTTTGTTTGTTTTTCTTTTTTCTGTGTGTGTTTGTGTGAGTGTGTCTGAACACGTTCGTTTGGGTATAATTGGCGCGCTTGTTATCAGGTCCTACATCGGCAACTGAGTGACAACCGGGGGCAAAACGCAAAAACGCAGGCTCATAATTACGTCTACGGACATGTAGTAAGTTGCACACGTGACTCGTTTGACGGAGCGTTTCCACGAACAACCATGTACTATGTAGAGAAATTACATAAGGAAACAATGTCGGCTGAATCCTGCGCGCGCGCGTGTGTGTGTGTGAGAGAGAGAGAGAGAGAGAGAGAGAGAGAGAGAGAGGTAGAAATAAATCAATGTTTAATCTTGCGTCTAGAGATTATTGAAAACATGCGTTCACCTACACATTGCGGTCTTTAAATTAACGATTAGTTTGTTTTCAGTTGCAGTTTGAGTTCCAGCATATGTAGACCACGAAATAGAACGCTAAAGAACTAAGTCACTAAAGAATCAAGTTGAAATTCTGCAGTGTAATGGGTACCCCTTCATCGTATCAAAAATTCAGGAGTATAGTGAGCAGGTGGCAGAGCTGGCGGCCGCCAGGGGCGCCTGCTTGAGGGGGGGGGGCGCCGAAATGACATGTTACATTAATTTTCAAAATATGAAAATTTAAGAAAACCTACGAAAAAATAATATATGAAACAGTGTCAGTTATATATTCAGACTTCTCTTTCAGGAAAAGCCTGAGTGATTTGAAAGAATGTGCAACAAAATTTGCATCTAAGTATGACAGAGATGTATATGCTGTTGCAATCTGTGGTGAGGTAGAAATAGTTACACTACAGGCTCTAGAAGTAGTGGTCTAAACACTTACAAAAGACATCAGCCCTTGATTTATGACCTTAATTGAACAATATTCTTTGGGCTACATATATCCTAATATTCTTCCTAATAAATCCTAATTGGTCTTAGGATGTATGTGTAATTGGGGTTCAGGTGTAATTATAATAAGTGTAACTCTTTTTTAGGAATCGTAATGTGTTTCTTTTATTACTTTAAACAAACATAAAAAATAATAATATAAAAATAATGATCAATTCGCCATATGATATCCGTTATCTATGGTTTCAAAGTTTCTTTACTTGCCGTGTTATCATCACAAACATATATCTTAAATTCTAGATATTATATTATAAATCCTATTTAAAAACTTTTCGTCATTAGATTAAGATTTCTTGCCTACTCAGTCTAAATGTGTGCTTTTGTTAACAATTATTAATACATTCTTATTCTATATTTTCTTTATACCTTTCTACGGCTTTATAATCATTTTAGCACACTCAATTGATTATTTTCAATGATTCTACGTTATGTGCTTTTACTAAGAAAAAGTTAAATAAATTAATTACTTGTTCATTTTTCCAGCAGGGATTTAACTTATCGTTTCATTGACTGTTCATTTATTAAAGAAAAATAATTAAATAATTTTCTGATTACACATGAATTACATTGATTTTATCTTTATCTACATACTTATTATTTACTCTTACAAAAATGTTTTGTTTTTGTTTTTCTTTTTTTTTATTATTAAAGTCTTTTAATGTCTTTCTCTTTGATAATTATGTATTGGTTTTTCGTCACCTTAAATTCCGCAGAGTTGTCCCATGTCCTCCAGTGATTCCTTCGGTTCGATCCTCCTGGATGTCCTCTTGTCCTCACTGCTCGTCCTCTCGTCTCTCGTCCTTCATGGTACATTGGCTGCTGTAGACTATGATGACATGTTGCTCTGGATCTGTAGCTGTTATGATAGAAACGTCTCTAGTCCTCTGCTAGTCGTGCTCTCGTCCTCTGTCAGGAGTTGATGTTCTTAGCTGTCGACTGCTTGTAGACGTCCAACGATTTCTTTGTTACGGTACTTTTTTAATTATTGTTTTTATTAATACTTTAAATTAAAACATTGCCGTAATACTTCATAAGTTAAGCTATAAAAATCATACTGATGTTAGATTTAGCGTCTAACTTTGTCCAAAGTAGTTTAAAAAATTCGCGTCTCGGGCGGCCATAGCATACCGCCGCGACTGTGAATGTTATAAGAGAGAGATTAGCTCTCCTGGGCTTCTATTCATATCCACTCAGAAAACTGCAGCTGTCGATTCAGGAATCAGCCTGTCGACAGTTGAACCATAGCATGATAGCCCCCACTCTCGTCTCATTTCACATAATTGCACTTTTTCGCCAGTCGCACTGTTTAACGCAGATTTCACGTCAACAAAATATTGTCTAATTTAATGACCTTTGTGATGTGCAATTTTCATGATGCTCGCACTACTAGTGTAAGTATAATGCTTTAAAAATCGCACTGGATTCGCACTGCTTGTCCGAATTACGTAAAATTCGCACTGCACTTGTGTCCGATTTTTACACATTTTTAGAAGTTTTTACCTTCTCGCTAACATTTATGGTTTGCTTAATATTAAATGTACTCTAAATTTAGCATTGACTTGGGGTGAGGTCACAAACTTTCAGGATCAGACAGGCTTCACGCACACACATTATTTACTTGTATACACACATGCAGTGGTAATCGCGTGATGTTTACCTGTTGGTTCCTGCTTGAAAGCCAGCTTCCAATCTCACACCTATTATACATTATTGAAATTAACTTAAATATTTATAATATATTATGTATGCGCATTACAGCCTTTTCTTGTATTGTCGCAATATATATATAATATATTTTATAATGATCTTTACCTCAAGATGTTTTCTCCCTATTTTGAACATGTTTCGGGAAGCCTTGTGTTCCCATCTTCAGCCTTCTTGCTTTTGAAAGTTGTGGGGTATTTGTGTGTTGGCTGGATGTTGCTTTGGTTTCCTGTTGGCCTCTGGTGCTTTAAATTGGTATTATTGTGTGTGAGTGTGGTGTATATATTAGTATTTTGTGTATTTTCTATGTTGAGTGCTTTGAAAATTGGGTCATGTTTTGTATTGATTCCAAATAGGGAGAAAACATCTTGAGGTAAAGATCATTATAAAATATATATTATATACATCAAGAAACGTTTTTAGTAGAAAGTGTTGGAATATATATATATATCTATTACATCTACTTTTCTACAGTGGATTATTATAACCGTTTTTCAGGATACTTTATTTGTCAAAATTAAGGACTTTACTCTTGTTAAAACGTAAAACGTTGCAAGTTAATTGCCCCTCCCCGTTAACCGATCTTCAGCAAAATCAATAGGCCTTGAGTCCTCTATAACTCGGGCACACATGCAAAACATTATTTTATTGCGTTTGAATTTGCGGCAGTTATCGTTCGCCATAGAAAAAATTCTACACACAGAGTCTTTTCGGAAAATGACTTTTCTTCATGTTTTGAGGGTAGTACAATCAGAATCAGCCCTTATCTCAAACACGTTTTTTCGACATCACCATACTTCCATTTCCTTACGGAACTTGGTAGTAAAAAGAAATTACAATATTTGTAAATTACAAAATAAAGTTAGAGTTTTCACGATAATGAGAATTACTCATAATTTGGTAAACAATATACCTATTTGCAGTGTTAAAACAACAATTACGCTCGTATCATAAAACGCAGGCAGAGCCTATTAATCTACATTTATCACTATCTCCAAAACACGCTTCTCCTTACAGGGTTGTCTATATCTAATATCTCTATAGGTCGAAAAGTTGAGGGACTCCTCTAGTCTAATATCTCTACGGTTTAAACAGTTTTCTTAGCACAGGTAAACTACTAGTTTCTTGACTGTAATTCGGAAAAGTTTGAAGATTTTATTGGCGGATTTTACATAAAAAAGTAACGTAATTTAACACGAGCTGTAAGTTTCTTAAAACATTTTTAAAACAACGTCCTTAAATTAAAGGGCGGAGAAATAATAAAACCGAGTTCTTCAAAATAATTTCAGGAAAACTCATTTTTACAAGATTTGTTAAAAATAAAAATTAGAATATGATATAATTTTTATCATTTATTCCTGCTGTACAATGTTTACACTTTTTCCGGAACCAAAGATTACAGAAGTGATTGAATTCTCATCTTCCACTGCTGCTTGTCCATCCAAATATCTTCTTCAATTTCTCGTACCCTCAATAGGCCTATAGTCTGAATTTCTTTTATCCAGGTGATAAGTGGTTCCCTCTTTTTCTTCTTCCTGGTCGGGGTCCATTCTATAACTCTCCATTCTTTTCGTGTGTCCATACCATTCTAATTTTGTTGTTTAGATAAAAAATTAAATTTTTCCCATTCATTCTGTCCGTATTGAATTCATTTCTAATTTTCTCACGGCTGGATACTCTTGCCGAGCGTCTCCAAAGTCCATACCTGCTGTCATTAATTTTGTTTTGTGTGTTTATTAGTAGTCCAAACGTCTGGGTCGTAAGTCATGATACATCTAACAATTATTTTAAATATTTTGGTTTTAGCTTCTGTTGTAATTTGCTTATCCCACAGGACTCCATTTAATGTAGATATAGCCATCTTTCTCAAATTAATTCTGGATTGTACTTCTTTGTCTTGCTTCCCACTGGCCATAATTTTCACCCCTACATACTTGTATTCCTCTGTATGTGAAATCTTCCCCATGTCTTCCTGCAATATGAAGTCTTGATGAAGGTCACCTATTGCCATGTATTTTATTTGTATTCATATTTACCTTTAGTCACCATTTCTGATATTCCTGTACCAATTTCCTAGTCATGTCAAAATCTTCAAAATCTGTAGCCAAACGTTATTGGTCATCAGCAAACTGTAATGAATAAACTGTATCACCATCAAGTGGATTTCCCATGTTCCTGCACATGTTTTTTCTAAATAACTATTGCTTTCTCCGTATAAATTTAAAAAAACTTGGGTAATAGACAACATCCTTGGCGTAAACCTTTGGTCACTTGAAAGTATTTTAACATTTAAAAACTATATATGTTTCATGGTAAAATGAGACTACCTTTAATTTCAAAGCGAAATTACCTTTAATTTAAATAAAAATTAGTCAAGAAAGAATATTTTGTAATCAGTAATTTTCCACATGTTTCACTCTTATTCAAGTCAATGCAAGTTCTGCCCTAAGTACTCTTTAACTTCTGCCCTTAAAGAGAAAGACAGTAGTAATAAGAATGAAAAAATATAAAATAGTTATTGTAATACGAGTGTCTACCAGCTGTTTAAAATTAAGGTGTCACGCGTGTTTTGGAAACTGGCAAAATCGATAATTAATTGTTGAAAAAGGTGGAAGAAGAATTCCGCCAATACAAATTTAGAACGAAATGATAAATCTGCTTGGAAATACTGCGCCTTAAAAACAATGTATGTAAGTGGGCACTCGAGTTTAAACGTTGTCGGACGATCATTGAAAATGGTACTCTCAGGGGAAGCTGAAAATTGCGACAACTACAAATGGAAAACCCAGCTTGAATCACAAAAAGTTCTTGAATTAAAACACGATACACAGCCTCATGTGAGATGTATATTATCTCAAAAATGTCATCCACTTTGAATCGCGGATCCAACGCCATGAGTGAAATTTTTTTAAAAGATAACTGGTCTACTTTAAACATATAATTTGTAGGCTTACGCGGGCAGAGTGACCACAGTACTGCGTCACTACCATACGTTAGCGAAACTCGATTTTACACTGATGATGATGACATTCGATGGCACTGCCGAAACGTGTGTGTTTGTAGAAAACAATGGACCACGGCCAAACAGCCCAGGAATGAATTTTAACAATATAACTTGTATTGTTTCACTTTCTGGGCGCCCACTACAGGCATCGTCTTCAATGCTCGTACGATCACGTTTAAACTCCAGTGACTATATACAAACCATTGTTCTGAAGGCGCAGTATCTCTTAAAGACAGTAATCATTTTTTTGTGAATTTCAATTAGCAGACGGTTTTTGATTTTGTCCATTTTCCAAAACACGCGTAACACGTAAATTTCAAGAAGCTTGTAGTCATTGAATAAGTTGACGGATAAATTTGGAAATTAACAGGTGTTTACGTGAAATATGACTCTTACCCCACACGAAGAATTTTAGTTAGCTAAGGTGTAGATGTCGCTCGGCGAACGTTTCAAATGACCCTCGTATTGTGGGAGGTCAAAACATCGTTTTTGTTCTATTACTGACTACGGCAGGTGGTTGAAATATTATATTTACTAATAATGTCACGCAATACTATAATTTATTGAATTATTAGGTTCTATTTACATACATACGCTCACGATTTATTTACATTACCGCCTACCTTTTCGATGACGCAATTTCCCTAGCACAGTCGTAACTAGAGAGAATACCTCACCGTCTAATGGCCGAATTGTTTCGTGTTAACAAAAATAAAAACTACCTAAATCAATCCCAATAAAGTCTTGCTGTTGACTTTAACACACTGAGTATTAACGCTTTCCTTACTTTGAACATTCAGCAGATTTATTTTGCAACCATGCGTGTTATTTTATTAAGTATAACTTAAACCCAAACGTAAATGTAAATGACTTGTAAATGTATATGAATTTTGCCCAGAAACGTGTGTGTTGGTGTGTGTTTAGTGTAATCAAATGTAATAATTACGTCTGCATGTATTTTGCTTATATTTTATCGCTGCATTTTAACCGAAGAAAAGCAAAATACTTCCATACGTCATTATTATTTAATAGCACACACACACACACACACACACATTTTTTAACACTTTTTGCTACAGTCTATTTCTTTATGCATACATAATTTGTTTAATATTTATAAATTGTTTACCTCAAGATGTGTTTTCCTTTATTTGGTACATGTTTCGAGAATCGTATTGTTCCCATCCTCAGCCTTCCTGATTTTATATCTTTTGGAGTATTTGTGTTTTGGTTGGTTGTTGTTATGGTTTCCTGTTAGTTTCTGGTATTTTATACTGGTGTTATTGTGTGTGATTGTGGTGTATATATTACACATAACACACAAAGGCACCATAATGAACATATGGAAAAATTTACAAACATACAAACACAAAACAGACTAATTCCGGAACAAATACAAATCAATACAAAACATGACACAATTTTCAAAGCACTCAACATCGAAAATACTCAAAAAGCTAATATTGTAACGTCCTGCTTAATGTGAGGCATTCACCACTTACGAGTTTTTTGCAATTACGGGTTTCGTTAATTCAGCCCCACGTTGGAGTCGTCAATTCTGTAACGTACCGCTTATGTGAGGTACTAGCGAAACGTACACCTTTAGTCAAGCCCCAAATGTTGGGTTCGCCAATTTGTAACGTACCACTTACGAGTATATTGCAATTACAAGCTTTGTTAATTCCGCCCCACAGTTGTACGCCAATTCTGTAACGTACCGCTTTTTTCGTGAGGTGTAGTAGAGTTATATTGTATGCCTCATGCAGTATGCGTCACTTTTGAATTATACTAACTGACGTTTTAAACGGTATAAATAAAGGATTTTGTTTATCTTGTTTTACTCAATCTAAAAGAAATCGAGAGTGTGTGATTTGGGGTCAAGGAGGTAATTTGTTCAGCCTTATGCAGAAGAGAGAGTAAGTATCATTATTGCCCCTCTGTTGTGACGATTCCTTCTGTATGTTGTGCTGAAATTTTCATTAACTACCCACTACAATAAATTATAACACGTTATAATTCAATATTAATTTTCAATAATATGGATTTATTGATTATTGACTTTTGTCTCCAGCCACCAAAGTATAGGTATCACAATTAATCTTTTTAAAAAGAAAACATCATCTCGACTTTACCGAGTAAACATAGATCTGTCTAAAGAACAAAACATATATGTTGTTATTTAACCAATATTACGCTATAATAAAATACATCAGTTATTACATAATTCTTATTAATTCCCCAGGGTTCAGGGTGAAGTCTTTGTGTTATGAGAGTGTCAGAAATGGCTAATTGCTACGCTTTACAAATATCAAAAATTAATAAATAATTTTGTTTATTTTTCACATGTTACGTAGTTTCCGGAATTGCCGTAAGAGAGCAGCATGTATTTGTTTACTTTTGAAAGAAACATATGATAAAATGAATATTTTTTGTTCTATTTCACTATTAAAAAACGAGTTTTCTTCTGGATTTATTACGAAAAATGTTTATATTACCTCGCTCCGTGTTGTCCTTACTGGATTGAAGTTTTATTCTGTGATGAGGTACGTCTTGCGTTATTATTTCCTTTTCATTTCGAGTATTTTCTGATTGTCTACTAGAAGTAGGCCGAACTATATTGGATCCTCAGAATGTTTTCATCCACTGGTTTTTAATGTATATCACCATTCAATTTGGATTCCTCAGGTATGATTAGTTAGTATTCACTTTGTTTATTACTCTTGCGTGAATTTCGCCTCCTCCAACGTCCAAAAAAGGTTATTTTTTTATAATTTTTGTCGCATCGTTTCTTCAACAACTCTGGTTCAGGTCAAGATTTTTTATATCTTATTAACAATACTTGTTATTTTTCATCACTCTTAGTAACACATAGTATTTTTATTATGTAGGCAGTTTGTGATTATTATAAATTTATATTTTATTTATGGAAAAATAATTCCCTTCCATTCCGGTTTATTTACTAATTTAATTCACATAATATGTTTTGGTTAATTTTTTTATGACATTGTATATAAATATTTTATCATTTTATTATCATTAAATAAATTTATATATTATCTATTTAGTCTCGAATAGTGTTCATACCCGGTACTACTTCCTGTTGTCATTTCCTTCATAGGATTATTTTAATTTTATATTATCTTTGGTAGTTAAAATTTTTATGTCTTTTAAAATTAACCCTGGGTTTTTTTACAATCTAACACAATTATTTGAAATAATATAATATTAACTTGGGTATAACAAATTGTGGTTCATACAATATAAATTACAATAAATAAATAAAATTACAAAAATCAATTAGTATTATTACATACTACTTCCATAGTTTTATCCTATCCAAAACATACAGCACAGTTTAGTAATACATTAATTTCACTTTGGTTTTTCACCTCAATGGGTACACTAGAACTCACTTCGCACTATATACCACTCGAATTGTTTATTATGTGGAGTGATATAATTAAATTTTGAGCGAGCTTTAGTTCTACCCATTTCTGACTTTTATTCTCATGATTTACTTTATTGGGACCGGGTTATGTACCGTCACAATATATATATATATATATATATATATATATATATATATATATTGATTGGGAGTTTATTAATTAACAGGTTACGGTGTTTAGCTATTAAGTAATAAGCGTTGGCATTAATTAGCATTTTATTAATAAATTTAAAAACAACAATTATCGTCTTTCCTCAAGTATTAGGCCCATGGCCTGTTGAGCCTTCTAGCCCAGACGGCATCGTATCGCCACTGTCAGAGAGAAGTAGACTATATTTAGCAAAGTATTGTAACTACCACGTGTTATAAGGTGTTGTGTGTGTGTGTGTGTGTGTGTGTGTGTGTGTGTGTGTGTGTGTGTGTGTGTGTGTGTGTGTGTGTGTGTGTGTGTGTTGTGTGTGTTAAGGTTTATATGTCGCGTTGTTAACGACTAAGATCCGCCTAACGTATTGCCCCAACAGTAGATAGGCGGGGCTAAATTGACTAGACCTTTTGCCGATCCCACAACGCAATAAGACCATATTGAGGTCTCCTACCACTGACCTAACCTGCCGTTATCGTAAATTCTAAGTGATAATGAATATATTGTAAACGAAATTGTATTAACTCTTCAGCTGCATAATAACAATCACATTTCTCTCAGAACATATGAAAATAATGTACGAACATATCTCATAATATGCCCATCGCACTAAGAATATATTGCTGCGACAATTAAGTAACGCTGTCGAAAATTCTACACGTTTACGAACTAGCCAAGCACGTGCAGCGTCTGTGTGAAGGCCGTGCACTTACGTAGCCACCACACTGTTGGAGTTCTCATAAAACACAAATTATGTCGGCAAGCGGCCAGGAATATGAAAAATTATTCTGGAACCTCTGCGCGACCTATATAAGCAACAGCGGCCGTCGTAGTCAGTCAATTACAGTTGGCAATTTATTTAGTGCGGATCAAATGAGTGTTGCGGATTGACGGAAAGTGATTAGTGTGTTAATTAGTTCAGTACTCTAATAAGGTGACACTTATTATTGCATGTGGACAAAATTTAACTTGAACTATTGTATGAGAGAACTTTGTTGAAGTAAAATTGTTATTTATGACTAACTGAAGCTGGTAATTAGTGACTTAATTTGTATCTGTATTTTGTTTCCTACGTATAAT
This sequence comes from Magicicada septendecula, assembly GCA_034769895.1. Classification (NCBI taxonomy): domain Eukaryota; kingdom Metazoa; phylum Arthropoda; class Insecta; order Hemiptera; family Cicadidae; genus Magicicada; species Magicicada septendecula. The sequence continues at coordinate 839,821,721 of CM068368.1, forward strand.
GCGACGATCCGTGAGACCGTAGTAATAATATTGTTTTATTGTTTTTCAATCACAAGCGGTGAAGTAAGAAGGTGCTGGTCCTGGGTGAGGATAAGACTAGCTTCTTGGAGGGGGGAGAGGGATGAGACTAACTTAAAAGGCTGATCTCATTCCCCAAGACAAATAAGAAATTCAGGAGTCTCCCATGTAATTTTGTAAATACATTTTATATAATTTCTTTGCCTCTCAAAATTGTTGGGTGAACCAACTTGAAGTATAATGGTTGAAACAAATTTGGCAAAGTGCTCATTTTAAAATATTCTATCTCGATTAACGTTTATTCATATTAAAGGTAATAAATTTCATGTTATTAGGAACCACTTTTCTTTAAAGTTGTATTCTTAATAGATCTTTTGAAAATGAGCCATTATGAAGTTAATTTTGAAAAGCACAGTTTTATTATCCCTTCGCACTTTAATTTAATGACGTTGACCTAAGAATGTTTCAAGCCACTTACAGTTCGTGTTGTAGAATCTAGCAATAAAATCAACTAATTTTTCCGAATTAAAGGCAAGAAACTGCTAGTTTACCTGTGCAAAGACGACGGTTGAAACCAAAGAGATATTACACTACAGGCGTCATGAAATAGACAACCCTGTAAGGGGACGTGTGTCTGCGCAAAAAAGATAAAGGTAGGCAAATAGGCTCTGTCTTCGTTTTCTGACGGGTGCGTAAATATTTTTTCAATGCTACAAGTACGTATGTAATTTACCAGATGTTGAGTGATTGCCATTATTAATAAAAATAACTGTAATTTATCAATTTACAAATATTGTAATTCTTTTAACATTGAAAATGTTTATAAGGACGTGTCGCACATTTGAAAACGACCGCTGGTGCGTGATCGAAAATGGGAACCGGTGAGTTTCCATAGAAACTACTTCTTTGTTGTCAATAACGTAGTACAAATATAAAACTTCGCTTATGAATGCGACTACATTTAACTTATAATCTGTATATTGGTAAATGAAGAATGAATTCATTGATTGGTGAATGAACATAATTATATATATTTTTTAGATTTATTGAAGCATTTTCAATGCCCTTCTCTGTGCATTGCATTTGTGCAATGCCTGTAAATTTTTATTTCTACAATTATTGACAAGGTTTGATAAAAATATTTATACCGAGGCTGTTTGACCGTGGTCTATTGCTTTTTTCTGTCATTGTCTAAGCGTTTCGGCCACCCACTGGAGGACTTCTTCAGTAGAAAAAAGTTTAAGGTGCTCGACAAAATGGTAGAGAGCCGAACGTACACATAACCGAGGTTAAAGCAATCGGTCACCACGCTTTTACCTCGGTTAGAGGTATGTTCGGCTGTCCACCATTTTGTCGGACACTTTAAATTTTTTCAACTCAAGAAGGCCTCGGTTTCTGGCCGAAACGCTTAGACAATAAGAACAAAACAATAGGCCACGGCCAAACAGGCCGGATATAAATTATTTTATCAATGACTCCGGTAGTGATAGACTACGTAATTTATTAGCTTTATTTAAACACATGCAGGAACTAGCTTAGAAATAGACCTACGTTTAGGATTGTGGAATTTTGCTGACATTTTTAATAGCCTTGGGGAGAGGAGATCGATCCCATGAACTCTTCATCGTAGTTTCCCGCTGCTATGTACACTCTTAAAAAGGTATAAAAATGTTTTACACTGTTGCAAATAATTGAAATAATGTGTTATAAAGTTATTCACCTTTTGTACAATTTGGGTAAACAGGGCAGTCTTTAATAAATACAGTTGAAAAAATTTGATAAAGTTATAGAAATAAATCGTACGCTGTGTCAATCCAGCACAGACTTCAGCTTCGCGTACAACAAAGAAATCACGTCACTGCAGACAAAGAAGTGTGACGTCGCAGACCTAAGGGCAGAAAATACGTGACGACAACGACACAATATAAAGTAAAAATTGCGCGCCACTGAGGCGGCAGGGGGTGTGAAAACCAACTGACAAATATTGACAGCACACACACACACACACACACACACACACACACACACACACACACACACACACACACACACACACACACACACACACACACACACACACACACACACACACACACATTGAGAAGTAGACAGCGATAGAATGACAATGTAGTGGTGACACCAGGCGTCGCCACACGAGACCCTGAATGTGGCAGAGTTGCGTCGCTTACTGGATTATAAAACTTCCACTGTAAGAATCATAGATTGGTTAGAACTGGATAATAAAGTACGCTGTAACATCTCAACAGACCACGTGGTATTAGAGACGGCTTGTAAATTAGGGGCCTACTAGTAAGACGGATTTTTTTATCACTAATTTTTTATTAAAAAGCGACGTTTTGACTACACAACAAATGGCTAGGCTAAAACAAAATTAAAACACAAAAAATTAGAGATAAACAATTTTTCAACTGTGTCCTGGAGAAAGTAGTGAGAATTTGGAATGAAAAATTAAAGGAATGCAAAATATCACCAATCATGTTGGGAAGAAGGAACAAACGTATTAAAATAAACTGTTTGGCATTTGCAGATGACTTTGCTATACTTTCTGAACATCTTACATCTGCAGTAACACAAGTTAATTTTTTGGAGGACATAGCCAGTAGAACAGGCTTAAGAATTTATGCAGAAAAAAAATTTCTCACGAACATTAAAAATGTAAAAAAATTCCGTGTAACAGATATTGGTCGAATAGAGAGGGTTCGAAAATTTAATTATCCAGGAGAAATAATTCAAGAGAATGGCTTAGAAAAATTTGCTATAGAAGAAAGGTTTCATAAGATGGAAAGGGCATAAGGTATAACTAAAGATATTTACAATAAAAAGTTCATATCTAAAAATGCGAAAATAAGGCATTCCAGTACAGTAGTGAAGCCAGAATGCCTATATGCAAGTGAATGTCCAGCATTGAATTATAACTTAGACAAACTAGAAATATTTGAAGGCGAATTGTTAGGTAAATATTAGGCCCACGAAAAACTTCAGAAGGTTGGAAAGTAAGAAGTAATGATGAAATATATCAAAGTATAGAAAATATAACAGACACAATGAGAAAAAGAAGACTATTATTTTTTGGACATTTATATAGAATGGACGACAATAGGTTGACAAACCAAATCTTCAAATATCTGTGGGGGGAAGAAGTTAACATCAAGTTGGATTAAAGAAGTCCAAAACGATTTAGAAAAAAAGTAATATGCACACAGAAGAAGCAATTGAAAGAGACGTTTTTCGGGCAAAAGTGTTAAAAATGGAAGGAGTCCAGGGTCGGAGATAGAAAAACGCAGGTTCAAAGTGGACCAGGAAGAAGAGACAGTGAAAAGATGAAAGAATATTGGAGAAAAAGAAAAGAACAAAGAATAAAGAATTGAAATCAGCATGTGATCCTTAGATTAGATGGCCGATAAAAAAAAAAAAAAACAATACTGTGTCCGACAACTTGTCGACCTCTCCAGATCCGCGTGAATGAACACAGAATGGCTGTGAAAAAAAGGGAAATATAATACGATCAAGGTTGGCTGAACATGTGTGGGAGGGGCAGCATAAAGTCTAATGGGATGAAGTCAGAGTTATTTGTAAAGAAAAGACATCATTCGAACGTAGACTTAAGGAAGCTGCTTTCATAACGGTTAATATTAGGCCTAACTGTATCAGTCAAATAAGCAGTGAAATTCGTGATATCTGGGTTCGTTCCATCACGAAAAATTAAAGAATTTCAACGAAACCGAAACATCGAAGCATGATAATTTTTTTTAGAGACCGAAGATTTCTAGACTGTGGGGAATCGAAAGTGTGGAAAAATGTAGAGTTAACATCACCTGGAGCGTTACATTTTTCGATGACGTTTTGTTTCCACGCATTTTGTGGAATGACCCCCAGCCTAAACAAACCTTTATTTACAACAATCCCAATGACGTCATGCAATGATGACGTCATACAGCGTGACGGTAATAAAATGTTAAAAAAGTTTCAAACGATGTCCAGCTAAAAGACGTTATCATGTCAAAATAGTTTAATTCTGTTTATATATTATGTAAATACTTTAGTGTGTTTTGGGACACATACTCTGTCGGTTATGGGACAGAGTATTGTTTATCTTTTATTTGTGATGTGTTAGTTTGTTTTTTCCTGAAGACGGCTACCGATTTGTCGGGTTGCATAAACGTCGATTTTTAATAAAAAAGCAGTGATGGGAAAAGTGTGTCTTACTCGTAGGCCTGACGTCAGTGATCTTCAGACCTGATTATTATCTAACGTTCCGTCACCATTAAGTACTGTTAGTAGGGGAGTTCTCACTTCATATTGCACTGCACTTTAACGGATATCTGCTTTCAACATTGCTCCTCACAACAAGATTGTAAGTATTAACAAAAAAAGTTCCACTGGTATAGTCACGCCCAGATTGTCTCTTCCAACCCACACCAACTGCTTTCTCAAGGTGATGTAAAATATAATCAGTATGGCGCAGCTGCAACATTTTGTATTAAAGGAAACAATACGACAAGCAGGACAGCAACTCTCTGGAGTGACGGCAGAGAAATATTCATGTGTCACCCTGCAGCTCGAGATGAATTTTAAAATCGGTCTCATTACCAAACACGCCAACACGTGATGAATGTAAAAGGTTACCAAACTGCGTCACGATAAACGTAAAAGGTACGGTACGGCACCCTGGAGATGATTGTCCTCCTTTTATGTTCTCACTACAACTTCGTCCTTCGTCCTTTCTTCAGAGAGTCAAAACACATAAAAGCATTTGTGTAATATATAGGTAACAAACAAAATAAATATAACTTACCAACCATGAAATCAATGAGTCACCATACACACTGAACACTCAACACAAGACGCACAAACTCACATGAACCTGCACACTTCAAAACCACCCGCAAACCGCAATAGGCGGCATTGAGTTCCACACCTTTATATAGTCAACCGGAAGACTCGTCTCTCAAACTAACTCCCAAAGAACAGTAACACACACTAGCCAGCCCGAAGTCTAAGATACCCAACACCTAAACTATCCTTCTGTGGGAACTTCACTACTTACTTGACTAATACAGTTACTATTAGTCGTTATGAAAGCAGCTTCCTTAAGTCTACGTTAGAGCCATCACTGACGTCTTTTAAATAAATTCTAACTGAATTACATTAATTACATGTAAATAAATTACAAATTAAATAACATAACTGTATGGATAGGACATTTACATGGATAGTAATAAAATACAATTTTTAAAATTTTAATCGGCCTTCTGATACCATATAAGAATTTCAATTTCTTTCTTCCTTGTCCTTGTTCTTAACAGCGCCTTCTCTTATAAGGGACAAGGCGCCTTTCTTATGTGGCGAGGGGTGAAATCCTCATAAGGCTACTACCTTCGTGGTAAGTAAACAATCATTTTGTTTCTTTTTTTTATTGTATCGGCCATCTAAGGACCACATGCCAATTTCAATTCTTTATTGTTTGTTATTTTCTTTTTCTCCAATATTCTTTCATCTTTTCACTATGTCTCTTCTCCCTGTCTTTAGTCTACTTTGAACCTGCGTTTTTATCTCTCCTACCCTGGACTCCTTCCATTTTTAACACTTTTCCCGAAAAACTTTTTTTCAATTGCTTCTTCTGCGATTATATTATTTTTTCTAAATCCTTTTTGGCTTCTTTAATCCAACTTGATGTGTTTTTCTTTCCCCACAGATATTTGAAGATCTGTTTTGTTAACCTATTTTCGTCCATTCTATATAAATGTCCAAAAAATACTATTCTTCGTTTCCTCACTGTTACTGTTACATTTTCTATACTTTGATATATTTAATTTTACCAATTTGACACAATTCTACTTTTTCAATATTTTTTCGCCCTGAGGTTTGTCTTGTGTTATTCACAACGGGGTTTGAGTCATGGGTCTTATATCATCCGCCTTAATCATTCCGTAGAGGTAGTCAGAACATTAAAACTACAACGTGAAGCAAGACAAACGTATTGATGGTTCGCACTGAGTTTGCATGTCAGCCTCGACGTCACTTAGGGCTGAGGATATACACTGTACTATGGCTGAAGCGTTGTCTTACAAGACCTTTTCGACGCGGTCTATACCAGAAAAAATACTTCAAATACAGAACGGACAGACCGGCCGCGGAAGCCTTTATGTGAATATAATATTTCCACATGAGCAATGTTCGTATAGTGCGCCAATTCGTATGAATTTTATACGCCTTCCGCGAGTCTTTATATGTTTTCCATTTTATGTGTTGTGTCCCTTCTTCCTCTTCTTCTTCTTCTTCTTCTTCTTCTTCTTCTTCTTCTTCTTCTTCTTCTTCTTCTAGCCATTCTTTCTCTCAGCGTCGAGGTATAGGGAACCTCTGTTCATCGTCTCAATGTATTCTTGTCCTTCATTTCCTATAAACACTTCCCATTGTCTTAGGGGCTATTTAGCCGTGGTCCAGGATTTACAAGCAAACCAAACGTTTCAGCAGCACCACTGGCTGCCATCCTCAGTGGAATTCGAGGAATTCGAGTCTACCTCAACGCGGCTTGTTAAACGTCAGGCCCATAGTATTTGGTTTGTTTGTAAACCCTGGACCACGGCCAAACAGCCCCGTACATACTTCTAATACAACTGACACCGGCCTTGAGAGCCTTACAACAATATTACTTCCCACTGTCCTCTCCCATTCTCTCAATGCACGACTGATATGTCATCATTAGCCTACCTCTTGGTTTCTCTACTTTAAGGTACTGTTCTGTTTTCCGCTTCGTCTTCTCTCCTTGCATGTCCTAAACATTTCAATTGCATCGCCACCTTGAAAACCATTAGGGACTTTATTACCAAAATTTCGACTGGTCGTCTCATTTTTAATGCGATCTCGCCTTGTTGTTTCCATTATTTGCGCGAGAAACTTCATCTCTGCTGATGTTATTGCCTACATGCGTTTTTGTCAACGCTAGTCCAACTTTCTGCTACATACATTAGTGTTGGTAGGTATACACATTTAAATATCTGAAGTTTTGCTTTCTTACCTAGTTCCCTTGTTCCTACAAGTGTGTTGTTTATTGTATAATATAAAGAGTTTGCTTTCCTCGCACGACTTGACATTTGACATTTCCTGATCTATTCTCTCAACACTATCAAACATGACATCCAAGTATTCATATTCCTTGACTTGAACCAACTTTTCACCATCAAAGGTAATTCTCAGGTACTGTTCTACTTTCCCTCCAACATGTATAAATTTACTCTTTTTGATATTCTGTTCCAAGAATTTTCTTCCCAATTCCTCCTCTTTCCATTTTACCACGACCTCTTCAACTTTACCCTTTGAGTCTTGTATGAGCGGTATACCAGCAACTCCTGGACCAAAATTGGCGTTAAACTGCAATTTCCCACTGTGGCTCTACATATTCGTCTCTTGCATATTTTTTTTTCCATACAGACTAGGAATAGTAGAGGACGCAAACTGTTGCCTTGTTTAATACCATAATTCATTTCAAAGTAATCAGATTCCTATCCATTCAGTTCCACAATTCTCTTGGGCTCACAACACGCACTTTAAACTTATGATTAAATTATTAAAAATAAATTACAAAAAATCCCGATTACCTACTCTACTATTTATTTAGTAACATAACATTTTAGATCACACAATCTAAAATAAATAAACGCTAAAAATTCTAAACGTTCGGTTTTGGGTTAAAATTCCTTTTAGTCTGACACCCTGATGGATTTTGACAATTTTTTCAGATTTTTTTATAAATTTTTAGGCTTTTGGTTCCCAAAACATTGAGATTTCCAATCCTTTAAACCAAAGTCAGATATTAATACAAATTTTCTCTAATTTGATACCCTAGATGAAACCTGACACCCAATTTTTTATTTCAAAAATGGACAATACATTCAGAATGCGGTTAAAATTCCCTTTAATCTGATACTCTACATTAGCTTTTGCAAAATTTTTTCACTATTTTGGCTCCTTTATATTTTGGGAGGAATCAATCTCAAAAACAATAGGGTAAAATTATAAGCAGACATGCGACGTTTAACGAAAGTCGGTTGATGCGTTCAAACGTTGTCGTGAGACGTACCCTCAATTAAAATCGTGTTCGAGATAAGGGCTGATTCTGATTGTACTACCCCCAGAACATGAAGAAAAGTCTTTTTTCAAAAAGTATCTGTGTGTGTGTCTGTGTGGCGAACAATAACTACCACAAATTAAAACAGAATCAAATTATATTTTGTATACACCCCTGAATTGTAGAGTACTAAAGGCCTAATTTTGGTGAAGATCGGTTAAGGAGAAGTGTAGTTTACCTGCAACGTTTCATGCTTTAACAAAAGTAAAGTACTTAATTTTGCTAAAGAAAGTATCCTGAAAAGAAGGTCATAATAATCCACTGTAAATACGTAGATGAAATATTTATAAATAAAAAGGGTATTTGAAGGGGGAATGGGTAATTTTTTATAAATGAAAATGATAGTTAAAGGGGGAGGGTATCTTTTTTTATGTGTACTACGTTATCGGCAACAAAGAAGTAGTTTGTTGTTAAAATTCCTTCACGGGTCCAATGTTTTCTGCAAAACCAGACGTTTCGGCAGTGCCATTGACTGCCATCGTCAGTGAAAATCGAGTGCGTTAACGTGAGGTGGTATACTTTTGTGACCACAGTACTGTGGTTAAGGCTGAAGAAAGAAGTATTTTCTATGGAAATATTTCATTTCTAAAATGATTTTAAATATAAATCCTAAAAAAAGGAAGTAATGTATGGTCCTCCATACCGATTTTATAATATTTGGGAAAGGGAGAAATGAGTTATACTGTCTTGAGTATTGGCGTGTGTCGGCGGTGTATAAAATCGGGAACACGATCAATGAATATAATTCTGTTAATCCGGGCGCTCTCCAGTGACGCAGAGGACAACCCATCAACACGCTCAGGTTGTGGTTATTAAACTGATGACAGGATTTCACGGGATTAAAATTTAAGCCGAAGGCAAAAGGCGATAATAACTCCCTAATTATGATGCCTGCAGTACCTGCGCACACATTCCCCTCCATCAGTCTCTCTCCCTCTCACCACCTCTCTGTCACACCCACCCACACACACACACACACACACACACACACACATCTGGTAGACGCCGGCAAACAAAAGCTTTAAAATTGAAAACATATTGTTACGACGGTCTAACTGATCGTCGTATGGTACAGTGGAAAAACAAAATACACGACAACAATTACGTCACTGATCACCAGCTTTAATTATCACAATTAAACAGTTTGTAATCAACAAGATATCTCTTACAACAAATCAAATAAAAATTGTTCAAACGCAATAAAAATATCAACTAATATAAAACACAATTGTATTACAATTGTCCCACACAATTATAAAACACATAACACTTCGCCACAATACCACAAGCCGCACTCCAATAAATCGCAACTCAAACGGACTGTGTAATCGCCCGCCAATAACTGAACTAAGGCAGCTGAAGCCTTATATTTATACCCCACTCAGACACCAGACCATTCCACATGCTACGCATCAGCGCTACAGTAGGACGTAATTGATTGCGGCCTTGACACAGTGCGTGCGGCTGGCGACGTCTAGAAAAGTATCGCGAATGAATGTTGAAATCACATACGCACACAACATTACAGCCGGATTCCTCTGGAACATTCGAGAAACACGTAGGTTGTTCTGTTATTTCGTAACAATATGATACTGGGAATGAGCTACCATACAACAGGAACTGTTACGCTAAGTAATTATGCATCACCACAGTCGTCATTTAATTGTAAGGCTAACAATTTATTTAAGGCAAACCCTGCAGAATTGGACTTGAAAATCTGCATCGATATTGCGGTAATATCAGTTCGTAGAACTGATAGATGACAAAAGTGTCTACGTGACACTTAACACGCGACAACGCTCGAGGCTGTTCCAGACCTTTGTTGATCATTCTGACCAAAATTGTACAATGTCGGACATTGGCACAGTTTCTAGCGAGTTCCAGAGCGGCTGTAACCGTGTAATTTTTTTCGACGCGTCATCCGGAAAGTGGCAGATTTTTGTTGGACCTCAACAGGGTATAAATAAGCATACAGCCAGGTTCAGTTGTGGACCAGCGATATTACAGTGCGTTTCCGAATGATTGTTATTGTGACTTGCGATTTATTGTTATTGTCGTACTTAGTGGGAATTGTAACAAGGTGACGTTCATTGTTGTGGCTGAACAAATTTGAACTTAAAGAATTGTACAACAGTGTCTTTGTTTATTCCTCACTATTCATAAAGTTGTCATTAGAGACTCCGTCTATTGTCAGCTGTTCTGTTTCCACTATACAGCGCAACGATCCGTGCGATCGTCAGAACAATGTTGTCTTCTACAGGACTGATACCAGGACAATATAATATATATCTGTACCTCCGTTTTCATTGTTTCTATCTCTGTCTTCCCAATTCCCGTCCTGAAGGTTCTGCTCTTCCATGGTTTCATTGACTTCATCCCTACCCGTTTCATGCTGCACACCTTGGTACCGTCTCATAGGTCTTCCTCTTAATTTTCTTCCTGTAGGGCTGGAATTTATTATCCTTTTTTTAAAGTTTCTGTACTTCGTATTGGACACAGACATAATACAACTATCGCACTAAGAGTGTTCTGTTTTAAGGGAAATGTAAATAAATGTTGAGTGTTGCCATGGCCGGCTCTAGTAGAAGGCCGGAATATTAAACGTGGCAACTTTTCGTCTGAGGCCTACAAGCATAGTGTAATACAATAGCTAAAGAGAACATGTTATATTTTGATTCAATTTCATAGCATTACTAAAATCATGAGTAGACCTATTTATAGCTAAATCTATAAATTTCAAAGGTCTGTGCGGAATTAGTGCTACCCGTTTAAGTTGAAGAAATAGTGAATTAATTTTGTTCGAATTATTAACTTCGTATCATATGAATGAGTTAATTATTATATTTCTTAAATAATATAACAGTATTTTACATAACAAACGATTAATTAGCAAAAAATAGAAAATTATAAAACTGCTGTTACCCGGCAATTAAAAAGGACGCGAGTTGATTATTGAAATACATAAATTAAGAAATCGTCTAGTCAGCCTCAAATATCAGCTGGTTCCAGTGTTGCCACGTTTAATATTCCGGCCTTCTACTAGAGCCGGCCATGGTATTGCCTTTTCTTCGATCACCAATTTATTGTACGTTTTCAACGTCAGAGTCCCTACGGCCGTCGATGTTAATTCGACCGCATATAAGAATTCTTACACATATAAGAACTTATATCTTTTAACATGATAATGTTTTTAGGCTGGGGGTCATTCCACAAAATGCGTGATGGAAAATGTGTAACATCATCGAAAAGTGTAACGCTCCAGGTGATGTTAACATTATATTTTTTCCACACTTTCGATTCCCCACAGTCTGGAAATCTTCGGTCTCTGTCGTTTTAACATGATAATGTTTGTTATGTAGTAAATATATTTGTTATATAGTAAATATTTGTTATATAGTTATATAGAAAACATGATACTGTTTTCCACAAAATCCGAGATGCAAAATGTGTAACGTCATCGAAAAATGTAACGCTCCAGGTGATGTTAGTAATAAATAAATTTGGTCAAAGTGAAATAAGATGCATATCAGTGTATATTGTTCAGTGTTAGTCGTGATGTCTTCCACTGAACGTGTGCGACTCCTGCGTCAACGACAACGCGAAGACAGGGATCGTGAAGAATTAAATGAATTCATGATGAATACTCCGTTCTCATCAAATACAACTGAAGGTGAGAAAATTCGCGCTTTTCAAAACACGAAACAAAAAGAAAAGAAACGAAAGAATGCTGCGATAGCCAAGCAATACCGCCAGAAAAAGAGATTGAAAACTGAACAAACAGGCGATATGGAACAGAATAAATTAAACGTGGAGCGAATTAAACAATATCGTCTTCGTAAAAAAAAATGAGATAGGATTCAAGAAAAATGAAATCGACGAGCTTTAAAAGAAGAAATTAAATGCTGAATGAGAAAAACAATATCGTCTTCGTAAAAAAATTGAAATGGAACAAAAACGAACTCTCGTTACGGAGGAACTTGAATCCAATGAAGAACCGATATGTAAACGCATCAAGACAGAAATAATCACTGCTGACATGGAGTTTAGCAAGCGTTTTAGTGAGAGTAAATTTGGTTTAACATGTTCCGTTTGTGATCGTCTGTGGTTTGGAAATGATTTGCGTAATCCACCAAACGTAGCCAGGGACATTTTATACAACGAGTTTAAAAACGAGGATCTATCTAATTTGAAAGTGTGTGCAACATGCTACAAGTCGCTACGAACATCGCTGAACAGGAGAGTCTGCAGTTTATGCACATTATACGTTTCAAAAACCTAAAAACATTATCATGCTTCGATGTTTCGGTTTCGTCGAAATTCTTCTTTTTATTTTATTGGAAATTTGATGTAAATCCACAGACACAATATCCAGGACGTTTATGACAATGTAACTAGAGTAATGTATATTGATGAGTTTAACAACGACGAAATTTAGGCAGTCTATGATGACGTATTTTTTTAAAGTGGTAAAAATCTTTAAAATGCTCCAGGAAGGATGCCTGGTAGTGCGGGGACTTTTACCGCTCGAAAAACCCCATCTTTATTGCACAAGAAGCCTTTAGTTTGGGACCGCTTCCGCATTACTTCAGACTGAGGCATTCTCCCACAAAGCTACTCCCAAAGGCTACACATTCAACTGTGCCATGTTGAACTCAGGCTCTCGTCTTACGTAAGAAATCCGTCATGTCTCTTGTGACTGGGCGTGCGTCGCGACGGTTTTCCAGCTGTCCTCGCCCGTCGCAATCACTCCGACAATATTATCAGGAGTGAGTTCGCCTAACATTGCGCTGAGAACCAGCCGAGTTGCCGTGAGTTGCGCGCAGTTGAAAAACGTGTAGAGAACATCTTTCATCACTTTCCAGTAACGAACTTGTCCATCCGGTAAAATATACCCTAAAGTACCCATGGCCTGTCACGAACTGAGTGAGGTAAAAAGTTACCCCTCTCCGCGTTCAGCGACCGGTCGTTTCATTGTCACACCTATGCTGCCACAGAGCCGTAGTGTATGCAACGTACCTGGGCGATTGCTTGTACTCATAGATGACTTCTTCTTTCTTCTTCTAGGTTAGCAACCCATAGGCTGGTTGGCAGCAGTTCGCTATTCTTCACGTTTGTCTGCTTTCCTTTTCAACTCACAATATGATGTGCATTTCATATCGACCATACGCTGTTTCATGTAGTCTAAACGGGGTGGTCCTCTGTGATTCTTCCCTTCAATTGTTCCTTCTATTATTCTCTTAACCAACCCATTGTATCGTAGCATATGCCCTATAAACCTAGCTCTTTTGCCTTCTAAATTTCGTAGAAAGATCTTCTCCTCCTGAGCTCTTCTAAAGACTTCCTCATTCCTTTTAGTCTCCCTCCAGCTTATCTTGAATATTCTTCTGTACCACCAGGTCTCAAATGCTTGGAGTCTTGTCTTGTCACTTTCTCCAATTGTCCAAAATTTACTACCATATAGGGAAACACTCCACACGCATGTCTTTACTAGATTACTATTCCTTATTTTTTGGCTGATAGTGTTTGAAATGAAGAGGTTTTTCTGTTTGCTGAAAGCAATTTTAGCTTGGTTAATTCTGCTTATAATTTCCTTACTGCTACGTCCATCACTTGTGATTTTACTTCCTAGATAGTTATATTCTTTAACTGCCTGGAGAACATTATTTTCAAAAGAGTTATTCTGACTGGATCTTCTTCCTTCCGACTACAGACTAGGATTTTGATCTTTTGTTTATTTATTTTCGTATTGAATTCATTCTACTCGTAGACGTATAAGAATTAATATCTTACAACATTGTACGTGAAGCTGAAGCTCAGTAGAAGAACTGAGGGCGTATTAAATGTAAGGCAACAAGGGAATAAGGGAGGGGTGGGGAGAAAGTCGTCAATACGTAAGTGTCTAATTAGCCTGTGACTTAATCAAGTCACTGTCGTTGTTCGTTGATGACGTCACAAGACTGAGTTACACTTGGCGGATACGGCGCTGTAAAATGTGCCAGAACTCACACCAGGGAAACAATTACACACACACACACACACACACATCATATTACGCAGCTCTGTGATTGCTCCGACTGCAGTCGAATTAAACATAGGCCTAAGATTGAGCATACAGTAATCAGCAGTTGGTTTATGTCAGACTGTTAAATGCCAATACTTTAATAGATTATCTACTTTATTTCTTATCTTTTCACTTAATTTATTCACTGTTCTCATTTTAATGTATTCTTCTTGGTCACAGAGCAGACATTTAGATACATTTGCTTTTATGTACTGTATTTGTTGATAGACCTAGTTTTTTCTTTCTCATCCTCGAATCCCCTGCATCTAAAACTTTTGTTTGTATGTTTTTTTCACAAATTTTAACCTACTGTCATCGTCATCATCACCACTCCAAGGACTAGAGTATAGACCTGTTTCGGAACCCACTTCCTCATCTGTCTACCGACATCTCTCTTCCCGGTAGGGTGATAACCCAAGACAGCCACAGGCAGATGGATATCAGGCATGCGATTCACCATCTCCTTCTGTGGTCTTAAATCTTCTGGTGCAATGTTACAATGTTTAAATCGCGTCTAATATCCCCGTTCCTTCTCCAGTCCAAGAGAGAACAATCTTGCGTATTCATTAGAAATTTAGAAATTTACGCTGCCTGAATCCTCTGCACTTCTCTTTTACTAAGAGTCCATGTCTCGCTGGCATACATGAATGTGGGGACAACCACAATTTTATAAAATTTCATCCGAGTATCCTTCAGTATTTTATTTTTCAGGCACCTATGAATCGTTCCCTATAGGCCTATGCGTCAAGATTTTGTTAGATTACTATCCCAATCAATATCAGTTCCATATGAGATATTATTTTAATCTACTTTTGGAGTGAGAACTTCATACACGTACCCGGCTCACTCATGTGCACCTCGCGTTCCTAGTGGAGTAAACTAATTCAACACGTAACGAAGTAGGTGAAACGAAAATCAAGCGTTTCCAGGTCAGTCAAATCTCTTTTCTCCACAGAGCTATCAAAAATCTCCCCATTGCTACAAATATGTGTGCTTCGAGTGAAGCGTAATATTTTAAATAATGTGAGCGTATTCTAAATGTTTAAATACTGTTACAAGAACATTACAAGAATTACAGTTTAAGCGGTACCAGATAGTTTAAGCGAATCAAATCCCAACTAAATACGAGGTAATAAAACGAGTGTTTCTTTTATATGTTTGGGGGCTCTGCAACTCAGGTCTGCAGCCCAACGGCGTCTACCAAGAGCGTTGCTCGACGTGATGTTTCGTTACCTCGTACATTTTAGTTGACTCAACTCAGTGGAAACTCGACACACTAAGACCCAAAACGACATTTTCAAAGCCTGTACAGTAATCTTGCTAAGACAGAATTCTGTCTATTGCTAGCTGTTCGTTTCCAAGGTCTTATTTCTTGGGCAACGCCTGAGTAGGATTTGCTATCATTTCGTTATTATAAATATTATGAGAAAAAGAACAAAAAACGTAGACTCACCAGCTTAGTTAACAAATAAAAAGATACCCACTTATATAAAAAGTTTTTATGTTAAAAAGATATTTCAGAAATTTGAAAATATAAAAAATTGTCTGACTGAGAATTTACACTTTTTGAGGCCATAATGTTTTTAGGGCGGCTTATAGCACGTTCCCTCTCAAAATACACACATGTACGTCGATTTCAGTGTTGAACTGACAGCAGCGTTCACTGATATTTACGTAATTTAAAAGCGCTTTGAGAACTGCCTCTCTACTGGAAGCTTACGAAAGTGACTAAAGCCAGAAATTAACTAACTAGTTATACGAACTGTGACCACGTTAAAGGGCAGAGACTCCCGCAAAGGGGCTTAATAATGAGTTCCATTATAGCGGCATAGTGAGCCTGCTACTAGGTTGAAGTCCTCTGTGTAGGACACACATCTGACTTGTACCGACCGAATAACTTTAATATACTGCTTATTACTTAACAGAGACACACGTTAATAAAGTCTACGTCTATTAGAGTAATAAATTTCACAAAATTGCCCCGAACGAGAAAGCCATATTATATTTTGGAAGTTGGTCAGTGGTTTGTAAGTATCTGCAAGTTTGGCATGCCTTCTGTACATAGTCATCTAGAAAGTAAGTTAGTCTGTTTTATAATGAAATACTGAAAACTTAGATTTACATTAATCATTCGCATGAAATCGAGGATATTCTATTTCTTTAAAGTCTCCATTCCTATTTAAGCATTTGTCAAAGTCTTCTTCTTCTTCTTCTTCTTCTTCTTCTTCTTCTTCTTCTTCTTCTTCTTCTTCTTCTTCTTCTTCTTCTTCTTCTTCTTTCTCCTCCTCCTCCTTCTAATCATCTTCTTCTTCTTCCCCCTCTTCTTTTTCTTCTTCTTCTTTACTCGACATATTAGGCCCTAGTTGATCTGTTCCGAAACTAATCTTCTCCTCAGTCTGCCTTATTCATTACTTTGTTTTCTCATTTGCTTCATATTTCAAAGCTGCCACTGGTAATTGGTTATTTGCCATGCGGTCAAAATGTTGGCATCATCTCCTCTTATTGTCCTTAATCTTCGTTTGGAAAGATGCAATTTTTAGTTGTTTTCTGATATCTTCATTCCTCTTCTCATCCAAAAGAGAATATCCCTGTGTGCTTCTTAAAAATTTCATTACAGCCGCTTGAATTTTCCTTTCTTCCTTTTTACCAAGGGTCCCATGTTTCACTGGCATTCAGGCGTCTATTTTTTATGAAATTTTGTTCGAGAATCTTTTGTCGTTTTATTTTTTAAGCATCTATAAATCGTTCCACATACGCCTCTAAACTTTGTTAACTTATCTTCCCAATCAGTGTCACTTTTGTATGGGATGTCGCATGCCATGTAATTAAAATGACCGCTCTGATTTAAAATTTGATTAAATGCCATTGTTTGTGTTTTCTGGAGTAAAGATCGTTAGCCCATAATGTCGTAGGATGTGATTAAGTGCAAAGATCGCCTTCTGTAACTGGTCTTTTCTTTTCTGCATTATTTCACTATTGTCTACGTAGAGCAACGAATTCACATGTATATAGCACTTCCGGAAGTATGGTACCAATTTTTCCAAACCATCTTAAAAAAAGTGGATCTTGTTCCAAAGCTAGGAATTGGTCTCTTGCGCACACCTTTTTCATCATTGATGAATGTATTTCTTCCCAAATGAACTTTAAGCGGAAGCAAAAGTAAAAGTCTGTACATGGAATTGGAGATGGATATTCAATAATGTTCCGTCCAAATTTTTTCAGCATTCCGTGTGTGTGAGACATGAAGACAAGCATGGCTGTGCATTCAAAATATTGTTTTAGACAGCATGCGAGGTCTTTTCCGTTTGATGTTGTGAGATTTCGAAGTGTCTGGCAGTATCTCTGAATGTTGTTGGTTATATCTTTGGCATGTAGTCTATCAGTAGAATGACTGGACAGTCCGAAAAATCATATGACAGTGTATAGATCATAGCTAGGGATAACATTCAATGTTAATGATGACAGGCTATAGCTTGAAATGAGTAACGCTCCGGGAGTGCAAGGCTCATGCAGTGTTACCAAAAAGATCAAGCAAACTCCCCTTCCAGTAGCACGAAAATTCCCTTACCAGTTCAGGACATTTACGAAAAGAAACCTTAATCACTTACTGGATGAGCCTCGTAATTTGTCGAGATTAATTTACGAATTTCTAATTTATGTCCCACGGGTTAGCCGTATCGACGTTTTTAGGAAGCTTATTATTTTTTTCATAGCATACGCAGTCTTGAACTTCTCGTTAATTATTTTATTATTCCGGCTGTACAATGTTTACACATTATCCGGAACCAAAGTTTACAGAATTGATTGAATTCTCATCTTCCACTGCTGCTTGTCCATCTAAAGATCTTCTTCAATTTCTCTTTCCCTCAATATAGTCTGAATTTCTTCTATCCAGATGATAGGTGATCTTCCTATTTTCCTTCTTGCTGGTGGGGTCTATTCCATAACTCTCCTTGGAAATCTTTCATGAGCCATTGTTTTTGTGCGTCCATACCATTGTAATTTTTTTGTTTCAATTAAATCAACAATTTAATTGTTTACATTCATTCTGCCTTTAATAACTTCAACTTCTCATTAACGATAGGTAAAATTGAACACTATCACTGTATGTAGACAGACGTTTTTGCTCAAGAATGTAAATTGTTCAATAAAATAGATTTCAAATTCAAAATTAAATTCTTGGATTTTGTTGTCCATGACGTGTCCGTTGATTAACTAATTATAAGTATAACACTACCGACTCGGAACACGAAGTTTTTTACTGGTAAAAATGTAAAATTTTTACCTTATAGCCTGAACCAGTTTTCTCTTATTATAAGCTTCGTCAGTGGCTGTCACTGGGAGCGCTGTCCGTCTTGTTCTTGGCGACGGTGTCGACTTTTGAAGGATGGATATTGTGTGTATGGGGTGTGATATGTTCGAATAATGCATGTAATTTGAATTGTGTATGTTCGTTTAGGATGTCGTTTTTTGTGTTTTCGTGTCTTTGTATATTTCCAATTGTTCAAGAGTGTCTAGTTTTCGGCCTTTTGTGTGTACGTGTAGAACACCCATTTTGCTGTCGATGTTTGTGTGTGTGCGGTTTGCTTCAATGAGGTGGTTTGCAAAGGTGGATTTGGTAGTGGAGTGTAGTGCCTTTGTGTGTTCAATGTATCTCTATTTCCTACGTAGAATTTGTTGCCATCTGAGCAATTTAGTTTGTAAACACCAGGTAGATCAAATTTGTTTTGATCTTTGTGTGTGTGTTTTGATAGTGTTTGTTCTGTTTTGTATGCGTTCTGTACCCTACTTTTTTAAATTTGTGGGCTATTTTTTCAGTGTGGTTCGTGTTATGAATTTGTTGTTTTCTGTCTTTGACTGTTGTTTGTTTTTTGTAGGAGTTTATTGACTGTTGCTCTGTTGTATCCGTTGGATTCTGCTAGATATTTTATCGTGTTTGGTTCGTCTTTGTAGGCTTTTTCATCTAGTGGAATGTTGTTTAGTCTGTGTGTCATAGTTCTGAAGGCAGCTAGTTTGTGTTGTAAAACACAATAAAAATTTTAGTTCTCAAAATTAAAAGAGAAAATGTAAAACCATCACAAAATAAATAATAATAATGGCTCCCATCAGTACCACCGAAGTAGCTTAGGAGAAGGGCAGGGTAGGCTGCCTTTTGTGAGCCGTACGGCATACAAGGAAGGCAGTGTGGCCAGCACTACGCTTCAGCCGCCCATTATTATCCCCAGGATGTTATCCCAGGTACTCATTTTCAACAGGCTGAGTCAACCTGGGGGCTAAAAAACGCACCTTGATTTAATGGTGCGGGCTCGGGAATCGAACCCGTGATCTCTAGATAAGTAGCCAGGTAGCATACCCACTGGTCTACTGAGCCGCCTCAGTAAATACACAAAGTAAATACTTTAAAAGTAAAAAATACCAAAACAATTACAAAAACAATACAACAAATTTCTCTAAAATCATCCTGTATCTAGGTGATAAGTAAAAACGCTTCAGACTTTTCTATTTCGTATTGCGAATCAGTTGAACAAAGCTTGTAGCCGGCCGGTCTGACGTACTTAATATTCTATGAATACGTAATAAGTCAGACCACAGTCCACATCGCGTCCTGCTGCTGCTGCTGTCTTCGTTTCTTAAACAAATACTGTATTGTACAGTACTACTGGTACTACTGCACTAGTTTTGTGTGATTGGCAGTATTCTAATACTGGATTATTACTCAGCTACAGTTTGTTTCGTTCTATGTTATGTAGCAAAAAAGAACATTATTCACAAATATATTGCAGCGTATCAAAATAAATATTGTATGGATAGGTAATCTATATATATAAAAGAGAACTGACTCACTCACTGACTCATCACGAAATCTCCGAAACTATAACACCTAGAAACTTGAAATTTGGCATGTAGGTTCCTTATGTGATGTAGGTATCCGCTAAGAAGGGATTTTTGGAAATTCGACCTTTAAAGGGGGAAAAGGGCGGAAGTTTGCCTGACTGACTGACATAGAATCAACATAGAGCAAAAACTACTGAATGGATATCAATGAAACTTTGAACATAGCTTCATCATAGGTCTTAGGTGCTCACTAAGAAACGGTTTTAAAAACTTTCACTCCTAAGGGGCAACCCCCCCCATTGTATGTATGTTCCACATTTCCTCCTAAACCACTGGACCGATTTCAACCAAACTTGGCACAAATATTTTACGCGACGGGAGAACCAACATAGGATAGGTGTTTTTTTCTATGGGGTCCTTTGGGGGGTTCTTTTGGGGTCTTCCACATCTCCTCCTAAACCACTGGACCGATTTCAACCAAACTTGGCACAAATATTTTACGCAACGGGAGAACCAACATAGGATAGGTGTTTTTTCGATGGGGTCCTTTGGGGTCTTCCACATCTCCTCCTAAACCACTGGACCGATTTCAACCAAACTTGGCACAAATATTTTACGCGACGGGAGAACCAACATAGGATAGGTGTTTTTTTCTATGGGGTCCTTTGGGGGATTCTTTTGGGGTCTTCCACATCTCCTCCTAAACCACTGGACCGATTTCAACCAAACTTGGCACAAATATTTTACGCAACGGGAGAACCAACATAGGATAGGTGTTTTTTCGATGGGGTCCTTTGGGGTCTTCCACATCTCCTCCTAAACCACTGGACCGATTTCAACCAAACTTGGCACAAATATTTTACGCAACGGGAGAACCAACATAGGATAGGTGTTTTCTTCGATGGGGTTCTTTGGGGTCTTCCACATCTCCTCCTATACCACTGGACCGATTTCAACTAAACTTGGCACAAATATTTTACTCAACGGGAGAACCAATCTTAGGGTAGGTTTTTTCGATACGATCCTTCGGGGGTCCTTTGGGGTTTTCCACATCTCCTCCTAAACCACTGGACCGATTTCAACCAAACTTGGCACAAATATTTTACGCAACGGGAGAACCAACATAGGTCAAGTGTTTTTTCGATACGATCCTCTGGGGGGTCCTTTGGGTCTTAAAAACTATTAGATCTGGTTACTATGGCAACCCAATAGAATAGATTCTGGTTACCATAGCATCGGTGGAAGTCTCCCGCGTAGGAAATAGCGCGGGAGTCGTCCGACGGGCCTTCCCCGGAGTTCATCCACGGAACCCGGGGAGTCTTAGGTCGGATCCCGCGAAAGACGGCGGGGCCAGAGTCCACGGTTCTTATAAATAAAGATATAGGTTATGATATCAAAGGTGGTGTATGCATCTTATGAAACTTCTTAATAGTGTGTGAATTCAGAGTTGTTTCAGTTTGAATTTAAAAGTGGATAAGTTAAGATCGAAGTAAGTTATAAGCGAGTATAAAAACAAAGTTTTGATAGCAAATGTATTCAGATCATAGTGTTCAGACAATATAAATGCACTTGCTTCAGTTTGATTTAAAAATTGATAAGCTGAAATCTATAGAGGTATTGTATTGTTAGAATAAGTTTAGGAGACACTCTTAACAAATGCCTTATTTCAACATTAACACAATGAATTATAAAAGACAGTAAATACGCAGCGCGTGCAAGTACTGTAGACATTTTATTGAAAACTAATTTAGCTGTTCGCCCTCTCCCAGAGTTAGAAATCGAGCAGGAGCATCACGCGCAACAGAATTCTTCTCCAGATATAAGAATACAGTTTATGACATGTTCTTAAACAGGTGCGCTACAGAGTATTACTCCAGTGAGAATGCGAACGTAACAATATAAGGAAGATTATACAATATACAAGTAATATAACGTTAGAACAAGAATAGGTGCCTATGAGCCTATGAATAAATTATGAACCCGAACAACGCTGGGTAAATCGGCTAGATATAGATATCTATATAAGCCAAATACCACTGACTGACCCACTGATCACGATATCTCTGAAACTACTGAATGGATATCAATGAAACTTTGAACGTAGCTTCATCATAGGTCTTAGGTGCTCATTAAGAAACGGTTTTAAAAACTTTCACTCCTAAGGGGCAAAAAACCAAATAATGAAATTTATCGCGGGAATTGCATACTTTGTAAATGAAGTGGTTGACATCTCAGTTTATTGGAAACCCCGAATATATTTAGTTCTGAGTTTTTAATCATTGTTTTAAAATGAAAAACTTCGTTGTTTGCAGGTTCTTACAGTCGAGAAAATTACGAAGTTCAATTAATTAATAAAGGCACCATAATGAACGTATGGGAAAACTTACAAATATACAAACATAAAACAGAAAACAAACTAATACCTGAACAAATACAAATCAATACAAAACATGACACAATATTCAAAGCACTCAACATTGAAAATACACAAAAAACTAACACATACACCACAATCACACACAATAAAACCAACTTGAAATACCAGAAGCCAACAGGAAGCCACAATTATCAACCAACAACACATATTTACTTCATCAGACAAAAAAACCAGAAGGCTGAGGATGGGAACAAGATAGTACCAGAAACATGTTCCAAATAGAAAAATAACATCTTGAGGTAAATTTATGTATAAATATTAAATGTATTATATACATCAAGAAACGGACTGTAGCAGAAAGTGATGAAATAATTAATAAATGTATGGCCTTTTTTTTTCTTGGAAACGGCTCTAACGATTTTCTCGAAATAAATAATAAATAGATGTTGCTATGAATGTAAATAAACAAACTAAGAGTTGACAATTTGTACAATCTATCTAATCCTATACTATTAAGCGAGCAATAATCGTACAATTACGTACAACGTGAAACTCCGTAGCGAAGCACGGGTATTTTGCTAGTAATCTATATATGTAAAACTGAAAGTCTGAGGATTTATGGGTACTGAATACAAGTCCACACCGTTACACCGATTCCAACTAAATTTTGTACAGGTAACCTTTGACACAAGGCAACAAATACTGTCTAACTTGGAATTTGATATTTTTCCCCGTTTGCACGATTTAGGCCCTTTTAATTATGCCTTTTCGTTGACACGTATAAAGATGTCAAAAACACCATGGAGACCAGAATTAATTACCATAGTAACAAGTAAATGTACAACTGATATTTAGCGGCATCTGTTTACCTTTATCCGTTCCTGCGGTTTTTAATGTTTTTACTATGCGATTGTATCGATATATATTGTAATTTTGTATACAGACACGTATATATATTTTGTAATTTTCTTGAAGGATTATAAAATTTATGTTTATACGTATTTCTGATGATGCAATGAATAAGTAATGAAATATATTAAATATTGTTACTAAAGATGTCAACAACACTATGGAGACCAGAATTAATTACCATAGTAACAAGTAAATAAACATAAGCTATTTAGCGGCATCGGAACTGTACTGTTATCCATTCCTGCAGTACATTTTCGATGTTTTACATAATATGCGATTGTATAGATATATTACGATGTGGAAAAGAAGAAGTGTACTAATTGTAAATTGCCCTATTACTAAATACAAAGCGAAAATATGTGTTGATTTCATTTGTGAGGTTAGGTGACAACGGTTTTTAGTTTTTAGTTTACTTCTGAAATAAATAAAAGCCATGATTGAGGAAAACATAACGTTTAATGTGTTATACAATGATTCTAACACAGTAACACTTAAAATAAAGAGTAAAGCGTTTTTTATTTAACAGGTACTTTATATCTCCAAAGACTTTATAAACGGGTACTTTTAAATCTCCAAAGGCTGTTGCACAGACATAAAAATTTAGTACAAGTTAAAATAGTACAAGTGTTGATAACAGCTTTGGAGAAAATTTAACTAATGAGTACAAAATGTTATACGAGCTGGCAGAACGCCATATAGACATAGACAATACAAATTATATTAAAATAGTCATTAAAAGTCAAATATTCGCGTGCGAAGCCGCGGGTAACAGCTAGTAATAATATAAAACAGAGTCTATATCTGGAGGTAGGAAATTTATTAACAAAAACAAATGATACTTTTGTCTTATTTAGTTTTCAAACATAAAATTATTTATTATAATACTGAGTCTTCTAAATAAAGAGTTTAACGATTGTTTTTTTTTTATATAACAGTGTGTTTACTTGTTTTTATAATTCCACACTCTCGTGCAGGTTCGTCGATCAGCTGTGTTGGCCTTGATCAGATGCGCGTTGACCTTGGCGTAGCTGACACTCGCGTTTCACACACACGCACGCCGTTATCTCTTAGTAATTGTTTATTCATTTATCTCAGGGCTTCGTATGTAAGTATTTAATAGATCTGTGTATTTATCGTACACAATCCGGAATCTTCAAGTGTTCTCGCTCTTCAGTCAGAAGTATCCCGCTGAATACTACTGTCCTACGCGGAAATCTTGAACCCGCGCGTAAAGCACTTATACTGATCTAATTTATAGGCTGGTGTTATTTGAGTTGTGCTACCCTAGATATCGTATACGGGAAACTCGTATCGTGTATCTAAGTCCCACGTCGCTTATTGAATATACTCGCGATAGCTAGTACAACTTTCTGTGACGTGATCTCGGAGTGAACTGTCTGAAGTGCTCTCGGCGGAGGACCGACCCGAATAAATTTAAGAACTTCTGATTGGTTGAAATCTTAGATACGTCATTGATTTTTATTACAATAGACTGACTTCAAGTTAAAGCTATGTCCAAGTCTGCAAACGCTTGTCTAGATTTTATCTACAAATTTTATTACCCTCTTGCAGATAACGAGTTAAAAAAGAGTAAATTTCATTACAAAAATCATATTAAAATTATAGTTCTGCAGTATTGAACATATGAAAAACGAAGCACTCAATATGGTGCATATTCCATTCAAGTTTCATGTAGAAATGTTACTTATTAACGAAGTTATTCAATAAAACGTGGATGACATGCGCACTATCGCATTAACATTGCACTGGACATGATAGAGCATAAAATTACGGGTATTTTGACATAACTCACTTTTTACCCGTATCTTAATTCAAACATATCTAATTAACAAAAAATGAATAAAGTCAGTGTAAATCTTGTCTATGATTGTCAGAAAATGTTACAGAACTCACATCCATTTACAATTGCTTTCCTTATAATAATCCGTTGCAAAAAAAAAATATGTGTGTGTGTAAAGGACAGATTAACATTAACAGAGTTCCTGACGCATACAAACAGCATCCACGCAAAAATAGAGTTCGCTATGGAAACGGAGACAGGGAACGGCGTTCCATTCCTTGATCTTTTCATAAAGAAGAAAGACAGTCACCTCAGCTTTTCTACATACAGAAAACCCACACACACAAACAGATACTTACACAGACTGTCCCATCACCGCCCAGTGCAGTTACAGCCTGTAGTGAAGACACATACACACAGAGCCCTGCACCTACCGGACGAGGAACACAGGAAACAGGAGCTGAACACTTTGAAGGAGACGCTGTTTTCCATTGGATACACCCCATACAACGCGATCAAACAAAAGAAGACAAAGAAGAAGCAACCGGAGAAAGAAACACAGGAGTACATCAGCACCTTAAAATTACCATATATACCATATATAAAGGGCACAACAGACATAATAGGGAGAATACTCAAGAAATATCACATCAGGACAACATTCAGCACGCACAAAAAAATCAACGCCTTTCTACAAAATCCGAAGGACCGCATACACTTAGAGGGACAAGGTGTATATCAAATACCATACAAAAACTGCGACCGATCTTATATCGGCCACTCCGGGAGAAATATACGTCAACGCGTCCGCGAACATGAATTGGCAGTAGCAAAACAAGAAGACAACACACCCTAACGAAACACGCCAAAGAAACAGGACACACTTTTGATTTAAAAACACAAAAATCTAGGCAAGAAGTAAGTATAAGAAAGTCAGGGAGTACAGAGAATGCGTAGAAATCCACCGGATGAGGGAGGGAGCGGTCAACGACAGAAATGAATGTACTAAACTAGCGACCACGTGGAAATTCCTAACTGACATTTTAAAAATTAACAAGCAACATATGGCCACAACACACTCACCACCACACTCTAACACTCCCACGGCAAAAATCATAAGGGAGCAAGATATAAAACTCGCGCCGCAGTGAAATCAACATTAGTACGCCTTGAAAATGTTCCGGGACTACGGAACGAAACGTCGGGATTATAAACATCACAAACACGGATATACCCAATAACCTACTACAACATATATATATCCATCATTTCTATATACGTAACTCGATGAGTTTCTTGCAGTATATTGTAGAATATTAGGCTACATACATTACCAAATATAATTACACTGGAAGTAGTTGTAATGTATTTTTACCGTTTCAATTCACCTGACGCAGGTTTGATTGAATATATTAACATCTTCAGAGGTTTGTAAATGCATTAACAAATAATCAAAATAATTCGATTTCTACACAGAAACTAACGAATAATCGGATTTGTTTTGATTTTAATATAAAATTACATCGATATCATAATGTTACTGAAGGTTTTGATACTGAACTGCAAATCGTTAAACAGTTCTATACAATAAAATAATATATTTACGAAGAACTAAAATCATAAATACTGGAATAAGTATTCGATTAAACATTAGCTATTAAACAGTATTGGTTAAATAATAAAGAATAAATATTTCCGAATAGAACGCAAATAAATACAAGGGTCATTCAAAGAGACAATTAGCTGTAGAGGAAAAACGGGTTATATAAATCAATATGACAATTTGTTTTATTTTAACATAATCCCTAGCAACATTAATACACTTGTCCCATCTCTGAATAAGCTTTTATATACCTGCTGCAAAGAAATCTTTATGTTGATATAGGAGTCATTTTAGGACATTTCTTAGGTTTAATTGATCAATTTTACTTTTTAAAGTAGGTGTATAGGCGATTGTATATTTTAAATAATTCACTTAAATTGCAATATATAATTACTTCTTCACTCAACATTAAGTGAAGGTAATATTTCTTTTGTTCTTTTTATTTCAGGTAAAGCACCAAGTACTAAAAGAACGCTCTTTCTCCGTAATCTGCTTGCAGTTGCCTTGAAGAGATGGTAGAAATCATCAGGCTTCAGTGAGCGTTATGTAAATGCATAACAGTATTCTCAAGTACGTATCTAATCAAAGACACTTTTTGTCATTTCCAGTAGTATTTACAGCAAGAAGATTTTATTTTATATTTATAGTGTTTTATATCAACACCCTCTGGGACGATCGGTGTAGTTACCTAATCGTTGTTCCACTTGTAAAGTCATGAATAGATGACCAAGCTGACGACCGGGAACCTCTACACTCGTAAGGATGGACAGAGAGAGATGATTAAAATTAAAATTAAACTATAAAACTACAGTTCTTGTCTTCACTGCTCCTCCAACCACTGTCTTCTTCTTCTTCTTCAGGGATTAGGCAATATGCCTGTTCCGATTTCACATATCAGATTCATTTCTTTCTTGGCCTTTCTATATTATATTATATATATATTTTTTTTCTAATTCGTCCCGTATAAATTTATTTCTTATATGATCCCTTCTTGTGCATCCCTTAACCCTTCTTAAAAATCTCAACTCTGTTGCTTTTATCTCTTTGTTTTGTAATCCAGGATTCATTGCCATATAGTAGCATTGGAACAACCATTGTTTTGTAGAATTTTAATTTTGTCTCACGTCTCGTTTTATTTTTCAGTGTTCTATTTATAATTCCACATATGTGTTGAAATCTATTGACTTTATTTTTAACATCTTTGTCAACGTCAAAACTTATATCACAACCTAAATAGTTATAATTTGAGGTATGTTCCAATACTTTATCCCCCATTGAGCGTACTGGAAATTTTTCGCAGTGAGCCATAACTTTTGTTTTGTTGGTAGATATCTTTAGGTTGTAGTATTGCCGTCCCAGTTTATGTAGTCTGTACACAGAGCGTTGTAAGTCTGGTTCATTATTTTATAGTATAACCACATCGTCTGCATATAGCAAACATTTCAACAACCACTGTAGTCACCAGTTTCTTAAGTCATGTTCTTCGTGTCTGCCTCTTCTGTCAGTGATGTTTTTAAACAGATTTAGTTTTTAGTCAATACCTGCAAAGTGTAACATCCTTTGGTTTCCCCTTTTCTTCTGCATTGTATCTATTCCCTGGCAAGCTGTTTACTCATCCACGTTCAGCGATAATACCCTCGCCTCAAGAGCAAATGGTTTTCTTTGCTTTTGTGAAATGACTGTCGTCCGAATACAATCCGACGGGCTGACGGAGATCTATGCTGTGTTTTCAGAGGCTTACGCGGCCGGAGTCAATGTTGTTAAAATTGTAGTCTTCCGGGCTGTGAGGCCGCGGTCCAAAGCTTTTGAGTGTAGAAGGCGTTTCTGCCGTGCCTTCGACGGCCATCTTTAGTGCTAATTTTGGCTATAAACCGACACAGACGATGGCCGTCGAAGGCAATGGCCGGGTCCTGACAGCCCGGAAGGCTACAATTTTAAAAATATGTTGTGTTGAATTTAATAAACAAACACTTGGCAACTTCTGCCGATGATTTTATTTTCCTAACAATTGTTTCACCAGTTACTTTTAGTTATGGCGCCGTCCCCGTCATTATTCGAAAGATCATTTTGTGTGTGTGTGTGTGTGTGTGTGTGTGTGTGTGTGTGTGTGTGTGTGTGTGTGTGTTTTGTGTAATACGTTCAAACAGTATGTGCGATTTAAATTGTGTCTGTTCGTTTAGGATGCTGTTTCTATACGTTTTGTGTGTCTGTATATTTGTAGTTGTTCAAGAGTGGCTAGTTTTCGGCTTTTTGTGTGTATGTCATAGGATTTCCATGTTGTTGATAATGTATGTGTTTGTGTAGTCTGCCTCAATGAGATGGTTGATATCAATAACAACATTGAAATCCTACACGTACACAACACGCACACACGACAACGATCTTTCGAATGACGGCGCCGTCACCAAAAGCAGGACGGACGGCCCTCCTAGCGGCAGCCTCTGATGGAGCTCATAACGAGCGAAAGCTAGTTAAAGCAGTAATGTAGAAAATTTAATAATTTTTATCGTAAATAATAGTGCTCTGAGTTAGTATTATTTTATATAGTTAGTGATAACATCGGACACGTCATGGACAATAATGTCCAGGGTTATAATTATGTCGACAAATACACAAAACGTTATACAAAATGCGTAAAAGCTAATTAATACGAACACGCATTGTACAACTGAAAAATTATAAGCCTTTGATTTCACAGTACGACGCAATTTTCCAATTCTATATAACACATTAACTCTACGTTTCATAATTTCCTAAAAGTATCTTAGCTGACATAATGCAGGATCCAAACATAATATAATTAAAATATTACAGTCCTCAGTGTGATTAAAATTTAATGGTAATACAAAAACACATGCAATTAGCGAGATGCACTTTTGAGTACAGCAGTGAATGCACTGGGGGCTGCGGGTACGATACATTAGCCACAGAACTGTACGTTGTATGCACGGTGTAATGCAACATTTTTAATTACAAATATTGCATACTGATGCGCACTGCCTTTATAGTGTAGATGGCTGTGGTAGGCGATTGCCTCTCTTTTAGGCTAAATATAAATGAATTGCGATAGTGAAAACAGCCGGGTATCCATAGACCATAGGTCAGGGTAATAAGAATGGAAATCATTTCAATAAATTTAATTAAATTTACATAAAAACATGAAAAACAAAGTACAATTAATGCCGCTGCAACTACACATGACTTAATTGTTGTTTTAGTAATGTCCTTGAAATTAAGTCTACTTTTCATGCTGACATTATCTCAATCGATTTAAGTATTCATTACCGGTTGTAGGATGCCTCAGGATATTGTCCTCGCTTTTCCAGTTCTCTGCTTGAATTCATTGATGTCTTTAAAAATGTTAAGTAGCCCTATAGGAAAAAAGTAGGCCTACCGTTTACCAAATGGTAAAAGCTTAAGAGCATGATAATGTCTTTCAGCCGCCAGCTAAACGCAACATTATTATGGTTACTGAGTGACTGATTGTTTGTTTTGCGCAAATGTTGCATTTAACTGGCGGCTGAAAGACATTACATGTTTTCTATATAACAAAAATATTTACTATATAACAAACATTATCATGTTAAATAACCCCAATAACCTATCTACAGCTATGCAGTGTTGTTCGCTTGTTAGGTCTTTAATCTGCGACGACGTTAGCATGTTAGCGGTCGCGGTTTTAGTTAACGATTCCCGGCTGGTAAATTGTGCTAACACTTGATTTTAAACTTTCAGGACGCTTTATAAATCTGGTTTAATTGTTTGCAGTGATATTATTTTTAACACATTATATATATTGCGACGTATCAAAACAAACGTTTATTTACAACAATCCCAATGACGTCACGCAAGAATGACGTCATGCAGCGTGATGCGTTACAGTTTACAGCGTTACAGAAATTTTCAAATGATGGCCAGCCAAAAGACATTATCATGTCAAAAATCACAACGCATAAGTCTAGTGGTCGAGCAGGCAAGTGTATATCACCAACGCCTGAGGTGAAGCGATCTCCAACACAGCTCGTTGGCGTCTCGGCTGCATGAGTTTTCGCTTTATCTTGTTGAAACCAATATGTTGACGGTTCAATGCAATGCCTACTGCATTTAATACATTAAAAATGTAAATTTCGATCAGAGTCACACTGTTTGATTTCAAGTTTTCATGTTTAACGAGAAGAGAAAACTTTAGACAACGATATGACTTGCTGACTGTGAGAATATTTAGCTTGAAGCTGGTGAAGATTGTTTTCACTCCAGTAACATATGTTTTGTTTGCTTACATGGTCGAGGGCACCGGCAGAATTACTTGCAGTGGGAATGAACTTGTAGGGGCTTTATGGATTGTGCATACTTAGCGCTCTTAGGAAAGCGTGCAAGAGGATGCTGAATTTATTGGTAGTGTGACGAATGAACTTGAATACGAAAATATTAATGACCGTCGTATATATCGCATTTACTAATGCAGTGATATACCTTCTGTACAATGTTTGTTGAATATAAACAACTATACAACACAACATATTACACTGATCGAATGGTCACTCGCCACTTGCAGAACATTTACTAATATATGAATTTAATAAACAAACACTTGGTAAGTTCTACAGACAATTTTATTTTCTTGACAATTTTTTTTACTAGTCACGGCAGCTTCAGAGGTTGGATTTTAACTGACAGGTTTGAAATGTATGTTAGGCGAGGGAGGGTTAGAGGTAGTGTATGACAAACTTGAGTCTGCAGACTGACAGCGTGAAGCCACTCGGGCAACTTCGTTATTGTTCGTCGGCCGCTATTGTCTACTCTCTCGTCAACCCACACTCCACACTTACGTGTATAATGAAATCCACGTATTTTTATCCAAATCGGGGTTTTCCTGTGTGCATAGCGGATGAATTGAATATTAAAATGAATATTGATTGTGGTCACAGTTAAATATTAAAACACAATATAGAATTAATTTAACCATATCGTTGTACTCCATTTATTACCCTGAATTGTAGTTTTTGTTTTAACCTTTGTTTCCTCCAGAAACAAACACAATTTCACTGGCTCCCCAAATAAATATGAACCTTTTGACTACATCATCGCATTAGTATATGAAATATACGTTTATTAAGAAAACTTATTTTATACTGTTTTGCCGGTTTTTAAGTTCAGTTTTCTGTACTCACAATGTTGGTTTTGATATACTGTATATTGATGTAATCAGTTGTGGTAAAACTCCTTTTTACCTGTGCACAACTTCGCAGGTTGGTTTCGTATTTATCTGGAGTCAATTTAATCAATTATTTTTGTTTCTGGAGTGATAAACGCTGAAACAAAACATACAATTAAGTTCTAGGATTTCGTTGTCCATGATGTGTCCGTTACTTAACTAAATACAACTATTTCACTAATGACTCCGAACACAAAGTTTTGTGTTCCGAGTCGTTAGTGAAATAGTTGTATTTATACAATTAAGGTTTTAAATGTAAGAAATTATATATGAATTTATTCTCAATTGTGTTTATTATTTATCTTAGAGAATACTTACAGCGCGTGTACCTAATAAAAACTGTTACACTAAAAATAAAATGACAAAACTTTAAAATGAAACATCGAAATGCTTACAGGACATGTATAGGTAGGTTATACACGAATACACACAGACACTTGAATACACGAAAAATTTACTCTTGAGTTTACGTATTTGAAGCCGTGAACTTAATAAAATTATTGTGCTAAAATAAATACACAAACTTTAACCAACCGTTTACCTAACTCACATCTGACAACAGAATATAGGCGGGCATAGATGAGAACGAAGGTTGCCGAAGTTGCCCGAGTGGCTTCACGCTGTCAGTCTGCAGACTCAAGTTATGACAAAGGGTGAACAATTAACACCTTTGTCCAACCGTTTACCTGGGACTTTCCAACGCACGCTTTGCTGTGTATTATTATAAAAGTTGATGATACATACCGCAGGCGTGCGAGACAGCTGCGTTTGTGTGTGTGTGTGTGTGTTAGTAAGGGTCTCCTAATTCCTCAGGTGCCATGCGACTTGGAACGCCGTGTAGTTACTTTGCTACATTACGTTGCAAGAGGTTCGCGTAGTTTGGGACGGCCTAAAGAACAAGGTGGATCAAACAGCACAGTTGAACCGTGTGGGACCGAAACGGGCGTTGGAGCCTAATCCTTGACGTAGATGATGATGATGACTAAATACAATTCATCGTTATCACTAAAACACGTGATTAATAAATTATGTAGATACTAGTATTCTCTCTGAGCTATAGAATTCGCTCATTATTTTCAAATAAGTACACTTATTATTGGATACATTTTAATATTAGATAATTTTTCAGTTATCAGAAAAATTACAAAAATCTCTAGTTTTTTATTAGTAAAATAAGAAATCAGTATGGAGAACCATATATGACTTCCATGTTCTAAGATTTATATTTAAAATCATTTCCAAAATGAAATATTTCCATAGACACTACTTCTTTCTTCAGCCTTAACCGCAGTACTGTGGTCACTAACGTATACCACCTCACGTTAGCGCATTCGATTTTCAGTGATGATGGCAGTCCATGGCACTGCCGAAATGTCTGGTTTTGCAGAAAACATTGGACTACGGCCAAACAGCCCGGGAAGGAATTTTAACGACAAACTATTTATTTGTTGCCGATAACGTAGTACATATATAAAAATGTATCCCCGCCCCATTTAACTATCCTTTTCATTTATAGATATTTCATCTACCTTTCTACAGTGGATTATTATTACCTTCTTTTCAGGATACTTTGTTTATCAAAATTAAGTACTTAACTCTTGTTAAAACGAAAAATGTTGCAGGTAAACTACTCCTTCCCCCTAACCGATCTTCAGTAAAAACAAGAGACCCTGAGTTCTCTACAACTCAGGCACATATGCAAAAAAATATTTAATTCTGTTTGAATTTGCGGCATTTATCGTTCGCCATAAGAAAAATTCTAAACACAGACAAACACACAGAGATACTTTTCGGAAAATGACTTTTCTTCATGTTTTGAGAGTAGTAGGCCTACAATCAGAATCAGCCCTTATATCGAACACGATTTTTTTCGACATCACCATACTTCCATTTCCTTATGGAACATGGAAGTAAAATTGTAGACCAAATATAGAAGAAACGATAAAAATTCCAAAAATTCAAATTTGTGTGACAATTTCCTTTAGTCTGACACCAGTCTGGATTTTCACAATTTAAAAAAAATTATAAGCTCTGGATTTGAAATTTCCAAACCTGTGCACTATATTCAGATTTTTGTTAAAATTCTCTTCAATTTGATATACCACATGAAATTTGCATTTTATCAAACGTTCGCCCCACGTTTTTGGCCGCGGCGTGCCAAAATTTTAATATTTCCAAACACAAACACTAAAAATATATATTTTAGTTAAACTTTTCGTTAATTTGATACCCCACATTGCCTTTTGCGATTCTTTATGATTCGGTCCTCTCACATTTTTGTATTCCGCCCCCTATGTTTTGTGAGATCAATCTCAAAGTGTAAACGTCATCAATGAAAGTGTAGACATGCAAGTTTTACGAAAGTCAGTTGGTGTGTTCATAAGTTATCGTAGACATACCCCCAAACAGACAGACAGACAAATGCTATACGGTTGACTCAAAACTGAGAACTTGATCCGCCCGTTCAATAAATATTATTGTTTTACGATATGTCTGCGAGCTACAGCTCTGCACGCACGCTCGCGCGCGCGTGCACACACACACACACACACACATGTATATACGCTGTAGGTCACACACTTAAAACGAGAATTCTGATTTTAAGACGTGTAGCTAGAGTTGAGGATTGGAGATATGTGATTCTTCACAACACAGTTTTCATACAATGTCATTACAAATTCATACACACTGAAATATAAAATTGTACGATATATATTACGATGTACAAAGGTCATATAGAATAAGTAGTCGGTACTCAAATATTAGAATGCTTCGGATTTATTAAAGATTTGTTTATTTTTAATCGCAATAATATTTTACTATTGTTTCTGATAACAAATTAAATTAATTAACTCTTTTTGCTGACCTATATTTTACAAACTTAAATAATTTTTTCCTATATTCTAATTACATAAAATTTTACTTCATAGAAGTTCTTTTTGTCTTTAAGTTTATGACTGTTTTTAATACAGTTTATATAAATAATTTCACTTCCTTTTTCGATGGACGATGCGAAGTCGATGATTTGGTCCTTTGAAGCGGCGACAGTTGTTCCTGCTCGTCGCTTTTGGTAGATCTACCGTCATAGACGAGCAGAGATACGCCCACGCGTTATTGAGTTCAAAGCTAGACTGCATATATCCTACGAGGAATAAAATCGCCTAAGATTTTAGCCAATTTTATTGACTGAAATATTCCCTCACACTTACGGCTTCAGTAACTTTAACGTTCTTCCTGCAAAAGACTGACTACTGACATAGCTAAACTAGCAAATAAAACCTGTCTAATTTTATCACTTTTCTTTGGGGTCATAAAACTTTCTTTATAAAAAACTCATATACATAGTTCTTTAATTTATTAACAAATATTACCACTCGATAGGTGGTAATTTATGCATATTCTGGTGTAAGTCTTATGTCAGAAATTTTATTTTTACAAAAGTTATTTAATTTGCCATGTTTTATTATTATTCCGCACACGTGCATAATAACATAGTTATTCATACCCGCACACGCTCACTCACCATATGCCTACGCATATGTTCGCACTACTTCACAACACTAATTATTTTTTTTTTACTATCAAAAATTAACTTAAACTAAAAATTTGACATGTATTTTATTGTCTATTATACAGTGTCTGAACATGGAGTTTTTACTTAAACAGATTTTCACTGCAACATACTATCATACGCTAAGAGTTAAATTAATACTTTATATGCAAATTTCACCTATTGCAATATATATACGCTGTAGGGGACACACGTAAAACGAGAATTCTAACTTGTAGATGTGTTTTGTAAAATATATAAAAACACTTGGTAAGTTTCACAAATTTTTTAATTAACTGTGACAGCTGTTTCGACTAACTAAGCCATTGTCAAAGAGGCGAATGAATGAAAATTACTAAACACAGGATGTGAGTGGAGTGAAGGTGGTGAACATATGTTTATGGCGTATCTGGAACATCTGTGTTGAGATGGCGAGGGGGGTTTGCAAGAGACAAGGGAAGGTCAGGTGTCTTTAACATGTGTAGATGTGTAGCGAAAGTTGACGATTGGAGATCTGTGATTCTTCACAACACAATTTTTATACAATCCAGGTTACGTCATTACAAATTCATACACACAAATATAAAATTGTAGTGTATATATATATACATATATGTATATATAATTAATAATAAAAAAACTTGTAACAAGAACATATTTTTAACTTTGTAAATGAAAAATATTTCGATAGTAATCTATCATCATCAGATATAATATTAATACATCCAAAGTTTTTAAATGAATTGTTCAAAACAGCTGTCTTATATGTAGACCAAACTTAATGTTTTCATATGTGTATATAAAATACGTTATATATTAATTGTAATATATAATATAAATATTTATTTTTTTATTAAATTAGTAATTTTGAAATTATTATCATTTTTTGTATTAATCTAAATTTGTTCCGGTATTAATTTATTACTTGTTTTATGTTTAAATATTTCTAAATTTTCCCATTTTATAAATATATAATATATATATATATATAGAATTCTCCTGTTGCAATAAATTGTATGTACGAGGCACTAATAAAAAAAACTGTATGATTTATTGGGGCCACCTGTCGATTTACCTACACTCACACATTTACTAACAACAAACACATCGTTTCAATCAGAATATTAAATTAATTAGAAATATTAAAATACTGTCACAAAATCAAAGTCTGCGTAAAACTCATTAATAGAGTGACAAATACAAATTAAAAGTAAACAACACGATTTGTTTAATATTTATTTTAAAAATAAATAACTCTCATAATAAAAAAAGGTAAACAATAATATTTTCAATATAGGTGTGGCAACAGCTGATTATTTAAAAAAATGAACACTAAATTAATTTAGTATAAAATTCATTTCTATTTTCTTCTAATGAATTTAATCTGTGATGATACATAACCCGAGTCTATGAATACCATTAGTCAGCTACTAAAATTTCAACATTTTGGATAAAAATAATAATGTGTAATAGATGTTATAAAATTATCATTGACCATGCTGTAAGTTATCTTTGAAGAAATTACATTGCAATTTTTTGTAAATATTTGTTACAGTACCTTTCCAAGAACTAATTTAATGTCTCACTGTTGTCGCATGTCGTGATCAGATAACAGGCACATTAACATGTAGCACGGTTGTTTCTCATCTCCTTAATTATTACACCACACATGAGTGTTTGTAATTCCATTTACTTACCTAGTATAACACTATTTACAGGGCGGTGGTCATGGTGAGTAGTGGGTCACTACAACTGGGCCGCCTAGGATACGATTCCTTCCGCAGGCAAAATTATTATTATAGGTGTATAACGATTTATATATATATTGTAGCGTGACAGATAAACACATATTAATGAATGGCATTGATCATTAAAATAATATAAAATAATAACATTAAATCCGAAGAAAACATTAGAATATAAAGAATTAATTCAGAGCAACCGTGCAGAACAATCATTGTTATTAAAAGTTTAAGTTCGCATAAAAGAAATGTTACTAGTGATGAATCATCAAAACCAGTTTGATAACTCAAGGAAAAGATATAACCCAGGAAGGTAAGGAGTAGATAAAGAAGCAACCCAGAGTATTACTAAACCCACAACGGAGATAATAAAATAAATAAAAACGAAACCCAGAACAAGGCAAGATCCACCATAAAAGGTAATACATTTAAAGAAACCAGAAGAGTAGATGAAGAAGTAACCCCAAGAAACCCGATGACATCCAGAAGGAGATGAAGAACATAATATTCTAAGAAGCCAGAAGAAAAGAAGACATCATTGAAGAAACAAGAAGAAGGCAGCATCCAGAAGAAGAAGGAATGCTCTTATAAAAAACACCCATATCCCAAAATAAATAAAAACCATAATAATAAAAAGTATAACGAAGTATTCATGAACAGAAACCATATGTACAATAAAATTAAGAATAAAAGTGTATAGAGTAAGAGTTGCCAGTGGACCAAGGTGAAACAATAATATAATACCCAAAGAACAAATCTTCATTGTAACCCACAAACAAATCTCTTGATGTTAATAAGACTAAACAACCATTTAGAAATAGCATCAAGGAGTGTAAAGTGAACCAGTGCTAGTTTGTGTATTATAAAAAATAAACCTTATGTTTCAACTTTGGCTTTCACAAACTGTGTAAATAATGAAAAATACAACTTTTAGTGACTTATGATTTGTACAGAGTGAATATAATATACATGTAATAATATAGAGCTGTCAATCTGTTTGAAATGACATTTATGTAAATGATGAGTGAAAACAGATGCAGACATAAAGTGACAGGGTACAATTACCCTAAACCATATTAAAAACAGTTTAAAAACTGATAATTAAACTTAATATAAGAACTAGTGAATAAGAATATAGAAATAAGGTTTTGTTTATATAGAATAGGATATTTTAAAAATGTATTAGTGATAAGGACATTTTAATAAGTTTAGAACCACTAACATCCTAATTGTAAAATATTTATTACTTGTATTGGTGTTAATGGTTGAATAAGATGTTTGCATGGTAAAAAACGTTCTTTATAAATAATATTTCTGTTTTAGTATTCAGTTTTGATTATAAAAAAAATGTCTAATTAGTTGAAGACAATCATTATTTAAAAATATTTCTTATCTGTTAATAGTATTGAAACAAATACTAATTGTTATTATGTTTAATAGAAAAAATGTTTAATTTATATTACAATGTTAAAAAGTCAGAGAGGGTATAATTCAATATATATTGTTTAAATAAAAATTTGTATGAAAAAATTGTTAGCAATCTAGGCAAAATGATGAAAACTAAACCTCATCAAAACTGAGAAACTAAGTACTTAAATACATTTAAACTGAAGGGATTTAGATAACATAAACCAGAAACAGAGTCATATAACTAGAAATATAACTTAGAAAGATTTTATAAAATTATAGCCAGGATTATTAATAAAAATGGAAATGACAGAACTCAAAAATTTGGAGACGGGAGTCATATATTCCAACATAATATTTTAAAAATTAACCAATTCATATAATTGCAAGGAATTAAGGGAATATAAACCTTTTATTACAATTTGAGATTTAATAATCATAAATATAACTTGAAAATGGCAGAATTTGGATAATGACAGGAAGCTGATTTTGAAAATTTACAAGATACAAAATGAAGGTAAAATTACCAATTTTAGATAAAAAACTTAATATAACGGCATTATTCGATATCTAAATACGCCGAATGAACTGAAGGATAAAATTAAGTAACAACTAGCTAATAAATTTGAATAATAACCAAAGTTTAAGCAGTTATATAATGTAACTTTAATACATGCACAGGATGCAAAATAAAATTCGAACAATGTAAGGAATAATATTGCTTTGGCTAAGGTTTTAGTCGAAAGTGAAGGAAGTAGAGAGTTAATTATTGAACGTTGTACGGGACACTTGACGAGCATATTAAAACGTATTAACCTAGTTTCGAGTACCGTAATGGCTAGCAATTGTATGATACGAATTTGAAAATCGCGAGTGACTACAAAAAACATTTCAAAACTTCGACACAGTGACCTAAACACTTACAAAAGACTAACTAACATTGTATAGCACCAAAACGACAGTGAAATAACATTTAACACACCATAAAACAGTATATAACATAACCACCAAAAGTGCCGGATCGACAAAAGTGAATTGACTTATAAATACACCACTTTTCAAAATACAACACCGAAACTTAACCAGAGACACTACACCAACATCAGAAGGAAGATTTGTCTGCAAAGGACGTGATTTCGGCAAGAAAATATCTTTATTGGAACGCCAAAACTACGAAGGGACGATTGACCACTTCGACGGCAGCCATTACAGATTCGTCACCGCTCAACTGAACAGTGCCACCTAGTTTGTCAGCGACACGGTTCGCAACATATTTATTTATTTTACTCTTTCTAATTGAACATATGTACTTTTAGTATTAAGAATTATCTTGTAACGTTATACTTTTTTAATCTTTGCCCGATTTCTCTGACTTTTCCAATAAATAGCTGTTAAAAGAACCTTTTTGTATTTTTATATAATAATTTGTAATAACATTGGATACCCTGAGAATCGATTTAAAAATCGACAAGAGTCTTTATAAACAATTGTCAAATAAATAATTTATACTTTTCATCTTAAAACAGTTCTTTCTTTTCTAAACATAGCAATTTACACATACTATAATTTAAACAACATCTACTACAAGAATTTCACCACATTGAAGGAAGATAACCTCCAAAACTGAAAGTAAACAAGGATCGATTGTATTTGGAGACAATCCTATAAGTGGTTGGAGTTTCTTCAAAAATACAGAAAAGCTAATAAAATTTTTTAAACAAGTGAGAAACGTTTCGGAACTTCACGAAACTCAATTAATTAATTGTTTCTAATTAATTAATCAATAAAAAAAAATATTTTTTTAATTGGAAAAAATTTTTTAAACAAACAATTTTCTTACACGAACACATATTTAATATATTTTGTAACACTACACCAATACTTTAACACGATAACACAGGTTTAGTTACAATTTGGACAGCTCAACAGTGGGGATTAAACTAATTGAAAAGGAAGGAAGAACAGAACAGATTGAAGAACTTTGTAACTAATCAAACACCATCTATATATAAACGTTACAATATAAATATATAAAAGCGGCTTTGTCCTGACTGACTGACTGACAGAGAATCAACGTAGAGCAAAAACTGCTGAAGATAATGATCTCAAAATTTGAAGGTATATTCTTATGGGGTCGTAGATGCTCACTAAGAAACGGTTTTAAAAACTTTCACTCCTAAGGGGCAACCCCCCCCCCCAATGTATGTATGTATCTATGTATGTATGTTCCACATCTTCTCCTAAACCACTGGACCGATTTCAACCAAACTTGGCACATAATTAATGCTTGATGCCTTTACTTGGTGAAAATCCATTGTAAATTATATTACAAAATAAAACAGTAAAATAGTTTTAGTGATTTTTCACTCGTCATTTATTAAAATTATAATCTATGACAGCTGTTTCGGCAGTACAGTGCCTTCATCAGATGGTGTAAGCTGACTAATTTTCGTGCAATATAATACAGAATATATGATATAAGGCAAGTGCTATTGTTTAGAGAGCGATAGTAATCTCGTGTCAATAAGATTTAATACACATTACACAAACATATAACATAACATAAACCAAGTCTATTTATACAAATTAAGCAAAGGCGAGCTATTTAGATCTAACTGATCATTTAATAATACATTTAAATATTTGTGTTTATTAATTTCAAGGGTTTCTAATAAATCAAGCTTTGGACCCTAATCAGATAAATGTAAAATTTTAAAATTGTCATTATAACTATGGTCTTTTTCTAACAGGTGATTTGCATAATTTGATTTGCCATCATTATATCTAAAACTATAATTGTGACCATAC
The DNA here is from genome assembly GCA_034769895.1 of Magicicada septendecula. Lineage (NCBI taxonomy): Eukaryota > Metazoa > Arthropoda > Insecta > Hemiptera > Cicadidae > Magicicada > Magicicada septendecula. The sequence continues at coordinate 839,863,199 of CM068368.1, forward strand.
ATTCTTTTTTCGAAAGATCGACCTGTTTGTCCAATATAGATTTTATTACAAGACCCACAGGATATATCTGGTGTATACAAATTATCCTGTGGGTCTTGTAATAAAGTCTATATTGGACAAACAGGTCGATCTTTCGAAAAAAGAATGTATGATCACAATTATAGTTTTAGATATAATGATGGCAAATCAAATTATATCAGAAAACGGCAAGATTTACGAACGAATTATTTATAATATCGGTATGGAGAACGATACATGACTTCTATGTTCTAAGATTTATATTTAAAATCATTTACTTGAATTCGGTTCGATAATTTCTAAAAAAAATATTCCCCACCTTTAAACTATTTTACAAGATATTTTTGTAATTGTGGTGTAGTCGTTTAATATAATATTATTTTTGATTCATTTTATCCATAAAAATTAGGTACTCTATTCTTATAAAGAACCTGAACTTTGCAGATAATCATCCCTCCTCCTCAACCGATCACCACCATAAATGATATTTACACTTACAAAGAGTAATAGTTTATCATATGTAATTGCTAAGGTATCTTATCCTTCAAAATTAAATACTCGTACTTTACTTGATATCAGCAAAGAAATTTTCAAAAAATCATCTCCTCCTCCTTCGACTACCCTCTTCGTTTATAGATACATCTTTGCCATTTTACAGTGGATTAATATGACTTATAACTATCATTAAATGGGTTAATTATTAAATATGTAAATTTAATAATTTCTCAAATGTATCTAGCTCTTAAGTTGGATACCATTTATAAATATCATTTTATATGCGTATTGATTGCACAATAAATTAATTATTAAATATATAAAATTATCGATCTCTGACATGTATGTGTATAATTTAATCTTAATGATGATTCTAACTATCTATGCTCATCAACACATACGTGATATCATTTATTTAATTGAACATAAGAAACTCTTAAAATCTATTTGCATTCTTTCAAACTTTAGGTTAATATTTGGGTTGCATTGGTAATAATGAACGCATGTTTCTGATTAACTAAAATACTAGTTTAATTATCATTTATGACATATTATAATAGTACATAGGTTACGTCGCTGTACCTGAAATACATACATATTTTATAATAAACAAAGATATATCTTAATATATGCTGAAACAAAGAAAACATACATACATATATAAATCAAATGATGTTACAATTCAATATTCTACTTATTTAATGCGTTCATTAAATCCCAAATAAGCTTTTGTTTATACGTTCATTAACTACTTTATTCAGATTTACTCATTACTTTTCTTAATAATGTTCTCAGGTGTGAATTCTTTGAAAGAAACCAGGTCAGTAGAAGTTATTAATTAGAAATAATTATAATAATGGTTACTTGGTTATTGAATATCCATTAGTTGTTGACGAAGTCTCGTTCTGGTGATGGAGATGGCTCGTAGATACATTCCGTCGTAAGTTGTTTTATCACTGCCACTTATCACTTTATTCTTCCGACCACTCGCGTAGGTGTTTGTATATGTGTGAGTAATTGAAGTTTAGTGTTCAATCAACGTTCTATCTTACTGTGTTTGCTGTGAGTTCGTTTTAAAGTCAATATACATGTCTATTTTCATTAGTCGCTGCTTCAACAAACGTTCCTATAATTGATTAGTTTGTTTAATGTTTCGTGTTCATTATGTTGTTGATACACAATATTAAGTTCAAATAATTTGTATATCGTTAAGTGATGCTGTCTGTTAGTGTAACGGTCTGATTGTTCACTTGGTGTAAATTTTCACTAAGTCCGTTACTGCGCACGCCGGTAAAGTTTCACTACCGCGATATGAATGTATTATTAAGTTTTAAGTTCCTTGTTATTTATCTAACTTCCGAATGGTTTAAGTAAACAATGGAAAGTTTATGATATACCGTCTCTCGCACTTGAAGTTAAACTACTTGATATTTGAAATGAAAACTGTCTGAAAATTCTAACTGTAAAACTTTAGTATAACTATTCAAAATTTGAGTGTTGACTGTCTAAAAATTGAGTATGACTGCCCTCCGTCTTCCTGGACAGCTGGTTTTATTAATTCGTCCCTACTCAAAATTTTGTCTCTGGCGCGCTTCACGCCCACTTCTTTTCGAGATTGGTCAGTTTTTGATTTTCTCGGAAAATACTGTCCCACTATGTCAAAATCCTACGTCATAGTTCTTCCGATAGGTTCTTCGTCTCAGTTGCTATGGAAACATCCCTCACCATCAAATTTCTCGCTGGATGAAGGCCTCTGATAGGTCCTTAGGTCTCCCTGCTCTCTGGCTTGACGATCGTTGACCCGCTTCGAAGAAACTACGGCTATAAACCACTTGTCTATCAGCCTATTGTCTGAGTAAACTCTGCGTTTCTATAGATTCCCATTATCTGTACTTACAGTCTTCCTGGCGTATTGTTCTATGCTCTAACCCCTTTTTTCTGGCTATAACTAATTTCGAACATCTGCTGGTCGTTGAAGTCACCCCAACTTTCCCTTCGTAAATTCTTGTCTGTCAATTAGACGATACCTCCAGCTGTGTAACATGACTTTAGTTTTTGTCAGCCTATCTTCCAGTATTGTTACTTAAGGTGCAGCGTATCCGTTTCATTGTAGTATGGAGCCTCACTTGTTTTTGTCGCTTATCGTCTACTGACGTAACACGGCCACATCTGCTACAATTCTTGGTACGGGTGTGAATGTCCTTACTTACTTTGTTACAGCTGCGGAGAGCAATAATTCTGGACGAAACTTTCCCTGTCATCTTACGCCACCAAATTCTATAGTTGGATTGAACTTAATGCGTTTCTATTGTCAAGTCAGCAACGCTTCACTGACACCTTCTCATTACTCCTTATTTATTGCTCCACCATAAGTCGTTGACACTTGCCTCGTGTGAACGTACTCTGCCGAGGTGAAATTTAAAAATTTTAAAATTTTCTGCTCGTTACAGACTTCATTTCGAGGCACTTATTTATCAAAACGAAGTATTTTACTTTTATTAAAATACAAAAAATGCTGGTAAACTACCCCTTCTCCTTCACCAGACAACCCCATTTTTGATATTTCATTACGGAACATGGAAGTAAAAAGGAACTGTATGTACCCCCGAAAACATTGCGCGCACAAGAGCTGCTATCCTACGCTACCCTATGCTAAACATTCTGCCTGATGCCATATTTTTTCACAATTTTTACTCACCGTTCCATTTTTGGGGTGATCAATCTCAAAAATAACAAGGTTCTGTAGGGTTAAGTGTGGACATGTGTGCCAAATTTTACGAAAATCCGTTGAAGCGTTCAAAAATTATCGTGAAACATACCCCAGTTAGTTAGACAGACAGATAGACAGACAGATAAATGCCAAACAGTCGAGTTAAACCCTAGAACTCGCTTCCTCATTCAACATAAGGCAAATGTTGTAGGGTGACTTCAGATGTAATTTTCATTATCCGTGCCAATCAAGAAAACCAAAGAAGGACTAGTGACCGCTACTAATATTTGTCGACATGTGTTCTGAATACGGGTGCTCTGAGCACAGAGCCACGAAAACTTACGTTCTTTACTCTACAACAAAGACATGACAGGTGCATAATTTTACGTTTGTGTCTGTAATGTATATTTGACAAGAAGCAGAGCTAGATATAGTGACAAAACATGAAATAAGTGGATGTTTGAGTTCTGAAGAAATGACGTTTAGTTAAATGGTACCCCCATGTCAAGTGGGTGAAGACTATCTCCAACCTTCGTGAGAAAGGACTGTGCTTTTGGATGAAATGTTTGTAAGTCCAACGAAGAGCTGGCCAAAGTGAGCTGTGATCTTTGATTCCTCTAATGGTTTGGACTCTCGCTGCGCGTTATCGGCCGAGGGTGAATGATGTCTGTAGTGTTATCAAAGTCTTTCCTGTCAAAGTCTTTCCTGTCAATACCATACTAGTCATTTTGTTTTTTTTAAATCGAGTCTTTCTTACTTTCTTTCCATTTGTCTTCTGATTTTCTGAGCGACGATTCTGTTCATCCGTATAATTATAAAGCTCTCAGAAAAACATTTGTTCCTTAATACGTTTGTGTCTTCTGTTTGTTTAACACCCACCATTCTGATCCATATCATAACGCTACATTCCACACAGGCTGGTAAATAACTAGCCATCAGGGTGGTCAAATATTTTCCCGGAGGGCCAAACAATTTTCCAATGGAGAAAAATATTCATATATTTTTCATACATAGGCTACATACATGCATATATTAGTTTGTAATTCTTATATCATAACAGAAGTAAGTACACAGATTGTATTAATTTATTAAAACAATTGTTGCTTCAAAATATGCATAAATTTAATGGCTTGTAAAAGTTTTGTTTGATATCCATTAAGTAGTACAGTACTATAGTTTTCAAAGGTTTAATATTATGATCGCCGGAATAAAAACATCAGAGCAGGTTTTAGTGTGTATGAGGGTCCACTGTGGAGAAAAATTTTCAACATTCTCTATGGAGCGTTGCCCAGAGTAAAGCTGCGAATCTACAGTGTACGTTTCACAGAACAAACACGCGGAAAAGAAGGAGCGCTCCGGTGTCGCTCATGAACCATGAGAATCTTGGAGAGGGTTCATTCCCTAAAGACAAAAAGTCTGTAAATGAACCGTTCCTCTGTAAACACGTACAGTTACACTGGTCAGCGAAAGCAAATCGCTGTCCACGCTGGACACCTTTTCAGCTTGCACACGTTGTGTTGGTGTGGGTTTCGGGACTTTTTATTTAAAAAGCGTGCAAACGCGAGTGAGGCCAGAAATAACGCGAATTGTTTGTGTGTGTCCTGCCTGGCTTTGCGTTTTTGCTTTTGTTTAAACGGCCTCGTGCTGCGACTATCAACGGTATTATTTCAACTGTAATTGTAATTTATCAGTCTTCTTGTATTAACCAGCAAGCGAAGCATGTTTGTCGGGGAGAGTGAAATGTTTTAGACTGAGGTTGTTAGTCCTGGCTACCTCCCCCCCCCCGTGGCTTCCTTTGCAGTTGGTTCTTCACCGCTTTCTTTACTCTGTCTCGCCATAAAAATGTTGATGGTCTTTTTTCTACTGGATTTCAGTATTCCATACTTTTCGAACCTTCTACAGTCACTACAGCCAGAGGCGTATGTACTGGGGTAAACAAACGGGACCGGACCCCCCCCCCCCAGAGACTCGTGACTTATTTTGTATTACCAACCAGAAGGTAAAAGATATTTTTGGAGGTCTCACAAGAGATGGTGTCTTTATAATGTAGCTCTGAACAGTTGACGAAAAGCAGAATCGATGAATATCAAATGAAGCGGGAAAGTGTATGTTCACAGATCACGTGGAAGATGGGAAAGCATTTCGTGACACATTTTGTATTACCAACCAGAAGGTAAAAGACATTTTTGGAGGTCTCACAAGAGGTGGTGGGTTTATAATGTAGCTCTGAACAGTTGGCGTCTTGCTACTGTTGAAAAAGATGTGAACAAACTGCATTCTGAAGAGTGTTGTTTTCAGAGCTAAAGTTCTACACAAGTAGAATATCTATCGTATTGTGTTTGCTTCGCTAGTATTATTATTCCGGCTGTACAATGTTTACACATTTTCCTTAACCAAAGATTACAGAAGTGACTGAATTCTCGTCTTCTACTGCTGATTGTCCATCCAAAGATCTTCTTCAATTTCTCATTCCCTTAATATAGTCTGAGTTTCTTCTATCCAGGTGATAGGTGGTCTTCCTCTTTTCCTTCTCCCTTCCCTTCTAGCTATCCATGTTCTCACCCACCTCCGAGTTCGCTTTCTCTGTCTGTTGACATTTTCAGTTGTATCATCGCGTAGATTTTTGCACAATGAGTTCACTACCAGTTTAATTGCAATACGACGCACCTTTCTACTCGACATTTCAAACAAAAATGAATGTAGTGGCGTCAAGTACTTGACGCTTCCACTTTCCCCGTATAAACAGAATTCATATGTCAAGTTTACTTGACTTCAAGTACTTGAAGCCAGTAAACTTGAACCGTAGATAACTGTGAACTGCAGGAAAATTTATTACTGTATTCTAGCAGGATTAATATTTTAAGACCGGTTGACCACCACAATCAAGCATTGAATAATTAAATATTTTGGATACATCATGAGAAAAAACGGTGCAGACAAAATTTATAACGACGAGCTAGACGATGGGAGACGTCAAGCGTGTCCAACGTCTCCCGTCTCACACGGGAGCACGGGCGACCACCTCACAAGCTGCAGAGCCCTGGAAGTCGTGGACGACAACTTGCAAGGACGGGCCAGGCTCTACTGGTCAGCAAGGCGTCTAATGGCCGAGCAGCCACGGACGGGCGTTGGATGAAGTACGTCTCGCGTCTCCCGCTGGCGGCCAATGCCTTTAGTATTAGTCATAGCAGGCCCACCCGCCTACAGCAAACATTCCGTCTTGTATCGGACGTCGGTTCTCGGCTACAAATTTCTGATGTCGACGCACCTCCCCATACAGCTTACAGTCGTCGTTGTCGATGGACTATGAGTCGTCAGGATGTAGACATAGGCGGAACTCGTTGTAGCTGCAGTAGTAGCAGTGGACCACGACCCTACAGCCTGGATATTTAAAATTTCCAGCAACGAGATACCGGCCTTGGGTTTCCAGAATGGTATAAGTTTAACAAGTGGACTCGATCAGAAAAATAAATTCCTAAAATAATACATGTAAAAATACGTAGATTTCTTTGTGTTATCAGAATGAATAAGTAACCAACTTACAGCCAAATCTATTGTAGTTTCATTACAATAATTACAGAGCGCGCTGGTGTTTAACGTGTACAGTATGGACGCGTTAAACACCGCCGATAACCCCGCCACAACAACATTAACTGTAACATTTGACCTTTTATTGGTGACCTCTGGTTTTTAATCGATGAATAATCGGGTTTATTGTGTTACTGTAAAATACCACCTGGTGAGCATAAACTGAAGATGACGCTGTTTTGAGGGTTTAACCGGACATGATTTACTTTTGTGAACACTGTGGATGCCTTACTTTAGGACGGATGAAACGTTTCACGTTAGTTTTGTTCTTGTTCTTCTTTTTTCTTCTTTCTCTTCCTCTCCTTCTTCTTCTGTCAGGAACTAGGGGTATCACCCGTTCTGATCACAAAGAAATATATACACTCCACCAACGCTTCCTAGATTCCTATACTCCCAACACTTCCAACGCTGGCTGTACTTCTATGTCCAACAGGCTTACATTGCCAAACTTCCTTAAGCAACCTGCTGTCTGGCATCCTATTCGGATGAGCGATTCATCTCTCTTCGTTCTCTGCAATACGATCTTGGATAGTAAAAATGTTTAACTCTTTACGAATGTCTTCATTGTAGACAAAGACGTGTGCGGCCTTTAACAGATCGCAAGAATCATATCTCCGATGCCTGTATTCTATTCAAATGTTTATTCTCCGGAATCCAAGTTTACAACCATAAATAACTCTGGCACAGCCATTACCCTATAAAATTTCAGTTGAGTCTATTTCCTTGTTTTCCTTGACAGCACTCGACGAATTGTGCCACATATTGACTGAAACTTGTCATACATTGCCTAACGTATTCCGCATCATAAGTCATGTCACAACCAACATAGCGTAAGTAAAAAACATAAAATATACGTTAATTACTAAAACACAATTAACCATCATATCGACGAGTCCTTATGATTGGCAACATATGCCATGTAGGACTGACATACGTTCCATGGAATAACTACTAAACCCAAATTATTTTTACTTACGTAACAAATTATAATTTAAAACTATTGCGATTACAAATTATAGCGAAAAGTATTATATATTTTACAGTATAAGGTATTTTGATAATAATAATTATTATATTGTTTTTATGAGAAGGCCATGAGTCTCAGCTTGCTCGCTTCTGCGCGGCGTAATGCTGTGCTATAGATGCGGCTCAAGCTTGAGTCGCACGTATAGAGCGCAGCGGTATGTTTGGGACAGGCGACACTCAGTCTGTAACAACACGGCATCTATATGCAGGCGTACAGAACACCCACTTCGTAGGCTTGCACGGCCGGAGCCAATGTTATTAAAATTCATTCTGAGGACTGTTTGGCCGTGGTCCATTGTTTCTCACTAAAACAGACGTTTCGACAGTACCATCGACTGCCATCATCAGTGTAAAAAATCGAGCTGTACTAACGTCGCGGTTGGGACACGTTACAGACCACAGTACTGTGGATAAGGCTAGCAGTTCCGTGAACATCACTCAAGTACTGTGATCTCTAACGTGTACCACCCCCGACGTTAGTACAGCTCGAATTTTTACAGTGATGATGGTAGTCGATGGTACTGTCGAAACGTCTGTTTTAGTGAGAAACAATGGACCAAGGCCAAACAGCCCGGGAATGGATTTGAATAACGTACACAACACCCTCCCTAACATACTGTACAACGTGACCACGCGTGATTAAACGTACACTTATTCTTTATCCCATTGGTGTGTTGCGAGTTCTACCACACTATAAGCCGTGTATCTAATGACTGTGAGAAAATTATAGTACTGATGCTGACGATTTCGTTGTTGTTGTTGTTGTTGTTGTTATTATTATAAGGGCTTAGTATATCAATGGGTACGGCGCCTAGTTATTAATCCAGAGGTGCCGGGTTCGATTGCCGGGTGCACCATAAAGTGAAGTTACTTTTTTCGCCTACGAGGTCAACTGAGCCTGTGTGTAAATGAGAAAACATCCTTATACGGTTGACGCGTAGTGCTGGTCATACTACCTTTCTCGTACGAAGAACGGCTCAGATAAAACAACCTACCTAACCTCACTACTGGATTGCTTAAGCGGTAAAGAGGAAACATATTAGGCCTATTACTGCTGTTATTATTAATATTGTTATTAACGCGTATGGGTACGGAGACCAACGAAAGATACACTACAAGGCTGATCGCGAACCTTGTCCAGTGGACGGAACGCAAGTTTAGGGGAGTTACGTAATACCTCACGAAATTACTCACTAGTCATGGGCGTTTTCTTCTTCTTCTGATAGTTCCTATCCGTTTCGGATGTTGGATATCATACAGGCTATTGTACGGGCTACTGCTGTACGGAATAAGTCAGTTGTATTCATGCCAAACCGGGTCCTTAAATTTCTCAGCCATGATATTCTCGGTCGCCCAACTTCTCTCTCTTTTCAAGTACTTTACTGTATGGACTGCAATAAGTAAAATCTTTGTTCATTTGTCATGAGATGTCCCAGATACTGAAGCTTTTATTATCTGCATTGTGTTAATAATCTCCCTATCTTTCTACATCTTTCTAAGAACTTCAACATTAGTTATATGTGCTGTCCATGAAATGTTCAGTATTCTACGGTACAGCCACATTTCGAAAGATTCCAACACGCGCATTATAATAGGATAAAAAAAGTGCTCAGGTCAGACTGTCATTATGGTGCCTACTGTCGAATCTACTTCTTTAAATCTGTTGATATGAATCTAAATTAAACAAAGATAATAAATAAAATGAATGTTGATTAAACATTTTGTGTTAAGTAAAGTACAGAATTGTGTAAATTAATGGCGATGATAATGATGACGGTAATGATGCATGTAGTGCTGTACTGTTATTATTTGTGTACCGTGATGAGGGCGGACGCGCAACGTGACGTAAAGTCCCCAGTCACCGGAGCAGCTGAAATTAAAACAATGAAAATCAGTCTGCGCTCGCAAACTGTGTTACAGGGGTTTGGAATGTAAACACAACGTTACCTCATTCGCTGTCGTTATGTGCTTTGGATTATTGCATAATTCAGGGGACATGGGATTGATACTGTGAGCAACGTTCGGTCTGTATTTACAAAACAACAACTACGTATGTAGATTGTTTGGATTGGAAATGTGGAGCAACGCCGTGTACGTAAACAGATATTGAAGTCGATTGTTAATGATTAGTTATCGGTTATTAGTTGCATTAACCCAGATTTTAGACGTAGCTTTTATATGACGGTATTTCGACAATACATTTGACCGTTCGCTGTAATCTAAGCGCCACTGTTGTTTAGTTTTGGTCAATTATTTTGTTTCATTGTTAGTCTTATTGCATCTTTCTACCGTATGATTTGGCGACCCTTGTTGTTTTTTGTTAACGTGGTATCTTTACATGAGGTGTTGTTGGATGCTACTGAAATGGATTATTGGCGAAGAGTGGCAGGGAAGTCAAAACCGGAAAAAGTAAGAAACATCAGAATCCGGGAGATAATGGGGGTACAGTAGTTTATTGTCGACAACACAAAACAGTTAAGATGGTTTGGGCATGTGCAAAGAATGCCGGATAATCGACTCACCAAGCAAATTTTGAGATGGACACCATACGGTCGTAGGCGAAGAGGAAGACCTAGGTTGAGTTGGAGAGAAGGCATCAACCGGGCAATGAGAGACCGGGAATTGGAAGAAGAATCTTGGTGGAGACTAGGGATCGGAAGACGTAGGATAACGTAATCAACCGATTTATATATTACAACAAATTTAATATAATTTCAATTTGTGGAGCCCCACGATCTTGGAGCGCCAAAATTATACAACGTTACATATACATACATATACATGTGGGCATGTCAGGCCTCACGTTCAAGGGATACAACTTATATAACGAATTTATATGTAAATTCGATATACAGTAATTTATGCAGGTTGTATAATTATACCAGGTGTATTTATAATAAGAGTATTTTTATTTATCAGTATTTAAAACTCATATTTATTATTTATTAATTATTATAAATATTCATAAACATCATTAATAATTGTCGGTCACGATATTGCTCATTATTAAATGTTTATATCTTATGATATGCAACATTACACATATTTAAAAAAATCTCTTATATCTAAACATGTTAATAATCTTATATCTAGACATGTTAAATAATTGATTTATTAATTTATTATAAAATTAAAGTATTTTCATATTGAAATAAATTGTCTTATCTCAGATCTGACCTCTACTCGCTCAATCTATACCAAGGTTTAAAATTCAATTTAAGTTTATATTAATTGCTAGTAGACTGGCCTTGTTTTAATATTCAACTTTAAATTAATCTTTCTATACTTCAAATATCTACTCACTTTACTATTTATTTTGATAATAAACTCTACTCTCTTTACTTTAAATTCTCTTTCATTTATGAATGCTTTTATATACATATGTATATGCGATCGCTCATTCTTACGACTAAACATTTATTTACATTTTAACATATTATTACTAAGTATAAACTTTTCTTTGTTTTAATTTACTGTTCTTTGAAATCGTCTTTATGAGCTCTTTTTTTTTTACAAATCATTTAAAATGCATTACGCATGTCACCTCGATTTCTGATGATCTTACGACTGTTGTCCGGGGCCCAGCGTTGTCTAGAGTTAGTTTTCCATTCCTCTTGTCCTGGCGTGGTCCTGGATACGTCTAGAGTCCAGCGTCGTTCTACGCCAGCATGTGTTCCTGGATACGTCTAGAGTCCAGCGTCGTTCTACGGCAGCATGTTCCTGGATACTCTTGGTAGACTTACTATTGCGGTATTTACTTTTCCCGTAATATTGTCGTGAATTTAACGAACGTTATTTCGTTTGTTACTGCGACTTGTAATAGAATAAAAATAAACTGTTTTGCCGACGGACAGCATGTCCGGCTGCAACTGTGTCTTGAAATGAATAGAAGGGTTTTTGGTCGAACCCTTAATTTATACCCTCTCGAGATTCCGCGCCAGTCGGCTCCAAAATCGTCCTGTCGATACCTGCATATCTCGTGACAGCCCCCACTCCCGAACCTTTTCATCTATTTGCAATTATAACAAATAGTAATGTTTTGCACGGAATCGAGATAGCACAAATCATAGCTAATTCGATTAAGCACTCACTATATTAATTTGAGCGTCATAGGGTAATTTGCGTATTTTTTGGCACGTTTATTTTGCAGTGTCTTCGCATAACGTGTTCTATTAACGTCATCTTTTCACTGGGGATAATTATAAATTTTACACACACTTTGGTGCCTTTGGTTTGATCATACACTAATTAGTTTTCGCACAGTGAATTAAAATAATTATTTTATTAATTACTTGGGGCGGGTTGCTGAGATTCCTGTCTATGCCTGCATCACTAACACACACAAGATAGACGTGTAACACACATACAATTGAGCAGGTGTTCACTGCTTGTCGAAACAGGTTAATTCTCCCCTAATCTAACAATGAAATATGTTTGCAATCCCAGACCTGTCCATTTACCCGTAACTTATACAAATTATACAATGTTTATATTTATTTAAATTAATGCCTAATACAGCGTATGGCTGTACCGTTGCAATATATATATATATATATTAAAAACATACAAAAAGGTCAAAAAATGAATATTTGGGAAAATCTTAACATTTACAAACACAATAACAATAATTTATTAATTAAAGAACAAACCCAAATAAAAACAAAACAAGACGATCTATTTAAAATTATAAATTTACTAAAAAATAAAAATAAATGTGAATAAAATACATATAAACAAAATTTCAAATATAACCGAGAAAACAGCTGCTGAAGAAATAAACATTAAAACAATCGTTAACTAATCGACCTAAATCGATTATCAGTTATTTTATTTTACGTTAAAATCGATACAAATTCGATTATTCGTTACTTTTGTATTAATAGAATTATTACGATTGTTATTAATTCACTTAGAAACCTCTGATGATACTGATATTTTTCAGTGAAACGTGCGTCAGGTGTTAAAAAGAATATACAGTATTATCTACTTGCAGAAGAAACAAATTGAAAACATCACAAATTATATATATATATCTTTACATAAGGTACGAATGTCGTAAGAAGGTAATGAAGCGTGGCACCAACATTGACATTGAAATATATTTTTCGAAATCAACTCGTGTTGGAAACATTATTAGCTGGACTGTTAAGTCGTGGTGCAGAGTTCGTGCTAACAGACGACCAATTTCGGTGTCTACCGATTCACACTAGTGATGAGGTAGAGACTAACACACTGTTACGCCACTACAGAACACGCCATTCTACGTGTATCTCGGCTGTTCCAGCGGAGCCCGGCTGTAATGTGTGCGTGCGTACACATTGCTGCCACTTTAAGATGAAGGACAATTGCGTGACACTTGTCACGCGTCCGCAACGAGACTATTCAGACCATACTGGTCCGCGCGCGCTGTGTTCAAGGCTGCAATAAATTACGTCCTAGTGTTTTCTAGTAGACGCGTATTATGGATTATTCTGGAATCTCAGCGGGGTATAAATGCAAGACTTCCGCGACGCTTAGTTTAGTTTAAGTGGCGATTTATTCAAGTGAGTTTCGAGTTATTGTCGGCCGATTTACACAGTGCGTTTCAAGTGGTGTATTAGTAAAAAAGTGATTATAGTGCGGGATTCTTGATAGTAGTTTACACTATTATTTGTGTGGACGGATTAACTTGAATTGTTGTACGAGAATAATCTTGTTGAATAACTTGTTGATTACAAACTGTTAATTGTGATAATTAAAGCTAGTTTTTAGTGACTTTATTGGTGTCATGTGTTTTGTTTTCCACTGAGACCGTGAGATAAAGAGGCACATTAGAAATACTTATAAGAAATGTGTCGACCAGAATGCAGTAATTATAGACTGATTAGTGTAACAAACTACCTTTCTTGAGCAGGCAAAATGAGAATATGGTAAAATTCTCAAAAATATAATTGACCGCGAGACGAAAGATATTGAAGAACAGAATCTATTTCGAGCGGGTAAGTCCTACATGTATAAAGTTTTTACACTTAAACAAGTTACTGAAACTGATATATGATGTCTCATAATCATGACACCCATCATTGTTTTCATTGACCTTAAGATAGCTTATGCCAGTGTGGCGCTTGTGATACTGTTGAGAGCTAGGCGAAACTAAGGCACAGTACTTATATGTGGTAGATATATAAGTGCAACTAAGTAGATGGTAGATTATATAAAATAATATAGCCAGGACATGCAATAGGGAGGAATGGAATCGACTCTTGGAGCAGGCCAAGACCCACCAACGGTTGAAGATGAAGTAGATGGTAGATTTTATAAAAATTAATAATATAGCACCATTAATATTCATTTTTATTACAACAGATTTTAATTGTTACATAAGTTATACTGAATAGAGTAATAAAATATAATATTAACACTAAACAGAAAACTGAATAAATGTCTCTTAAATTTTTAGGAGAGGCCATCAGTTATTACAGACCCTAATAGGTTACCTACTTACAGTTTTCGTCTATTATAAAATCATTTCTATTACCTTATTGAGTACCAAATTAAGGCCTCTATTAGATTAGCCAACTGATTGCAGAAACGTTGTGGGGCACTGGTTTAAACGAGACCTACTACACTTACTGCAATCGGTTGCATGATCTGCAATTGATTGCAAGACAGTTGCAAGCCATGCACCTGCTCGTACAATTGTTAATTTCACGCGTTCGACGTGGGGCATTGATTCAAGTGTAGCCTATTACACGGTGCAACCTATTGCATGCAACTCACCTGCGCGCGCATTCTGCGCACAACGAAGAAATTTCGCTACATGGCGCGCGCGTGCGCGCGCACACACACACACACACATAACACTTTTTACAAACCGCGAGTATCTCAAAAACGAAAAGGAGAATTTTATTGAAACAAAAACCAAAATAAAATGTGCAATTTTTGTCTAAACGTTTCTTGCTGACATCGTATTCTTATATGTCATTAACGGTCTTATCTCTTATAGAAAAAAACTTTGTTGCATGCCGAAAATTTTCCGTACCGCTAATTAACAAAGAAATTTCATGACATGGGACCGTTTTAAGAGTCTGTTCTGGAAAGTTACTAAGGTTACTGGTTGAAATTTATGTTTAAAACCATACTCATACTATAAGGAAAGAATTTTTTATCGGATCAATAGTTTCAGATGTTATCCAGGACAACGAAACAAACAAATTTTACCTCTTTATAATGTTAGTGTTGCGGCGGTCTAACTGTTCGTCGTATGGTGCAGTGGAAAACGAAATAGGAGACGCCAATTAAGTCACTAATCACCAGCATTAATTATCACAATTAACAGTCTGTAATCAACGAGTTAGTCAACAAGATTATACTCTTACAATAATTCAAATTAAATTTGTCCACACCCAACAATAATGCCAACTAACAGAGTCCCGCACAGGTATAAAACAATGACACTTCGTCACAATACTTCGAACCTCACTTGAATAAATCGCCACTTAAACTGAAACTAAGCGGCAGCTGTCTTTGTTTAAATAGATAGCACAAGTGTTCCAGAATAATCAATATTACGCGTCAACACTAGAGCGTAATTGATTGCGGCCTTGAACACAGTGCGTGACCGGAGAAGTCTGGAACATCCTCGATGGTTGACGCATGTTAAGTGTCACGTAATTGTCTTTCTGTAGCAATACGCACGCACACAAACATTACAGCTGGGCTCTGCTGGGATACTCGACAAAGATGTAGAACGTCCTGTAATTGCGTAGCAATAGTATAGACGATAGACTTACTCCGCAACTGGTTGCAGAGCACTTGCAGCCTGTTTTACTACCCAGCAACTAGTTTAAATAGGTTTGAAATCAGTTGCGTAGCGTAATAGAGGCGTAAGAGTCAGGGAGAAGCTCGTGGAAATGCTGCTTAACATTACCTTGTAAAACAATATTTTGGCTTTCATTTTATTTTGATATTGTTTGTGATATATTCATGGAATGTTGTGATACCTTTGTAGACCGTACGATTATTTCACAGAAATAAACAAGATTCTGCGTTTTGCTGTCGTGGACACAGAACACCACAGAGGGAAAACCATTATAGGAAACAGCCTGCGGCCGCCCGCAAATGTTGATGTGTGCGTCTTTGCTTTTGCCAGACGTGCCTCCGCCCTGCTCATACATTCTCACAATCAGCTTATCAGCTCCTTGTTATAACGAACTGAAATGCCGAGCAAACGCTGTGTATCTTTCCAAACCTTCGGTCACTAATACCACATTGTGTGTACACGCATCAGCGACACCCCCATACATAAACAGATTACTAAAATTTACTATGTTATCCATCTACGATGGCTGTTTGGCTGCTTTAACGAGCGCTGATGATAAACGTTAAAAACTTTGGCAATTTTTACAGCTCAATATGTGCACCCGACCAGACGAATTGATATGTCATACACACAAAAGTAGACAACTGGAGAGCATACATAAGACGTAGATAAATAGCCCGCCTATTATAATGTATTCGCCTGTATTTCTTCGCTTTCTTTATTTCCAATTTTTTTTTTAATTTATTTATTTCAGACAAAGTTATAATTTCTGTTGGAGTGTGCAGTTTATTATAAATTTTATCTGGTAAGATTTTTCTTCCTAATTTCTTTCCTCATACAACGATTTTCTTTCCAATATGCCTAATATATATAATTTTTAATCTAAAAATGTTTACTTAAAAATAACATGCCTTCTTTTTTTGTAGTGGTTATTGTTGTTTGGTAACTTTTTGGTGTCTAACTCAGTACCCGCCATATGTAGAAGATAATCATTACAATCTGCTTTAGACTATAATTAAATAAACTCTAAGCTAGGGCTCTCAAAGCAGATAAAATTGAAGATAGCAAAAGAGATCAACAGAAAAAAATACTTAATAGATACATGCTCAGATAAGAAAGTGTGCGGTCACGTTTTTGTTGGTCTTTTGATCTCTTTCTGCCGTTGGCTGATAATTCAACGTATTTTTCTAGCTTCTGCGTTCAGCTGCTGGGTACCCGTTTTCACACCATGTGAGCTGTTTATCGAACTGTTTCGCCTGTTTAAGTGTGTTACTGTTACGCTTTGCTGCAACAACTAGGGTTTAAAAAAGCACAATACGTCCAGTAATATACTATCCGACAGAGAGCAAGCTAGATACAGCACCAACTCAAAGAAAACGACAGACGATAGAAATTACTATATTACGGAGGGTACTAGGAAAGACAAGGTACGATAGGTTAGCGAACAATAGTATAAGAAAAACGTGTAATGTAACAGATATTAAGTCTTGGACTGCGGAAAGAAGAAGGATATGCAATGAATATATATCAAGAATGGATGACACAAGGCTAGTGAAAAAAAGTCAAGAGGTACCCAAACAAACACTAAGAGGAGCGTTGGTCGGCCAAGGAAGAGATGGAGTGACAGCACGTAGGACCGTTGTTATAAAACAGGACAGAGAAAAAGAAGAAGAAGAAGAAGAAGAAGAAGAAGAAGAAGAAGAAGAAGAAGAAGAAGAAGAAGAAGAAGAAGAAGAAGAAGAAGAAGAAGAAGAAGAAGAAGAGGACTTTTACTCTTTTAGAAGGAATTATTTGGACTATTTTTCCTAGTGAAAGCTCGATCGTATATTTTAAATGCTTCACCTAAATTTGCAGCAAATTGTTTTTTCTCCACGCAACATTAAGTAAAGAAAATCATCGTGTCGTTTCTTTATCATCCGAGCATAAACAAACATTGACAGGAAGCTCGAAGTGGGATCTGTGGTCAACTGTAGCTGTCCTGAGTCCTCAGTAAGTGTTACATAATTGCAGAACATGATTGCTAAGAACATGTCTAAACAAAGCCACATATGTGTTGTTACCTCCAGTAGTATTCACAAGAAAACTATATTGTACTAGCTGGATACCCGTGCTTCGCTACGGTGATTATCAGAAAAAAAACAAAATGTAAAATCAGAAAATAGAAATAGGTTATTTGTAAAGCTTAGATACCGGAATTTTGAAACTAAGAGAAACTATTTAAAATATTTAAGCTCGATCAATTTGAAGATGATCAAGCTTGAGATGATCAGTTTGATCAAGCTAGATCAATCAACTATTAAAACTTTAAAAAAATGTTTGTTAAATGAGTTGTTAAAAATGACGCTGTATTATTTAGTTAGAGAGGGAAAGCTAAATTTCTGTTAGAGATTAAGACAGTCATTTATTGTAAGTATAACAATAATAAAATAGGTGGGCTTAGCCCTTTTATCCCTCCACCACCCGTGGTCTTTTGTTCTACGTAGCCAGGCTAATAACTTGCTTAAAATATACTTTTAGTTGCTCCCTTAGATTAAGTTCTCAGGACCTCTCTGTAAACAACATTCCTGGTTTTGGTCTCTGGCTGGAGGATGACCAGGATGTCAGGTGAACTGACTCTGGAGAACGCCACGTACAACTGGCCATGGGAGAAACAGTCACTCCTCAGATCCACACCAGCCACTATCAAACTCTGGTTCTGTGCCTTATTGATGGTCATGGCGTCCTGCAGGAAGGATACAACTAAAAAGCGGCATTATCAGTGTTGCGGTTTTCGCGTTCTTTCGCGGATAGGCGTTAAAACTTTTAAAACTCTTTCTTAGTGAGCACCCAGAAGCCAAGAGGAATATATGTGCCGAACTTAGAACTCAAAATAAACCCTCAACGCCGCCACATATCAAGGAATAGAGGGACAGGGTGAACCGATTCGCGATTATTTTCGCGCCTCCTCGTGGTTATAGGTGAGATAAAAAAAATACTGTTTTATTAACACCCCAAAAGCCTAAAGAAAAGTAAAAAAATAAACATTAGACTTCCAGGAAGCGTACAGTTGGAAAAAAGCTGCATTATCGGTGTCACGGTTTCTAGCGGTTTTCGCGTTTTTTCGCGGTTCGGCGTTAAAGTTTTCATAACCCTTTCTTAGCGAGCACTTAGAAACCAAGAGGAACATACGTGCCGAATTTCAAGTTTGTAGGCTTTATAGTTATGGAGATTTCGTGATGAGTGAGTGTATGAATCAGTGAGTGGTATTTGGCTTCTATATATATAGATTTTAGTTCTGTCTCTTAGGCTTCCACGGCCGGTGTCACAATTATTTAAATTATTATCCGGACTGTAAGGCTGTGGTCTGGTAACATTTTTATTCTGATTGATGTTGCTATTAAAATCAGCCCCACTACTGGAGGCTATCTTTAGGGAAAAAGACTTCTGAACCGACTGACAAGATATGCCCTGTCAGTGAATTACAATACTGTAAACCAAAGGCTGGTTTACTGACGCACATCTTGTCAATCGTTTCAGAAAGCTTTCACTGAAGGTGCGACCGAAACGTCTGATTTTAATATCAACATCAATCGGCATGAAAATGTTGCAATATACTGTGCGTACCACATAGAATTTTGTACCTGTATTGTATCGTGCCTGCAGCCCCCAGTGCATTCACTGCTGTACTCAAAAGTGCAGTTGCAAGTGTTTTTGTATTACCATTAAATTTTAATTACATTGAAGACAGTAATGTATTAATTACATTATGGCAGGATACTTTATTGAACCAATTGAATTACTTTTCGGAAAATATAAAACGTAAAGTTGCAGAATCGAGAAATCGATTCGCACTGTGAAGACAAAGGAATTTTCAAATATATAATGCGTGTTGCTATCAATTTGGCTTTGTATTTTCTGTGTAAGTTATTGTATACTACTACTACTCTCCAGCACTACAGCCCATGGTGAGCCTTGGCCTCCGCTACGACCCGTCTCCACTCATCTCTGTCCACTGCCTTCAGTCTCCAGTTCCTAATGCCCATCTTTCTTAGATCTTCTTCCACATCCTGCTGCCATCTTCTTCGAGGCCTTCCTCTTCTTCTTTTGCCCAGTATCGTTCCACTTAATATAGTTTTGGGCATCCTCGTAACATTCATACGGAATACGTGTCCCAGCCATCTAATTCTGGCTGATTTTATGTGTCTCACCAGGTCTTGTCCACCGATCCACTCATTTATTTCACCGTTATTTCGGATCCTATACATATTCCCTTCCTTCACCGGTCCAAATATCTGTCTCAAAATTCTTCTTTCAAAAATTCTTAGTGCACTTATATCCTTATTTACGAGAGTCCATGTCTCGGATGCATAAGTAACAACAGGTCTGATCAGTGTTTTAAGTTATTGTATACGCGTCTGTATAATTATAATTAGTGGCAAAGTCAGGGGGTATTTGGGAGGGTTATACCCCCCTCCCCCAGGAACGTTGTATTATAAATTCCATTACTACTCTCCTTCACAATATCACTAACTTGTAGACTTGTTGTTCAATACGTTAACTGCTCTCATTCTCATGATTTTCTTCTTTAATTGCAATATCTAGCAATAATTTCTCTCCTGTAACTTCTTTCTCAGCGGCGCAACAACCCATTACTGAGTCAAGGCCTCCTTTAACAGCCTCCCCCAGTTTGTATAACTGACTGGCTGAGAAACTGATAGGTTTCTGCACATAAAAGAGTTTGGCAGATGGCATATGTGTCGTCCGATCCAACCCCCAACCTGGAGGACCAGGAACTTTGATTTCAGGGTGCTCTTTCCCTAGAGAGTTGTTTTCACCTCAGCTGACGAGCTCTCTCTGCCCGGTCGCAGTAGGCTAACTGGCTCAGCCCATGTGTGCAACCGTTGGACTACTATAGCCTCCTCCGCCTCCATACTAGATGGACATCCTGCTGCCGATGTGCACCATCCTCCCAGGCCGGGAGCCAGGATACCCCCAGACTTCCCTGACAGAACCTCCATCTCTCGTTTGCTTACCGATCCACACCGCTAAAGGGATTGGTCACCACAACCTTGGAGTGGATTGCTCTGCGTAACAGGGCCCACCGACGTGTAGGTGAGAGTGGAGTTGGGCTGGAGAGGCTGGTGCATTTCTCTTCTATGAAAGCATACGTTCGTGTCACATTCCTATGGACCTTCTCTCCTGTAACACCTTTTCATAATCATCAGTTTCACAACACGGCGTCGGCAAGGTGCTGCCTGTTCCGCCTTCAAAGATGCTCCACCCACCTCTTCTTGGGTCTACCCACACACCCGTGTCCTATAGCTTAGAATTTCCATACTTGTTTGGCTAGTCTGGAATGCGACATTCTTTCTAAGTGTTTTTCCACCGTTGTTTGTAATCTTTTAATTTTTAATTCCAGTTAAAGACTTGTAGCTCCTTTTTTATGCCCTCAGTACTTTTTCACGTAGACATTTATTTATTTTGCAACTACCGATTTTATGCAGCTACATTTAGTTGTATCCTAAAAACTCCTAATCCTAAGACCTTTACCTAAAAACTCCACTATTTCTTACTTTCGTAAGTTGTCATGTCATGCGTTCTACGTCATTATAATCTGACATACACAGAAATATAAAAAAGTATTGTATGCAATAGAATTCTCCGGTTGCAATAAATTTTATATACGAAAGGCCAATAAAAACAACAATACGATTTATTAAAGCAAAGATATCAATTTAGCTACACTAAACTAAAACAAACAAAAATTTCAAGCCATTCAGAATATTAAGTTAATTAAAATAATTCTAAAATGTCAGAAAATCAGTATCTGAAAAAAAAAGTTAATTTGCTGTTGAAACGTTAAGTGTCGTTGGAACAAAACAAATTAAAAGTAAATAATCTGTTTGTATAATATTTATTGTGTTTACATTACTCTAATAATAAAAATATTACGTAACATTTTCAATATATAGGCCTGTGCGGCAATAATCTGATTATTAAACAAATATTACAAAAAACAAATTAAATTTAAACCTCATTAAATTCAGTTTTAGTGGTATTCAACTCCAGTCTATAAAAAATACGTTACCAACTTAATCTGCAATGCTTTTGTATAAAAATAACAATACTATAATATTTATGACTAAAGTTATCTCAAGATATACTTTTTTCCTTTAGGAACATGTTTCGAGAGATCTTGTTCTCCCATCTTCAGCCTTCGCCATCTTGTTTCTGGTGAAGTATTTGTGTGTTGGCTTCTGGATGTTATTCAGGTAGTTTGTTGGTCTTTGGTCCTTTAAAGTTGCATTATTGTGTGTGGTTGTGGTATCTGTTTTTGTATTTTGTGTATTTTCGATGTTGAGTGCTTTGAATATTGTGTCATGTTTTGTATTGATTTGTATTTGTTCTGGTATTAATTTGTTTTGTGTTTTATGTTTGTAAATCTGTAAATTTTCCAAAATGTTCATTATGGTGCCTTTGTGTGAATAATGCGACTTTAAAGGACCAAAGACCAACAAACTACCTCAATAACATCCAGAAGCCAACACACAAATACTTCACCAGAAACAAGATGGCGAAGGCTGAAGATGGGAGAACAAGATCTCCCGAAACATGTTCCTAAAGGAAAAAATATATCTTGAGGTAAATTAGTTATAAGTATTATAGTATTATATACATCAAGAAACGGACTGTAGCAGAAAGTGATTGAAAAAATAACAATGTATAACTAATTACAAATCATTCCTTGACCATATTTCAAATTAAGTTAAACAAGAAGTTACATACAAAACGTATGCAATTTCTTAAAAAATACATGTAACTGTACGTTTCCAAGAACTGTATTTATTTCTGACGCTTCTTGCGTGTCACAATCACATAACAAGTACATTAATATGTAGAGTAGGTTTGCTTCTCTTGTCGTTAATTATTACACAACACACGAATGTTTGCAATTCCATTTACTATTTATATGGCAGTGGTCATCGTGGGCAGTAGGTCACTAAAACCTGAGTCTTGGGTACGATTCCACAGCAGGTTAAATTATTGTCACATGCATCATGATTGTTGGTGCGGTTAGTAAATTTTATTCAGTTCATAAATAATAGAAGTGTTATACTTTGGAATGACATTAACAGGTACATAGGGAGATTTACATATCGGACTCTATTCGTAAAAGAAGATAACGCTGAACGGAGTATAAATGCGAGCGACGGTCAGTCAGTTTACGTCGGGCGATTACTCAGTGTGTCCAAGTGGTTATAGAGAAAAGTGATTATTGTGCGGGACTCTACTAGTTGACATTATTATTGGTGTGGACAAATTAACTTGAATTATTGTACGAGTATAATCTTGTTCAATAACTTGTTGATTACAAACTGTTATTTGTGATAAATTAAAGCTGATGATTAGTGATTTAATTGGTGTCTTGTATTTTGTTTACCACTGTACATATGACTGTCAGTGAGACTGTCGTAACAGGATGCCTTTGTTTCATGGCATTTGACGAGCATTTTGTTTTTACTCTTTGTACACACTTACGAACCAGCACTGCAATAGCGTACAATAGAAAACGGGAGACGGCTTTTGTTTTGTGTATCCGGCTGTATTTTGTTTTGTGCTCATTGTTGGTTAATTGTTCCAAAAATCATGTGATGTTTAATGTCTTATTTTCTATGACTTATATATCCCTATCTTTTGATAACTAAACGTTCCTCAATTAATAAGAATCATTACTGTATTTTTTTTTCTACGACATAGATGTAGCAATTAAAAGGTGTATGACAGTGATTGATAAAATTAAGAGTAGTAATACAGAAGAATTTCCGATTTTACAAAATAGTGAGGTATGTAAACTTAAATGTAAGAATTGTAGTAAATTGTACGTAGGCGAAACCGGCCGTAAGTTCGAGTATAGACTGGTGGATCATAAAAGAGGGGAAGGAAATAGGATATCCAGTTTACTATATGCTAGGGATTTTGTTGAAGAAAACCATAAATTTGTTTATTAATCCGTTAGAGGAATATGAAATTATGAAGGTTGAACATAATTCGGTCGAAAGAAAATTGAGATAAGAACTTGAAATACTAAAGGAAACAAAAAAGTATTTTAATAGTTTAATTAATTCAAAGGCGAAATTTTTTAATTAAGTTGTTTTTTACCACATATTAAGGAAGAGAGAGATGTAGAACATAAAGTTTGCTAGCAGTCTGATACTTAGTGGTTGGAAAAGTACCAGGTCATAATGGAATATTACCAGGCAGCAAAGGAAAAGTAATGTGACAAGGGGTGGTGACTCGCCTGGCTAAGGCGTACCAAGGGTGTTTACCTGCTATGTTTGTTTATGTCATGTTGACGCTTCCGGGTTGTAAATAAGATATATTAAGGGGTAAAGGTTTCTAGGTAGGTTGTTGTGTTCCATCTGAAGATAAGCCGAGAGACTTGAAAGCGTTTATGGAAAGTATAATCGCGTGTTAGTGGTTGCAATACAAGTTTTGTAAACATTAGACTTAACCACTAAATTGTGTTTATCTTTCCATTACTCTATCGTTATTTACTGACTAACTGTGTACATTCAGAACTATAGTAAGCCTAAACCGCTAACAATAACATATCGCGGCCGCATATTAGAAAAGGCAGTGTGTATCGATTTGCACTGTCGGTAATTAAAAACGGTAAATGAAAGTGAATAACTAACGCAAAACTTTCTGATGAATGTATCATATCTGCAGCTCCACTGCATTTACCTAATTACCTCGCTTCCTGCATTACCTATATAGTTTGATCACATTGAATACCGCACTATACTATGTGAGGAGGCGGCTTTTGTTTTGTGTACCCGGTAGTATTTTGTTTGTTACTTATTGTTCCACATGTTGTAATTGTCAATTGTAAGTAATGTTATTATATCATAATTTTACTTAAAAGTAAGGCTATAGAAATTTTTAGTTGACATTTGGCAATAGATACAGCTGTCAGACAGTAAACTAAACAAGCTGATGTTTTGAACACAAAAATTGTTTTAGGAAATTTTCCGGGTTGGTAAAAATGTCATCCTCTTTTTTCAATAAGCGTGACTGTCAAGGAAGTAATAATCGTAAACAGTAGTTTATGTGGTACCAAAGGTTTCTTAAGCTCTTATCTGAACAAGCAGCTGTGGAGAGATCAAAAGCCAATCTGTTAGGACAACAGAAGGCAGATTTATGAAAAACATAGGAAATCTGGCGAGACACATAAAATAAGAATTAATGGTGACAAGGTCCAGACAGAACACATAAATGTCGCCATGAAGTTGATATCCTTTTGGGGTAAGTCAAGTAATGGGTCACAAGTGTGAAGGCAGGTGTTGTACTCCGTGAAGACTTTAATTTAAAGTAGTAAAACCCCACGAAAATTGTGATGTTGGGCCACATGATACAGTCTTTGACTAATAGTAAGAAGTCTTATAAAAATTGTTAACAAACTTCCCTCACTTTAACTAGTTTTAGCCAATCATATTTAAGGTTTTAGAAATAAGAGAAGGGAACAGTTCCACTACTATGAATAAGGGTAACACTCACAATTTTTGTTTAAAAAGCCAAGCAAATGCTGAAGAAAACAGATCTGCTGAGAGAGCTTATGTCTGTCTCACTTTGACTTGTTCTTTGATCTGAATTAGAAGGTGTTCTAATAGAGCCTCTCTAGCCAGTGATAGTCAGTCGTAGTTTTGTTCTTTGTTAATTTTTAAAAAGTAACTATAGTAGTTACAATAATTTGTTGAGACTAAGTACTAGTAACTGAAGGTATTTAGAGTTAAGTAAAAGTAATTAGACTGTTTGAATTAAGTGAATTTCAAGAATTATTATTGTAAAAAGATTCTAAAAGTGTTGTATTTACAGGTGATCAATAAATTGTCTTCAGGGAAGAACGTTTCATATCAATGATTTAAATTCACCTCCGAAGCCACAACAACGAACAGTTGTACCCTAGCAGCCACTAATAGGTTACAATACACAAATCATCTGATGTTTATTATCTTACAAGCTGTTACCCGAGGCTTCACACGCGAATATTTGACTTTTAATAAGTATTTTAATGTAATTTTTATTGTCTATGTGTATATGGCGTTCTGTCAGCTCGTATAACAATTTTGTACTCATTAGTCAAATTCTCTCTAAAGCTGTTTTCAATACTTGTACTATTTTAACTTGTACTAAATTATTATGTTGGTGCAACAGCCTTTGGAGATTTAAAAGTTCCCGTTTATAAAGCCTTTGGAGATGTTTATAAAGTACCTGTTAAACCAAAACGTTATATTCTTTATTTTAAGAGTTACTGTGTTAGAATCATTGTATAACACATTAAACGTTATGTTTTCCTCAACCATGGCTTTTATTTATTTCAGCAGTAAACTAAAAACCAACATCGTTGTCACCTAACCTCACAAATGAAAACAACACGTATTTTCGCTCTGCATTAAGTAATAGGACAATTTACAATTAGTACACTTCTTTCCCACATCGTAATATATCGATACAATCGCATATTATATAAAACATCGAAAATGTACTGCAGGAATGGATAAATGTACAGTTCCGATGACGCTAAATAGCTTTTGTTTATTTATTTGTTACTATGGTAATTAATTCTGGTCTCCATGGTGTTGTTGACATCTTTAGTGTTAGTATTTAATATATTTCATTACATATTCATTTCATCATCAGAAATACGTATAAACATAAATTTTATAATTGTTTAAGACAATTAAAAAATATATATACGTGTCTGTATACAAAATTACAAAATATATCGATACAATTGTATATTAAAAACATTAAAAACTGCAGGAACGGATAAAGGTACAATTCCGATGCCGCTAAATATCATTTGTTTACTTACTTGTTACTATGGTAGTTAATTCTGGTTTCCATGGTGTTTTTGACATCTTTATACGCGTCAACGATAAGGCATAATTAAAAGGGCCTAAATCGTACGAAAGGGGCAAAATATCAAATTCCAAGTTAGACAGTACTTTTCGTGTCAATGGTTACCTGTGCACAATTTGGTGTACACCGTGGCAATCGGTGTAACGGTGTGGATTTGTATTCAGACTTTGAGTTATATATATATATATATATATATATATATATATATATATATATATATATATATAGAGAGAGAGAGAGAGAGAGAGAGAGAGAGAAAGAGAGAGAGAGAGAGATGGACTATATCTTCTATATTCCTTTCTTTTACCTTTCTTTTAAAAGTTAACGTTCCTCGTGTAATTTGAATCATTACACTATCGTTATTTACTGAATGACTGTCTATATTGAAGTGACAACAAACACAAAACTCTTCGGGCAATGTATCTATCGTGCCTACAGCCCCAGTGCATTACCTAATTATCTCGCTTCCTGCATTACCAAAACAGTTTAGTCACATTGATGACATTAGTATATTAACTAAGTCGTGCTATTATGTCAACAAAAAACTATTGGACGCATAATTGGTGGGAAACAAGATAGACTCAGATTAAATTTTATAACTTCATGAATGTTTGTTCCCATCGTATTTTTGGTTCTACAATGTGACTGCAAACGAAAAAGACTTAAATAAGATGGACCCAGCTGAGAAGCGTTATTCTTGCGATAAGTGGAGCTATGTTCACAGGATTTAATGAAATAACAGGTTCACCAATGAGAAAATAACGCAGGACTTAAGAATTTCATTATAAACAGAAGACTCGAAGAGCATCAAATGATGTGGAA
Source organism: Magicicada septendecula (assembly GCA_034769895.1). Classification (NCBI taxonomy): domain Eukaryota; kingdom Metazoa; phylum Arthropoda; class Insecta; order Hemiptera; family Cicadidae; genus Magicicada; species Magicicada septendecula. Next base: position 839,890,561 of record CM068368.1, read on the forward strand.
AAGTGCACGTTTACAGATTGAGTAGAAAACGGAATAGAATTTCACGACATACTTTTGCATTATCAACCTAAAGATAATAGAGATTTTTCTGAGATCTCGCAAGAGATGTTGAAGGACGCTACATGTGACGTTTAGTCTAAACGTGATAGGAGAAGAAGATTGTAGGGCTATTAGGAACGTTCTTCATATAAAACAGTCTTGGTCAGTTGCGACGCAACAACGTACTATATGTAAAACGGTCTTGGTCAGTTGCGACGCAACAACGTACTTTATATAAAACGGTCTTGGTCAGTTGCGACGCAACAACGTTCTTTATATAAAACGGTCTTGGTCAGTTGCGACGCAACAACGTACGTTATATAAAACGGTCTTGGTCAGTTGCGACGCAACAACGTACTTTATATAAAACGGTCTTGGTCAGTTGCGACGCAACAACGTACTTTATATATAACGGTCTTGGTCAGTTGCGACGCAACAACGTACTTTATATATAACGGTCTTGGTCAGTTGCGACGCAACAACGAACTTTATATAAAACGGACTTGGTCAGTTGCGACGCAACAACGTTCTTTATATAAAACGGTCTTGGTCAGTTGCGACGCAACAACGTACTTTACATAAAACGGTCTTGGTCAGTTGCGACGCAACAACGTTCTTTATATAAAACGGTCTTGGTCAGTTGCGACGCAACAACGTTCTTTATATAAAACGGTCTTGGTCAGTTGCGACGCAACAACGTTCTTTATATAAAACGGTCTTGGTCAGTTGCGACGCAACAACGTACTTTATATAAAACGGTCTAGGTCAGTTGCGACGCAACAACGTACTTTACATAAAACGGTCTTGGTCAGTTGCGACGCAACAACGTTCTTTATATAAAACGGTCTTGGTCAGTTGCGACGCAACAACGTTCTTTATATAAAACGGTCTTGGTCAGTTGCGACGCAACAACGTACTTTATATAAAACGGTCTTGGTCAGTTGCGACGCAACAACTTACTTTATATAAAACGGTCTTGGTCAGTTGCGACGCAACAACGTACTTTATATAAAACGGTCTTGGTCAGTTGCGACGCAACAACGTACTTTATATAAAACGGTCTTGGTCAGTTGCGACGCAACAACGTTCTTTATATAAAACGGTCTTGGTCAGTTGCGACGCAACAACGTTCTTTATATAAAACGGTCTTGGTCAGTTGCGACGCAACAACGTTCTTTATATAAAACGGTCTTGGTCAGTTGCGACGCAACAACGTTCTTTATATAAAACGGTCTTGGTCAGTTGCGACGCAACAACGTTCTTTATATAAAACGGTCTTGGTCAGTTGCGACGCAACAACGTACTTTATATATAACGGTCTTGGTCAGTTGCGACGCAACAACGTACTTTATATAAAACGGACTTGGTCAGTTGCGACGCAACAACGTTCTTTATATAAAACGGTCTTGGTCAGTTGCGACGCAACAACGTACTTTACATAAAACGGTCTTGGTCAGTTGCGACGCAACAACGTTCTTTATATAAAACGGTCTTGGTCAGTTGCGACGCAACAACGTTCTTTATATAAAACGGTCTTGGTCAGTTGCGACGCAACAACGTTGTTTATATAAAACGGTCTTATAACAAAAAAAAAAAAAAAAATTTCGAAAAGTTTTATTTTATAATTTGCAGTAAGGAATGTCGCTGAAAGCAATAACGAAGGGTGTATGTGTGGAAAACATATTTTGTAAGGGACAAAAGGGGAACGAGCAAGCAAGCTGTAGTGACGGACACGTCATAAATTTCGTAGACAGCTGCGACGCGTACCCTGTTAACAGAGTTCACTGCTCCGGGTACGTAGAACACCAGTTTTTTGTGAAAACACATTGATTCCATAGAAAACTACATACAATGTGTACAGAGCCATTAAAGGAGAAAAGGCTTAACTATGGTCAAGCATACATGCGTACGCCAGCTGTCAGGAGAAAGCGACGAAGGGTGGATTGATTTGAAGGACTCCAGCGGTCGATGACAGGGTTTTGACCTTACTTGGAAACGAAAGCGCAGAGAGTACGTCCAAACTCAAGGATGGGGTGTTGCCTGGCAATTAAAAGAAAAAACCAACTTTCAAAGAAGGGTAGGCGAGGCCCTTGAACAACAATAGATAATAACGGCAGAGCGAAGAAGTCAAGAAACAATGAAAATGGAAGAGAAACTCAGAGTTGTCACTGAAGATTTTAGAAAAAACGACAGATAAAATTTATTGCTGCGTTGTCTGGAAATGACAACGACCTCAAAATATGAAGCAAGGGAAGAATCTGGTGGGGAACCAGAAGCCCTATCAGAGAACGCCTTTGAAAAGATGGGTAGTATTTGGACTTGGAGGGAAAAACATGAAACCAATAAGGAAACGGCGTCGTTGGAATCAGAAGTCTGGTGGGAGATTTGTTAAGGAAAATATAGGAAGGAGACAGGAACGCGCTCGAGAGTTCTAGCTGAGATACGGACGCGAGAGGAGTTCTAACTAAAATACGGACGCGAGAGGAGTTCTAACGAAATTTCGGACGAGAGTGGAGTGAAGTCCGTGACGGAGGAAATTAGCATTTTATCGAACTTAGAATAATTCGATACACAGTGTGAGAAGGTAGTTTTCGAACTTATAACAAATTAATACAGTCATTACAAGCAAACGAACTATGAAGTAGAGTCACACTATTAGCCTACCAGTGAACATTAACTGAAACAAATAGAAATCAGACAATAATGTAATTTCAGTGTATAAAAAAAAAACACTTTACAACAATAACTTGTAAGAACGATTAACAACACAAACTACATTCATGAACACTTAATAACCAGACATACCGCAACAATGGTGCGTGATATTAATTCAGATCTGATGTACAACAGAGAACGCTAACTTTTATTCATAAATTATAATCCGAATGCGTGGAGTTGGTGAGTGAAGTGTCTGTGAGTGACATCGTGGAATTCATCCAGTGCCATCTATCATCTGGAGGAGTTATCTGCACGATTCTAGAACGATCGACATGGGGGAATCATCACCGCAACTACCGAGTGATTGGATATTCGAATACCAAGTATAGTAAAACATGTCTTAATTAATTTAGATCCACTGTCTGTCATCTCAAAGAATCCACACACAATAAAATTCAATAAAGTAATCGTAAAGGAATTAAAGAAATCGATTCTAAAGTTTGTGTAGAAGTAAAATTATCATTGTGTATCAGTTTGGAGTAATGTTTATTTCCAAGTTCTAAATGAATCCGTAATTACAAAATATAGTAACAGCTTAAGAGATATTCATATTAAGAATTCATAAGAAGAGGCTAAACATTATAATTTACTTAATGTACTAAACGCAATTGATGAATGATCATTAATATGCAACTATTAGATTCAGAGTTTGGATAACTAATTTTATTACTGTATTATTTTGATAGTTACAATTTAATGAGTATTCAATTTTATTAATGTATTATTTTGATATGTACAATTTAATGAGTATTCAATTTTATTAATGTATTATTTTGATAGTTACAATTTAATGAGTATTCAATTTTGTTAATGTATTATTGTTTGATATTTACGATTTAGCCATGAGTATTAAATTTTGGTAATGTGTTAATTTATATATTTACAAGTACTAATGAGTACATAGAATTTTGTGCTACTTTAATATTTACAAGTAATAGCAAACTAATGTGAATAAATTTAAGAATTATCAGTAGCAATGAGCATTTATTATTATTTTAACCCTGAGATAAAGAGAATAAACAAAATTTATTGTTAAATTGACGCACACAACGTCGGGCATAGTTTATTGTTAAATTGGCGTCCACCGCTGGGCGTAAACGGGTACAAACTCGTTATATTGTTAAATTGGCGTCCACACGCGGGACATTAAATAAACAATAACAATATTTATTGTTAAATTGGCGCCGCACCGCACGGCTTGATAAAATAGTAAGCTAGGGCAGTGACAGACAGTGGCTAGCAATAAGTTTAAAATAAGTACATGTAAGTAGCTTAAGCTATATTATTGTTGTCGTATATCGGTCTCTAAGTCTCTGAATGATAACCCGAAGTCAAGCTAAAATGGCATCTAGTGGAGAGAATTCAAATGAGTTTGATGTCAATAACCAGATGGGCTATGAGCAGCCTGAGGACGGAAACGTAATGAATGAAGAAAGCTCAACAACCGGTGCAGGAACTAGGGCCGGGGGACCGCAATCACAGTCGCAGTTATCTGAAGCAAATTTTCAAATGTTAATGGCATTGATGAAACAACAATTTGAAGAATCAAAAAAACAATTTGAAGAATCAAAAATGCAACATGAAGAGACAATAAGGAAGATTGAAGAAACGAAAAAACAGAATGAAGAGAAAGGTAAACAACTCGTCGAGAAATTAGACAAAGAAATAGAGTTAATGAGAAGAGATTTACGAGGACAAAACCACCAGGTGGGTACTGATTTACAAAAACAATCAGAAAAATTGGAAGAAAACAAATTAGATGGAAATACTATGGATCAAATTGACACCGAGTATCAATCTTTAACAACTAAAGCATTGTCTGAACATCATATCTCAAGATCAAAAGAAAGATCTACAATTATTAATGGTAGATATGAAGGTGATAAAGACACTTGTACTGTGTTTGTTAGCAACTTACCAAACACAACTACAAAAAAGAAAATAATCAAATATTTCAGGAAGTTTGGTACGGTTGTAAATACGAGATTGCGATATGCTGCAGTATCTGATCCACGATTTCCCAAAAGACGTACTATCATTAAGAAAGAGTTTCATAAAGACAGAACAAATATCCATGCATATGTACGTTTTACTGATGAAAATAGTGCATATCGTGCTTTGGAAGCAAATGGTAATGTGTATGAGGGTTACCACCTGAGAATTGAGTCAGCTAACACGAAGGCTGAAGAAAAGCAGAGGATTAAAAAGAACAAATTGAATACTACAGTTAATATTACCAGTACTGATAGAAAAATTAGAAGTAGGACTGGGGAAGTACGTAAAAATTTTGAAACCAAACCTGAGATTAAGAAGATGAAAAACCGTTGTGATGAGTATCAAGGGCGAACTGCGTTAGCACGAAAGAAGAAAAGGATGAAATTTGCTGGACTATTCAAGAATATTGTGAAGATTGGTATGAGAACGAAAGGAAGATTTCAAGCGATCGATATGAGATGTCTTAGAAGTCTTGAAAACAAAACATCATTATGTGAGTACGCGGACAGGAAAACGAAAATAATTAAAACGCCACAAGCTGTCAAAAAACGTATTTGTAAGAGGGTTGAAAAGAAGAAACGACAAAAAAAACCAGCGCGTACATAAATAATGGTAATATGACCGGGGAAAATTGTCGAAAAAAGGAGGGAGAGAACCACTTTCAACACTGTCATAAAAGAGAGAGAGAGCGAGAGGTCATAAATTCCTTAGTTGTCAACGACCCACTGCAGGGTAAGTGTGAAACGAAACTCACGCATTCAATACCCTTACTACCCTTACTAATTACCAACAAAATGTGTTGTAACGGAACTCACTTAACAAAACGTACAACTATGCCTCCACAAATAGAAAATTAAAAGTAATTAAATGTAACGGATTAAAGAAAACAATCTTAAGAATATCCGAAAATTTAATAATTAAGTTAGATAATATTGGGTAAAATACCCTAGATAAGAACTGGTTGTGTAAGATTACATTAACCGAAGAAAATAAATAGATATGAATATAATATGAATAAAATTAAATAAATGGTAAATAAAAACATTGCCGTGAAAGTACGGAATATTAATGAAGAAAATTATAGCGAATTAAATAGTAAGATGAGTTATACGAAGGAGCAGAAGGAAATTGATCATTTAGGAATGAAGGTCACGAATGGATAAACAAATGAGAGTTATGCATACCCAGGAAATAAGTGATATGGATTGAAACAAAAGCACCACCAGGGCATGACAACATGAAGAACCCGAAAAAAAAAAATGGGCTTTCCTCGACCAAAAGGCACCAGAAGGCTGAAGTAGCTGTGATTAAGGAATGCTGGGAATGGGATTATTAATAATATACCCAAAGCACCGATATCCAATCTCTGGGAACTGCAAGTAAAGGGGTAAGGGGTTATGTAATAATGTCCAGATGCCTGGTAGGGAGATCGTTTGCAATTGCGTTGTTTAAAATAGAAATATCATTCAGCGTCTTAGGAGGGCCTATCAAAAATGTAAAAGAATTATTATAATTTGCTAGAACAATTAATGAAATGTCTTAGTAATAACACGAGATAAAAGAAAATAGAAATAAGAAAGCAAGTGTATAAAATGAATTATATTTTAATGATTAGTTGTCATAGTCAATAAATGTCGTGTTAATGATTATGAATAAAAAAATTAATGATAATAGATGTCAATAAGAGTGAAGAAGATAGAAGGGTAAATGTTTAAATGATATATATGTGAAGACAATTAATAGAATTGTGAGAGAAATATTCAAGTTGTAGGTATTTAAGATCATGTTTAAGTAAGGACAACTTACAAGCTTAGTATAAAATTGTATAATATAATTGTGTTCCAAAATGTTAGTAAATAGAAAAGAAAAAAAGTTTTTTTTAGTGAAAATGCTAGCGAGATATCAGAAAGTATGGAATAACCAGAGACAGTAATAATAAAATAGGTTAGAAAACTATAGTGAATTAGGATATAGAAATACGTATTATTATTATTAATACCAATGTGCTGTTTATAATTTAGTGATGATAGAAAGTATGATGGTCACTAAGAATTCTATATATATGTGGTAAGTTTTTTTTTTAGCCAATTAATTTGGAGATATTGATGCATATTTTAGTAAGTTGTGACATAAAAATTAGATGTATTAAAGGATACAAAGAAAATTAATCCTAAAGGCAAGAAATATTAATACCCGTATCGAATAATTTGTGTAATTGAATTTTGTAGATATTGAAATATTATATGAAGAATAGTTAAGGAGAATTACAAATTTAGTTTAAGATTTTGACTAAATATAAATTTGTAAATATAATAACATGTTAATTAGAGTGAAAGAAAAACGGATTCACTTAGAATGTTGAAAGCGAAAGTACTTTAAGGGGCTGGGGTGTGTTTACCATTATGTAACGAACCTTTTTCTGTTACGCTGAGAATATAGGTCAACGAGTAAATGTAAACAACACTATACTAGGTCCAATGAAGAACGAGCCACTACAAGGCAACACAAAGTACACATATTGGGAAGCAGATTTTGGCATTTAAACCTTACTGAAAGGGCGCAAAATTTTGGATCAATTTTGGATGTACAGAGTCCATCCAAACTGACAAAAATTTGGGGACAATATAACAAAAAAAAAAAAAAATTTCGAAAAGTTTTATTTTATAATTTGCAGTAAGGAATGTCGCTGAAAGCAATAACGAAGGGTGTATGTGTGGAAAACATATTTTGTAAGGGACAAAAGGGGAACGAGCAAGCAAGCTGTAGTGACGGACACGTCATAAATTTCGTAGACAGCTGCGACGCGTACCCTGTTAACAGAGTTCACTGCTCCGGGTACGTAGAACACCAGTTTTTTGTGAAAACACATTGATTCCATAGAAAACTACATACAATGTGTACAGAGCCATTAAAGGAGAAAAGGCTTAACTATGGTCAAGCATACATGCGTACGCCAGCTGTCAGGAGAAAGCGACGAAGGGTGGATTGATTTGAAGGACTCCAGCGGTCGATGACAGGGTTTTGACCTTACTTGGAAACGAAAGCGCAGAGAGTACGTCCAAACTCAAGGATGGGGTGTTGCCTGGCAATTAAAAGAAAAAACCAACTTTCAAAGAAGGGTAGGCGAGGACCTTGAACAACAATAGATAATAACGGCAGAGCGAAGAAGTCAAGAAACAATGAAAATGGAAGAGAAACTCAGAGTTGTCACTGAAGATTTTAGAAAAAACGACAGATAAAATTTATTGCTGCGTTGTCTGGAAATGACAACGACCTCAAAATATGAAGCAAGGGAAGAATCTGGTGGGGAACCAGAAGCCCTATCAGAGAACGCCTTTGAAAAGATGGGTAGTATTTGGACTTGGAGGGAAAAACATGAAACCAATAAGGAAACGGCGTCGTTGGAATCAGAAGTCTGGTGGGAGATTTGTTAAGGAAAATATAGGAAGGAGACAGGAACGCGCTCGAGAGTTCTAGCTGAGATACGGACGCGAGAGGAGTTCTAACTAAAATACGGACGCGAGAGGAGTTCTAACGAAATTTCGGACGAGAGTGGAGTGAAGTCCGTGACGGAAGAAATTAGCATTTTATCGAACTTAGAATAATTCGATACACAGTGTGAGAAGGTAGTTTTCGAACTTATAACAAATTAATACAGTCATTACAAGCAAACGAACTATGAAGTAGAGTCACACTATTAGCCTACCAGTGAACATTAACTGAAACAAATAGAAATCAGACAATGTAATTTCAGTGTATAAAAAAAAAACACTTTACAACAATAACTTGTAAGAACGATTAACAACACAAACTACATTCATGAACACTTAATAACCAGACATACCGCAACAATGGTGCGTGATATTAATTCAGATCTGATGTACAACAGAGAACGCTAACTTTTATTCATAAATTATAATCCGAATGCGTGGAGTTGGTGAGTGAAGTGTCTGTGAGTGACATCGTGGAATTCATCCAGTGCCATCTATCATCTGGAGGAGTTATCTGCACGATTCTAGAACGATCGACATGGGGGAATCATCACCGCAACTACCGAGTGATTGGATATTCGAATACCAAGTATAGTAAAACATGTCTTAATTAATTTAGATCCACTGTCTGTCATCTCAAAGAATCCACACACAATAAAATTCAATAAAGTAATCGTAAAGGAATTAAAGAAATCGATTCTAAAGTTTGTGTAGAAGTAAAATTATCATTGTGTATCAGTTTGGAGTAATGTTTATTTCCAAGTTCTAAATGAATCCGTAATTACAAAATATAGTAACAGCTTAAGAGATATTCATATTAAGAATTCATAAGATGAGGCTAAACATTATAATTTACTTAATGTACTAAACGCAATTGATGAATGATCATTAATATGCAACTATTAGATTGAGAGTTTGGATAACTAATTTTATTACTGTATTATTTTGATAGTTACAATTTAATGAGTATTCAATTTTATTAATGTATTATTTTGATATGTACAATTTAATGAGTATTCAATTTTATTAATGTATTATTTTGATAGTTACAATTTAATGAGTATTCAATTTTGTTAATGTATTATTGTTTGATATTTACGATTTAGCCATGAGTATTAAATTTTGGTAATGTGTTAATTTATATATTTACAAGTACTAATGAGTACATAGAATTTTGTGCTACTTTAATATTTACAAGTAATAGCAAACTAATGTGAATAAATTTAAGAATTATCAGTAGCAATGAGCATTTATTATTATTTTAACCCTGAGATAAAGAGAATAAACAAAATTTATTGTTAAATTGACGCACACAACGTCGGGCATAGTTTATTGTTAAATTGGCGTCCACCGCTGGGCGTAAACGGGTACAAACTCGTTATATTGTTAAATTGGCGTCCACACGCGGGACATTAAATAAACAATAACAATATTTATTGTTAAAGTCTTGGTCAGTTGCGACGCAACAACGTTCTTTATATAAAACGGTCTTGGTCAGTTGCGACGCAACAACGTACTTTATATAAAACGGTCTTCGTCAGTTGCGACGCAACAACGTTCTTTATATAAAACGGTCTTGGTCAGTTGCGACGCAACAACGTTCTTTATATAAAACGGTCTTGGTCAGTTGCGACGCAACAACTTACTTTATATAAAACGGTCTTGGTCAGTTGCGACGCAACAACGTACTTTATATAAAACGGTCTTGGTCAGTTGCGACGCAACAACGTTCTTTATATAAAACGGTCTTGGTCAGTTGCGACGCAACAACTTACTTTATATAAAACGGTCTTGGTCAGTTGCGACGCAACAACGTACTTTATATAAAACGGTCTTGGTCAGTTGCGACGCAACAACGTACTTTATATAAAACGGTCTTGGTCAGTTGCGACGCAACAACGTACTTTATATATAACGGTCTTGGTCAGTTGCGACGCAACAACGTTCTTTATATAAAACGGTCTTGGTCAGTTTCGACGCAACAACGTACTTTATATAAAACGGTCTTGGTCAGTTGCGACGCAACAACGTACTTTATATAAAACGGTCTTGGTCAGTTGCGACGCAACAACGTTCTTTATATAAAACGGTCTTGGTCAGTTGCGACGCAACAACTTACTTTATATAAAACGGTCTTGGTCAGTTGCGACGCAACAACGTACTTTATATAAAACGGTCTTGGTCAGTTGCGACGCAACAACGTTCTTTATATAAAACGGTCTTGGTCAGTTGCGACGCAACAACGTTGTTTATATAAAACGGTCTTATAACAAAAAAAAAAAAAATTTCGAAAAGTTTTATTTTATAATTTGCAGTAAGGAATGTCGCTGAAAGCAATAACGAAGGGTGTATGTGTGGAAAACATATTTTGTAAGGGACAAAAGGGGAACGAGCAAGCAAGCTGTAGTGACGGACACGTCATAAATTTCGTAGACAGCTGCGACGCGTACCCTGTTAACAGAGTTCACTGCTCCGGGTACGTAGAACACCAGTTTTTTGTGAAAACACATTGATTCCATAGAAAACTACATACAATGTGTACAGAGCCATTAAAGGAGAAAAGGCTTAACTATGGTCAAGCATACATGCGTACGCCAGCTGTCAGGAGAAAGCGACGAAGGGTGGATTGATTTGAAGGACTCCAGCGGTCGATGACAGGGTTTTGACCTTACTTGGAAACGAAAGCGCAGAGAGTACGTCCAAACTCAAGGATGGGGTGTTGCCTGGCAATTAAAAGAAAAAACCAACTTTCAAAGAAGGGTAGGCGAGGCCCTTGAACAACAATAGATAATAACGGCAGAGCGAAGAAGTCAAGAAACAATGAAAATGGAAGAGAAACTCAGAGTTGTCACTGAAGATTTTAGAAAAAACGACAGATAAAATTTATTGCTGCGTTGTCTGGAAATGACAACGACCTCAAAATATGAAGCAAGGGAAGAATCTGGTGGGGAACCAGAAGCCCTATCAGAGAACGCCTTTGAAAAGATGGGTAGTATTTGGACTTGGAGGGAAAAACATGAAACCAATAAGGAAACGGCGTCGTTGGAATCAGAAGTCTGGTGGGAGATTTGTTAAGGAAAATATAGGAAGGAGACAGGAACGCGCTCGAGAGTTCTAGCTGAGATACGGACGCGAGAGGAGTTCTAACTAAAATACGGACGCGAGAGGAGTTCTAACGAAATTTCGGACGAGAGTGGAGTGAAGTCCGTGACGGAAGAAATTAGCATTTTATCGAACTTAGAATAATTCGATACACAGTGTGAGAAGGTAGTTTTCGAACTTATAACAAATTAATACAGTCATTACAAGCAAACGAACTATGAAGTAGAGTCACACTATTAGCCTACCAGTGAACATTAACTGAAACAAATAGAAATCAGACAATAATGTAATTTCAGTGTATAAAAAAAAAAACACTTTACAACAATAACTTGTAAGAACGATTAACAACACAAACTACATTCATGAACACTTAATAACCAGACATACCGCAACAATGGTGCGTGATATTAATTCAGATCTGATGTACAACAGAGAACGCTAACTTTTATTCATAAATTATAATCCGAATGCGTGGAGTTGGTGAGTGAAGTGTCTGTGAGTGACATCGTGGAATTCATCCAGTGCCATCTATCATCTGGAGGAGTTATCTGCACGATTCTAGAACGATCGACATGGGGGAATCATCACCGCAACTACCGAGTGATTGGATATTCGAATACCAAGTATAGTAAAACATGTCTTAATTAATTTAGATCCACTGTCTGTCATCTCAAAGAATCCACACACAATAAAATTCAATAAAGTAATCGTAAAGGAATTAAAGAAATCGATTCTAAAGTTTGTGTAGAAGTAAAATTATCATTGTGTATCAGTTTGGAGTAATGTTTATTTCCAAGTTCTAAATGAATCCGTAATTACAAAATATAGTAACAGCTTAAGAGATATTCATATTAAGAATTCATAAGAAGAGGCTAAACATTATAATTTACTTAATGTACTAAACGCAATTGATGAATGATCATTAATATGCAACTATTAGATTGAGAGTTTGGATAACTAATTTTATTACTGTATTATTTTGATAGTTACAATTTAATGAGTATTCAATTTTATTAATGTATTATTTTGATATGTACAATTTAATGAGTATTCAATTTTATTAATGTATTATTTTGATAGTTACAATTTAATGAGTATTCAATTTTGTTAATGTATTATTGTTTGATATTTACGATTTAGCCATGAGTATTAAATTTTGGTAATGTGTTAATTTATATATTTACAAGTACTAATGAGTACATAGAATTTTGTGCTACTTTAATATTTACAAGTAATAGCAAACTAATGTGAATAAATTTAAGAATTATCAGTAGCAATGAGCATTTATTATTATTTTAACCCTGAGATAAAGAGAATAAACAAAATTTATTGTTAAATTGACGCACACAACGTCGGGCATAGTTTATTGTTAAATTGGCGTCCACCGCTGGGCGTAAACGGGTACAAACTCGTTATATTGTTAAATTGGCGTCCACACGCGGGACATTAAATAAACAATAACAATATTTATTGTTAAAGTCTTGGTCAGTTGCGACGCAACAACGTTCTTTATATAAAACGGTCTTGGTCAGTTGCGACGCAACAACGTACTTTATATAAAACGGTCTTGGTCAGTTGCGACGCGACAACGTTCTTTATATAAAACGGTCTTGGTCAGTTGCGACGCAACTACGTACTTTATATAAAACGGTCTTGGTCAGTTGCGACGCAAATACGTACTTTATATAAAACGGTCTTGGTCAGTTGCGACGCAACAACGTTCTTTATATAAAACGGTCTTGGTCAGTTGCGACGCAACAACGTACTGTATATAAAACGGTCTTGGTCAGTTGCGACGCAACAACGTACTTTATATAAAACGGTCTTGGTCAGTTGCGACGCAACAACGTACTTTATATAAAACGGTCTTGGTCAGTTGCGACGCAACAACGTACTTTATATAAAACGGTCTTGGTCAGTTGCGAGGCAACAACGTTCTTTATATAAAACGGTCTTGGTCAGTTGCGACGCAACAACGTTCTTTATATAAAACGGTCTTGGTCAGTTGCGACGCAACAACGTTCTTTATATAAAACGGTCTTGGTCAGTTGCGACGCAACAACGTTTTTTATATAAAACGGTCTTGGTCAGTTGCGACGCAACAACGTTCTTTATATAAAACGGTCTTGGTCAGTTGCGACGCAACAACGTTTTTTATATAAAACGGTCTTGGTCAGTTGCGACGCAACAACGTTCTTTATATAAAACGGTCTTGGTCAGTTGCGACGCAACAACGTTCTTTATATAAAACGGTATTGGTCAGTTGCGACGCAACAAAGTTCTTTATATAAAACGGTATTGGTCAGTTGCGACGCAACAACGTTCTTTATATAAAACGGTCTGGGTCAGTTGCGACGCAACAACGTACTTTATATAAAACGGTCTTGGTCAGTTGCGACGCAACAACGTTCTTTATATAAAACGGTCTTGGTCAGTTGCGACGCAACAACGTACTTTATATAAAACGGTCTTGGTCAGTTGCGACGCAACAACTTACTTTATATAAAACGGTCTTGGTCAGTTGCGACGCAACAACGTACTTTATATAAAACGGTCTTGGTCAGTTGCGACGCAACAACGTACTTTATATAAAACGGTCTTGGTCAGTTGCGACGCAACAACGTTCTTTATATAAAACGGTCTTGGTCAGTTGCGACGCAACAACGTTCTTTATATAAAACGGTCTTGGTCAGTTGCGACGCAACAACGTTCTTTATATAAAACGGTCTTGGTCAGTTGCGACGCAACAACGTTCTTTATATAAAACGGTCTTGGTCAGTTGCGACGCAACAACGTACTTTATATAAAACGGTCTTGGTCAGTTGCGACGCAACAACGTTCTTTATATAAAACGGTCTTGGTCAGTTGCGACGCAACAACTTACTTTATATAAAACGGTCTTGGTCAGGTGCGACGCAACAACGTACTTTATATAAAACGGTCTTGGTCAGTTGCGACGCAACAACGTACTTTATATAAAACGGTCTTGGTCAGTTGCGACGCAACAACGTTCTTTATATAAAACGGTCTTGGTCAGTTGCGACGCAACAACGTTCTTTATATAAAACGGTCTTGGTCAGTTGCGACGCAACAACGTTCTTTATATAAAACGGTCTTGGTCAGTTGCGACGCAACAACGTTCTTTATATAAAACGGTCTTGGTCAGTTGCGACGCAACAACGTTCTTTATATAAAACGGTCTTGGTCAGTTGCGACGCAACAACGTTCTTTATATAAAACGGTCTTGGTCAGTTGCGACGCAACAACGTTCTTTATATAAAACGGTCTTGGTCAGTTGCGACGCAACAACGTTCTTTATATAAAACGGTCTTGGTCAGTTGCGACGCAACAACGTACTTTATATAAAACGGTCTAGGTCAGTTGCGACGCAACAACGTACTTTACATAAAACGGTCTTGGTCAGTTGCGACGCAACAACGTTCTTTATATAAAACGGTCTTGGTCAGTTGCGACGCAACAACGTTCTTTATATAAAACGGTCTTGGTCAGTTGCGACGCAACAACGTACTTTATATAAAACGGTCTTGGTCAGTTGCGACGCAACAACTTACTTTATATAAAACGGTCTTGGTCAGTTGCGACGCAACAACGTACTTTATATAAAACGGTCTTGGTCAGTTGCGACGCAACAACGTACTTTATATATAACGGTCTTGGTCAGTTGCGACGCAACAACGTACTTTATATAAAACGGACTTGGTCAGTTGCGACGCAACAACGTTCTTTATATAAAACGGTCTTGGTCAGTTGCGACGCAACAACGTTCTTTATATAAAACGGTCTTGGTCAGTTGCGACGCAACAACGTTCTTTATATAAAACGGTCTTGGTCAGTTGCGACGCAACAACGTACTTTACATAAAACGGTCTTGGTCAGTTGCGACGCAACAACGTTCTTTATATAAAACGGTCTTGGTCAGTTGCGACGCAACAACGTTCTTTATATAAAACGGTCTTGGTCAGTTGCGACGCAACAACGTTGTTTATATAAAACGGTCTTATAACAAAAAAAAAAAAAATTTCGAAAAGTTTTATTTTATAATTTGCAGTAAGGAATGTCGCTGAAAGCAATAACGAAGGGTGTATGTGTGGAAAACATATTTTGTAAGGGACAAAAGGGGAACGAGCAAGCAAGCTGTAGTGACGGACACGTCATAAATTTCGTAGACAGCTGCGACGCGTACCCTGTTAACAGAGTTCACTGCTCCGGGTACGTAGAACACCAGTTTTTTGTGAAAACACATTGATTCCATAGAAAACTACATACAATGTGTACAGAGCCATTAAAGGAGAAAAGGCTTAACTATGGTCAAGCATACATGCGTACGCCAGCTGTCAGGAGAAAGCGACGAAGGGTGGATTGATTTGAAGGACTCCAGCGGTCGATGACAGGGTTTTGACCTTACTTGGAAACGAAAGCGCAGAGAGTACGTCCAAACTCAAGGATGGGGTGTTGCCTGGCAATTAAAAGAAAAAACCAACTTTCAAAGAAGGGTAGGCGAGGCCCTTGAACAACAATAGATAATAACGGCAGAGCGAAGAAGTCAAGAAACAATGAAAATGGAAGAGAAACTCAGAGTTGTCACTGAAGATTTTAGAAAAAACGACAGATAAAATTTATTGCTGCGTTGTCTGGAAATGACAACGACCTCAAAATATGAAGCAAGGGAAGAATCTGGTGGGGAACCAGAAGCCCTATCAGAGAACGCCTTTGAAAAGATGGGTAGTATTTGGACTTGGAGGGAAAAACATGAAACCAATAAGGAAACGGCGTCGTTGGAATCAGAAGTCTGGTGGGAGATTTGTTAAGGAAAATATAGGAAGGAGACAGGAACGCGCTCGAGAGTTCTAGCTGAGATACGGACGCGAGAGGAGTTCTAACTAAAATACGGACGCGAGAGGAGTTCTAACGAAATTTCGGACGAGAGTGGAGTGAAGTCCGTGACGGAAGAAATTAGCATTTTATCGAACTTAGAATAATTCGATACACAGTGTGAGAAGGTAGTTTTCGAACTTATAACAAATTAATACAGTCATTACAAGCAAACGAACTATGAAGTAGAGTCACACTATTAGCCTACCAGTGAACATTAACTGAAACAAATAGAAATCAGACAATAATGTAATTTCAGTGTATAAAAAAAAAAACACTTTACAACAATAACTTGTAAGAACGATTAACAACACAAACTACATTCATGAACACTTAATAACCAGACATACCGCAACAATGGTGCGTGATATTAATTCAGATCTGATGTACAACAGAGAACGCTAACTTTTATTCATAAATTATAATCCGAATGCGTGGAGTTGGTGAGTGAAGTGTCTGTGAGTGACATCGTGGAATTCATCCAGTGCCATCTATCATCTGGAGGAGTTATCTGCACGATTCTAGAACGATCGACATGGGGGAATCATCACCGCAACTACCGAGTGATTGGATATTCGAATACCAAGTATAGTAAAACATGTCTTAATTAATTTAGATCCACTGTCTGTCATCTCAAAGAATCCACACACAATAAAATTCAATAAAGTAATCGTAAAGGAATTAAAGAAATCGATTCTAAAGTTTGTGTAGAAGTAAAATTATCATTGTGTATCAGTTTGGAGTAATGTTTATTTCCAAGTTCTAAATGAATCCGTAATTACAAAATATAGTAACAGCTTAAGAGATATTCATATTAAGAATTCATAAGAAGAGGCTAAACATTATAATTTACTTAATGTACTAAACGCAATTGATGAATGATCATTAATATGCAACTATTAGATTGAGAGTTTGGATAACTAATTTTATTACTGTATTATTTTGATAGTTACAATTTAATGAGTATTCAATTTTATTAATGTATTATTTTGATATGTACAATTTAATGAGTATTCAATTTTATTAATGTATTATTTTGATAGTTACAATTTAATGAGTATTCAATTTTGTTAATGTATTATTGTTTGATATTTACGATTTAGCCATGAGTATTAAATTTTGGTAATGTGTTAATTTATATATTTACAAGTACTAATGAGTACATAGAATTTTGTGCTACTTTAATATTTACAAGTAATAGCAAACTAATGTGAATAAATTTAAGAATTATCAGTAGCAATGAGCATTTATTATTATTTTAACCCTGAGATAAAGAGAATAAACAAAATTTATTGTTAAATTGACGCACACAACGTCGGGCATAGTTTATTGTTAAATTGGCGTCCACCGCTGGGCGTAAACGGGTACAAACTCGTTATATTGTTAAATTGGCGTCCACACGCGGGACATTAAATAAACAATAACAATATTTATTGTTAAATTGGCGCCGCACCGCACGGCTTGATAAAATAGTAAGCTAGGGAAGTGACAGACAGTGGCTAGCAATAAGTTTAAAATAAGTACATGTAAGTAGCTTAAGCTATATTATTGTTGTCGTATATCGGTCTCTAAGTCTCTGAATGATAACCCGAAGTCAAGCTAAAATGGCATCTAGTGGAGAGAATTCAAATGAGTTTGATGTCAATAACCAGATGGGCTATGAGCAGCCTGAGGACGGAAACGTAATGAATGAAGAAAGCTCAACAACCGGTGCAGGAACTAGGGCCGTGGGACCGCAATCACAGTCGCAGTTATCTGAAGCAAATTTTCAAATGTTAATGGCATTGATGAAACAACAATTTGAAGAATCAAAAAAACAATTTGAAGAATCAAAAATGCAACATGAAGAGACAATAAGGAAGATTGAAGAAACGAAAAAACAGAATGAAGAGAAAGGTAAACAACTCGTCGAGAAATTAGACAAAGAAATAGAGTTAATGAGAAGAGATTTACGAGGACAAAACCACCAGGTGGGTACTGATTTACAAAAACAATCAGAAAAATTGGAAGAAAACAAATTAGATGGAAATACTATGGATCAAATTGACACCGAGTATCAATCTTTAACAACTAAAGCATTGTCTGAACATCATATCTCAAGATTAAAAGAAAGATCTACAATTATTAATGGTAGATATGAAGGTGATAAAGACACTTGTACTGTGTTTGTTAGCAACTTACCAAACACAACTACAAAAAAGAAAATAATCAAATATTTCAGGAAGTTTGGTACGGTTGTAAATACGAGATTGCGATATGCTGCAGTATCTGATCCACGATTTCCCAAAAGACGTACTATCATTAAGAAAGAGTTTCATAAAGACAGAACAAATATCCATGCATATGTACGTTTTACTGATGAAAATAGTGCATATCGTGCTTTGGAAGCAAATGGTAATGTGTATGAGGGTTACCACCTGAGAATTGAGTCAGCTAACACGAAGGCTGAAGAAAAGCAGAGGATTAAAAAGAACAAATTGAATACTACAGTTAATATTACCAGTACTGATAGAAAAATTAGAAGTAGGACTGGGGAAGTACGTAAAAATTTTGAAACCAAACCTGAGATTAAGAAGATGAAAAACCGTTGTGATGAGTATCAAGGGCGAACTGCGTTAGCACGAAAGAAGAAAAGGATGAAATTTGCTGGACTATTCAAGAATATTGTGAAGATTGGTATGAGAACGAAAGGAAGATTTCAAGCGATCGATATGAGATGTCTTAGAAGTCTTGAAAACAAAACATCATTATGTGAGTACGCGGACAGGAAAACGAAAATAATTAAAACGCCACAAGCTGTCAAAAAACGTATTTGTAAGAGGGTTGAAAAGAAGAAACGACAAAAAAAAACCAGCGCGTACATAAATAATGGTAATATGACCGGGGAAAATTGTCGAAAAAAGGAGGGAGAGAACCACTTTCAACACTGTCATAAAAGAGAGAGAGAGCGAGAGGTCATAAATTCCTTAGCTGTCAACGACCCACTGCAGGGTAAGTGTGAAACGAAACTCACGCATTCAATACCCTTACTACCCTTACTAATTACCAACAAAATGTGTTGTAACGGAACTCACTTAACAAAACGTACAACTATGCCTCCACAAATAGAAAATTAAAAGTAATTAAATGTAACGGATTAAAGAAAACAATCTTAAGAATATCCGAAAATTTAATAATTAAGTTAGATAATATTGGGTAAAATACCCTAGATAAGAACTGGTTGTGTAAGATTACATTAACCGAAGAAAATAAATAGATATGAATATAATATGAATAAAATTAAATAAATGGTAAATAAAAACATTGCCGTGAAAGTACGGAATATTAATGAAGAAAATTAATAGCGAATTAAATAGTAAGATGAGTTATACGAAGGAGCAGAAGGAAATTGATCATTTAGGAATGAAAGTCACGAATGGATAAACAAATGAGAGTTATGCATACCCAGGAAATAAGTGATATGGATTGAAACAAAAGCACCACCAGGGCATGACAACATGAAGAACCCGAAAAAAAAAAATGGGATTTCCTCGACCAAAAGGCACCAGAAGGCTGAAGTAGCTGTGATTAAGGAATGCTGGGAATGGGATTATTAATAATATACCCAAAGCACCGATATCCAATCTCTGGGAACTGCAAGTAAAGGGGTACGGGGTTATGTAATAATGTCCAGATGCCTGGTAGGGAGATCGTTTGCAATTGCGTTGTTTAAAGTAGAAATATCATTCAGCGTCTTAGGAGGGCCTATCAAAAATGTAAAAGAATTATTATAATTTGCTAGAACAATTAATGAAATGTCTTAGTAATAACACGAGATAAAAGAAAATAGAAATAAGAAAGCAAGTGTATAAAATGAATTATATTTTAATGATTAGTTGTCATAGTCAATAAATGTCGTGTTAATGATTATGAATAAAAAAATTAATGATAATAGATGTCAATAAGAGTGAAGAAGATAGAAGGGTAAATGTTTAAATGATATATATGTGAAGACAATTAATAGAATTGTGAGAGAAATATTCAAGTTGTAGGTATTTAAGATCATGTTTAAGTAAGGACAACTTACAAGCTTAGTATAAAATTGTATAATATAATTGTGTTCCAAAATGTTAGTAAATAGAAAAGAAAGAAAGTTTTTTTTAGTGAAAATGCTAGCGAGATATCAGAAAGTATGGAATAACCAGAGACAGTAATAATAAAATAGGTTAGAAAACTATAGTGAATTAGGATATAGAAATACGTATTATTATTATTAATACCAATGTGCTGTTTATAATTTAGTGATGATAGAAAGTATGATGGTCACTAAGAATTCTATATATATGTGGTAAGTTTTTTTTTTAGCCAATTAATTTGGAGATATTGATGCATATTTTAGTAAGTTGTGACATAAAAATTAGATGTATTAAAGGATACAAAGAAAATTAATCCTAAAGGCAAGAAATATTAATACCCGTATCGAATAATTTGTGTAATTGAATTTTGTAGATATTGAAATATTATATGAAGAATAGTTAAGGAGAATTACAAATTTAGTTTAAGATTTTGACTAAATATAAATTTGTAAATATAATAACATGTTAATTAGAGTGAAAGAAAAACGGATTCACTTAGAATGTTGAAAGCGAAAGTATTTTAAGGGGCTGGGGTGTGTTTACCATTATGTAACGAACCTTTTTCTGTTACGCTGAGAATATAGGTCAACGAGTAAATGTAAACAACACTATACTAGGTCCAATGAAGAACGAGCCACTACAAGGCAACACAAAGTACACATATTGGGAAGCAGATTTTGGCATTTAAACCTTACTGAAAGGGCGCAAAATTTTGGATCAATTTTGGATGTACAGAGTCCATCCAAACTGACAAAATTTGGGGACAATATAACAAAAAAAAAAAAAAAAATTTCGAAAAGTTTTATTTTATAATTTGCAGTAAGGAATGTCGCTGAAAGCAATAACGAAGGGTGTATGTGTGGAAAACATATTTTGTAAGGGACAAAAGGGGAACGAGCAAGCAAGCTGTAGTGACGGACACGTCATAAATTTCGTAGACAGCTGCGACGCGTACCCTGTTAACAGAGTTCACTGCTCCGGGTACGTAGAACACCAGTTTTTTGTGAAAACACATTGATTCCATAGAAAACTACATACAATGTGTACAGAGCCATTAAAGGAGAAAAGGCTTAACTATGGTCAAGCATACATGCGTACGCCAGCTGTCAGGAGAAAGCGACGAAGGGTGGATTGATTTGAAGGACTCCAGCGGTCGATGACAGGGTTTTGACCTTACTTGGAAACGAAAGCGCAGAGAGTACGTCCAAACTCAAGGATGGGGTGTTGCCTGGCAATTAAAAGAAAAAACCAACTTTCAAAGAAGGGTAGGCGAGGCCCTTGAACAACAATAGATAATAACGGCAGAGCGAAGAAGTCAAGAAACAATGAAAATGGAAGAGAAACTCAGAGTTGTCACTGAAGATTTTAGAAAAAACGACAGATAAAATTTATTGCTGCGTTGTCTGGAAATGACAACGACCTCAAAATATGAAGCAAGGGAAGAATCTGGTGGGGAACCAGAAGCCCTATCAGAGAACGCCTTTGAAAAGATGGGTAGTATTTGGACTTGGAGGGAAAAACATGAAACCAATAAGGAAACGGCGTCGTTGGAATCAGAAGTCTGGTGGGAGATTTGTTAAGGAAAATATAGGAAGGAGACAGGAACGCGCTCGAGAGTTCTAGCTGAGATACGGACGCGAGAGGAGTTCTAACTAAAATACGGACGCGAGAGGAGTTCTAACGAAATTTCGGACGAGAGTGGAGTGAAGTCCGTGACGGAAGAAATTAGCATTTTATCGAACTTAGAATAATTCGATACACAGTGTGAGAAGGTAGTTTTCGAACTTATAACAAATTAATACAGTCATTACAAGCAAACGAACTATGAAGTAGAGTCACACTATTAGCCTACCAGTGAACATTAACTGAAACAAATAGAAATCAGACAATAATGTAATTTCAGTGTATAAAAAAAAAAACACTTTACAACAATAACTTGTAAGAACGATTAACAACACAAACTACATTCATGAACACTTAATAACCAGACATACCGCAACAATGGTGCGTGATATTAATTCAGATCTGATGTACAACAGAGAACGCTAACTTTTATTCATAAATTATAATCCGAATGCGTGGAGTTGGTGAGTGAAGTGTCTGTGAGTGACATCGTGGAATTCATCCAGTGCCATCTATCATCTGGAGGAGTTATCTGCACGATTCTAGAACGATCGACATGGGGGAATCATCACCGCAACTACCGAGTGATTGGATATTCGAATACCAAGTATAGTAAAACATGTCTTAATTAATTTAGATCCACTGTCTGTCATCTCAAAGAATCCACACACAATAAAATTCAATAAAGTAATCGTAAAGGAATTAAAGAAATCGATTCTAAAGTTTGTGTAGAAGTAAAATTATCATTGTGTATCAGTTTGGAGTAATGTTTATTTCCAAGTTCTAAATGAATCCGTAATTACAAAATATAGTAACAGCTTAAGAGATATTCATATTAAGAATTCATAAGATGAGGCTAAACATTATAATTTACTTAATGTACTAAACGCAATTGATGAATGATCATTAATATGCAACTATTAGATTGAGAGTTTGGATAACTAATTTTATTACTGTATTATTTTGATAGTTACAATTTAATGAGTATTCAATTTTATTAATGTATTATTTTGATATGTACAATTTAATGAGTATTCAATTTTATTAATGTATTATTTTGATAGTTACAATTTAATGAGTATTCAATTTTGTTAATGTATTATTGTTTGATATTTACGATTTAGCCATGAGTATTAAATTTTGGTAATGTGTTAATTTATATATTTACAAGTACTAATGAGTACATAGAATTTTGTGCTACTTTAATATTTACAAGTAATAGCAAACTAATGTGAATAAATTTAAGAATTATCAGTAGCAATGAGCATTTATTATTATTTTAACCCTGAGATAAAGAGAATAAACAAAATTTATTGTTAAATTGACGCACACAACGTCGGGCATAGTTTATTGTTAAATTGGCGTCCACCGCTGGGCGTAAACGGGTACAAACTCGTTATATTGTTAAATTGGCGTCCACACGCGGGACATTAAATAAACAATAACAATATTTATTGTTAAATTGGCGCCGCACCGCACGGCTTGATAAAATAGTAAGCTAGGGCAGTGACAGACAGTGGCTAGCAATAAGTTTAAAATAAGTACATGTAAGTAGCTTAAGCTATATTATTGTTGTCGTATATCGGTCTCTAAGTCTCTGAATGATAACCCGAAGTCAAGCTAAAATGGCATCTAGTGGAGAGAATTCAAATGAGTTTGATGTCAATAACCAGATGGGCTATGAGCAGCCTGAGGACGGAAACGTAATGAATGAAGAAAGCTCAACAACCGGTGCAGGAACTAGGGCCGGGGGACCGAAATCACAGTCGCAGTTATCTGAAGCAAATTTTCAAATGTTAATGGCATTGATGAAACAACAATTTGAAGAATCAAAAAAACAATTTGAAGAATCAAAAATGCAACATGAAGAGACAATAAGGAAGATTGAAGAAACGAAAAAACAGAATGAAGAGAAAGGTAAACAACTCGTCGAGAAATTAGACAAAGAAATAGAGTTAATGAGAAGAGATTTACGAGGACAAAACCACCAGGTGGGTACTGATTTACAAAAACAATCAGAAAAATTGGAAGAAAACAAATTAGATGGAAATACTATGGATCAAATTGACACCGAGTATCAATCTTTAACAACTAAAGCATTGTCTGAACATCATATCTCAAGATCAAAAGAAAGATCTACAATTATTAATGGTAGATATGAAGGTGATAAAGACACTTGTACTGTGTTTGTTAGCAACTTACCAAACACAACTACAAAAAAGAAAATAATCAAATATTTCAGGAAGTTTGGTACGGTTGTAAATACGAGATTGCGATATGCTGCAGTATCTGATCCACGATTTCCCAAAAGACGTACTATCATTAAGAAAGAGTTTCATAAAGACAGAACAAATATCCATGCATATGTACGTTTTACTGATGAAAATAGTGCATATCGTGCTTTGGAAGCAAATGGTAATGTGTATGAGGGTTACCACCTGAGAATTGAGTCAGCTAACACGAAGGCTGAAGAAAAGCAGAGGATTAAAAAGAACAAATTGAATACTACAGTTAATATTACCAGTACTGATAGAAAAATTAGAAGTAGGACTGGGGAAGTACGTAAAAATTTTGAAACCAAACCTGAGATTAAGAAGATGAAAAACCGTTGTGATGAGTATCAAGGGCGAACTGCGTTAGCACGAAAGAAGAAAAGGATGAAATTTGCTGGACTATTCAAGAATATTGTGAAGATTGGTATGAGAACGAAAGGAAGATTTCAAGCGATCGATATGAGATGTCTTAGAAGTCTTGAAAACAAAACATCATTATGTGAGTACGCGGACAGGAAAACGAAAATAATTAAAACGCCACAAGCTGTCAAAAAACGTATTTGTAAGAGGGTTGAAAAGAAGAAACGACAAAAAAAAACCAGCGCGTACATAAATAATGGTAATATGACCGGGGAAAATTGTCGAAAAAAGGAGGGAGAGAACCACTTTCAACACTGTCATAAAAGAGAGAGAGAGCGAGAGGTCATAAATTCCTTAGCTGTCAACGACCCACTGCAGGGTAAGTGTGAAACGAAACTCACGCATTCAATACCCTTACTACCCTTACTAATTACCAACAAAATGTGTTGTAACGGAACTCACTTAACAAAACGTACAACTATGCCTCCACAAATAGAAAATTAAAAGTAATTAAATGTAACGGATTAAAGAAAACAATCTTAAGAATATCCGAAAATTTAATAATTAAGTTAGATAATATTGGGTAAAATACCCTAGATAAGAACTGGTTGTGTAAGATTACATTAACCGAAGAAAATAAATAGATATGAATATAATATGAATAAAATTAAATAAATGGTAAATAAAAACATTGCCGTGAAAGTACGGAATATTAATGAAGAAAATTAATAGCGAATTAAATAGTAAGATGAGTTATACGAAGGAGCAGAAGGAAATTGATCATTTAGGAATGAAAGTCACGAATGGATAAACAAATGAGAGTTATGCATACCCAGGAAATAAGTGATATGGATTGAAACAAAAGCACCACCAGGGCATGACAACATGAAGAACCCGAAAAAAAAAATGGCATTTCCTCGACCAAAAGGCACCAGAAGGCTGAAGTAGCTGTGATTAAGGAATGCTGGGAATGGGATTATTAATAATATACCCAAAGCACCGATATCCAATCTCTGGGAACTGCAAGTAAAGGGGTACGGGGTTATGTAATAATGTCCAGATGCCTGGTAGGGAGATCGTTTGCAATTGCGTTGTTTAAAATAGAAATATCATTCAGCGTCTTAGGAGGGCCTATCAAAAATGTAAAAGAATTATTATAATTTGCTAGAACAATTAATGAAATGTCTTAGTAATAACACGAGATAAAAGAAAATAGAAATAAGAAAGCAAGTGTATAAAATGAATTATATTTTAATGATTAGTTGTCATAGTCAATAAATGTCGTGTTAATGATTATGAATAAAAAAATTAATGATAATAGATGTCAATAAGAGTGAAGAAGATAGAAGGGTAAATGTTTAAATGATATATATGTGAAGACAATTAATAGAATTGTGAGAGAAATATTCAAGTTGTAGGTATTTAAGATCATGTTTAAGTAAGGACAACTTACAAGCTTAGTATAAAATTGTATAATATAATTGTGTTCCAAAATGTTAGTAAATAGAAAAGAAAAAAAGTTTTTTTTAGTGAAAATGCTAGCGAGATATCAGAAAGTATGGAATAACCAGAGACAGTAATAATAAAATAGGTTAGAAAACTATAGTGAATTAGGATATAGAAATACGTATTATTATTATTAATACCAATGTGCTGTTTATAATTTAGTGATGATAGAAAGTATGATGGTCACTAAGAATTCTATATATATGTGGTAAGTTTTTTTTTTAGCCAATTAATTTGGAGATATTGATGCATATTTTAGTAAGTTGTGACATAAAAATTAGATGTATTAAAGGATACAAAGAAAATTAATCCTAAAGGCAAGAAATATTAATACCCGTATCGAATAATTTGTGTAACTGAATTTTGTAGATATTGAAATATTATATGAAGAATAGTTAAGGAGAATTACAAATTTAGTTTGAGATTTTGACTAAATATAAATTTGTAAATATAATAACATGTTAATTAGAGTGAAAGAAAAACGGATTCACTTAGAATGTTGAAAGCGAAAGTACTTTAAGGGGCTGGGGTGTGTTTACCATTATGTAACGAACCTTTTTCTGTTACGCTGAGAATATAGGTCAACGAGTAAATGTAAACAACACTATACTAGGTCCAATGAAGAACGAGCCACTACAAGGCAACACAAAGTACACATATTGGGAAGCAGATTTTGGCATTTAAACCTTACTGAAAGGGCGCAAAATTTTGGATCAATTTTGGATGTACAGAGTCCATCTAAACTGACAAAATTTGGGGACAATATAACAAAAAAAAAAAAAAATTTCGAAAAGTTTTATTTTATAATTTGCAGTAAGGAATGTCGCTGAAAGCAATAACGAAGGGTGTATGTGTGGAAAACATATTTTGTAAGGGACAAAAGGGGAACGAGCAAGCAAGCTGTAGTGACGGACACGTCATAAATTTCGTAGACAGCTGCGACGCGTACCCTGTTAACAGAGTTCACTGCTCCGGGTACGTAGAACACCAGTTTTTTGTGAAAACACATTGATTCCATAGAAAACTACATACAATGTGTACAGAGCCATTAAAGGAGAAAAGGCTTAACTATGGTCAAGCATACATGCGTACGCCAGCTGTCAGGAGAAAGCGACGAAGGGTGGATTGATTTGAAGGACTCCAGCGGTCGATGACAGGGTTTTGACCTTACTTGGAAACGAAAGCGCAGAGAGTACGTCCAAACTCAAGGATGGGGTGTTGCCTGGCAATTAAAAGAAAAAACCAACTTTCAAAGAAGGGTAGGCGAGGCCCTTGAACAACAATAGATAATAACGGCAGAGCGAAGAAGTCAAGAAACAATGAAAATGGAAGAGAAACTCAGAGTTGTCACTGAAGATTTTAGAAAAAACGACAGATAAAATTTATTGCTGCGTTGTCTGGAAATGACAACGACCTCAAAATATGAAGCAAGGGAAGAATCTGGTGGGGAACCAGAAGCCCTATCAGAGAACGCCTTTGAAAAGATGGGTAGTATTTGGACTTGGAGGGAAAAACATGAAACCAATAAGGAAACGGCGTCGTTGGAATCAGAAGTCTGGTGGGAGATTTGTTAAGGAAAATATAGGAAGGAGACAGGAACGCGCTCGAGAGTTCTAGCTGAGATACGGACGCGAGAGGAGTTCTAACTAAAATACGGACGCGAGAGGAGTTCTAACGAAATTTCGGACGAGAGTGGAGTGAAGTCCGTGACGGAAGAAATTAGCATTTTATCGAACTTAGAATAATTCGATACACAGTGTGAGAAGGTAGTTTTCGAACTTATAACAAATTAATACAGTCATTACAAGCAAACGAACTATGAAGTAGAGTCACACTATTAGCCTACCAGTGAACATTAACTGAAACAAATAGAAATCAGACAATAATGTAATTTCAGTGTATAAAAAAAAAAACACTTTACAACAATAACTTGTAAGAACGATTAACAACACAAACTACATTCATGAACACTTAATAACCAGACATACCGCAACAATGGTGCGTGATATTAATTCAGATCTGATGTACAACAGAGAACGCTAACTTTTATTCATAAATTATAATCCGAATGCGTGGAGTTGGTGAGTGAAGTGTCTGTGAGTGACATCGTGGAATTCATCCAGTGCCATCTATCATCTGGAGGAGTTATCTGCACGATTCTAGAACGATCGACATGGGGGAATCATCACCGCAACTACCGAGTGATTGGATATTCGAATACCAAGTATAGTAAAACATGTCTTAATTAATTTAGATCCACTGTCTGTCATCTCAAAGAATCCACACACAATAAAATTCAATAAAGTAATCGTAAAGGAATTAAAGAAATCGATTCTAAAGTTTGTGTAGAAGTAAAATTATCATTGTGTATCAGTTTGGAGTAATGTTTATTTCCAAGTTCTAAATGAATCCGTAATTACAAAATATAGTAACAGCTTAAGAGATATTCATATTAAGAATTCATAAGATGAGGCTAAACATTATAATTTACTTAATGTACTAAACGCAATTGATGAATGATCATTAATATACAACTATTAGATTGAGAGTTTGGATAACTAATTTTATTACTGTATTATTTTGATAGTTACAATTTAATGAGTATTCAATTTTATTAATGTATTATTTTGATATGTACAATTTAATGAGTATTCAATTTTATTAATGTATTATTTTGATAGTTACAATTTAATGAGTATTCAATTTTGTTAATGTATTATTGTTTGATATTTACGATTTAGCCATGAGTATTAAATTTTGGTAATGTGTTAATTTATATATTTACAAGTACTAATGAGTACATAGAATTTTGTGCTACTTTAATATTTACAAGTAATAGCAAACTAATGTGAATAAATTTATGAATTATCAGTAGCAATGAGCATTTATTATTATTTTAACCCTGAGATAAAGAGAATAAACAAAATTTATTGTTAAATTGACGCACACAACGTCGGGCATAGTTTATTGTTAAATTGGCGTCCACCGCTGGGCGTAAACGGGTACAAACTCGTTATATTGTTAAATTGGCGTCCACACGCGGGACATTAAATAAACAATAACAATATTTATTGTTAAATTGGCGCCGCACCGCACGGCTTGATAAAATAGTAAGCTAGGGCAGTGACAGACAGTGGCTAGCAATAAGTTTAAAATAAGTACATGTAAGTAGCTTAAGCTATATTATTGTTGTCGTATATCGGTCTCTAAGTCTCTGAATGATAACCCGAAGTCAAGCTAAAATGGCATCTAGTGGAGAGAATTCAAATGAGTTTGATGTCAATAACCAGATGGGCTATGAGCAGCCTGAGGACGGAAACGTAATGAATGAAGAAAGCTCAACAACCGGTGCAGGAACTAGGGCCGGGGGACCGCAATCACAGTCGCAGTTATCTGAAGCAAATTTTCAAATGTTAATGGCATTGATGAAACAACAATTTGAAGAATCAAAAAAACAATTTGAAGAATCAAAAATGCAACATGAAGAGACAATAAGGAAGATTGAAGAAACGAAAAAACAGAATGAAGAGAAAGGTAAACAACTCGTCGAGCAATTAGACAAAGAAATAGAGTTAATGAGAAGAGATTTACGAGGACAAAACCACCAGGTGGGTACTGATTTACAAAAACAATCAGAAAAATTGGAAGAAAACAAATTAGATGGAAATACTATGGATCAAATTGACACCGAGTATCAATCTTTAACAACTAAAGCATTGTCTGAACATCATATCTCAAGATCAAAAGAAAGATCTACAATTATTAATGGTAGATATGAAGGTGATAAAGACACTTGTACTGTGTTTGTTAGCAACTTACCAAACACAACTACAAAAAAGAAAATAATCAAATATTTCAGGAAGTTTGGTACGGTTGTAAATACGAGATTGCGATATGCTGCAGTATCTGATCCACGATTTCCCAAAAGACGTACTATCATTAAGAAAGAGTTTCATAAAGACAGAACAAATATCCATGCATATGTACGTTTTACTGATGAAAATAGTGCATATCGTGCTTTGGAAGCAAATGGTAATGTGTATGAGGGTTACCACCTGAGAATTGAGTCAGCTAACACGAAGGCTGAAGAAAAGCAGAGGATTAAAAAGAACAAATTGAATACTACAGTTAATATTACCAGTACTGATAGAAAAATTAGAAGTAGGACTGGGGAAGTACGTAAAAATTTTGAAACCAAACCTGAGATTAAGAAGATGAAAAACCGTTGTGATGAGTATCAAGGGCGAACTGCGTTAGCACGAAAGAAGAAAAGGATGAAATTTGCTGGACTATTCAAGAATATTGTGAAGATTGGTATGAGAACGAAAGGAAGATTTCAAGCGATCGATATGAGATGTCTTAGAAGTCTTGAAAACAAAACATCATTATGTGAGTACGCGGACAGGAAAACGAAAATAATTAAAACGCCACAAGCTGTCAAAAAACGTATTTGTAAGAGGGTTGAAAAGAAGAAACGACAAAAAAAAACCAGCGCGTACATAAATAATGGTAATATGACCGGGGAAAATTGTCGAAAAAAGGAGGGAGAGAACCACTTTCAACACTGTCATAAAAGAGAGAGAGAGCGAGAGGTCATAAATTCCTTAGCTGTCAACGACCCACTGCAGGGTAAGTGTGAAACGAAACTCACGCATTCAATACCCTTACTACCCTTACTAATTACCAACAAAATGTGTTGTAACGGAACTCACTTAACAAAACGTACAACTATGCCTCCACAAATAGAAAATTAAAAGTAATTAAATGTAACGGATTAAAGAAAACAATCTTAAGAATATCCGAAAATTTAATAATTAAGTTAGATAATATTGGGTAAAATACCCTAGATAAGAACTGGTTGTGTAAGATTACATTAACCGAAGAAAATAAATAGATATGAATATAATATGAATAAAATTAAATAAATGGTAAATAAAAACATTGCCGTGAAAGTACGGAATATTAATGAAGAAAATTAATAGCGAATTAAATAGTAAGATGAGTTATACGAAGGAGCAGAAGGAAATTGATCATTTAGGAATGAAGGTCACGAATGGATAAACAAATGAGAGTTATGCATACCCAGGAAATAAGTGATATGGATTGAAACAAAAGCACCACCAGGGCATGACAACATGAAGAACCCAAAAAAAAAAAAAAAAATGGGATTTCCTCGACCAAAAGGCACCAGAAGGCTGAAGTAGCTGTGATTAAGGAATGCTGGGAATGGGATTATTAATAATATACCCAAAGCACCGATATCCAATCTCTGGGAACTGCAAGTAAAGGGGTACGGGGTTATGTAATAATGTCCAGATGCCTGGTAGGGAGATCGTTTGCAATTGCGTTGTTTAAAATAGAAATATCATTCAGCGTCTTAGGAGGGCCTATCAAAAATGTAAAAGAATTATTATAATTTGCTAGAACAATTAATGAAATGTCTTAGTAATAACACGAGATAAAAGAAAATAGAAATAAGAAAGCAAGTGTATAAAATGAATTATATTTTAATGATTAGTTGTCATAGTCAATAAATGTCGTGTTAATGATTATGAATAAAAAAATTAATGATAATAGATGTCAATAAGAGTGAAGAAGATAGAAGGGTAAATGTTTAAATGATATATATGTGAAGACAATTAATAGAATTGTGAGAGAAATATTCAAGTTGTAGGTATTTAAGATCATGTTTAAGTAAGGACAACTTACAAGCTTAGTATAAAATTGTATAATATAATTGTGTTCCAAAATGTTAGTAAATAGAAAAGAAAAAAAGTTTTTTTTAGTGAAAATGCTAGCGAGATATCAGAAAGTATGGAATAACCAGAGACAGTAATAATAAAATAGGTTAGAAAACTATAGTGAATTAGGATATAGAAATACGTATTATTATTATTAATACCAATGTGCTGTTTATAATTTAGTGATGATAGAAAGTATGATGGTCACTAAGAATTCTATATATATGTGGTAAGTCTTTTTTTTAGCCAATTAATTTGGAGATATTGATGCATATTTTAGTAAGTTGTGACATAAAAATTAGATGTATTAAAGGATACAAAGAAAATTAATCCTAAAGGCAAGAAATATTAATACCCGTATCGAATAATTTGTGTAATTGAATTTTGTAGATATTGAAATATTATATGAAGAATAGTTAAGGAGAATTACAAATTTAGTTTAAGATTTTGACTAAATATAAATTTGTAAATATAATAACATGTTAATTAGAGTGAAAGAAAAACGGATTCACTTAGAATGTTGAAAGCGAAAGTACTTTAAGGGGCTGGGGTGTGTTTACCATTATGTAACGAACCTTTTTCTGTTACGCTGAGAATATAGGTCAACGAGTAAATGTAAACAACACTATACTAGGTCCAATGAAGAACGAGCCACTACAAGGCAACACAAAGTACACATATTGGGAAGCAGATTTTGGCATTTAAACCTTACTGAAAGGGCGCAAAATTTTGGATCAATTTTGGATGTACAGAGTCCATCCAAACTGACAAAATTTGGGGACAATATAACAAAAAAAAAAAAAAAATTTCGAAAAGTTTTATTTTATAATTTGCAGTAAGGAATGTCGCTGAAAGCAATAACGAAGGGTGTATGTGTGGAAAACATATTTTGTAAGGGACAAAAGGGGAACGAGCAAGCAAGCTGTAGTGACGGACACGTCATAAATTTCGTAGACAGCTGCGACGCGTACCCTGTTAACAGAGTTCACTGCTCCGGGTACGTAGAACACCAGTTTTTTGTGAAAACACATTGATTCCATAGAAAACTACATACAATGTGTACAGAGCCATTAAAGGAGAAAAGGCTTAACTATGGTCAAGCATACATGCGTACGCCAGCTGTCAGGAGAAAGCGACGAAGGGTGGATTGATTTGAAGGACTCCAGCGGTCGATGACAGGGTTTTGACCTTACTTGGAAACGAAAGCGCAGAGAGTACGTCCAAACTCAAGGATGGGGTGTTGCCTGGCAATTAAAAGAAAAAACCAACTTTCAAAGAAGGGTAGGCGAGGCCCTTGAACAACAATAGATAATAACGGCAGAGCGAAGAAGTCAAGAAACAATGAAAATGGAAGAGAAACTCAGAGTTGTCACTGAAGATTTTAGAAAAAACGACAGATAAAATTTATTGCTGCGTTGTCTGGAAATGACAACGACCTCAAAATATGAAGCAAGGGAAGAATCTGGTGGGGAACCAGAAGCCCTATCAGAGAACGCCTTTGAAAAGATGGGTAGTATTTGGACTTGGAGGGAAAAACATGAAACCAATAAGGAAACGGCGTCGTTGGAATCAGAAGTCTGGTGGGAGATTTGTTAAGGAAAATATAGGAAGGAGACAGGAACGCGCTCGAGAGTTCTAGCTGAGATACGGACGCGAGAGGAGTTCTAACTAAAATACGGACGCGAGAGGAGTTCTAACGAAATTTCGGACGAGAGTGGAGTGAAGTCCGTGACGGAAGAAATTAGCATTTTATCGAACTTAGAATAATTCGATACACAGTGTGAGAAGGTAGTTTTCGAACTTATAACAAATTAATACAGTCATTACAAGCAAACGAACTATGAAGTAGAGTCACACTATTAGCCTACCAGTGAACATTAACTGAAACAAATAGAAATCAGACAATAATGTAATTTCAGTGTATAAAAAAAAAAACACTTTACAACAATAACTTGTAAGAACGATTAACAACACAAACTACATTCATGAACACTTAATAACCAGACATACCGCAACAATGGTGCGTGATATTAATTCAGATCTGATGTACAACAGAGAACGCTAACTTTTATTCATAAATTATAATCCGAATGCGTGGAGTTGGTGAGTGAAGTGTCTGTGAGTGACATCGTGGAATTCATCCAGTGCCATCTATCATCTGGAGGAGTTATCTGCACGATTCTAGAACGATCGACATGGGGGAATCATCACCGCAACTACCGAGTGATTGGATATTCGAATACCAAGTATAGTAAAACATGTCTTAATTAATTTAGATCCACTGTCTGTCATCTCAAAGAATCCACACACAATAAAATTCAATAAAGTAATCGTAAAGGAATTAAAGAAATCGATTCTAAAGTTTGTGTAGAAGTAAAATTATCATTGTGTATCAGTTTGGAGTAATGTTTATTTCCAAGTTCTAAATGAATCCGTAATTACAAAATATAGTAACAGCTTAAGAGATATTCATATTAAGAATTCATAAGATGAGGCTAAACATTATAATTTACTTAATGTACTAAACGCAATTGATGAATGATCATTAATATGCAACTATTAGATTGAGAGTTTGGATAACTAATTTTATTACTGTATTATTTTGATAGTTACAATTTAATGAGTATTCAATTTTATTAATGTATTATTTTGATATGTACAATTTAATGAGTATTCAATTTTATTAATGTATTATTTTGATAGTTACAATTTAATGAGTATTCAATTTTGTTAATGTATTATTGTTTGATATTTACGATTTAGCCATGAGTATTAAATTTTGGTAATGTGTTAATTTATATATTTACAAGTACTAATGAGTACATAGAATTTTGTGCTACTTTAATATTTACAAGTAATAGCAAACTAATGTGAATAAATTTAAGAATTATCAGTAGCAATGAGCATTTATTATTATTTTAACCCTGAGATAAAGAGAATAAACAAAATTTATTGTTAAATTGACGCACACAACGTCGGGCATAGTTTATTGTTAAATTGGCGTCCACCGCTGGGCGTAAACGGGTACAAACTCGTTATATTGTTAAATTGGCGTCCACACGCGGGACATTAAATAAACAATAACAATATTTATTGTTAAATTGGCGCCGCACCGCACGGCTTGATAAAATAGTAAGCTAGGGCAGTGACAGACAGTGGCTAGCAATAAGTTTAAAATAAGTACATGTAAGTAGCTTAAGCTATATTATTGTTGTCGTATATCGGTCTCTAAGTCTCTGAATGATAACCCGAAGTCAAGCTAAAATGGCATCTAGTGGAGAGAATTCAAATGAGTTTGATGTCAATAACCAGATGGGCTATGAGCAGCCTGAGGACGGAAACGTAATGAATGAAGAAAGCTCAACAACCGGTGCAGGAACTAGGGCCGGGGGACCGCAATCACAGTCGCAGTTATCTGAAGCAAATTTTCAAATGTTAATGGCATTGATGAAACAACAATTTGAAGAATCAAAAAAACAATTTGAAGAATCAAAAATGCAACATGAAGAGACAATAAGGAAGATTGAAGAAACGAAAAAACAGAATGAAGAGAAAGGTAAACAACTCGTCGAGAAATTAGACAAAGAAATAGAGTTAATGAGAAGAGATTTACGAGGACAAAACCACCAGGTGGGTACTGATTTACAAAAACAATCAGAAAAATTGGAAGAAAACAAATTAGATGGAAATACTATGGATCAAATTGACACCGAGTATCAATCTTTAACAACTAAAGCATTGTCTGAACATCATATCTCAAGATCAAAAGAAAGATCTACAATTATTAATGGTAGATATGAAGGTGATAAAGACACTTGTACTGTGTTTGTTAGCAACTTACCAAACACAACTACAAAAAAGAAAATAATCAAATATTTCAGGAAGTTTGGTACGGTTGTAAATACGAGATTGCGATATGCTGCAGTATCTGATCCACGATTTCCCAAAAGACGTACTATCATTAAGAAAGAGTTTCATAAAGACAGAACAAATATCCATGCATATGTACGTTTTACTGATGAAAATAGTGCATATCGTGCTTTGGAAGCAAATGGTAATGTGTATGAGGGTTACCACCTGAGAATTGAGTCAGCTAACACGAAGGCTGAAGAAAAGCAGAGGATTAAAAAGAACAAATTGAATACTACAGTTAATATTACCAGTACTGATAGAAAAATTAGAAGTAGGACTGGGGAAGTACGTAAAAATTTTGAAACCAAACCTGAGATTAAGAAGATGAAAAACCGTTGTGATGAGTATCAAGGGCGAACTGCGTTAGCACGAAAGAAGAAAAGGATGAAATTTGCTGGACTATTCAAGAATATTGTGAAGATTGGTATGAGAACGAAAGGAAGATTTCAAGCGATCGATATGAGATGTCTTAGAAGTCTTGAAAACAAAACATCATTATGTGAGTACGCGGACAGGAAAACGAAAATAATTAAAACGCCACAAGCTGTCAAAAAACGTATTTGTAAGAGGGTTGAAAAGAAGAAACGACAAAAAAAAACCAGCGCGTACATAAATAATGGTAATATGACCGGGGAAAATTGTCGAAAAAAGGAGGGAGAGAACCACTTTCAACACTGTCATAAAAGAGAGAGAGAGCGAGAGGTCATAAATTCCTTAGCTGTCAACGACCCACTGCAGGGTAAGTGTGAAACGAAACTCACGCATTCAATACCCTTACTACCCTTACTAATTACCAACAAAATGTGTTGTAACGGAACTCACTTAACAAAACGTACAACTATGCCTCCACAAATAGAAAATTAAAAGTAATTAAATGTAACGGATTAAAGAAAACAATCTTAAGAATATCCGAAAATTTAATAATTAAGTTAGATAATATTGGGTAAAATACCCTAGATAAGAACTGGTTGTGTAAGATTACATTAACCGAAGAAAATAAATAGATATGAATATAATATGAATAAAATTAAATAAATGGTAAATAAAAACATTGCCGTGAAAGTACGGAATATTAATGAAGAAAATTAATAGCGAATTAAATAGTAAGATGAGTTATACGAAGGAGCAGAAGGAAATTGATCATTTAGGAATGAAGGTCACGAATGGATAAACAAATGAGAGTTATGCATACCCAGGAAATAAGTGATATGGATTGAAACAAAAGCACCACCAGGGCATGACAACATGAAGAACCCAAAAAAAAAAAAAAAAATGGGATTTCCTCGACCAAAAGGCACCAGAAGGCTGAAGTAGCTGTGATTAAGGAATGCTGGGAATGGGATTATTAATAATATACCCAAAGCACCGATATCCAATCTCTGGGAACTGCAAGTAAAGGGGTACGGGGTTATGTAATAATGTCCAGATGCCTGGTAGGGAGATCGTTTGCAATTGCGTTGTTTAAAATAGAA
The DNA here is from genome assembly GCA_034769895.1 of Magicicada septendecula. Classification (NCBI taxonomy): domain Eukaryota; kingdom Metazoa; phylum Arthropoda; class Insecta; order Hemiptera; family Cicadidae; genus Magicicada; species Magicicada septendecula. Next base: position 839,927,801 of record CM068368.1, read on the forward strand.
ATATCATTCAGCGTCTTAGGAGGGCCTATCAAAAATGTAAAAGAATTATTATAATTTGCTAGAACAATTAATGAAATGTCTTAGTAATAACACGAGATAAAAGAAAATAGAAATAAGAAAGCAAGTGTATAAAATGAATTATATTTTAATGATTAGTTGTCATAGTCAATAAATGTCGTGTTAATGATTATGAATAAAAAAATTAATGATAATAGATGTCAATAAGAGTGAAGAAGATAGAAGGGTAAATGTTTAAATGATATATATGTGAAGACAATTAATAGAATTGTGAGAGAAATATTCAAGTTGTAGGTATTTAAGATCATGTTTAAGTAAGGACAACTTACAAGCTTAGTATAAAATTGTATAATATAATTGTGTTCCAAAATGTTAGTAAATAGAAAAGAAAAAAAGTTTTTTTTAGTGAAAATGCTAGCGAGATATCAGAAAGTATGGAATAACCAGAGACAGTAATAATAAAATAGGTTAGAAAACTATAGTGAATTAGGATATAGAAATACGTATTATTATTATTAATACCAATGTGCTGTTTATAATTTAGTGATGATAGAAAGTATGATGGTCACTAAGAATTCTATATATATGTGGTAAGTCTTTTTTTTAGCCAATTAATTTGGAGATATTGATGCATATTTTAGTAAGTTGTGACATAAAAATTAGATGTATTAAAGGATACAAAGAAAATTAATCCTAAAGGCAAGAAATATTAATACCCGTATCGAATAATTTGTGTAATTGAATTTTGTAGATATTGAAATATTATATGAAGAATAGTTAAGGAGAATTACAAATTTAGTTTAAGATTTTGACTAAATATAAATTTGTAAATATAATAACATGTTAATTAGAGTGAAAGAAAAACGGATTCACTTAGAATGTTGAAAGCGAAAGTACTTTAAGGGGCTGGGGTGTGTTTACCATTATGTAACGAACCTTTTTCTGTTACGCTGAGAATATAGGTCAACGAGTAAATGTAAACAACACTATACTAGGTCCAATGAAGAACGAGCCACTACAAGGCAACACAAAGTACACATATTGGGAAGCAGATTTTGGCATTTAAACCTTACTGAAAGGGCGCAAAATTTTGGATCAATTTTGGATGTACAGAGTCCATCCAAACTGACAAAATTTGGGGACGATATAACAAAAAAAAAAAAAAATTTCGAAAAGTTTTATTTTATAATTTGCAGTAAGGAATGTCGCTGAAAGCAATAACGAAGGGTGTATGTGTGGAAAACATATTTTGTAAGGGACAAAAGGGGAACGAGCAAGCAAGCTGTAGTGACGGACACGTCATAAATTTCGTAGACAGCTGCGACGCGTACCCTGTTAACAGAGTTCACTGCTCCGGGTACGTAGAACACCAGTTTTTTGTGAAAACACATTGATTCCATAGAAAACTACATACAATGTGTACAGAGCCATTAAAGGAGAAAAGGCTTAACTATGGTCAAGCATACATGCGTACGCCAGCTGTCAGGAGAAAGCGACGAAGGGTGGATTGATTTGAAGGACTCCAGCGGTCGATGACAGGGTTTTGACCTTACTTGGAAACGAAAGCGCAGAGAGTACGTCCAAACTCAAGGATGGGGTGTTGCCTGGCAATTAAAAGAAAAAACCAACTTTCAAAGAAGGGTAGGCGAGGCCCTTGAACAACAATAGATAATAACGGCAGAGCGAAGAAGTCAAGAAACAATGAAAATGGAAGAGAAACTCAGAGTTGTCACTGAAGATTTTAGAAAAAACGACAGATAAAATTTATTGCTGCGTTGTCTGGAAATGACAACGACCTCAAAATATGAAGCAAGGGAAGAATCTGGTGGGGAACCAGAAGCCCTATCAGAGAACGCCTTTGAAAAGATGGGTAGTATTTGGACTTGGAGGGAAAAACATGAAACCAATAATGAAACGGCGTCGTTGGAATCAGAAGTCTGGTGGGAGATTTGTTAAGGAAAATATAGGAAGGAGACAGGAACGCGCTCGAGAGTTCTAGCTGAGATACGGACGCGAGAGGAGTTCTAACTAAAATACGGACGCGAGAGGAGTTCTAACGAAATTTCGGACGAGAGTGGAGTGAAGTCCGTGACGGAAGAAATTAGCATTTTATCGAACTTAGAATAATTCGATACACAGTGTGAGAAGGTAGTTTTCGAACTTATAACAAATTAATACAGTCATTACAAGCAAACGAACTATGAAGTAGAGTCACACTATTAGCCTACCAGTGAACATTAACTGAAACAAATAGAAATCAGACAATAATGTAATTTCAGTGTATAAAAAAAAAACACTTTACAACAATAACTTGTAAGAACGATTAACAACACAAACTACATTCATGAACACTTAATAACCAGACATACCGCAACAATGGTGCGTGATATTAATTCAGATCTGATGTACAACAGAGAACGCTAACTTTTATTCATAAATTATAATCCGAATGCGTGGAGTTGGTGAGTGAAGTGTCTGTGAGTGACATCGTGGAATTCATCCAGTGCCATCTATCATCTGGAGGAGTTATCTGCACGATTCTAGAACGATCGACATGGGGGAATCATCACCGCAACTACCGAGTGATTGGATATTCGAATACCAAGTATAGTAAAACATGTCTTAATTAATTTAGATCCACTGTCTGTCATCTCAAAGAATCCACACACAATAAAATTCAATAAAGTAATCGTAAAGGAATTAAAGAAATCGATTCTAAAGTTTGTGTAGAAGTAAAATTATCATTGTGTATCAGTTTGGAGTAATGTTTATTTCCAAGTTCTAAATGAATCCGTAATTACAAAATATAGTAACAGCTTAAGAGATATTCATATTAAGAATTCATAAGATGAGGCTAAACATTATAATTTACTTAATGTACTAAACGCAATTGATGAATGATCATTAATATGCAACTATTAGATTGAGAGTTTGGATAACTAATTTTATTACTGTATTATTTTGATAGTTACAATTTAATGAGTATTCAATTTTATTAATGTATTATTTTGATATGTACAATTTAATGAGTATTCAATTTTATTAATGTATTATTTTGATAGTTACAATTTAATGAGTATTCAATTTTGTTAATGTATTATTGTTTGATATTTACGATTTAGCCATGAGTATTAAATTTTGGTAATGTGTTAATTTATATATTTACAAGTACTAATGAGTACATAGAATTTTGTGCTACTTTAATATTTACAAGTAATAGCAAACTAATGTGAATAAATTTAAGAATTATCAGTAGCAATGAGCATTTATTATTATTTTAACCCTGAGATAAAGAGAATAAACAAAATTTATTGTTAAATTGACGCACACAACGTCGGGCATAGTTTATTGTTAAATTGGCGTCCACCGCTGGGCGTAAACGGGTACAAACTCGTTATATTGTTAAATTGGCGTCCACACGCGGGACATTAAATAAACAATAACAATATTTATTGTTAAATTGGCGCCGCACCGCACGGCTTGATAAAATAGTAAGCTAGGGCAGTGACAGACAGTGGCTAGCAATAAGTTTAAAATAAGTACATGTAAGTAGCTTAAGCTATATTATTGTTGTCGTATATCGGTCTCTAAGTCTCTGAATGATAACCCGAAGTCAAGCTAAAATGGCATCTAGTGGAGAGAATTCAAATGAGTTTGATGTCAATAACCAGATGGGCTATGAGCAGCCTGAGGACGGAAACGTAATGAATGAAGAAAGCTCAACAACCGGTGCAGGAACTAGGGCCGGGGGACCGCAATCACAGTCGCAGTTATCTGAAGCAAATTTTCAAATGTTAATGGCATTGATGAAACAACAATTTGAAGAATCAAAAAAACAATTTGAAGAATCAAAAATGCAACATGAAGAGACAATAAGGAAGATTGAAGAAACGAAAAAACAGAATGAAGAGAAAGGTAAACAACTCGTCGAGAAATTAGACAAAGAAATAGAGTTAATGAGAAGAGATTTACGAGGACAAAACCACCAGGTGGGTACTGATTTACAAAAACAATCAGAAAAATTGGAAGAAAACAAATTAGATGGAAATACTATGGATCAAATTGACACCGAGTATCAATCTTTAACAACTAAAGCATTGTCTGAACATCATATCTCAAGATCAAAAGAAAGATCTACAATTATTAATGGTAGATATGAAGGTGATAAAGACACTTGTACTGTGTTTGTTAGCAACTTACCAAACACAACTACAAAAAAGAAAATAATCAAATATTTCAGGAAGTTTGGTACGGTTGTAAATACGAGATTGCGATATGCTGCAGTATCTGATCCACGATTTCCCAAAAGACGTACTATCATTAAGAAAGAGTTTCATAAAGACAGAACAAATATCCATGCATATGTACGTTTTACTGATGAAAATAGTGCATATCGTGCTTTGGAAGCAAATGGTAATGTGTATGAGGGTTACCACCTGAGAATTGAGTCAGCTAACACGAAGGCTGAAGAAAAGCAGAGGATTAAAAAGAACAAATTGAATACTACAGTTAATATTACCAGTACTGATAGAAAAATTAGAAGTAGGGTTGGGGAAGTACGTAAAAATTTTGAAACCAAACCTGAGATTAAGAAGATGAAAAACCGTTGTGATGAGTATCAAGGGCGAACTGCGTTAGCACGAAAGAAGAAAAGGATGAAATTTGCTGGACTATTCAAGAATATTGTGAAGATTGGTATGAGAACGAAAGGAAGATTTCAAGCGATCGATATGAGATGTCTTAGAAGTCTTGAAAACAAAACATCATTATGTGAGTACGCGGACAGGAAAACGAAAATAATTAAAACGCCACAAGCTGTCAAAAAACGTATTTGTAAGAGGGTTGAAAAGAAGAAACGACAAAAAAAAACCAGCGCGTACATAAATAATGGTAATATGACCGGGGAAAATTGTCGAAAAAAGGAGGGAGAGAACCACTTTCAACACTGTCATAAAAGAGAGAGAGAGCGAGAGGTCATAAATTCCTTAGCTGTCAACGACCCACTGCAGGGTAAGTGTGAAACGAAACTCACGCATTCAATACCCTTACTACCCTTACTAATTACCAACAAAATGTGTTGTAACGGAACTCACTTAACAAAACGTACAACTATGCCTCCACAAATAGAAAATTAAAAGTAATTAAATGTAACGGATTAAAGAAAACAATCTTAAGAATATCCGAAAATTTAATAATTAAGTTAGATAATATTGGGTAAAATACCCTAGATAAGAACTGGTTGTGTAAGATTACATTAACCGAAGAAAATAAATAGATATGAATATAATATGAATAAAATTAAATAAATGGTAAATAAAAACATTGCCGTGAAAGTACGGAATATTAATGAAGAAAATTAATAGCGAATTAAATAGTAAGATGAGTTATACGAAGGAGCAGAAGGAAATTGATCATTTAGGAATGAAGGTCACGAATGGATAAACAAATGAGAGTTATGCATACCCAGGAAATAAGTGATATGGATTGAAACAAAAGCACCACCAGGGCATGACAACATGAAGAACCCAAAAAAAAAAAAAAAAATGGGATTTCCTCGACCAAAAGGCACCAGAAGGCTGAAGTAGCTGTGATTAAGGAATGCTGGGAATGGGATTATTAATAATATACCCAAAGCACCGATATCCAATCTCTGGGAACTGCAAGTAAAGGGGTACGGGGTTATGTAATAATGTCCAGATGCCTGGTAGGGAGATCGTTTGCAATTGCGTTGTTTAAAATAGAAATATCATTCAGCGTCTTAGGAGGGCCTATCAAAAATGTAAAAGAATTATTATAATTTGCTAGAACAATTAATGAAATGTCTTAGTAATAACACGAGATAAAAGAAAATAGAAATAAGAAAGCAAGTGTATAAAATGAATTATATTTTAATGATTAGTTGTCATAGTCAATAAATGTCGTGTTAATGATTATGAATAAAAAAATTAATGATAATAGATGTCAATAAGAGTGAAGAAGATAGAAGGGTAAATGTTTAAATGATATATATGTGAAGACAATTAATAGAATTGTGAGAGAAATATTCAAGTTGTAGGTATTTAAGATCATGTTTAAGTAAGGACAACTTACAAGCTTAGTATAAAATTGTATAATATAATTGTGTTCCAAAATGTTAGTAAATAGAAAAGAAAAAAAGTTTTTTTTAGTGAAAATGCTAGCGAGATATCAGAAAGTATGGAATAACCAGAGACAGTAATAATAAAATAGGTTAGAAAACTATAGTGAATTAGGATATAGAAATACGTATTATTATTATTAATACCAATGTGCTGTTTATAATTTAGTGATGATAGAAAGTATGATGGTCACTAAGAATTCTATATATATGTGGTAAGTCTTTTTTTTAGCCAATTAATTTGGAGATATTGATGCATATTTTAGTAAGTTGTGACATAAAAATTAGATGTATTAAAGGATACAAAGAAAATTAATCCTAAAGGCAAGAAATATTAATACCCGTATCGAATAATTTGTGTAATTGAATTTTGTAGATATTGAAATATTATATGAAGAATAGTTAAGGAGAATTACAAATTTAGTTTAAGATTTTGACTAAATATAAATTTGTAAATATAATAACATGTTAATTAGAGTGAAAGAAAAACGGATTCACTTAGAATGTTGAAAGCGAAAGTACTTTAAGGGGCTGGGGTGTGTTTACCATTATGTAACGAACCTTTTTCTGTTACGCTGAGAATATAGGTCAACGAGTAAATGTAAACAACACTATACTAGGTCCAATGAAGAACGAGCCACTACAAGGCAACACAAAGTACACATATTGGGAAGCAGATTTTGGCATTTAAACCTTACTGAAAGGGCGCAAAATTTTGGATCAATTTTGGATGTACAGAGTCCATCCAAACTGACAAAATTTGGGGACGATATAACAAAAAAAAAAAAAATTTCGAAAAGTTTTATTTTATAATTTGCAGTAAGGAATGTCGCTGAAAGCAATAACGAAGGGTGTATGTGTGGAAAACATATTTTGTAAGGGACAAAAGGGGAACGAGCAAGCAAGCTGTAGTGACGGACACGTCATAAATTTCGTAGACAGCTGCGACGCGTACCCTGTTAACAGAGTTCACTGCTCCGGGTACGTAGAACACCAGTTTTTTGTGAAAACACATTGATTCCATAGAAAACTACATACAATGTGTACAGAGCCATTAAAGGAGAAAAGGCTTAACTATGGTCAAGCATACATGCGTACGCCAGCTGTCAGGAGAAAGCGACGAAGGGTGGATTGATTTGAAGGACTCCAGCGGTCGATGACAGGGTTTTGACCTTACTTGGAAACGAAAGCGCAGAGAGTACGTCCAAACTCAAGGATGGGGTGTTGCCTGGCAATTAAAAGAAAAAACCAACTTTCAAAGAAGGGTAGGCGAGGCCCTTGAACAACAATAGATAATAACGGCAGAGCGAAGAAGTCAAGAAACAATGAAAATGGAAGAGAAACTCAGAGTTGTCACTGAAGATTTTAGAAAAAACGACAGATAAAATTTATTGCTGCGTTGTCTGGAAATGACAACGACCTCAAAATATGAAGCAAGGGAAGAATCTGGTGGGGAACCAGAAGCCCTATCAGAGAACGCCTTTGAAAAGATGGGTAGTATTTGGACTTGGAGGGAAAAACATGAAACCAATAATGAAACGGCGTCGTTGGAATCAGAAGTCTGGTGGGAGATTTGTTAAGGAAAATATAGGAAGGAGACAGGAACGCGCTCGAGAGTTCTAGCTGAGATACGGACGCGAGAGGAGTTCTAACTAAAATACGGACGCGAGAGGAGTTCTAACGAAATTTCGGACGAGAGTGGAGTGAAGTCCGTGACGGAAGAAATTAGCATTTTATCGAACTTAGAATAATTCGATACACAGTGTGAGAAGGTAGTTTTCGAACTTATAACAAATTAATACAGTCATTACAAGCAAACGAACTATGAAGTAGAGTCACACTATTAGCCTACCAGTGAACATTAACTGAAACAAATAGAAATCAGACAATAATGTAATTTCAGTGTATAAAAAAAAAACACTTTACAACAATAACTTGTAAGAACGATTAACAACACAAACTACATTCATGAACACTTAATAACCAGACATACCGCAACAATGGTGCGTGATATTAATTCAGATCTGATGTACAACAGAGAACGCTAACTTTTATTCATAAATTATAATCCGAATGCGTGGAGTTGGTGAGTGAAGTGTCTGTGAGTGACATCGTGGAATTCATCCAGTGCCATCTATCATCTGGAGGAGTTATCTGCACGATTCTAGAACGATCGACATGGGGGAATCATCACCGCAACTACCGAGTGATTGGATATTCGAATACCAAGTATAGTAAAACATGTCTTAATTAATTTAGATCCACTGTCTGTCATCTCAAAGAATCCACACACAATAAAATTCAATAAAGTAATCGTAAAGGAATTAAAGAAATCGATTCTAAAGTTTGTGTAGAAGTAAAATTATCATTGTGTATCAGTTTGGAGTAATGTTTATTTCCAAGTTCTAAATGAATCCGTAATTACAAAATATAGTAACAGCTTAAGAGATATTCATATTAAGAATTCATAAGATGAGGCTAAACATTATAATTTACTTAATGTACTAAACGCAATTGATGAATGATCATTAATATGCAACTATTAGATTGAGAGTTTGGATAACTAATTTTATTACTGTATTATTTTGATAGTTACAATTTAATGAGTATTCAATTTTATTAATGTATTATTTTGATATGTACAATTTAATGAGTATTCAATTTTATTAATGTATTATTTTGATAGTTACAATTTAATGAGTATTCAATTTTGTTAATGTATTATTGTTTGATATTTACGATTTAGCCATGAGTATTAAATTTTGGTAATGTGTTAATTTATATATTTACAAGTACTAATGAGTACATAGAATTTTGTGCTACTTTAATATTTACAAGTAATAGCAAACTAATGTGAATAAATTTAAGAATTATCAGTAGCAATGAGCATTTATTATTATTTTAACCCTGAGATAAAGAGAATAAACAAAATTTATTGTTAAATTGACGCACACAACGTCGGGCATAGTTTATTGTTAAATTGGCGTCCACCGCTGGGCGTAAACGGGTACAAACTCGTTATATTGTTAAATTGGCGTCCACACGCGGGACATTAAATAAACAATAACAATATTTATTGTTAAAGTCTTGGTCAGTTGCGACGCAACAACGTTCTTTATATAAAACGGTCTTGGTCAGTTGCGACGCAACAACGTACTTTATATAAAACGGTCTTGGTCAGTTGCGACGCAACAACGTACTTTATATAAAACGGTCTTGGTCAGTTGCGACGCGACAACGTTCTTTATATAAAACGGTCTTGGTCAGTTGCGACGCAACTACGTACTTTATATAAAACGGTCTTGGTCAGTTGCGACGCAAATACGTACTTTATATAAAACGGTCTTGGTCAGTTGCGACGCAACAACGTTCTTTATATAAAACGGTCTTGGTCAGTTGCGACGCAACAACGTACTGTATATAAAACGGTCTTGGTCAGTTGCGACGCAACAACGTACTTTATATAAAACGGTCTTGGTCAGTTGCGACGCAACAACGTACTTTATATAAAACGGTCTTGGTCAGTTGCGACGCAACAACGTACTTTATATAAAACGGTCTTGGTCAGTTGCGAGGCAACAACGTTCTTTATATAAAACGGTCTTGGTCAGTTGCGACGCAACAACGTTCTTTATATAAAACGGTCTTGGTCAGTTGCGACGCAACAACGTTCTTTATATAAAACGGTCTTGGTCAGTTGCGACGCAACAACGTTTTTTATATAAAACGGTCTTGGTCAGTTGCGACGCAACAACGTTCTTTATATAAAACGGTCTTGGTCAGTTGCGACGCAACAACGTTCTTTATATAAAACGGTATTGGTCAGTTGCGACGCAACAAAGTTCTTTATATAAAACGGTCTGGGTCAGTTGCGACGCAACAACGTTCTTTATATAAAACGGTCTTGGTCAGTTGCGACGCAACAACGTTCTTTATATAAAACGGTATTGGTCAGTTGCGACGCAACAAAGTTCTTTATATAAAACGGTATTGGTCAGTTGCGACGCAACAACGTTCTTTATATAAAACGGTCTGGGTCAGTTGCGACGCAACAACGTACTTTATATAAAACGGTCTTGGTCAGTTGCGACGCAACAACGTACTTTATATAAAACGGTCTTGGTCAGTTGCGACGCAACAACGTTCTTTATATAAAACCGTCTTGGTCAGTTGCAACGCAACAACGTACTTTATATAAAACGGTCTTCGTCAGTTGCGACGCAACAACGTTCTTTATATAAAACGGTCTTGGTCAGTTGCGACGCAACAACGTTCTGTATATAAAACGGTCTTGGTCAGTTGCGACGCAACAACGTTCTTTTACCTGTTCTTACGCGGTCAGTTTCACTTACTGACCGAACCTGTCATTTAGAAACGTTCCTATTCTCAACTTCGATGAGATTTAAATTCTGCAACTTTTCATTTGTGCGAGTAACTTCTTTCTTCTAATGTTTTTGTAACGTTAGGTTAGGTTAGGTTAGGTCAAGTCATGTCCAGTCAGGTTAGGTTAGGATCGGCTAGGTGAGGAATGAATAGAATTATAATGGCAATTTCTGTATTATTATAATAATAAAATGAAAATGCAATTGATCGCAACTGATTGGGTTCAAATTTCCACCTCGGTCGCAACTCACCGGGTTTTATACGACTGGGTCGCAGCTAACCATGGTGCTTATAAAAAGAGTTGTTTTATTGAGTTAAAGTATAAACTGTGTCGTTAATACAACGTGTGTGTATCTACAAACGTCACTTTATTCCTAATGTTGTCATCTTACCAGTATTATATTTCGTGTAAGGTATTACCCTCACAACAACAATAACAATACTAGTAATGGCATTGACAGTAACAATATTCTGATGACAGTAACGATAACAATAGAAAGGATAATAACATTGTTGCACAAAGACGACTACAATTGCACAATAACGATTACAACAAAAATAATAATTTGGCGTACAAAGCTCCCGTACCAGACGTGGTAAACAGTTTGGCAAAGTTATCAGTATGCAGAGACGTGTTAGCTAATGTACAGTCGTTATACACGGAATAATATGTTATACGTTGTAAGACTGAAAATTGCTTATAAATTAAATTAGGTTAGCGTTTGAGTTAAATTTTGGAAAAACTGTGTTAGACATCACTTGTTTAATGGTTAATGTTACAGTTTGGCTACGCCAGAAATATTGTATTAGGCAGCATAAGACGTACACATATACCCAGTTTCTTGTATTGGATGTATTTGTCCGTATCGAACATAATTTGTTTACTTCATTTATCTCAGGTTAAGTTTGGAGTTTGTTGTAAATGTTTTATGGTTTGTTTTCCCTTCCCAATTGTTTCTCAGTACTACTTTCTTTCCAAAAGTTTTTAAAATATATAAATATAAAGATTTTTAATATATATATATATATATATAAAGGTTTTTAAAATATAAAGAAATATACTTTCTTTCCAGTATGCATAATCTACATTTAGTTTTAATATTGAAATATGAAGCTAAAAATGACATTGCCATCTTTCTCTGTAAGAATTATTGTCGTATGGAGACTTTTTGATAGGCAGCTCAGTACGCGCCACATATAGAAGATCATCATTAAGCCTAATTCTAATCGTTAATCCTCACCAAGCAGATACAATTGATATTAACGGAAGAGGTCAACACAAATGATTCTTAATAGAAACATGCTAGGATGACAAGGTATAAGGAGAAGAGTAGCACTGGTTGTAAACAACCGTGCAGAGAAAATCGTAGGTGTATAAGGATTGGAGGAAACGTACCTAATCGGATTAAAGAATGTACCTATTGATCGAAAAAATTAGTAACTTGTACTGACAGTGCAGTAATACTCATTAAAGAACGTAGGTGATGATGATGATGATGATGATCATTATCATCTTCAAGGATTAAACCAAGAATGGTTTGTTCCGGTCTCAAATAGGCAAAGATTAGAGCTGGTCACTCCAGCGCTTCCTCGGACGTCCCACACCTCTCCGTCCCCTCGGCTTATATAGTCCCATAGTCGTTTGGGGATGCGGCAGTCATCTATTCGGCAAAGATGTTCCCACCAATTCAGTGGATACTGGGAGATCCTGTCGAATATCATGATCAGACAGATGATCATCACATATTAAGTGAAGCAATCAGAAAGAAGATAAACACTCTAAAATGTCGCTAGAAATCTGTAGATTTGAATGTAGGTTAGCTGTAGATTGCATGTAGGTTAGCTGTAGGTTTGCAAGTTGTAGATGTGTAGATTTAGCTGGCTTTGCATATGGGTAATCGTTGCAATCGAGCGGACGTTGCATCCGTTGGCCAACAGCTTCGTGAAAGCACCAGGTAAATAAATTACGTGACTCTGTCTCTCATTTTTACGACTTTGTAGAGAACTAACCTGTATTTGATCTTACAGCATATTATTTTCAGCATAAGCATACTGAAACCTCATTCACATTTTTGATGACATCCACTAAATGTTAGCGGATACCGCGTACCTCCATGATGTCCCACAGATTACTTTTTCTCACCTCGTCGAATGCTTTAACACAATCTATAAAAAAGGTGTAGTTCCCTGTTAAATTCAATATTATTTCTATCGTGTATTTCAATATTAATACAGTATATAATCAGTAGAGGATCTCCCTTTATGAAAACCCGATTGTTCTTCTAGGGCCGTGGTCGGCAAACTCGTTAGTCAACAGAGCCAAATAGCAACAGTACAACGATTGAGATTTCTTTTGAGAGCCAAATTTCTTCAACTTAAACTATATAGGTAGGTACACTGTTCATTAAGTTAATGAACTTTAATTAAAGTTTTAAGTCTTAATTAAACTATAGGTACACTGAATAAAACTTGATATCATACTTAATAATGATCTTATTTATTGATAAAAATTAAATTGTAAGTAAGGTATCCATAAAATTAAATCATGTCAATGACTGACAAACACTTAATGTGAACAATGGCCTTGCATCTCCTTGGAAAGTTTGGGTAAGTCAGATTTGTATGTTGTTGTTTTTAATTTTAGGCACGATTCCAGGTTCTCATCAATAAGACACGACTTCTCAATTTACTCTTGATAAGGTTCATGCTTGAAAAGGATTGTTCACATGAATATGTAGAACCGAAAAGGGAAAGAACAGCAAACGCTAGTTTTTTCAACTGATCATATGAGTCAGGAATACTATTCCAGGTGTTAAAAATCATCATGTCTTCCTTCTCCAGGTCTTTCAAAGCAGACCACTTCTGCTGTGAACTAAGTTCACATTTGTTTTTCTCCAATATTTCCATATCAGCACAAAGACGTTCAAATTTAGAGCTCCATAATTCTTTGTTTTTTAAATCCAGCAATTGCATTTCAAAGTTGCCAATGTCAACATTAAAGGGAGAAAAATTTAATTCTGTTACAGTAGCATTAAGAGGTTTTTTAACAAAGGCTAACGTCGTTTTGCTGTTTCTGAATTCCTGAAACCTGTTGAGAAAAGCCTCCCTCATATTTAAAATTGTTGTTTTAAAATAGCAAATGTCAATATCAGAATTATTTTCTTGGCGATGTTTCAGCTGGCTTGGAAAGTGAATCAAAGTTTCTCTTTCAAAATCTTGAGCAAAAAGGGATAATTTGTTTTCGAATGAAATAACTTCTTCTAACATCGAAAAAATTGTGTTTCCTTCCCCCTGCAGTTTACGACTAAGCTGATTTAGATGAGACGTAACGTCTACCATGAAATAAAATTTTTGGATCCACTGATCGTCCGTTAGTTCTGGATAGTGAATACCCTTCTCAAGGAGAAATGCTTTAATTTCTGTTAATAAGGAAGCGAAACGTTTTAAAACGTTTCCTCTTGATAACCAACGTACCTTGTTATGCAGCAGAAGATCTGCGTACTCACTCTCCATTTCAACTAAAAATTCTTTAAATTGGCGATGATTAAGAGCTTTAGCTATAATGGAGTTGATAATCTTAATCACCAATTCCATAACTTTACAAACTTCTTCTGGAAATGTCTGCGCACAAAGCGCTTATTGATGAATGATGCAATGGTAAGCAAGTATCTCGTGATTAATTTTTTCTTTCAAATTAGCAACAAACCCTTTTCTTACGCCGTTCATACTTTTCGCCCCGTCTGTTGAAATTGACACAATTTTATCGAGTGAAATGTGATGTTTTTCCATGCAGTCAATTACAGCATTTGCAATATCCTCTCCACGTGTTTCACCTTTCAGTGGCAATAATCCTAAAAGTTCTTCTTTAGGACCTGTAGATGAAATAAATCGTACAAAAAGTGAAATTTGTGCTGTATCATTTATGTCACAAGACTCGTCAACTGCTATTGATAAAGCTGAAACCAATTTAAGATCTTCGACTTGCTTGTTGGTTATATTCGAAGACATTTTGATTGTTCTATCTTTCACTGTTTTAGCAGACAATGGTAACTCTTTAATTTTTTTTAGAATATCTGCTTTGTTCTTAAAATCCCGAAATAGCTCTTCGGATGCATTTATAAAACAACTTTTTTGTATTCGCCGTCTGTGTATGGTTTTCCTCTCTTAGCAATCTCTTGACTAACCACAAAACTTGCAATATTAACATTGTTGGAAGATTGGATCCAGTAATTAAATACAGAACTTGATTTTCTTGACTCTTCTGAAGTTCCTCAACTGCCTTGCATCACCGACAGGATATTTAGTGCTAAATGACGAGTGTTTAGTTGTACAGTGTCTCTCCAAATTTGACTTCTTGTTATGCGCCAATTTTCCTGACAAATAAGACAGGTCGGAAGGCCATTTAAGTTTTGAATAAACGCGAAAGTCTCGGTCCATTCAACTTTAAATTCACGGTTTTCGTCTTCCGTTTTTCTTTGCTTCTTCTTTGTAGCCATGTCAAATAGGGCACCTAAAAAAATGTTTCATTTTATAATAATAAAGCCTATAGCATGAGAAAAAATCTACATTATTATAATTCAAAGATAAGCCAATATAATATAAAAAAAACCAACTGGTATAAGGTATAATTACTATAATAGGTAATCAATAACAACATCATAAGTTAACATCAAGTCAGCTGTGATGACGTCAGCTCAGCCTTCGCTGGTGGTTTGAATAATTGAAATTTTCACTAACATTTGTATAATATATATTAATTTTATGTTACTAATTAAAACCTTTTAGTTGTAAGTATTGTACTTTTCAGTCTTGCCCTTTCTCTGAATTCTGATAACAGTTTAAAAGAACCCTATTTATGTCTAAATATTATTAATTTTAAAAGAAGAAATTAATCGATTTCACTCGACCTGAGACGAGTTTCATTCGAGCCGAGAGCAACTATTACGACTCAAGGTCGACTATTTACATTGAAACAAATAAATAAAATTAATTATTTCGAATTGAAGTTTTATTTCTATATAAAGTGTATCATAAAGATAATTTCAGATATTAATTGGAACCTGATCGTCAAAGAGGACCAGTACTACATTGACAAGGGATCAGGACCCGAATCTACCAATACTAACAAAATCGATTATTACAATAACATAATCTATTTAACTCTTATAAACAAATAAATCATCACGAACCGAAACCATTACACAAGGAAAGAAATTAAACTAATAAAGAAGATTCATACAATAATACACTAAATATATAATAAATAAATAATTAAACAACAGAAAAAAACATATATATATATATAAAATATAAATAATTAAAATTTTAAATTTTAGTTTTACGAAAATATTCACGAAAAAACAAGTTTTACTACAAGCCACCAACACAAAATAATTACAATTTTTAAATTGATGACAAAAATACCTGTAGGATTTGCAGCTGGTTGGAAAAATACAGGTAACTTTATGCTTCCAGCAGGTACTTTTGTCACCCGCGCGCGATTTGCGGACGCGACGAGCACTGACCACCGTACACAATGAGACTGCTGACTGACTGACTCACTCAACTCGTGGATGAGTCGCGCGTGCCTCCCCCGCGCCGCGTATCGCGCGGCCCGCCTGCGCCACGTCTCCCGTCACCCGACCGACCGACACCCCCGCGCGTGCCTGCTCGCCCGCACGTAGTCATTTGTGGCAGAGCCGCACTCAAGGGTCCAAAGAGCCGCATGCGGCCCGCGAGCCGCGGTTTGCCGACCGCGGTTCTAGGGTAATGCAGTCATCTGGAGCCTATGCGTTATAACTTTGGAGTAGATGATAACTTTTGAGTTTTCTACAGCCAGCATTGATGTACTGACAATAGCTAGTACATTAAAAAGCAAAATGTCAAAGCACCAACAAAAAATCAGACTTTATAATGTCTGGTTCGGCTTTGCTGTACGGTTCGGAGTCTTGGTCCTTGTTACTAAGAAACAGGAAACATTCTTGATACCATTCAAACCAGATATTTGGAAGGAGTTTACATTTTAAATCACATTTCACCATTAAAATAATAGATAATGTAGAGAACAGTGTAATTTGATAAGATTTTTTTAAATTTAAATAATTCACATAAATTGCAACAAGCAGTTTTTTCTTCATACAACATTCAGTAAAAGTAAAGATAATTCTATTGTTTTTGTTTCAGGTAAGCCAGCAAATCTAGACTGTTTCCAACAGTAGACATCCTGAGACCTCACCAAGTGTTACGTAAATGCAAAAGAGTCTTCTTAAGTACGTATCTAAACAAAGTCACATATTTCTTGTTATTTCCGACAGTTTCATAGGAAGAAAATTTTGTATTTTATTTACATTGATTCACAATAACACTCGGCGAAGTTACCGCATTTCTTGAATATAAAAACGAGAAATCAGAAACTCTAACTCTGATCAACAATTACATTTTCCCTGTATGTAATACAGGATCTAAATACACTAGGCATCGCATTGAACCGTTAACGTACTGGTTTCAATAAGATAGAGCCACAGGCACACAGCTGAACCGTCAATGCTCACACGCCAAGGAGCTGTGTAGGAGATCGCCTCATTTCAGGCGTGGGTGACATACACTTGGCTGCTCCATTACCACACTTACCACTGTGGTTGTGAGTGGTGTCCACATTGCGGAGAAGGTACGGCGAAACTTCGTGGCACTGTCAGGCAAAGTATCCTTCGTACGCAGTGGAGCGTTAAGACCTGCTCAACCTATGGGCCAACGTACCTCCAGCTCCACGGAGAAGAAATGTGGTAATGACATCAGACAATTTCAAAATTTTCAGCAACGCAGTCCGAGCCATTGGAAAGAATAAAGAACGGGATAGGAACAGGGACCGAGTTGCCGAGGAATAGGAAATCGCTGATTCCACATTAGGTGAAGCGGGACAAATAAGTTGGTTAGAGCGCTATTATAACGACATAATAATGGACCATCTTCGAGGGAAAGCCTGGTGACAGAAGCCTTGGGTAATAAGTCTTTGTGACTTGCGAAACCGAGGGGTGGTGGTGGGTTCTGTAAGCTTCGGCCCTAACCAAATGTAGTTGTGAGTTTTTTCTATAGAGTTACTTAACTTTTAAAGTGTTTCAGTAACGTACATGTGACACAAATGAACTGAAGCGGAGAACTGAAAAAGTGATTTATCTACAGCCGGTGATTTATAGCTTCGTAGAGAGATTGTGATATGCCGGCATGTGAATGGACATAATTTGAGATACATTATTGAGTAGACTATACCTTCAAGACGCATAAATATTTGATTTTTTCCTCATTTCATTTAAACTCAATTAAATGTGTTGTAATCATTTTTTTTTATTGCCCCCACCATAAGTTTGTCTTTACTACCGTAATTCATTTACATTCTGCCTATAAAATAGTGGAAATCGTCTACCACAGCCACGTGTATCGTAAAGGTACTACGTATCAGCATGCAATATTTGTAATTAAAAATGTTGCATTACACCGTGCACACTACGTAATAGTTTTGCAAACAATGTATCCTGACTGCAGCCCCAAGTGCATTCACTGCTGTACCCAAAAGAGCTTTTCGAAAATTGCATTAAATTGTAATCACATTGAAGACAGTAATGTATTAATTACATTATGTTTAGATACTTCATTCTAACAACTAAATTACTTCTGGGCAATTATGAAACGTATGTAACAATTTTGAATCTAGAAATCCATCCGTTCGTACTGTGAAGTCAAAGTGTAGCCCCTCTTTTTATTTTGTGTGTTTATAATTTTTTTTTTTAAGAGGCTACTAGATATTTAGGACTAGGCAGAAGGCCTAGAAGAAGCATAAAGTGTGCTGGGTCCAGTGGTGAGACGGCACTTGCAATTAAAACTCTATATTAACAAACAAGTTAACAACCCTTTATTGCATCACCATATAAATATCATTCATTAATTTATATTGTCATAAATATAATATTTTCTTTTTTTTTACATTGTAAATATCCAAATATTTTACATATTATTCATGATTCCAAATAACAACCTTTTATTATTACATAATTTTATATTCTTATTTCTTGAACATTGATCATAGTTCAAAGATTTACCTTTAGTTATTTCATATCATAAATTCATAAAAATTTTTAAATATCTCAACCCCAAATACTTCAAATCTCATTTCTAAGGCCGGAAATATTCAATATTATTTCATATAAATATCCTCACATAACACCAGACATAAAGATAATACATAATTGAAAACACATACATATACATCACAAATACAAATAGAAATACAGAAGCCTAGTGAACAGCGAGTATGTTCTTATCACAAACATTTTTATAATTTTAAAAGGCCTGTAACCGCCTGGCTAATTTTATAAAAAAAACCAATTTATAAACCTGAAGGAAAAACTGGATTGCCCATAATATCAAGAAAATACAATTACAAATTTAAAGTGTCAGTACAGCCTGTATAGTTTTATAAAAAGTACATTTGTAAATTTAAAGAAAATTGGATTGGCCCATAATAGCAAAAATACAATTACAAAGTTAAAGTTTCAGCACAGCCTGTATAGTTTTATAAAAATTGTAAATTTATAATTTTAAAGACAATCTGAATTGACCCGGCCGCTGCCATGTGCCAGAGCCTGACCCAAAATAAGGTAACATGTCCGGGCGCTTGCATAGATCCGCACCAACAGGTGACTACCCCAGGTGAAAATGTGTGAACCGGCCTAATGAAAAAAAAAAAACTCCCAACCCTTCTATGACATAAGAAAATGATAATGTGCCAAAAAAAAAAAGGATTGTAATAGATACCAGACCAGCCTGTTACAAACTGCACCCACCTACATAACTAAAATACCGTTCCCCCATAAACTTCTACAACCCCATTCAGAATCACAGTAAAAAACGTAAATCATAAAATTAATGTCCGCCGGACACATGCCGGCGACCAGGCCTACAATTAATTTGGAGCGTAATTACATTACGATCACAATTTTACTGAAAGTTTGCAGCCAAAATTCTGTCCAGCTGGACATGAGCACAATGAAGTATAACTTGAGTTTTTTATAGATTGTTAAATGCACAAAACTTGGTGTTTCCTGTAGAGGCCTAGTGTAAGTAAAAAATTGTTTAAATGTCACCTCATTTGGTCCAGGTGGTTACAGTGGCATGCCTTACAGCTGATTGTCCCCGGCAGGTGAGGCACGAGAGTCTAAAGGTGTTCAGGTCATGGTGAAGCTGGAATTAGACCGCGCTGGAGTCCAGTCTCCGACTACATCGGGAACCCTAAGCATTCATAAGAATTAATTGACTGACCACTAAACCATAACACACACATGCCACCCCAAACCAATTCCACTATATTCATTATAACACGTTTAACATTTTCACCTTTTGTTTTTAAATTACTAGAGCACACACAAGGCCTCAATGCTTCATTATTTGATATAAATTTATAATGCACCCTTACATACGTATGAAAAGTTAACATTCTCAGACAGGCATTAAGCTTATAACGGTACGTGCTCACTCACACAATTCAGTAAAGTTCCCCAGTTCCACAAAATTACATAATAATTTTTCCTTTTACGCCCCTTTTCACATGTACAATTGGTGTTTCAAAATACAAGGTATAGGCTGTTTTAGCGTTTAACATAAATTAAATACTTGACAATGAACATACATTAAATTTACGACCACGAGGCATGCTTCAAACTTTTATCCGTTCACATCTAAGTCAATTATGATTGAAATTTAAACTTTTTAGTATAAAATGAATAATATGTACTTACCGGAGGTCGATTGAGCTTTTACTTATGCATGATAGAGAAGAAAAAAAAAAACACAATTATAGAAGCTCTGCGCTGCCGGGAGAGACGCTGTTTTCGCTTCTGTAGTAGCCCACTGACTGAACCAAACGTGCAGTTCGCGAGCTTGATCAGCGAACCTAATTACTAGTTTTCGCCCCCAGATCGCGCGGGTATGCCTTAACCCCCGAAACATGGCAATACAGAACGACGCTGACTGACAACTTCGCCAACATTAATAAATTATATAAAAAACTTCTATTTTTATACAAAAGCCCGGTTTCATTGAAACCGCGGCACAAAAGGCTTAACATTTTTCAGTTATATAATGCGTTTTGCTATCAATTTGCCTTTGTATTTTTTATGTAAATTATTGTATATGCGTGTATATAATTTATAATGAGTTGCACAGCGAAGGGGTTTGGGGGCTTATACTCCCTCCCAAGGAACGTTGTATTATAAATTTTCTTACAACGTTCCTTCACAATGTCACTAAATTGTAGAGTTCAACACATTAACGCGTCTCATTCTCACGCTTTACTTTTTAAATTGCAGTACCTAGTACTAATTTCTCTCCTGTAACACCTTTGTACGTAGACATTTATTTTTTTTCACTGCTTTATCTTTCCTCCAACTACCGATGTTAAGTTTCCCAATGCACATACGTCCAGTTCATCGACTTATATTTATAACTCAATTATCTCATTCTTTCTTAAGTTTTCATCTCATGTAGTTTAGATCATTAAAATATGACATATAGCACAGTCACTGAAGCCGAAAAAAATAGAAATTGCAAATTAAGTGGATTCTACGAGATTTTTTGCATAGGGCTAGATAAAAAGGTAAGAAAGAATTTAAAATAAAGTTTACAAAAATTCAGTCGCGGGTTTTCGAAAAAAGGGAGGGGGAGGTACAAAAAATGCATTTTTCATGATTATCTTAAAAAATATTAAATTTATGAAAAAAATACGAAATACCAAACAGAAAGAGCATAAAAGTCTTCATAAAAAAGGTTATTAATATTTTTTTGTCAGGGCGATAATTTTAGTAGAAACATTAATTCAAATTTAGCCAAATTTTTCACAAGGTGGATTTTCACATAAAATATATGTTTATTTAATAAACATGCAATTTTTTCAGGAATATAAGTTTAAAAACTCATTATTATTCATTTATGTATATATTATTACAAGCAGAATGATCACTGTTGCACACCACTATATAAAATTGTCCCGATTAGCGCTTTCAAGCTTCACAGCTCATCGTCAGATCGGAATAGAATTTATAGAATTCTATAATGAGCTGTGAAGCTTGAAAGCGCTAATCGGGATAATTTTATGTAGTGGTGTGCAACAGTGATCATTCTGCTTGTGATTTCAACCACTAACACAACTTTCTTCATTAAACTTCTATATATTATTATGTATAATTTTTTACTTATTTATTACGCATTATAATAAAAATGTTATTGAAAAAAATGCACTTTATAAATATATTCAAAAATAGTTTTTCTTCCAATTATTGAAGATTTTGACAATAAAATAACTTTTAACACACATTTCTTATTTATAAAAATTATAAATTATTTACTTAGCCTATAACATATTATGATTTACAAAATTATTAAAATATCGTATTTTCTTCAATTTTTCGGAATTTTTCACAATTATCAAGGTGAAAAATAACTTTTTAGTTCATTTATTATTTATTTATAAAATTTAATTATAACAATTATTTTTATAATGATAAATATATTTAAAAATCGATTTCTTCTCCAATTCCTTGAAAAGATTCAGGAGTCAAGTCTTCTATTTCTATTTCTCCCTCATCATGCACAATATTTGAAAAATGTGTGCACAAATTAAATTCACAGTTTCCACAAGCCGATGAACAGTACAATCCACTTTTTCTGCAACTGCATAATTTTCCACAATCTTTTTTGCAATTACAGAAGATCATTTGCGCTAGAACCGCACCAAATTATAAAATACCAAAAGTACTAACACAAATCTTAAAACATAAAATTGAACTTCCAGCAAAATACAATAAAAAAAATAGTATCGAACTCACGGAACATTCAATATCGAACTGCGTTAATTCAATATCTGTATGGCGCATGTACCAGCTGTCCTCACTCTCTCTAAAATTCTTCAAATTTCAGGGTCTGTTATTTTTATGCCCATGCACGGATATAAATTCTCACTATGTAGAACAGAAACCACAGATACTGTAGTTTTACGTACAATAGTTACATTTTAATATTTTTTTTTTTAGTTTTTAACTATTAATATTAATACGCCCAATGAACATATTTTTAACTTTATTAATAAAAGTTACATTTATTTAAATTTAACTAAATTTCAACAATACTTTACACCGCAGTCTTATAGAAGACACTTTGACAAATACGTGTTCATAATTTTGTTAAAAAATATTTAGTTTGAAAATTTCTGTAGGAATTTTAAGTTAAGAAAATGATGTATACTTACGAACTCAAAAAAAAATAAATTTTAAAACTCGCTTATTTTATGCCAATAAATCAATACTAATTTTTATTATTTTTTCAAAGACCTATATATGTAAAGTTTATATTGTGTAATAAAACAGTGAATCCGCCTCGTTCAAGCCCCGCGATGGAAGCCAAATTTGTAATAATACGGTGAATCCGCCTCTTTCAATGTAAGAATGTGTGTAGTAACGTAGCTAATATCTTCTTGTCTTCTAAGCTCTCACTGTTGATCTTCGCTTTTGTAATACAACCATACTATAATTGTAATTGTATAGTGTTCTGGTATAATATTACCCAGGATAATTTTTATGGTGTGTATGTGTAGTAATGACGTTCCGCTCTGGGAATCGTCGATTTGGTAAAGTTCCTGGTCTTTGTTATTATCAAATAAACTCAGTGTATTTTGCTGGGGTAGCAAATTGAAGTAAAATATAAATTTAAAATTTATATTTATAAAAAAAAATAATTTCGGAAAAAATATTTTCGGTGTATTTATGTGCTTAATATTTAGGAATAAATTGAGGTTGTTGATCGTAATTATAATTATAATAGTATGGTGTTTAATTTGGTAATAAATTTCTGTTCGGTAAATTTGTTAAAAAGATAATCCAATTAACTTCAAGTTAGGCGAAAAACGGCTCTCTTCTTCTTACTCTTGAAATGTTGTAGTTTCGCATATACTGCCTTTAAAGATTATCTAGTTTTCTTGGTTAATTAATGATTATGTCCTTTTATAAGAGAAATCAACTTCAATTTACCAAAAAACAAACAAAAACGTTTATTAAACACAATAATAAGGTTGGTCGATTAATTAATTGAGGTTACAAAGCCATATCGACTCGCTCAGGGTCGGTCGAAATTAGAAGTTTTACAGTTGTATTATTTAAACAGGTTCTTTGAACGGTTATTTATATAAAAAGCCAGAGAAGGTCAGGGACATGAAAGTATAACACTTACAATTCAAAAAATGTCTTAAATTTAAACAATATAATGGTAATTATTAATAATAAAAGTTTATATATAATTTTATTCGAACCAGAAAGCAGTCTAGTCGTGTCTTATTGTGGTGACGATCCTGGATCAAAATGGCCGCCTGACGCATGCGCGTTGATAGCTTCTAATGTAAACAAAGTACTTGTTGAGATAATATGGCCTTTCTTCGGTTAAATGTTCTTCGCAACTGTATATGATCTTCTGGGGTATAGTTTATTGTCACTGGTGTATCATGGAATAGTTCACTTTGTGTAAAAATGTTGTTAAATGGGTATATCTACTGGTGTTTATGCGTGTCAGTTAACCTCGAATTTTCACTTAGTGTTTGGTGCGATTTCAGTGTTATTTCATTTAATTAGTTATATGTGATTTCGTTTATAGGTGTTATGTAGTTCATGGGTTAACTTCACCACTTCACTTTCATTAAAATAGTTAAAAATTTAGTTTTACATAAAATGATTCCGAACTCCGTTATAACGTAACGGCCATTAAAGGTTGGTTCTATCAAATATTCACATGAAGTGCTCTCTTCGAGGTATAATAATGAACTGTCTGTATTTTCTTCGTCTCATGAAAATCTTAGCCTATATAATATATCTCATACATTGTTTCAATTTGTCATAACTTCCGACACACTTTAAAAATGTACATTATGCTCATAAAATAAATTCGTTATTAGTTAACTGTTTGAAATATAAAATACATATTCCTTTTCACTATTCTATTCTACTTATTTTGATAGTAATTAAGTTAGTATTACAAAGTTTTATCTGAAAATTATATTTCTTATAATTTTTGGGAGGTAGGCCTAAAATTATACTTCCTGTCTTCTAAGTAAATAATAGTTATTTTCCCTAATATAATTATTATTCTATTAAATCTGAAATTTGTATAATTATCAATTCTCACTTATTTTATTGCAATTTAGTATATTAATGATGGTTTTTTAATATAATTCATTTGTATATGACTCCCCTTAGGATAATGTCAGTGAATCTATTTCGGTTTTAATGGTATTTTATTAGACAATTAAATAATTTTATTCATATAATGACCATATCTCTAGAAAGCCTTATTTACATAGTATTTAATAGGTTGAGTTTATCTTGCCTAAATATTGTCATTTTATCTGGTTTATAAGACTAGGTTTGTTAATTATTCTGCAGTTTAAATTTATTCTTTGGCCTAGATCTGATGTGTGGCTAATTTCCAAATGTTTTATTAATGTAGTTATTTTATATCCTTCTCTGACTGGTATAACATAAATTATTGATTATATAATTAACATATAACATCTCTCTATATCAAAACTGGTGTTCTGAATAACATTGCTTAGTATATTACCTAATAACATAAATAAAAAATATTCTATAACATTAGAATGGTATCTAATTTTAGATATGTCATTCCTAAATTAAAATGAACAATAAAATAACAAATTATAACACTAACATTTCTTATGGATAATCCTTACGTATCTAATTACTATATGTAATAGGAATCTGACATCCTGGTCACATATAATGGTTATCATCTTTTCCTACTCAACATTAACAATTTGTTTTGTAATTCCCCATTTTACAAGATTTATGCCCCCTCTTTAAGTATAACCCTGGCTATCTAAGTTATATTCCATTCTATGGAATGTTCATACAGCTTTAGTAGCCTTTTATTAGTAACATTACTATTTCATTATCAAAGTAGACACTGTTCATAAAACTTAAAGTTTATTGCTTTGTACTGTAACTCATGCACCTTTTTAAAGTTTATTATTTATAATTTGATCACTTGCACTTGTCTATGGTGAATTATCAATATATTTACTAGTCTTTCTCTAGTTTTTAACATGAAATATTCAACCATGGGGAAACTGTGAAGATTTGTTTATACAAACTAAACAATAACTTTTTGAATGCACTAATATTTAATACTACTAACACTTTTAGTTTTTTGTCAGTTTTACAGTGATATGGTTTTTTAGGGTGTTATACTTTCTCTTTGGACATTCATTGATTTTGGGGTTTTTTGGGGGTTCTTTCCCTATGGGGTTTTTGTTTTATATGGGTCGTCTTAATTATTCTTCTTTCTTCTTTGAGTTTGGTTCTTCTTCCTTCTTCCTTCTTCTGTAGTAGTAGTTTTAATTATTCTTCTTTCTTCTTTCTTCAGTAGTGGTAGTTTTGGTTATTCTTCTTTCTTCAGTAATAGTAGTTTTAATTAGTCTTCTTTCTTCTGTCTTCAGTAGCTTTGATTGTTCTTCCTTCTTCTTTCTTCAGTAGCAGTGGTTTTAATTAGTCTTCTTTCTTCTTTGGTTTTAATTATTCTTCTTTCTTCTGTCTTCAGTAGTTTTTCGCTGTGCATGCCTTTGTTTCTTCTAGTCTGGTTTCCTTGACGGGATATATTAATTGCCTGCTTCTATCTTACCTGGGTAATTTTGTTATTATCATTTTTAGTCTTCTGGGTTTTTAAATTTGTATTATATTATATTATTTGCAGAAATTTTCTTTATTCAACCTTTCTTGTGAATATATTATTAAATAGTGCATTTTAATTGATTCTCATCTGGATATTCCATATATTAGAGCTTTATTAATGATCATTGAGTAATGCATTTGTGTGGATTATCTGTCACGCTACAATTGTTAAGTTTTTTTTTAAATGTAAATACATTTGTAATACATTTTTAATATGTTTATGCATTAGTTGAAAAAAAAGTTATTACTTTATTTTTAGTATTTATTAATACTTTAATTATTTTCTTTTCATTTTATGTAAAAGTAAAAACATTTAGCTTTAAAATACTTTTTGATTTTTGTCTCTACGACTATTACAACGGATTTTATTAAAATTTGTATGTTGCAATGTCAGAAAAAATTAGCCTTCCCGCTCATCGGGGCGGACTCCGACAATCAACTTTTTTCTAATATTTCAATTCCATTTTTCTCACAAAGTATTGGCCTGACAAAAAACATGATAAATAGCTTCCTTGTAAAGAATTTAATGCTCTTTAAATTTTGTAATTTGTTTTGTTTTCGTAAATTTGTTATTTTTTAAGATAATTACAAAAAATGAATTTTTTGTACCTTCCCCCTTTTTGCGACTGAATATTTGTAAACTTTTTTTTAAACTGTTTCTCACCCTTTTATCTAGCCTTATGGAAAAAGTCTCGTAGAAGCCACTTAATTTGAATTTTTTCCTTTAGTGACTGTACTAATACGCAGAAATATAAAAACGTAAAGTATACAATAGAATTCTCTGGTTGCAATAAATTTTATATACGTTAGACCAATAAAAAATAAAAACAACTATACGATTGATTAAAGCCAAACAATCAATTTACCTACTTTCACACATCAAATAAAACAAACAGAAATTTATACCCATTCAGAAAATTAAATTAATTAAAATAATTTTAAAATGTCACAAAACCAATATCTGAAAAACCCGTTAATAAAGGAACAAATACAAATTAAAAGTAAACAAAATGTTTGTTTTGTGTGTAGGGTATAACTAATAACTCTCATATTAAAATAATACCTAACATTTTCAATATATATGCGGCAAACAGCTGATTGTTAAACAAGTATTACAAAAAGTAAATTAAATTTAAACCTTATTAAATTTAATATTTAATGATATACAACTCGAGTCTAAAAAAAATCCTTTAGGTATTAAACATATAATTATAATAATAATGATAAAATATGTATGATAAATAACAACATAAATAAAAACAAAACAAAATGATTTATTTGAAGTTATGCATTTATTAAAATAATGAAAATAAAACATTAAATATTTAATAAACAACTGACTACGTAAATAAAAAATTCCTACACTCGAAATAAAATCGATTATTCGATAATTTTATGATAATCCAAAAAATCGATTACACGTTAATTCATATAAAAACCTCTGAAGATACAGAATAATTTATGTGAAACCGTCAGGTGGAAAATACAATAAATTTTACTTGCAGAAATATTTATTATTTAAAGACTACATATTAAATAAAAATGTATAACAGATTACAAATAATTCCTTTACCATATTTAAATTATGTTTGAAGAAATTACATAAAAAATTAATGCAATTTTTTAAAAAAATATTTATAACAGTACCTTTGCAAGAAGTAATTTCACGTCTGACGCTTGTTGCATGTCGTAATCAGAAAACGAGTACATTAACATATAGAACGTTTGCTTCTCGTCTCTATAATTATTACACAACACACGAATGTTTGTAATTCCATTTACTTACCTAATATAATATACTATTTACACAGTGGTCATGGTGGGCGATAGATCACTAAAGATAACGAGGCGATGTGATGACGAAAATGGAAAACAGATGGGGATGAAGGTTATGGTTGAGAGGAGGAAGGCAGCAACAGTACAAGTATCTTCTAATTCATCCTTTTATATACAGTTTTACACATCGCATCGTTGCATCTAAAGGAACATATAAATTTATCTTGTATCCATTTTTGGTTACAGAGAAAGTTTTTACAAATAATTTGAGCTGCGCTGGTAAAAGTTTCAAGTTATTCGGCTGATAACGCACTTAATGAAATTAATATTGTTACAACGGTCTAACCTGATCGTCGTATGATACGGTGGAAAACAAAATAAAGTCACCAATTAAGTCACTAACCATGAGTTTTAATTAATCACAATTAACAGTTTGAAATCAACAAGTTATTCAACAAGATTATACTCGTACAATTATTCAAGTTATATTTGTACACACGCATTAATAATGTCAAGTAATAGAGTCCCGCGAAATAATCACTTTTCACTAATAACGACTTGAACGCACTGTGTAATCGCCCGACGTAAACTGACTCCCAATCGGCAGGTGTTAACTATTTATAGTCTGCAGGTGCAGGGTTCCCTAATATACGTCCGCAACAAGCGCTCGAAAATTCTAGAGGATACTTCAGCATGGTCTTGGCAGAAACACGCACCGGCTGGGCTAGTTGAGAAGCTGTAGAACGACACTATGGATTTTACGAGAATGTTCCGTACTGCGCAACAATATAGTTTGCCTTATAAGGCTGTGTATAAAAATAGTTTTAATTTACACGTTTAGGAACTATAGAATCACGTATATTTCTTTAGCGAACATTTCTTCTACTCGTATTGTCTCTCATTTTAACATTCTGAAACGATTTATTTTATTTAGCCATGTAATTTATAAAAATCTGCCGAATAATTACAGAGTTTTAAATTTTATTAGTGTATAAACTTAATATCAATTGTGATTAAAGGTGTGCTAAACTAATATTTGGAAATAACAGGTGCGAACGAAAAAGTTCCAAAAAAATGACACCTGTAAATACCTGTTATTACACACGTTTTATACAAATACCTATATTATATAATTTGTTATAAGAAATAACTTGAAACTAAAAGTATTAACAGTGTTACTTTACAATGTGACTTTATTAATCTGTTTAAAATAAAATAAGGAATAGGAGAATTTATAGGTCTATCTCCCTTTGGGAATACTAATTTAAGTTTTCATTAGAAGTAAACAAACTGACATAGATTTAATATTAAATTATTGATTCCATTTTGGTTAGACAAACCAGTTGCGAAACTCAGGCAATGAAATTTAGAGTGCACGTAATAGCACAACAAAGAATGTCAAAAAAGTGACGTGAGATGTGCAGTGAAGGTAAAACCATCTCCGAAATCACACTAACAAAAAGTACTATATGGCTACTCTATAGGTTATAACATAATATAATTCACTTTTCAAAATTTACCAAGTTGGTGACTAGTATAATATATAATTTGTTATAATAATCTGTATTATATATCTGCTTAACACACGACAATAAATGTAACATCAGTGTGAATTTTTTCCATTTATTAAAAATAGCTTCGTCTCTTTGGCATAGAGATATTGTCAAATATCTTTGTTTGTTTTCTGAACCTCACTGTTTTGTTTCGATTCGTACTTGTATGGCAATTGGCGCATGCGCAGAATGAAGTATTCAGCACCAAAAAGAGGCTTTGTACTCGTTTACTTGTTTATTCGTTAATTAGTTGCGTGGTGGTGGGGGGGTCCCGCGACTCGAAACCGCGAGGCCGCTAGTAGTCGGAACGGGTATTTCGAATATCAGTTTTCAGTTGTCGTTGAATCGGAACAGGTATTTCAACTTTTCAGTCACTGTTATGTCCGTTCCACAAAACTATCGTGCAAGACACCTGTTATGGGTATATCGGCGCACCTCTAGTTGTGATACATTCGTGGGGCGTGTTTCAGCTACAACAATGTATTATTATTGTTGTAGAAATAAACAACACCGTGTTGTGGACACGGCACAGTACAAACGCCACAGAGGGAAAGCCATTATAGTAAACTGCCCGAGGCGGCCCTCATGAGGTGGTGATGCGGTCTTTTGTTTCTGTCAGCTTCAGTTGCTAACATACACGTATAGCAACTGCCCGTTTGTACAAATTCTTTACTTCTCCGTGTTAGTATCACGGTGAAATTCAGAGCAAATCCTCCCTGTGTCTGTTCACAGCTGTAGTTACCAGTATCATTTTGTGTTTACACGCATCACTGACTGCTCCATATAAACGCTTTTCTCAAATTTATGACACCATCTATCATAGCCGTTTGCCTGCTGAAATGCATGTTGACTGTAAATATCTGAAACTTTGGTAGGCACTAATAATATACGGACCAGAAGAAATGATATTATGGATCATACACAAAAACGTTCAAATATATGAGACGCAAATGAGGTCATATGAATACACGTGAGATATGAAGAAGTATATGAAAGTCATCAAGAATGAGGCTTGTGTGTGTGCGTGTGTGTTTGCATATATACTATATTATCATCATCATCATTATCTTCACAGATTAAACCAAAAATAGTTTGTTCCGGTCTCAAGTAGGAAAAGATTAGAGCTGGTCACTCCAGCGCTTCCTCGGACGTCCCACGCCTCTCCGTCCCCTTGGCTTATAGTTCCAGAGTTGTTTGGCGATGGGGCAGTCATCCATTTGCCAAAGATGTTCACACCAATTCAGCCGATACTGGGCGATCCTGTCGAGTATACTCATAATATTCAATTCCTGCCGTATATCTGTGTTTCTTCTATGATCATGGAGAGTATACCCTGCCACGTGCCTGAGAAATCTCATTCAGCCCCTTGGATGCGACTGGCCTGGCCTTTCGTTAAACACAAATTATCAGGCCCATAAAGAAGTGTGGGAAGAGCCATCACCTTGTAGAATTTTAGGCGTGTTCCTTTACTTGCTGACTTAGGGTTCACCTAATGATCCCGCATGTAAGGTTGAACTTATGCAACTTATTCACAACGTCGTTGCATGCACTATAAGACACACTGTAGCCCAGGTGTTCAAAATTGCTAACTTGTTCCAGGACAGTACCATCTATAACAATTTTTGCCCGTTACGGGATCAGTTCCACTAAAAGTCATCAACTTAGTCTTACGTGTGGATGCCTGCAACCAGAGTCTTTGCAGATTTGATTTAACAAATGTATCTTCATCTGCAATCTGTCTTCCGAGTCCGACAGAATACTGTATTATTATTCTTATTATTATTATTGAATGAGCGATGCGAGTTCTTAGTTTTGACTTGCCGTTTGGAATTCGTCTGTCTGCTTGTCTATCTATTTGCGGTACGTCTCAATAATTCTTGGAGGCATCAACTGAGTTTCGTAAAACTAAGCACGATGGAGTCAGTACTTTTTGTTTTTGATATTGATGCCCCATTAAAATAGGGTGGCGGAGGAAAAAATGTAAGGGGTAATATTTTGGAAAAATTTCAAAAGTCCGTATATGGAATATATAAGGGAATTTTAACCAAAATATAAATGTAGTGTTCATTTTTAAAAACTTTGGGATGTCAGCGCCCCAAGAGTGAGGGACAAGTTTGATAAAATCGCAAACTCCATGTGTGATATCAAATTAGAGATAATTTTAACCAAAATCTGAATATAGTATACGGTTTTGGAAATTTCTAAATTGTTTACCCTAGGGCCTAAAAATGGGATAAAAAATTTGAAAAAATTGTACAAGTCCAGCTGGGTGTCAAATTAAAGGGTATTTTAAAACAAGTGTCTTGAATATCAGTGTTTATTGTATGATTATATACAATTATTGCTTAACTAAACAATAAATAGTCGGATAATCGGGTTCGTAGTTTTTCTAATAATTTAAAAATTGTTTAATATCAAAATTTGTCTAATAACAAATGTTCTTCGTTCAAAAGCAAGTTCTGCAGCTCATGGAGTGTTCTAGTGATTATTATTGATATTAGGGCTATATACATTACTATTTTTATTTGGTGACTCAGTTGTTATCACTGTTTTTTCTCTGTTAGAAGGTGTATATGAAAAACACTGTCACAGTATTTGTGGTGATACGTATATTAAGTTTGGTCGGCATGTTTATATGATGACTGATTTTTTGAACTGTTGCTGTTATACTTTTTTCATTTAAGATGTATTCGTTTCCAGGTTTTCCTGACCAGATCTATTGCTGTGATTATCAACGGTATTACTTAACAGATTGTATTTTATGATTATTCTTGTATTGACAGGCAAGTGCAGCGTGTTTTTTAATGTCTTCCTTTCAGATTTATTGACGTTATTATCAATCTTGTCGATACAAAATGTCAGTGACCCATAATTTCTTACTTTTCACTTCAAGTAGAACTGTCTGGTTTTGTTTGCTAGTATCGTTATTACTACGATTACTACTACTACTACTACTACTACTATTATTATTGTTTAGCATCTTAATTATTATTGTGTGTTCGGTAACGTAACAACTCAGCAACAGCTGTCCTGATGATCACAATAAATATTGTCGAAACGTCGACACAAATAATTTAAAATTTGTGTTATACTTTTTTGGCCGATCCTCGCAAAATTCATTGATTGACGGTGACTGCGAATTTAAGGATTATTGTTATTATTATTTAAAAACATTGCCCAAATGTATTATTTAACTTTACGTATGTTTCAAGCATTATTATGCTGTTTACACATCACCAGCTATATTCGTTGGAGCGTAAAACGTTTACGCAGAGGTTGGTTATTCCTGTCTATCTCTCTCAAAACTTCTTTTTTAGTTGAAGACTATTTACTGTTTTCTTCGTTCTCTCTCCTTACAAAATTGTAGTGTCATCTTTTTCCTGTGGATGTCGATTCCATAGTTTTTTGAGCATTCGTTCATTTTTCATTTTTTAATGTTTCCATGCCAATTCAATTTGTTTGCCTGCATATGTCATGGTTTCTTTTCTAGCAAGAAATCTCCGTGATTTTCAGTTTACTTAAGTTTTACCTTTGTAATCTTCTATACAGCTGTCTGTATATATAGAAATACTTTTCGTTGTGGTCATGAGAAATGAGTATATAGCACACCGCACTGTTCGAAAAGGCGCGAGACTTTTCTCATTCCTAACATTATTTTAAGAGACGTGATAAAGATTTTTAAATATGACAACAATTTTAATCGGAAAGAAGGATGTCTGAAGGTGGGGAAGGCCTGGTTCTCATGTTGCTACACATACGGCCGGTTCACACCTAGTCACCAGCGAGAAGTATACGCGTGAACAGTAGTGTGGTTGACCGACGCCTCGAACAGTGAGAAGAAGGCACTGAAAACCGATTACTACAATGACAGCATCTTAATCGGTAGACTGTGATCTCAAATCCAGACCGTTACTAACAGACGCAGAACGCATCCAGTCGTCTGGGTCAGCTGTTTCCTACACTTTCCAACAAGGATGTGATCCCTAAGCTGAGTACGATGATCGGCGACACGTATCTGCTGGTGTCAGCATCGTGGACTAATAAACAACTATTCAGTCTGTACTGGCAGAATTGAAAAGACCGTTTGACTTGCACGATAAACTGTAAAACAATGAAACTTTTTGCAGACATAATAAGAAAATAAATTAAAGTTTTACAAAGTTACGGCAGTCCGTGTATTGGCCTATGGGTGTGAATTATGGACAGCAACCAAGAGACAAGACAGCCCTTGGAAATGGCGGTTATAAGAGGAATTAAAATGTGTTCAAATCGTGACCGTGTAAAGAATGAAGCCATAAGAGAAGAGTTAAAAGTTTTTAACTTGAATTACAAGCAATTTAAAAAATTACAAGCAACGGTGGAAAGAACGCTTAGAAACAATGTCAGATTCCAGACTGGCCAAATAAGCCTATATGACACAGGTGCGTGGGTAGACCCAGGAAGAGATGGCTGGAGGATCTTTAAAGGCGGAACAGGCGGCACCTTGTCTGTGCCGTGTTGTGAAGATGACGATGATGGTGGATAAGAAAATGCGACCTAGAAAAAGTGCATGACGACAAGCTAGAAGAAGATGCTATTATGGCTAACTGTAAAAAGAAGAAGCAAAGTGTTTCAAACGTCTCCCGTTAGAGGCCAATGTCTTCCTCGATTCCCTTCTCACTCGGTGTTTGACATTTGGACGTCAGCGTGCGACGTCTTGCACGTAAACTAGAATTACGTGCGGAAAGGCCCAAAGCAATCCCCTCATGACTGGTACCGTTTACGTTCAGGTCATACTTGGATATTACCACGGGGCACACTGTACTAAAGTGCTCTCACACAAGCAGTTGTAGTAGAGGGAACATTCTCCGCCGCCTAGAGTAAACATTCAGTCTTGAATCGGATCTCAACAAGTAAGGTCGGTACTGGACTACAAATTTCGATTCGTGTCGGACGAGTAAAGCTCACAGTCGTCACAGGACTGTGATTCGTGTCGGACGAGTAAAGCTCACAGTCGTCACAGGACTGTGATTCGTGTCGGACGAGTAAAGCTCACAGTCGTCACAGGACTGTGAATCGTGTCGGACGAGTAAAGCTCACAGTCGTCACAGGACTGTGATTCGTGTCGGTCGAGTAAAGCTCACAGTCGTCACAGGACTGTAGTTCGACCGAGAGTGGGTGGTCGTAGGAAACTCGTCCCCAGCAACACGTTGGACAAATACCACAGCTGCAGCCAAAAATACGGAATAAGAAGAATTGGACCACAACTCTACAGCACGGATATTTAAAATTTCCATGAACACGATGGAATAGCAAATTGATATAAAAATGTATCTCCTGGACTCAGTCAGAAATATAAATTTCAAAATTTCAAAAATAATGCAGGGAAAAAGACGTAGTTTGCTTTGTTGCTTTCAGAAGCCTTAATTGAACAAGCGTTACAGCCAAATGTGTATGTAGTTTCGTTACAATAATTACAGAGCGCGCTGCCGTTTTACGTGTACAAAATATAAACAATGACCGCCGATAACCCCGCCACAACAACATTAACTGTAACTTTTGACCTTTTGTTGCTGACCTCTGGTTTTTAATCCATGAATAATGCGGGTTTATTGCGTTGCTGTAAAATACCATCTGGTGAGTATAAACTGAAGATGATGCTGTTTTCAGGGTTTAACCAAACACGATTTAGTTTTGTGAAAACTGAGAATGCCTCATAGTAGGACTGGTGAAACGTTTGCAGTTGATAAAAACATAAAATATACATTAGTACTGAACACAGTCGGTAATGAGACCCATGAATCTGTACCACTGGCAACAGAAGTTACTTTGGTGTTAACTTAGCGTAGGATAGGTATTACAGCCAAATAATTTTTACT
Source organism: Magicicada septendecula (assembly GCA_034769895.1). NCBI lineage: Eukaryota > Metazoa > Arthropoda > Insecta > Hemiptera > Cicadidae > Magicicada > Magicicada septendecula. Next base: position 839,963,301 of record CM068368.1, read on the forward strand.
CAGTTAATAAATTATAATTTTAAAATACCCCTGACGATATTAAAATCCATCAAAATAAAAGCTTGAAAACCATTCTCTTCGCGGATGACCAAGGTATATTCGCCACCACAGAAGACCATCTCCACCGAGTAATACACATCTTACATGAACAGATAAAGAATTCTGAACTGTTTCTGTGAGTGTACGAGCAGGGCAGAGACACACATATACTCGGGGCTTGCAAAACAAAAGACACACACACACAACATTTGGGGGCGTCCGAAGGCAGTTTCCTATAATGGTTTTCCCTCTGTGATATTGTGTGTCCACGACAGCAAAACAGTGAATCTTGTTTATTTCTGTGAAATAATCATACGGTCTGCAAAGATATCATAAAATTCTACGAATATATTACAAACAATATTAAATAGAATTGAAAACAAAAATACAGTTTTATGAAGTAATGATGTTAGAGCATTTTTGTGAGTATCTACCTGACTGCTACTTAGGTAGCCAGGAAGGCATTAGAAATGGTGGAGACTACACAAACCCGTATGAATTTGTAACCTCCTCTGACAACTTAAGAAAAATTTTTCCAGTTTTCTTTTTAATGTGAACATTATTATATTTTTATTATACATATTATATTATCGGTAATTATGAACCATTAGGCACATATAAAAACTTACTTAGTACACACTACCGATAAGCTCTTTAGAGTTTATCTGACATCTTCATATCGATTACTCAGATACCGGCGTCTAAAAAATCTGAAGATTAATAAATGAAGTTCGGTAGTCTATAGCTACATACAGAATTTTACATAATATCTTCTTCTTCTTCTTCTTCTTCTTCTTCTTCTTCTTCTTCTTCTTCTTCTTCTTCTTCTTCTTCTTCTTCTTCTTCTTCTTCTTCTTCTTCTTCTTCTTCTTCTTCTTCTTCTTTAGGTAAGTTAATAAGATAATTTTAGAGTTTTATTCTCTTTAATATTTTTGCTTGATTGGTCTAAATTATTCCCATTCCATTATAATTTCAGTTAGTCTTGTTTTTCTATCTATTTTATACTCTGTTTTTACTGAAATTGGTTTTTGTTTATTCTTCAGACCCTAAAATCTCTCGAAACGTCTTAAATGCTTATTTGGTGTTTCTTTCTGCATACCTTCTCTCTTTGAAATTTTATTACGATTCGTGATCCCAGCCTAAAAATATTAGTAATAATAATAAACAGAGAACATCGCGACAATATACAGGCGTACAGGCCTGTGTCACTGCAGCAGCTTCAATTAAAACAGAACCCGGCAGTGAAAATCGGTCTGCGCTCGCAAACTGGGTTACAAAGGTTTGCAATGTAAACACAACGTTACCTCATTCCCTGTTGTTATGTGCTTTGGATTTTTGCATAATTCAGGGGACATGGGATTGTTACTGTGTGAGCAGCGTTCGGTTTGTCTCTACAAAGCAGCAATAACGTATGCAGAGAATGTGGAGCAACGGTTTCCGTGTTCGTAAACTGATATTGAAATCGATTACTAATGATTAGTTATCCATTATTAGTTGTTAACCTATTGTTTAGATTTATTTATGTGACAGTATTTCGGCAGTACATTCGACCGTTTGCTGCAATCTAAGCAACACTTTTCTTTATATTTTTCAACATTTTTTCGTAATTCGTTTCTATTCATCGCTATTTAAATTCCATTTTTCCATAGTATTTATCTTGAAATATTTTTTCCTTCTTGTATGTAGTATTTATTTATATATATTTTTTTTTGTATAGCATCCTTATAGCACGCCTCATTCTATTTCAAACTGTTGGTCTCTCCGTGGACCAAGTGCTTTAATAACTTTAAATGAAAGTCACCATATTAATTATCCCTAAAAAACTAATAATGTATTGTTTCGATGGTCACACTAATCGTCGTATTGTACAGTGAAAAGAAAATAACGGACATCAATGAAGTCACTAATTATCAACTTTAGTCATCATCATCATAATCATCAAGGATTAAACCAAGGACGGTTTTTTCCGGCATCAAAAGGCAAATATTAAAGCTGGTCACTCCAGCGCTTCCTCGGACGTCCCAAACCTCTCCGTCTCATCGGCTTATAGTTCCATAGTTGTTTGGGGTTGCGGCAGTCATCCATTCGACAAAGATGTTCCCACCAATTCAACCGATACTGGGCGATGCTGTCGAGTATACTCATAATATTCACATTGTCACTACTTATTGCCACACTGCTAATTACTTCGTTCTTGACGAGACCTTTCGGTGTCTCCACCATCTTCAGGTCTTAAACGACCTATCACAACCAATCATTTAAGACCTGAAGATGGTGGAGACACCGAAATGCCTCGTCAAGAACGACGTATTTAGGAGTTTGGCAATAAGTAGTGACAAAGTTGGTGTTAAGATGGCTGCTAATAAAACTAACAAAACTGGAAATCATAATATTCAGTTCCTGCCGTATATTGTGTTTCTTCTATGATCATGGAGAGTATACCTTGCCACATGCCTGAGAAATCTCATTTCAGCTGCTTGGATGCGATTGGACTGGCCTTTCGTTAAAGTCCAATTCTCAGAACCATAAAAAAGTGTGGGAAGAGCCACCACCTTGTAGAATTTTAGGCGTGTCCCTTTACTTGCTAACTTAAGGGTTCGCCTAATGGTCCGGCACATAAGGTTGAACTTATGCAACTTATTCACAACGTCGTTGCTTGCATTATAAGACACACTGTAGCCCAAGTATTCAAAATTGCTAACTTGTTCCAGGACAGTACCATCTATAACAATTTTTGTTTGTACGGGATCAGTTCCACGAAAAGCCATCACCTTGGTAACTTTAATTAGTTACAAACAATAATTTGAAATAAACAAAGTCACTCTCATACAATAAAACCTCTGCTCAACAGTCCGTAAAAGACCAAAGCATACCGCACGGCTTTTGTGTTTAGTGGGGGGGGGGGGGGCTCATGGCTAAAACAACGCGTCGCCAGCCTCTAGTTGCGGTATCCGCAGCCAGTACCATAATTCAAGTTAAATTTGTCCACACGGAATAACAATGTCACCTTACTGCAGTACTGTACCGTACTGATTAACACTTTTTACTAAACCGCCACAATAACTTCGAACCGCACTTTCAATATCGCCTAGTGTAACTTAACCTAAGCCGGCTGTTGATGGTTATATGTACTACAGAAAGTTCGAGAATAATTGTCAATACTTCTGCAGCGTGCCGACATAATTTGCTTAGTCACAAGAGCTGGAACAGTCTGGTGGAGGCTACGCGAGCGCACAACCTTGACTCACAGGCTGCGCGCGCTGGACTAGTCCAGAAACGTGCAGATTGACGCTCTCGAAGTTTTCTTAATGTTACGACGGTCTACTGATCGTCGTATGGTACAGTGGAAAACAAAACACCAATTAAGTTACTAATCACCACCTTTAACTAATCTCAATTAACAGTTTCTAATCAACTCGTCATTCAACAAGATTATACACGTATAATAATTCAAGTTAATCTGTGCACACAAATAATAATGTCAACTATAATGTCATTTGAGACGGACTGTGTAAATCGCCCGACAATAACTTCGGACCTCACTTGAATAAGTCGCCACTAAAACTGAAACTAAGCGTCGCTGAATGCTTATAGGTATTTATACCCCGCTGAGATTCCAGAATGATCTATAATACGCATTAACACTACTAGAAAACACTAGAGCGTAATTGCTTGCGGCCTTGAACACAATGCGCGCGAACCGGAGAAGTCTGGAACAGCCTCGGTCAGGTTGACGCATGTTAAGAGTCACGTACGCACACAACATTACAGCTGGTTCTGCTGGGATAGCCGAGAAACATGTAGAACGTTCTATAGTAGTGTAACAGTAGGGATATAATATCCACATTGAATAGAAAACTAGAAAATGTCTGTTAAGCAGTCAGGGGGGGCCCATCGGTTATTACAAATTCCAACGGTTTTGTGGAGTTTCCACCTTTCTGACTACCTAAGTAGGAGCAACGTGGACGCTCACAAAAATTCTCGAACATCATTACTTCATAACACTGTATTTTTGTTTCCATTTTAACTTGATATTGTTTGAAATATATTTGTAGAATGTTGTGGTAAGATTACTTCACAGAAATAAACAAGATTCTGTGTTTTGCTGTCGTGGACACAGAACATCACAGGGGGAAAACCATTATAGGAAACTGTCTGCGGCCGCCCGCAAACGGTGATGTGGTGTCTTTTGTTTTGCCAGCCCCCAGTATGTGTGTCTCTGCCCGGTTCGTACACTCACACAAACAGTTCAGCATCCTTTATTCGATTTTTTCTTGTTATATACTGAAATACCGAGCTAACGTTCTGTATATTTTCAAAGCTTCAGTTACTCATTGTGTGTACACGCATCACCGACTACGCCATACATAAACAGATTAGTGAAATTTACGATGCTATCGATCGTGGCTAATACAAGCGCTGATGGTAAACATCAGAGACTTTGGCACATTTTATAGGTTAACATGTGCACCTGGCCAGACGAATTGATATGTTGTATTGTTACGCAATTATACAACGTTCTACACGTCTCTCGGCTATCCCAGCAGAACCAGCTGTACTGCTGTGTGCGTACGTGACTCTTAACGTGCGTGAACAAGACTGTTCCAGACTTCACCGGTCAGCGCGCACTGTGTTCAAGGTCGAAAGAAATTACGCTCTAGTGTTTTCTAGTAGTTTTGGCGCGTATGACGGATTATTCTGGAATCTCAGCGGGGTATAAATATAAGCATTCAGCGACGCTTAGTTTCAGGTTATGTGGCGATTTATTCAAGTGAGGTTCGAGTTTATGTCGGGCGATTTACACAGTGCGTCTCAAATGGTGTATTAGTGAAAAGTGATTATACTGCGGAATTCTTTATAGTTGACATTATTATTTGTGAAGACAGACTAACTTGAATTATTTTATGAGTATAATCTTGTTGAATAACTCGTTGATTACAAACTGTTTAATTGTGATAATTGAAGCTGGTAATTAGTGACTTCATTGGTGTCTTGTATTTTGTCTTCCACTGTACCATACTATATCAGTTAGTCCGTCGTAACAAAATACTTAAGAGCAGAAAACAGGAGTACACAGAGAAAAGCATAAGACCGTCTCTTGTATTCGCCTATATTTCTCCGTATTTCTTTGCAAAATTTTTTAACTTTATTTATTTTAGATAAAATTAAAATTTCTGTTTAAATTTCGAGTCTATTATAAATTTTATTTCATGAAAGGCGTTTACAGTTTTGAGTTTACAGTTTATTATAATTTTTTCTCTGATTATATTACCCTTCATAATTTCTTTCCTCGTACATCTATAGTCTTTTAAACATGCATAATATACATCAGTTTCTAATCTAAAAAAGTCATCGCTTTCTTTCTTTTTAATAGTTATTTTCGTGTGGTAACGTTTGGGTATCTAAACTCCGTACGCTCCACATGTAGAAGATCATCTTCACAGTCTGTTTTATAATTTAGTTAAACAAATTATAAGCTTGGCCTCACCAGGAACAAAAATTAAGATACACACGTTACTGCTGTATTGAAAAAAAGATAAATATACTCTATAGTGAATGGTTTGGCGTTGGCGGGCGAATAACGGAAAAGACTCAAACGTTGAACGAGTAATATCATTGATAAAATTAGGAATATAGTAAAAAAAAAAGAAATAATACAAACTTGTTGACTTGGAATTTATTGAGAAACGGCAGCTGAAACGTGACTCAATAGGCTCGAAGAACATTGTGCGTTGTTTGTCTCGTTACTGAAACGCTGACTACATAATGTGCTGACGTATCATGTCTACTTGACTAAGTCTCTGTCCACTGATTCGAAGTTTCGCAACGTTTTGTAGCAGGGTATTATTGATATCACGTGTGCGAGGGAGTGTCATGTAAGAGTCGATTTACGTTAGCAAAAATTTCAAGAGCCACTTGACGTGGCGTGGGTATATAACACATGTTGACGGTTGTGATAAGCCTAAAACGTTACCTAGAAAGTAATTCAAATTTTTTTCAACGGGATCTGACTTCTATTATAAATCAGAACACAAATAATCGAATTAAAAATAATAGAGACAAACAGAGAAACACATGACTAAACGAACAAAACACAAATAGGTACATGGTATCTGCTGCACGTCAGTTCCGAAACGATCATAGCTGCTGAGCGTTTTACCGGTTTATACAGCGACAACACATTGGACGGACGAGTGTGCTCCCCCTCCACAGTTTGTACAGTGATAACTACTACGAGATCAATGACCGTTCACAGAAAAACATTGCCGAAGCCGGCAACACAAGACGGTGCAAGTGCCCAGCAGTTCGAAAGCAATGCTTCGCTTTTCTTCAAGTTTCCCTACTAATATTGTTCGGATTTCAAAATATTCAATAACTAAAGTATTTTTTCTGTGATATAATTAATATTATTTTCTCTTACTTCCAGTACTGTGTCGCCGGCAACAGCGGTTACATGGACGCCACGCTAAATTGACTATTGTTCAATTTATAGTCAGATGTGGCGGCTCAAATGTGCAGACAGTGTTGAAGGAAAGTAAAGAGTAGACGACTGCCATCTGTTTGTGAAACGCCGTTTCTCAGCGAAACTTCCTTTACATTAGGTCAGGTCTAGTAACTGATGCAAGAGTTCAATAAAAATTGTCAAAATTATTAACTACAAAAGCCGGCTGAAGGGAGCTAGTCTCCAAAACAGCCCGAGTCCGACCATATTGATTGGTCTCAAACATCGAAAAAAAAATTGGTTTTAATAATTATAAACATGTTTAATGATATTTTAAACTGAGATTTAGAAATCGATTTGTCGAAGAGAGGAGGTAGAGGATTTTTCAGTTCTATTATAATCGACTACAATAAGAAAAGTGAACATAGATCGTTCAGACGTACTCTATAACAAGCCGACGCAAATAACAGCACCGCTCGACGATATATCCGTCGTAGCTCGATTCAGTATAATTGTAAGAGTTACACATATATACCTGAAAAGAAAACAAAAGAAGTGGGAGTATCGATAATTGTCGATGAAAGTAAAATGTTAAGTGAGACAAGAACTACACGACCCAGGAATAAATAGGAGTCAGGTGTTTCATATATATCTAGTAATAACATTATCAGCAGATGTAGATTAACAGGCAAAGATATGAAGAACGGTACCTAATTGTGGCCAGCAAAACGTATTTGGCAATTATCATTAAATCAAGAGATATTCATAGGCTGACAACTATACGCATATATAAAACTATTGTGCGTCTGTGCTAAGGTATTAGGCATAGTAACCAAAAGGTATTACCTGTGTAGTAACCAAAATAGCAGAAGAGTTAATAAATAACTTCCTCTAAGGATATTAAATATGAAGCTCTTGAGACGGATCCTGGATACAATGTTGGTTTTTTATATTGAAATCGAATCAAATCAAAACGTAAACGTCATTAATTTATTTAAAACGTCTGATGACGCTGATGTGATCAGTGAAATGTGCGTAAGGTGAAAATACAATATAATTTTATTGTTGTATTGGAGTATTAGTGGTCTCAAATATATCTACTAGTAATTTTATACAAACTACTATGTTGTCTTTGGTATTGACGAGCGCTTTCGGCAGTCAAGCCATCTTCAGGTCATTTACCAACGAATTATACTAGACGTTGTTAAATGACTGAAGATGGCTTGACTGCCGAAAGCGCTAGTCAATACCAAAGACAACATAGTGGTTTGTATAAAATTACTATTAGAAATATAATTTTACTTGCAGAAATAGTTAATATTTGAAGAATTATTCTTTGGAGGGGGGGAGGGAGTTGTTTGAGACTTGTCCAAAGACAAGCCTCGGACTGGTCTGGGCTAAGCCCCTTTCAGCCAAATGGTAGGATATGAGGAGACGCACGCCACTGCAGGCCGGGAGCGATGACGGTGGAGGCACAGAGAAGGTAGAGTAGTGCGCGTGTGTGTAGATGTAGTTTGTAGCCATCTAGGTGAAGGAAGTGGCTGATGGAGGCGCCATTTATTGTGTTTTATCTTTATAATATAATATCTTTATTGTCAATTATTCATAATATGGATACAGTATATATACATACGACTATATATACTCGTATTATTCCATTTTAAGTAACTCGCTGAGTTTCTTGCAGGTTTCCTATGTAATGAGTATGTCTTCAAACAATAAAAATAATTATATCTGTAAATATATAAATACAATCGAAACAAATCGATTGTACGTTAATCCATATAAAAACATCTGAAGATACAGAATAATTTCTGTGAAAGGTGCGTCAGGTGAAAATAAAATAAATTTTACTTGCAGAAGTATTTATTATTTTGTTACGAAGGCCTCACTGATCGTCGTATGGTGCAGTGGAAAACAAAATACAAGACACCAATTAAATCACAAATAACCAGATTTAATTATCACAATTAATAATTCGTAATCAACTCGTACAATAATTTCAGTTAGATTTGTCAACACGCAATAATAATGTCAAATAATAGAGTTCCACTAACACAATAACACCACTTCACTTCGACAATCACTTGATCGTGCTAAGCAAAATCGCTCATTTAACTGAACTGACAACCCGGCTGGTATGACTTTGTATAGGTAGCGTAGAGGTCCAGTATATAGCTTTCCCTCCTTACTGCACGCCGACTTAATGCGTATCTCAAGTGTTCTTGAACACTTGAACAGCTACTTGTGAGCGGCCATTGTACGTTAGGCAAGACCTGCCACACGGGGGGGGGGAGAATGTTCTGGGCTTCTCGTTACAATATATACATGTACGAGGGACACTCAATAATTAAAGAGACAAACTGATCTAGAGGAAAAATGGTGTATTTTTACAAAATGACAATTTTCCTATTTTTCAACCTAATCCCCCCCCCCCACACTAATACACTTCTCCCAACGATGAATCAGCTTTTTTATGTCTGCAGCAAAGAATTCTTTATCTTGACGTTTGAAACAGTCCCCCACAAATTTTTTGACTTCTTCGTTATTGTTGAATTATCTTACCACGTAGCGATTCCTTGAGTGGGCCAAACAGGTGGAAATCTGATGGTACCAAGTCTGGGCTATACGGGTGGTGTGGTAGTGTCTCCCAGCCAATAGCGTTGCTTAAGCTCTGTGCACACTCCGAGTCTGTTGTCCTTGTGTTGTTGCGTTAACTCTTTTCGAACCCATCTTACACTTGTTTTGCGGTACCTAAGCTTGTCACTGATAATGCTATAAACTGTACCAACACTTACTTGCAAATTTTCAGCCATTTGTTCAACTGTAACACGACGGTCTTCACGAATCATATTGTCTATTCGAGATTCAAGCGCAGGAGTTGAAACTTCCTTTGGACGTCCAGATCGCTGTTCGTCTGTCACCATGGGCGTAGGCAGAAATTTTGTTAGGGGGGAGGGGGCATACACAACATTGATTTATTCATTTACTCAATCAAAGTAAACCCAGCATAACCATTGTTTCTCCTTTAGGTTTAGGTACTCAATGAAAAAAATTCAGAAACATTTAATCGCTTTATTAATTGCTCTTAAAAAATGAAATGAAGAAAACTGAAACTTATAACACTAGCCGTCTTGGATTCTCGGAAAATCTTTCTATAACTTCCATCTCCAACTCTTTCTTCTTTTCCAAAACCAATTTCTTATGGACACTCATTAAGCATAATCCGTTTAAGCGGTTTTCTCTTACTGTCGATCTCAACCATGTTTTAACACGTCTTAAGGTACTAAATGACCTTTCAATAGTACTCGTGGAACAAGGCTGCGCTATTGAGATTGTTAGGGCATTTTGTATGGCAGGAAAGAATGTGTTGGCTTCTTTAATCACTTCGACTATTTCCAAGTCTTTTAACGCCTGCCGATCAAGGTTTTTTTCGCTCCACACATTATACCACAATTCAGCTTCAGATTCATACCCGTCCAGTTCGTAAAAATGAGCAAAACATCTCGCTCTCTGTTTCAAATCTTCGATGGTCGAATCTAACATGAGGAAGCGATGTAGAGATAGTATGGAAAATGCCGGTACATTGTCCTCAGAAAATCTGTTCTCCAATGCTGACGTAAACGAGTCAAGGTATGGAATAAGTATCGATTGTTTCCAGTACTCGGCAGGTGAAGCTGCAGGAGGATTCGAACGGTGCTGCTGGCGTTCGACAACTCTGGGTGGCTGAAGTTCTACTGTTATTTCCGCTGCAGTGGCATGGGCAGAAACGAGAAGATCTTCCATAATGGCATCAGCAGTTTCGCGGTGAGCTTTCACTACGGCCAGAATTTTCTTAATGTGGTTCGCACATTGAAGAAGATCTAAACTTGTTGACTGCAGAATATTTGCAACAGGTTCCAGTAAAGCGGAGTACTTGGCTATAATGCAGGTAGAGATAATAAATACAGGTTTCGTGGCAACACAGTGCAGCTGAAAGGCTGTCTTTCTTGTAGCAGTGTTTCCTTCTTGTGCCAGTCTCTCCAGACCCTGCACAATTCCCACAAAATTATTTTTGAAGATGGAAATGCTTCTGTATTTCTGAGACCACTTGTCTCGCACAGAGTCGGTATGTTTGGAACGTACTTTTTCCTTAAAACGGATTCTCGGAAAAAGTTTATAATGTCCTTTATAGTGGACACCGTGTTACGGATTTCAGCGACGCGATTCAGATCGTTCACCACCAGGTTTAACCGATGCCTTGCACAATGAAAAAACAGAGCTTTCCTGTATTTTTCTCTTATTATTTTTTGCACACCACCATCTTTCCCTGCCATAGTCGCACAGCCATCGTATCCTTGTCCGACACATTTTTGTGGATCTAGTTCTTCTCTTTCTACAAATTTGTCGATTGTATCCGCTATTGTGTTAGCATCCATAGCTTTTAATTCTTCAAATCCGAGACATTCTTCACATACCATCATTTTTTCTTCATCAAAAAATCTTACTACGATAGACAACTGTTCCTTTCCTGATATATCGGCTGTCTCGTCCGCCAATATAGAATACGCACACGATTTTTTAACGTCTCTGAGTATGAGATCTTTCACAGCACTACCACACAAATTAATTAGTTCGTTTTGTATTTGTGGAGACATATAGGTAGCATTCTTTTTACCCTCTATATGTCGCTTTAACTCATTGCCCTTTAACTCATGTTCGCACAGTGAACGTCATCTAGCAGACCCCGAAGGAACTAGGAGTAGATAGTAGTTCGGTAGCTTTAGGTGGCGCTAGTATGTCCGAGTCGGGACATATTTATAACGTATAGCGGCCTAAAATTCAGCGCCCTCCTGGGAAATTTTCAAATTTAGGGGGGGGGCCACGGCCCCCCTGCCCCTCGCTGGTTACGCCCATGTCTGTCACTTAGGTTCGACCGTTTTTGAACTGATCCACCCACTTATAAAAATTTCCGCGGTTCATGCAACTTTCACCATACTGTTTAGTCATTCTAGAATAGATATTAGAGGGTTTTTCACCTTCAGAAAGTAAAAATCGAATCACTGAACGTTGTTAACTAATGTGGAAACTTCTAGCGGACTTGCCATTGTTAAATGAGATTTTGAGGTTATAAGCAAAACAATTTTCATGAAACAGCTGCTCAGAGATCATCCCAGGGATGCCAACATGAAGTCCTAAAAGTACCTAATTTTTCCTGCCAACCGTTTTTTCTCTAGATCAATTTGTCTCTTTAATTATTCAATGTCCCTCGTATATATAGTAGACGTTATTAGTTAACTAGAATATTTATTATCATTTCACTGAGCCAACAGTGGAAATGCGTACGAACATGAGGATACTGTAACGGACCGATCGATTTGCTAGACCGAAGAATGAACGAATACCGAAAACAAGTCTCAGTGGAAACATGGAGTGTATAAGAACCCAACTGTCGCCCAAAGTTATTCAGTGCGTTATCTGACAGTTATTTAGTGTAAAGTGTCGAGTTTTCATTGTTGTTGTAAAGTGTCGCACGAACGTTATTTTAATTGGTGAGTATTGTTACTTAATCGGTAGCGAGTATTATAAAATTGTAAGCTTGGTAAAGTTTTGTGTGCGAGTCTTTTTGCTTGTAAAAACTGTTCTTAACGTTGTGAGTAACAAATTTTCTGGTGTTCAATTGTTTACGCTATTGTTTAAATAGCAACTATCCATGCGATCGCTGTGACGGTACATTATAGTAGAGTTAGACCGGTATAGAGCCACAATGAATGTCAAAATAATGTCCATGTACAAATGAATACGGTCGTTTTGGTCAAGCCTGTCAATGATTTACATACTCCGTTGATATTAAACACGATACCGTTAGGATGCAGCGGCGTGATTTTATAAGTTTCATAAAACTTAACAAACATTTATCAGTTTCCTCCGTTAAAATAAATAGTAGCCTATGCTCTCTGAGCTGTAGAATTCGCCCACTATTTTGATCGAAGTACACTTATTATTTCACAAATTTTGATATAAGATTACTTTTTAATTATGGAAAAAATTAGAAAAATTACAGATACTCTACTATTTCTTTAACAATATATAGGCCTAACTATCAGAAATTACACTGTTACACAACTCTGTAGAAAAAATTCCAGATTAGCGGTTTCAAACTTCACAGCTCATAGTCACATCGGATATATCTTATATTTCCGATCTGATGATGAGCTGTGAAGCTTCAAAGCGCTAATAGAGAATCTTTTCTATTTTATTTATTTATTAGGCTATCAAAATACCCTTATACCATATTAGTGTCGGGTTACATCAACTACACTCTATATACAAATGTTTTCCATCTTACTCTTTCCATTGACAATGTCTTCGCTTCACTCCAGCCCAAGCCTCTTTCTCTCAAAGTGTTTCCCATCATTCCATCCCAAGTCAGTCGCGGTCTTCCTCTCTTCTTTCTCCCCCCTGATTTTGCCTCCCAAACCTTTTTTACCATTCTATCACTATCCATTCTCTGCATGTGTCCCCACCAGCATAGTTGTTCAATAAAATCCAGAATCGATATCATTTCTAAATCCTCTCTAATTTGTGTCTTCCTTGTTAAATCTTTTCTATAATGGTGTGAAACAGTCTAATTTTTCTTTGTGATTATAACCACTAACACAAATTTATTAATGTAATAACTAATACACTTATCATTTCATAAAATTTGATTTTAGATAATATTTCAATTACGGACAAAATTACAAAAACCCCATTACTCTATGTCTTTAGTAATATAACAATCGCAGAGCACACAACCATAAATGAACACTAAAGATTCGAAACAATAGGATTCAGGGTACAATTCCATTTGTTCTAGATTTTCACAATTTCTTCACATTTTTATGTTCTTTTTTGGGCCTTGGGGTTTGCAAATTTAGAAAGTATGTAAACTGAACACTGCGCTCAAACGCTAGTTAAAAATTCTTTTTTAATTTGATATCTCGCACGAATTTTTGTAATTTTATAAGAATTAATACCCACTTTTTAGACCCTGACTTACAAAAATTTTGTTATTTTCAAAAATGAATACTATACTTATGTTGTGGTTAAACTCTCACATAGTGGTCTGTTTGGGTTCACATATTATTAAAATAAATGGTTATTTAATCGTATCAAAACGCTCTCTTACTTTTGTTTACAAAGGCGATTTGCAGCAAAAAATCGCCCATATTTATACAATAGTTACATTTGCTTAATTCATTTACATCAAAACAGTAAGTTATTGTTTGTTTAATCTTGTATTGGTTTTAGCTTTATGCTGATTAAGGGTGACAGTTTATTATGAAACTTCTAACTAAAAGATCGTTATTTTAATTTTCTGTAATTTTACTACATACAAAAAGCTGTCATTATAGTTGGTTCTGTTACATTAATTACTTATTAACACTGTTTGTATATTTAACAACATATTTTCTCTACTGAAGTGTATTAATACCGTTTATAGACCGTGTTGGACTATTTCTTGTTCAAAGACCAAGTAAACAAGTGGTTTCCTGTTCGAACAAAATATTGTTACGACATCATAGAACAATCTACGTGCTTATCGAATGTTCCAGAGGGATCCGGAATGTAATGCGTGTGGCGTACGTGATTCTCGACGCATTCGCTAGAGTGTGTTAAGGCCGCAATGAATTACGCTCTATTGTTTTCCTTTATTGTTAATGCGCAGTATGGAACCTCAGCGGGGTATAAATGCAGGTACGCAGGGACGCTCAGTTTAGTTTATTGTCGGGCGATTACAAGTGCTTACTGTGTGCGTTCAAGTGGTTTTTAGTAAAGTGTTGTTTTTTATATTCGGGCTGTATAATTGTAATACAATTGTGATTTATATTAGTTGACATTTTATTGCGTGTGAACAATTTTTATTTGATTTGTTGTAAGAGACTGTGTTGATAATTACGAACTGTTTAACTGTGAAAATTAAAGCTGGTGATTAGTGATTTAATTGGTGTCTTGTATATTGTTTTCCACTGTACCATACGACGATCAAGTAGACCGTCGTAACAATATGTCAATCAAGGTGTTAGGCAAGGGGTGCAGTACATGGTGTATTCTGTTTTAACATTTATATTGACGATCTGGTATGGAAATGGAAACATCTAGTGAACTCTGGTATTAAGATATCACGAGTCAGATGTTTTAATGTGCTGTTGTTTGCTGACGACTTGATTGTACTTCAAAATACAGAATCTGATTTATAAAAGTCAGTTTTTAAACTTCATCTGATTTGTAAACAAGACAATATAAAAAATACAACTGTGTTTTATATTAGTTGGCATTTTATTGCGTGTGAACAATTTTTATTTGATTTGTTGTAAGAGGCTGTGTTGATAATTACGAACTGTTTAACTGTGAAAATTAAAGCTGGTGATTAGTGATTTAATTGGTGTCTTGTATATTGTTTTCCACTGTACCATACGACGATCAAGTAGACCGTCGTAACAATATGTCAATCAAGGTGTTAGGCAAGGGGTGCAGTACATGGTGTATTCTGTTTTAACATTTATATTGACGATCTGGTATGGAAATGGAAACATCTAGTGAACTCTGGTATTAAGATATCACGAGTCAGATGTTTTAATGTGCTGTTGTTTGCTGACGACTTGATTGTACTTCAAAATACAGAATCTGATTTATAAAAGTCAGTTTTTAAACTTCATCTGATTTGTAAACAAGACAATATAAAAAATACAACTGTGTTTTATATTAGTTGGCATTTTATTGCGTGTGAACAATTTTTATTTGATTTGTTGTAAGAGGCTGTGTTGATAATTACGAACTGTTTAACTGTGAAAATTAAAGCTGGTGATTAGTGATTTAATTGGTGTCTTGTATATTGTTTTCCACTGTACCATACGACGATCAAGTAGACCGTCGTAACAATATGTCAATCAAGGTGTTAGGCAAGGGGTGCAGTACATGGTGTATTCTGTTTTAACATTTATATTGACGATCTGGTATGGAAATGGAAACATCTAGTGAACTCTGGTATTAAGATATCACGAGTCAGATGTTTTAATGTGCTGTTGTTTGCTGACGACTTGATTGTACTTCAAAATACAGAATCTGATTTATAAAAGTCAGTTTTTAAACTTCATCTGATTTGTAAACAAGACAATATAAAAAATACAACTGTGTTTTATATTAGTTGGCATTTTATTGCGTGTGAACAATTTTTATTTGATTTGTTGTAAGAGGCTGTGTTGATAATTACGAACTGTTTAACTGTGAAAATTAAAGCTGGTGATTAGTGATTTAATTGGTGTCTTGTATATTGTTTTCCACTGTACCATACGACGATCAAGTAGACCGTCGTAACAATATGTCAATCAAGGTGTTAGGCAAGGGGTGCAGTACATGGTGTATTCTGTTTTAACATTTATATTGACGATCTGGTATGGAAATGGAAACATCTAGTGAACTCTGGTATTAAGATATCACGAGTCAGATGTTTTAATGTGCTGTTGTTTGCTGACGACTTGATTGTACTTCAAAATACAGAATCTGATTTATAAAAGTCAGTTTTTAAACTTCATCTGATTTGTAAACAAGACAATATAAAAAATACAACTGTGTTTTATATTAGTTGGCATTTTATTGCGTGTGAACAATTTTTATTTGATTTGTTGTAAGAGGCTGTGTTGATAATTACGAACTGTTTAACTGTGAAAATTAAAGCTGGTGATTAGTGATTTAATTGGTGTCTTGTATATTGTTTTCCACTGTACCATACGACGATCAAGTAGACCGTCGTAACAATATGTCAATCAAGGTGTTAGGCAAGGGGTGCAGTACATGGTGTATTCTGTTTTAACATTTATATTGACGATCTGGTATGGAAATGGAAACATCTAGTGAACTCTGGTATTAAGATATCACGAGTCAGATGTTTTAATGTGCTGTTGTTTGCTGACGACTTGATTGTACTTCAAAATACAGAATCTGATTTATAAAAGTCAGTTTTTAAACTTCATCTGATTTGTAAACAAGACAATATAAAAAATACAACTGTGTTTTATATTAGTTGGCATTTTATTGCGTGTGAACAATTTTTATTTGATTTGTTGTAAGAGGCTGTGTTGATAATTACGAACTGTTTAACTGTGAAAATTAAAGCTGGTGATTAGTGATTTAATTGGTGTCTTGTATATTGTTTTCCACTGTACCATACGACGATCAAGTAGACCGTCGTAACAATATGTCAATCAAGGTGTTAGGCAAGGGGTGCAGTACATGGTGTATTCTGTTTTAACATTTATATTGACGATCTGGTATGGAAATGGAAACATCTAGTGAACTCTGGTATTAAGATATCACGAGTCAGATGTTTTAATGTGCTGTTGTTTGCTGACGACTTGATTGTACTTCAAAATACAGAATCTGATTTATAAAAGTCAGTTTTTAAACTTCATCTGATTTGTAAACAAGACAATATAAAAAATACAACTGTGTTTTATATTAGTTGGCATTTTATTGCGTGTGAACAATTTTTATTTGATTTGTTGTAAGAGGCTGTGTTGATAATTACGAACTGTTTAACTGTGAAAATTAAAGCTGGTGATTAGTGATTTAATTGGTGTCTTGTATATTGTTTTCCACTGTACCATACGACGATCAAGTAGACCGTCGTAACAATATGTCAATCAAGGTGTTAGGCAAGGGGTGCAGTACATGGTGTATTCTGTTTTAACATTTATATTGACGATCTGGTATGGAAATGGAAACATCTAGTGAACTCTGGTATTAAGATATCACGAGTCAGATGTTTTAATGTGCTGTTGTTTGCTGACGACTTGATTGTACTTCAAAATACAGAATCTGATTTATAAAAGTCAGTTTTTAAACTTCATCTGATTTGTAAACAAGACAATATAAAAAATACAACTGTGTTTTATATTAGTTGGCATTTTATTGCGTGTGAACAATTTTTATTTGATTTGTTGTAAGAGGCTGTGTTGATAATTACGAACTGTTTAACTGTGAAAATTAAAGCTGGTGATTAGTGATTTAATTGGTGTCTTGTATATTGTTTTCCACTGTACCATACGACGATCAAGTAGACCGTCGTAACAATATGTCAATCAAGGTGTTAGGCAAGGGGTGCAGTACATGGTGTATTCTGTTTTAACATTTATATTGACGATCTGGTATGGAAATGGAAACATCTAGTGAACTCTGGTATTAAGATATCACGAGTCAGATGTTTTAATGTGCTGTTGTTTGCTGACGACTTGATTGTACTTCAAAATACAGAATCTGATTTATAAAAGTCAGTTTTTAAACTTCATCTGATTTGTAAACAAGACAATATAAAAAATACAACTGTGTTTTATATTAGTTGGCATTTTATTGCGTGTGAACAATTTTTATTTGATTTGTTGTAAGAGGCTGTGTTGATAATTACGAACTGTTTAACTGTGAAAATTAAAGCTGGTGATTAGTGATTTAATTGGTGTCTTGTATATTGTTTTCCACTGTACCATACGACGATCAAGTAGACCGTCGTAACAATATGTCAATCAAGGTGTTAGGCAAGGGGTGCAGTACATGGTGTATTCTGTTTTAACATTTATATTGACGATCTGGTATGGAAATGGAAACATCTAGTGAACTCTGGTATTAAGATATCACGAGTCAGATGTTTTAATGTGCTGTTGTTTGCTGACGACTTGATTGTACTTCAAAATACAGAATCTGATTTATAAAAGTCAGTTTTTAAACTTCATCTGATTTGTAAACAAGACAATATAAAAAATACAACTGTGTTTTATATTAGTTGGCATTTTATTGCGTGTGAACAATTTTTATTTGATTTGTTGTAAGAGGCTGTGTTGATAATTACGAACTGTTTAACTGTGAAAATTAAAGCTGGTGATTAGTGATTTAATTGGTGTCTTGTATATTGTTTTCCACTGTACCATACGACGATCAAGTAGACCGTCGTAACAATATGTCAATCAAGGTGTTAGGCAAGGGGTGCAGTACATGGTGTATTCTGTTTTAACATTTATATTGACGATCTGGTATGGAAATGGAAACATCTAGTGAACTCTGGTATTAAGATATCACGAGTCAGATGTTTTAATGTGCTGTTGTTTGCTGACGACTTGATTGTACTTCAAAATACAGAATCTGATTTATAAAAGTCAGTTTTTAAACTTCATCTGATTTGTAAACAAGACAATATAAAAAATACAACTGTGTTTTATATTAGTTGGCATTTTATTGCGTGTGAACAATTTTTATTTGATTTGTTGTAAGAGGCTGTGTTGATAATTACGAACTGTTTAACTGTGAAAATTAAAGCTGGTGATTAGTGATTTAATTGGTGTCTTGTATATTGTTTTCCACTGTACCATACGACGATCAAGTAGACCGTCGTAACAATATGTCAATCAAGGTGTTAGGCAAGGGGTGCAGTACATGGTGTATTCTGTTTTAACATTTATATTGACGATCTGGTATGGAAATGGAAACATCTAGTGAACTCTGGTATTAAGATATCACGAGTCAGATGTTTTAATGTGCTGTTGTTTGCTGACGACTTGATTGTACTTCAAAATACAGAATCTGATTTATAAAAGTCAGTTTTTAAACTTCATCTGATTTGTAAACAAGACAATATAAAAAATACAACTGTGTTTTATATTAGTTGGCATTTTATTGCGTGTGAACAATTTTTATTTGATTTGTTGTAAGAGGCTGTGTTGATAATTACGAACTGTTTAACTGTGAAAATTAAAGCTGGTGATTAGTGATTTAATTGGTGTCTTGTATATTGTTTTCCACTGTACCATACGACGATCAAGTAGACCGTCGTAACAATATGTCAATCAAGGTGTTAGGCAAGGGGTGCAGTACATGGTGTATTCTGTTTTAACATTTATATTGACGATCTGGTATGGAAATGGAAACATCTAGTGAACTCTGGTATTAAGATATCACGAGTCAGATGTTTTAATGTGCTGTTGTTTGCTGACGACTTGATTGTACTTCAAAATACAGAATCTGATTTATAAAAGTCAGTTTTTAAACTTCATCTGATTTGTAAACAAGACAATATAAAAAATACAACTGTGTTTTATATTAGTTGGCATTTTATTGCGTGTGAACAATTTTTATTTGATTTGTTGTAAGAGGCTGTGTTGATAATTACGAACTGTTTAACTGTGAAAATTAAAGCTGGTGATTAGTGATTTAATTGGTGTCTTGTATATTGTTTTCCACTGTACCATACGACGATCAAGTAGACCGTCGTAACAATATGTCAATCAAGGTGTTAGGCAAGGGGTGCAGTACATGGTGTATTCTGTTTTAACATTTATATTGACGATCTGGTATGGAAATGGAAACATCTAGTGAACTCTGGTATTAAGATATCACGAGTCAGATGTTTTAATGTGCTGTTGTTTGCTGACGACTTGATTGTACTTCAAAATACAGAATCTGATTTATAAAAGTCAGTTTTTAAACTTCATCTGATTTGTAAACAAGACAATATAAAAAATACAACTGTGTTTTATATTAGTTGGCATTTTATTGCGTGTGAACAATTTTTATTTGATTTGTTGTAAGAGGCTGTGTTGATAATTACGAACTGTTTAACTGTGAAAATTAAAGCTGGTGATTATTGATTTAATTGGTGTCTTGTATATTGTTTTCCACTGTACCATACGACGATCAAGTAGACCGTCGTAACAATATGTCAATCAAGGTGTTAGGCAAGGGGTGCAGTACATGGTGTATTCTGTTTTAACATTTATATTGACGATCTGGTATGGAAATGGAAACATCTAGTGAACTCTGGTATTAAGATATCACGAGTCAGATGTTTTAATGTGCTGTTGTTTGCTGACGACTTGATTGTACTTCAAAATACAGAATCTGATTTATAAAAGTCAGTTTTTAAACTTCATCTGATTTGTAAACAAGACAATATAAAAAATACAACTGTGTTTTATATTAGTTGGCATTTTATTGCGTGTGAACAATTTTTATTTGATTTGTTGTAAGAGGCTGTGTTGATAATTACGAACTGTTTAACTGTGAAAATTAAAGCTGGTGATTAGTGATTTAATTGGTGTCTTGTATATTGTTTTCCACTGTACCATACGACGATCAAGTAGACCGTCGTAACAATATGTCAATCAAGGTGTTAGGCAAGGGGTGCAGTACATGGTGTATTCTGTTTTAACATTTATATTGACGATCTGGTATGGAAATGGAAACATCTAGTGAACTCTGGTATTAAGATATCACGAGTCAGATGTTTTAATGTGCTGTTGTTTGCTGACGACTTGATTGTACTTCAAAATACAGAATCTGATTTATAAAAGTCAGTTTTTAAACTTCATCTGATTTGTAAACAAGACAATATAAAAAATACAACTGTGTTTTATATTAGTTGGCATTTTATTGCGTGTGAACAATTTTTATTTGATTTGTTGTAAGAGGCTGTGTTGATAATTACGAACTGTTTAACTGTGAAAATTAAAGCTGGTGATTAGTGATTTAATTGGTGTCTTGTATATTGTTTTCCACTGTACCATACGACGATCAAGTAGACCGTCGTAACAATATGTCAATCAAGGTGTTAGGCAAGGGGTGCAGTACATGGTGTATTCTGTTTTAACATTTATATTGACGATCTGGTATGGAAATGGAAACATCTAGTGAACTCTGGTATTAAGATATCACGAGTCAGATGTTTTAATGTGCTGTTGTTTGCTGACGACTTGATTGTACTTCAAAATACAGAATCTGATTTATAAAAGTCAGTTTTTAAACTTCATCTGATTTGTAAACAAGACAATATAAAAAATACAACTGTGTTTTATATTAGTTGGCATTTTATTGCGTGTGAACAATTTTTATTTGATTTGTTGTAAGAGGCTGTGTTGATAATTACGAACTGTTTAACTGTGAAAATTAAAGCTGGTGATTAGTGATTTAATTGGTGTTTTGTATATTGTTTTCCACTGTACCATACGACGATCAAGTAGACCGTCGTAACAATATGTCAATCAAGGTGTTAGGCAAGGGGTGCAGTACATGGTGTATTCTGTTTTAACATTTATATTGACGATCTGGTATGGAAATGGAAACATCTAGTGAACTCTGGTATTAAGATATCACGAGTCAGATGTTTTAATGTGCTGTTGTTTGCTGACGACTTGATTGTACTTCAAAATACAGAATCTGATTTATAAAAGTCAGTTTTTAAACTTCATCTGATTTGTAAACAAGACAATATAAAAAATACAACTGTGTTTTATATTAGTTGGCATTTTATTGCGTGTGAACAATTTTTATTTGATTTGTTGTAAGAGGCTGTGTTGATAATTACGAACTGTTTAACTGTGAAAATTAAAGCTGGTGATTAGTGATTTAATTGGTGTCTTGTATATTGTTTTCCACTGTACCATACGACGATCAAGTAGACCGTCGTAACAATATGTCAATCAAGGTGTTAGGCAAGGGGTGCAGTACATGGTGTATTCTGTTTTAACATTTATATTGACGATCTGGTATGGAAATGGAAACATCTAGTGAACTCTGGTATTAAGATATCACGAGTCAGATGTTTTAATGTGCTGTTGTTTGCTGACGACTTGATTGTACTTCAAAATACAGAATCTGATTTATAAAAGTCAGTTTTTAAACTTCATCTGATTTGTAAACAAGACAATATAAAAAATACAACTGTGTTTTATATTAGTTGGCATTTTATTGCGTGTGAACAATTTTTATTTGATTTGTTGTAAGAGGCTGTGTTGATAATTACGAACTGTTTAACTGTGAAAATTAAAGCTGGTGATTAGTGATTTAATTGGTGTCTTGTATATTGTTTTCCACTGTACCATACGACGATCAAGTAGACCGTCGTAACAATATGTCAATCAAGGTGTTAGGCAAGGGGTGCAGTACATGGTGTATTCTGTTTTAACATTTATATTGACGATCTGGTATGGAAATGGAAACATCTAGTGAACTCTGGTATTAAGATATCACGAGTCAGATGTTTTAATGTGCTGTTGTTTGCTGACGACTTGATTGTACTTCAAAATACAGAATCTGATTTATAAAAGTCAGTTTTTAAACTTCATCTGATTTGTAAACAAGACAATATAAAAAATACAACTGTCTTTTATATTAGTTGGCATTTTATTGCGTGTGAACAATTTGTATTTGATTTGTTGTAAGAGACTGTGTTGTTAATTACGAATCGTTTAACTGTGAAAATTAAAGCTGGTGATTATTGACTTAATTGGTGTCTTGTATTTTGTTTTCCACTGTACCATACGACGATCAAGTAGACCGTCGTAACAATATGATTATACGGATGAGTGTATATCGCAGAGATTATAATTACTAATCAACTACCAACCTTGTGTGTAAGGCTCAGATATTCCGCAGCGTTGATCGCTGAGATCAGCTGACTGACGTCGTTCTTGAGAGCTGCCTGCTTCTCCACGGTGACGGAGGCGTCGTTAGCGATTCGCAGTTCAATGGGCCGTAACCTGACGTGTAGTTTCTCTTCAATCACATCGCGAATGTACTGTATACCTGCTTCACACACACACACGCGCGCGAGCGAGCGAGCGCGCAACTGGAAATTTACAACATTTGTTTCTGTCAGATTATTATATATTTTCATTAAAATTTTAATTGCAAACGTTACCCATTACCGACTCCATTTAATCCTTAACTGATCGATATGACTCTCAAATGAAACGATAGAGTGTGCAGAAGTGTAGAGAATAAATGTGTATCTAAGTACAAACAATACTCTGGAGAATTTCTGGTCATATTAAAACCCTTTTTTGAAGAAACATCAAACGCCATTAGAAGCTCTATGCATTTAATACCCCGACACTTGTGCAACATAACATAGACGACAGTATCCAACGACACATATTTGAGAATATACTGTGTCAGCCTTATCATCTTATATGCTTTTGGGAAATATTGCATAAGGTCAGAATAAAATGACAATAAGTAGGCCAGTTAGATGCAACAAATGGATTAATTCTGCTTGCAGAACAAAAGGTGCTGATTGTGTTAATAATTTGTTTTAAAAACCAAGTTTTTTCATTATATTACATATCACTTTGTTTTATTTATAATATAGTTATTGCACTTATTATAATCGATTTTAACGTATTTTCTTATGTTCATACTTATAAATACCCGCCCGTGAAGTCTTGTTGATCTCCATACGACTAGTTATGCGTTTTTATTTCACATGGCTATTCGAGAGTTAAAAAGAGATGACTTCTTTGGCTATACAGGAAATCAGTAGCTGCCTGTAGGTAGGACCGTCTTGTATCCTCACTTTCATTCACGTAAATTCTATAGTGCTGCTTACGATATCTTTATCAAATATGTATTTACTTTATTCTGAGTATCCGTACAAATAAAGACGCGTAAAACTACATTTTCACAACCTGAAATTGAATACTTAATAGTTACGTCTGTTTTCTTACAATTGAATATACTGAAAGATCGTCAGTGGAAACGTTGAAACTATTACATATTGAATTAACGGCTTCATATAATTAAGAGCACAATTTCTGCAAAAGTTCGTAATTAATTAGTTTATGGGAAACTTCATAAAAGCAAAGTTTCCACACAAATTAGTAGCCAACTATACAATCAAGACCGGAATACATTAAATACTGCTTATGTAACTGTAGCTACAGTAAATTTGATATCGTAAGCTCGCACAATTTTAACTTTTCATCTGTCTTCCAATGTCGCTGCTTCCCCTGGTAAGGTAAAACATCAGTTGTTTGGGCAGTCTGTCCTGATGTCATGTGGTCCATCCAACCCTGTCTGTACTGCTTGATCTTGACATTCAGGTTGTACATTCTGTGGGCGTTCCTTAATTATTCCTTAGTCTGTCTCTCCGGGATTCTCCAAGTACAGATCTTAGAAACATCATCTCTCTAGCCTGCATTCGGCTCTGTGGGTCCTTGTGTTACGCAAAGTAGAGGCTTGCCTCTGGGGAACCGTACAGTGGAACCAACTACTTGTGGGTTCTTGTGTACAGTGTGTCCATGTCCAACTACTATAGAGGCCGCAGGGTACTACAATCATTTTATAAAATTTTCACACAGTGTCTCACCTTTAATGTTGTTTTGATAGTGCCACATGTGATTAAATTTATCTACTTTTTATTGATGTCTGCTTCTTTCATGTACGACAAGTCACATACAAACTTTTTCTTCCAGGTCGCTTAGTTCACGCATCAACGACCTCCATCACGCGCAGTCCTCCATCAACTTTTTTTCAGCTGTTCTCTTTAATTTACTTCTCCCGATTGCAATCTTTCATTTTCTGTTTCATTGTCACCCTGTCTGTTTTTTTTGTTATGTCTTTCTTTATTTCATTACCTACTATTTATGTGTGTTTATTCTAAAAGTGACTACTGTAATAGAACCCCGACAAAAGAAGGACGGTAGGAGGATCGTGAAGATCATAGAACCAGGATGTTAAAGAGGCCATGGGAAACAGACAAGAAGAAGATATCTAAGACGGAGCAAATACTGTAGCTTACGCGGAAAAAATAGGGAATAATTCACATTTGAAAAGGGGACGACCTTGGCACCTGCTTTTTCTCATCGCTGTCAATGTGTTGAGCAAGCACAATCCTCTCTCAGGACATGGCCACGAAAAGAGGATTTGACCTTTAACCATACTCTCGAATTTTTTATACTAACCTTCATTTTAAAAATAAAGTTAACCGTATTTTTTCCTTATTAATTGTTGACTAGGTTTTACAAACTTACAGGGTAACGCTCCAAACAAATCTTATCAACAACATTTTCCTTGTTATTCAGTTGATATCATTTGTAGCAAAAACGAATGATAAATATTCGTTTTTTTGTTAAATATTTTTCGTTTTGTTAAATAGGACTTTCAGTAGAGCAAAATGCGACTCCTGACTTTTTACTCCTGATTGTCTGGGGCTATTCCTATATATTTTTTATTTTTTCTTTCTAAATATGTAAATTCTCAACATCTGTAGTGTTTCTTTATTCATTATTCTTTTCATTTTTGAGATTTCACCTCCATCAGAAACCATTACTTTAAGTTTCATTTTATATAACAGTTAATACTGTTCAAGTTTAACGAGTTGCAGAGAGTCAAATAAATACTTACTATAGAAGCACACAGCACTCACAAAACACAAGCGCAATGCGCACCAACACTTGCACACCAACAAGTTCAGTAAAATACTGCGACAGAGACGCAACAGGCCCAACCGTGTTTTATTAAAAGTGAAAATAGGCTGCAGATACTGCCTGCGCACAAACCACTAAGGCCACCCAACAACTATCTAAAACGCTTTACGAATGGAACGAAGCCAGATCCAGAAAGAAGCCAGGACGAAACCTTAACACGTTCACTATTTTTTCTCCACTACAGTACTTATTCATCCCTTAGCTTCTTCTTTGTATTCATTCAGTGCTTGTTCAATATGCATGTTGAAGAGCAGTGGGATCATCGAGCACCCTTTTCTTACTCCTTTCTTTACCTTTTAACTCGTGCCAATTCTTCTTTCCATGTTCCTTCTATTCTACATAAATTGTAGAATATTAAATATTATTTCTAAAATATTATTCACCTATACTTAGTCAGTATTTATACCTTTTACATTTTTAACAGTTTTTTCCAAATTGTAATTAAAATTTTCAGTTTACTAAATCATAATCAGTATTCCACGTTCTGTGTCCGCTTGTTTTTTTACACCTTCTATTATCTTCCTTTTCCTCGTTCTTCTTATTCACTACAAGGATTCGTGTTCCGACTCCTATCTCAACTTCGGACGACCCACGTCTCTTCTACTAATAACTTTAAATTTCACCGCCGTATTTGACAATCGATTCTCCGTCATCCTTTGCAAATAATCACACCACTGTCTTCTATAAATTAAAGTAATTGTATTTATATCTTTGTATCCAGTTCCGTTCTTATATCTTCATTCTTGCAACATATAGTTTAAATTATTTTGAAGAAACTGCATAGCACTCTGAATCTTGCCGTATTCCTTTATCGTCTTGACCCACACTTCGTTCCCATTATGTCAATGTGGGTATTGCAATTATCTAATACAATTGAATTCTTGTGCTGTGTATTATTTTATCTGTAAGGTTTATGTGAATCGTTCTACAAGCATCCTTAAATTTATTTATTTCGTCTTTTGTATTAGATTCAGACTCTAGTTTTTTTCACATCCGAGATATATAAAATGGCTCACTTGTTCTAAAGTTCTGTTGTTTACAACTATCTTAGTCCTCACTAGATGTTTACCTTCTAAAGCCAAAGGTTTAGTTTTCTTCTATGAAATTGTCTGTGAGTATTGTTTTGCTACTTCTTGTAACTGAAACACGGATCTTTTTACCTCTTCCTCACTTTTCCTAAATAATAACTAGGTTTTAGCGTTTTATCTGACGAATTCTCATCACTGATTCGCTCATCGCTGATTGTATTCTTTGCTCACCTAGTCTTTTGATGCCCCAAGCTTCGTTGCTATATAAAACCGATGCAACTGCCATGGTTTTATAAGATTTTTTTTGTGTCTTTCTTTTATAAAGGTGCCCCAAATCCCGCGACGTTTCATCAATTTTTTCCACATAGCTGAAACATAAATCTTTTGACATGATAATGTCTTTTAGCTGGACATCGTTTGAAACTCTGTAACATTTTATTTACCGTCACGCTGTATGACATCATCATTGCGTGACGTCATTGGGATTGTTGTAAATAAAGGATTGTTTTGATACGTCGCAATATATAAATATATATATATATATATATTTATAGGCTATATATAATGTATTAAAAATAATATCACTGCAAACAATTAAACCAGATTTATAAACCGTCCTGAAAGTTTAAAATCAAGTGTTAGCACAATTTACCAGTCGGGAATCGTTAACTAAAACCGCGACCGCTAACATGCTAACGTCGCGTCGTCGCAGGTTAAAGATCTAACAAGCAAACAACACTGCATAGCTGTAGATAGGTTATTGTCTCTAGTTAATGGTTGTCTTCGTATGAGATTCAGCTAACGATCCTGCATCTATTCATTAAAATAATTGTCTGTACTGCATCGTAAATGCAAATCTACTTTCTCTTTATATTTAATTACTCACAATGTTATGGTTACTGACTCACTGATTGTTTCTTTTGCGCAAATGTTGCGTTTAGCTGGCGGCTGAAAGACATTATCATGCTCTTAAGCTTTTACCATTTGGTAAACGGTACTGTATTTTTTTTATTCTGATGGCTCTATCTGAAACAAACAGATATGATTTTGTACTTGTTTGTTAATAATTTACTCTGTTGATAATAACGCACTGTTTTTTATCTGCAGTCATTCCTATCATTTATACTGTAGATCATTAATTTTTTTGTGATATTTGAAACTTGTCCGTATGTGCAAGTCTCGGGCTGTTTTGGGGAAACGCCCTCTTCAGTCGATAGATCATTAAGGAATGGTCCAACTTTTTATACGCCCCCTCCAAGAGCCAAATCATCCTCATTTTCATGAATAATAACTACGTTATCTGCATATAGCAGGAAAACCTATACAAATAGATTTATCATTTTCTATATAGGTAACTCGAAATTTCTTGCAGAAATTATATAATATTGTGAAGTTATTCACAATTTGTTTCTTCTTCAAGTAGTGTAATTTTTGTCAAGGGCAGACAAAGAAAAAACTACTCGGTAGATTCCTTCAACACCGCAATGCATATTTAAAAATAAATAGGCTATTTATAAATGTAACTTAGCCACACATTGTCTAAATAATAACCACCAATTTTCAGGCATTGAAAATATAAAATTAATTAAAAACATACAAAAAGGCCAAAAAATTCATATTTGGCAAAATCTTAATGTTTACAAACACAGTAACAATAATTTATTAATTAAAGAACAAACTCAAATAAAAACGAAACAAAACGATCTATTTAAAATTATAAATTTATTAAAATAAATTAAAATTAATAAAATAGAAACATTAAATTTTTCAAATATAACCGACAAAACAGCTGCTGAAGTAAATAAACATTAAAACAACCGTTAACTAGTCGAACTAAATCGATTATCAGTAATTTTACATTAAAATCGAAACAAATTCGATTATTCGTTAGTTTCTATATAAGAATTATTTCGATTGTTATTAATTTACTTAAAAAAGTCTGATGATACTGATATTTATCAGTGAAACGTGCGTCAGGTGTTAAAAAGAAAATACGAAATTACACTACTTGTAGAAGAAACAAATTGAATAACATCACAATATTACAAGTAGATTTGTAAAGTGATTCCTGAAATCACTCTGGATTTTCATGCTCTCAACATGTCGTCAGTATAGTTTTTAATATTTGCTAAGCCAAAATCACATTGAAAAATAAAGAACTAAACGAGTCACCGTGTTGTAGTCACCGGCTTTCAGAAATGGCGTCGTAAATGCTGAGATATTTACTAACAAATCAGTTCGTCAGCAGATGTAACAATGGTGACGCTGTCGTTTGATTGCAGTCAATAAAGTGGGTTATAAACCTGGCTCTATATAGAGTATAGAGCAGTCCGCTCTACTGGCGCAGATTGTGTTGCGGCTTACCGTTGCGTTGCCTTCTTATTTATCGCTACTACAGTAAGTACGGGAGGAAACAAAATAATCGCCATAAAACGATGACAGGCTCTCGTGCTGCATAGGGTACTGTTTATATGTTGCACGTCCGGCACACAGAGAAAATACTCCTCTTGATACTTAATACTGATACGACTTTGCGCCGATCTTCGTTTTTTAAATATAGTGAAATAAAATAATTTCTAGAGATCCGGACCAGGCCCGGATCCAAGGGAGGGGGGAGTTAAATATGACTATTTTGTCCTTCAAATCTTCATATTAGACGAAATTTTTTTCAAACAGAACAAACACTGTATAAGAAGAGTTTACCGGGCTGTTTGGCCGTGGTCTATGGTTTAAAGTCAAACCAAACGTTTCGACAACACCACTGGCTGCCATCATCAGTACTTACTGTGGGCCGGACGATAAAACCCCACGTTCAGGAGGTCTCGAGTTCTTTGAATTCCACTGATGATGGCAGCCAGTAGTGCTGTCGAAACGTTTGGTTTGCCTTTAAACCATAGACCACGGCCAAACAACTCGGTAAACTCTTCTTATACAACTGACACCGGCCGTGAAAGCCTTGGAACAATTTTAGAACTAACACTGTTGCACACCACAATAGAAAAATTATTCCGCTTAACGCTTTCAAGCTTCACAGCTCATCATCAGATCGGAAATAACCAAATGGAAGTAGACAACTTCTTTGTAACCCCACTTGCCCTACAGCGCGTACACATTATCAAGTGAAGGTATAAAGAAGTTTACTAGTTCCGTTTTGTTATTTCCAATCTGATGATGAGCTGTGAAGCTTGAAAGCGCTGAGCGGAATAATGTTTCTATAGTGGTGTGCAACAGTGTTATTTCTGTTTGTGATATAACCACTAACACAGCTTTATTAATTAGAAATTTCTTTTGTTGTTTTGTAATTATAGAATAGTTTTGTGATTTTAAATATGATACAACAATCATATGAAGTTATGAAGGCTCATAGGTTGTCTCTAAAATTACTATAAATTGTAACTGTATCTTACCACCATGTTAATTTTTGTTTGGTACATGAATGAAATAAGTAATGTGTACTTTAAACTATAAGTGCAGATATGATTTAGTACTTGTTAGTTAATAAATTTACTCTGTTGACAATGACACGCTGTTTTTCATCTGCACTGATTCCTATCATTTGTAGTTTAGACCATTGAGGAATAACTTATTATACATCCTCCATCCAAGAGTCAACTCTTACCTCCTCAAATTGCTTGTTGGAGCCGCTCCTTTTCCAGACACCACTATCTAACCAATGTTAAGTCAGCAATTTCCATGTACCTCCTTTTATCTGTAAAATACATTCTATTATCCCGAGCACGGGAGAAGTCCGTTGGGATGCAGCCAACGAGGTGAGAGCGCAGCGTTGTCAAGTGTATAGACTAGTAGTTGTCTTCATAGAAAGCTCCAATTATTTAACTACCGGTAAATAAATAACTAATAAAATAAATTATAATATTATTATAAAGTATATCTTTTATAATAATAAATAAAGTATTTATACTTTATATAAATAAAGTATAATAAATAAATAAATAAATAAAGTATAGTATAATACTTTATAATAAATATATATCTATTCTATTTGTAATGAATTTTTTATGGAGTTATAACAGAGGGAATTTCAAAAAGTTTGGTTGCTTCTGTAAAACAATTTTTGTTGTAAACGTACTTTTTCAACCGTGCTTCTTTTCATACAATATTTTATTATTTTTAATTAACTGATTAAATTCAACAAATCCTCATGTTAAAAGTCAAAACGCATACACAGGATACTGTGGCAAAAATTCCAGTTTCATACTATTGTGGATCCTAAGAAAAGGAACATAAAAAAACAAACTTTCGGTAAACTAAAACAAAAGACGACCCTAGCCTTTTTAATAAGCTACAGTTAGATATGAGAGCCCTGTTGTTTTTTTATCAGCTTCTTTTAGTTCCTCCTCCAACTTGCTTCCTGCTTTGCGAACCTTCTTAGTTACATTTTTCAGAAGTGTATCTACTACTCAAAAGCTTTTATTGTTACTATTATACAGTTAGGCGTTACCAAGCTTCGTGTTGCTCATGCTCTGGCAAGTTTCAATGAGGGCGCTTTAGTTAGGTAGCATGTCCTTTAACCCTAAGGCCTCCGTCACATGATATTTAACTATAGCTCCCTCACTGAAACTTGCAGCAGCATCAGCGACACCAAACGTCAAAGTTCTCAGTCCAACTAACACTGTTTTTAGAAAGATGAACTCAAATAACTCCATTTACTGAATCGTTTGGGTTAAACATTTTTTCAAGACCTCTGATTCAGCTAAGTCTCTGAAGATGAGTTTTATCTCCGCCATTACTCCTATGGGGAGGTGGATATGGTCAGTGGGTTTGTATTCCACACCTATTGATTCAGCCCGCCTAAATTTTCATCACCTTTTGTAAATACGCATATGACGAACCTGTTTTGTAGCTTTACACCTAATTAAACACCAAAGAACGTAGAACATTTATTTTTAATTTGCAAGAGAAAACGTTTTTTGGAGTACGGACACCATTAACGCCAGAGAATTTGTAAATCGCAACTTTTATTATCGGTTTCAATAAAATATAAAAGTCGTGTTGATAAATCCTTCAAGGGAACGATTGTTCAACACACACACACAAACACACACACACACACACACACACACACACACACACACACACACACACACACACACACATGTAACAAGTAGTTTACGTCAAAAGAAGGAAACGAACTCTCTAGGGCAGAGAATAAATGACATCACGCGGAAGTACTGTGTACTGTTTCTGCTGTGGGGGAAACGTTTTGTGATTTTGGTGGATGAAAGCTCCACTCGTCGTGGTAGTGCACGTCCTCGTAAATATCGAACAGACGTTTTCCAGTTCCCCTGTGAAACAACATTTTCCGTTGCGTACACTTCTCATTGTTGACGATTCCTCACGTTTCATTACTCAATACGTGTTTTGTGACACGCTCGATGGACTTCATTTTATAAGCCGCATGAATAGTAAAAAAGTAGAATAACATACTCTTTATCTCCGCTTTAGGTATGAGACATTTTCCTTGCACGACTCTTCTTGTTTTACCTTCGTATCGTTTTCCCATTGGTTAATATTGCTAAGACAATTAGGTAACGCTTTCGAACATTCGAGACACGTTTTTCGTCACACGTTTCTCGACTAGTTCAGCGCGTGTAGCGTCTGTGTCAAGGTCGTGCACTCACGTAGACTCCAGACGGTCCGAGCTCTTCTAACTACGCAAATTATGCTGCCACGCCGGCAAAAGAATGGAAAATTATTCTGGAACATCGGCGAAATCTACGAGGGACGTTCACGTCAATCCGGGACTATTAATTTTTAATAAATATAGAACACATTTATGATACTAAAAAAATACTTTTATTTCTCGGTGTAATCCCCTGCTACATTTATACATTTATCCCAGCGTTTCACTAGTGCCTGGATACCCGCAGTGTAGAAAGATTTGTCGTTACGTCGAAACCAAGATAGGACTGACTGCTTCACCTCATCGTCGCTGTTGAAATGCTGGCCTCCCAGGAACAACTTCAAGGGCCCGAACAGATGAAAATCGTTGGGAGCGAGGTCCGGACTGTAAGGGGGGGGTGTGGCAATAACTCCCAGCCAAGATCTTGTAGCGTGCATGTCGTTTGGTGGGCGGTATGCGGGCGAGCATTGTCCAGCAGAAACAGAACGCCTTTAGTGATCGCACCAGGCCGTTTTTTTCTTGAGAGCATTGTGCACATCTTGAAGAACTTTGGAGTAGTACTCACTGTTAATATTGATTCCACGGGGCAGAAAATCGACATGAATGATCCCAAAAAATTGAGACCATAATTTTGCCTGCAGAAGCAGTTGTTCGAAATTTTTTGGGAGGTGGTGAGTCCACATGGTTCCACTGCTTTGATGCACGTTTTGATTTCGGGGTGAAATGATGGACTCATTTATAAGCAACAGCGAGCGAGTTAGTCAGTTATATTGACCTGGCGATGTTGTACAGTGCAGATCAAGTGATTGTTGCGGATTAGTAGAAAGTGATTATTGTGTTAATTAGTGCGGTACTGTAGTAGTGTGATATTATTATTACGTGTGGACAATTGTAACTTAAATTATTGTATGAGAGTACCTTCGTTGATTTCAGATTGTTATTTGTGACTAATTAGTGACTTCCTTAATGTCTAAATTTTCTTTCCACTGTAAATACGACGATCGTGAGCCGTGGTAACAATATTTTTCTCAGTTTTCTGGCAATTCCTTTCCTCCGTTTACTACTGTGCACGTTGTTTCCATTCCTCAAGTTTGACATTACCCAGTCCTCTCCGAATCTCGCTATTTGTTAATCGGCCTTTCAAAATACGTCCTTAGAAATCTTATTTCAATTCTTGTATTCTGAACTTCCTTTGGTTAAGAAGAAATTCAGAAATAATGTCTGTTTTTTCTATTTCATCCGTAAGGCATACGAGAAACCCAGTCTGGGCAGAACTGTGTTTTAGCCGCCCTTATTTTATCTCTTATGTTATCTCTTCTTCAGAGTCGGTTCTGCGGTCAGAATCGGTTTGATGTTGAAAGAGGGAACCTTAATTTTATAGCGCTGTCTAAGATTCAATCCCGAGGCACCTAGACCCTGGTTTACTAAGCCTTTTGAGTTTAACAATTATAAAAGTAATAATAATAACGTAACACCAATAAGAATATTGACAACATCAATAAATGATGATAATATTGATGTTTGTAGTACCTGTTATTATTTGTATACTGTGATGAAGGAGGAAGTCCAAACTCAAGTCACTGGAGCAGCTATAACTAAACCAGAACCCGGTAGTGAAAATCAGTCTTCCCTAGGAAACTGGATTACAGGGGTTTGGAATGTAAACACAACGTTACCTCATTCGCTATTGTTATGTGCTTTGGATTTTTGCATAATTCAGGGGACATGGGATTGATACTGTGAGCAACGTTCGGTTTGTATCTACAAAACAACAATAATGTATGCAGATTGTATGATCTGGGAATGTAGAGCAACGGCTTCCGTATACGTAAACAGACATTGAAATCGATTATAATGATTGGTTACCGATTAGTAGTTACATTAACCTATATTTTAAACTTTTTAACACGTCTGCATTTCTGCAGCATGAAAAAGTCTGGATATTCGAGTTTAGATACCCGCCAAAAAACGAACAAATTGTTCCGAATATACGTCACGCCAGTTTTCTGATGAATTTTTTCGACATGTTATTACAGTTAAAATGAAAGGTATTCGTTTTACCTTTTTGGGGAAGCCTTTAGCTAAACGTTCTGCAAAATATAAATGCTCTGTTTCAACATTATAAAATTTCACAATGATTGCCCTGTGTGCTTTGAGCACACGTCTTAAGTTACCCGTACATTTTTTAATAATCATAATAATACCCACAAAAGTATTAATAAGTTACTTTTGTACAGGTGTTATTATTTTTATAGCACATTTTTATTTTTATAGCACATTTTTTCTCATCACGATTAATTCGGATAAATTTAAACTTGCCATCGTTTTTATTGTTTTTACGCTGCATTTATATCAAACTGTTTTTTATAAACCTCCGCAAACGTGTGAATTTTATGTCGAATTTTATTTAATATTGAAACGATTTGCATGGAAATAGACAGAGTCTGTCTATATATGTATTCTCGCAGCGTTGCAAAGTCTATTACGCAGCACTCTATTCGTGTGCTGTGTAAACTAATGCAACTTTTTATTGTTTCTTTGTAATATTTTGAACGTTTAAAACTAGTATGCTCTCTGAGTGCAGAACTCGCTCTCACTAGTTCGAAAAAAGTACATTTATTATTACATAAAATTCGATAGTAGATAATTTTGTAATTACTACAAATATTACAAAAATTCCGATTACTCTACTACAGTATTTATTTAGTAACACAATTGTAGAGAATCATAAGATCAACGATCATAAGATAAACACACACAAATTGGATTTGCGTCACAACTGCTTTTAGTTTAACACCCGTCTGGATTTTCAACGTTTTTTTTTCAAATTTTTGCGTTCACGTATAAATGTCGATTCTTTGCTGAAACTTCGGTACTTTTCCGATAAACATACGTGCTAGAAGTTCGGTGTTTTGTAGTACGCGGTAGTATCGATGTGTCATGCTGTAAAGAAGAAGAAATATATCAATAATTGTAAAAGATTATTTCTCTTAAGTTTGTGCAAGAATAGCCTGTCACTGGAAGTATTAATTGCAGACTGATTACTCTTTGGCGGTGATGTAGCGTTAAAAGGACTAGACAGGTCGTGGGTCTAAGGCCTTGACTAGTAGCGTTAAGTCAGATACTACAATATTTTTATTGTATAGCAAAACAATTTTCGTAAGTGTTAAAAAAATCATCGTCATCGTCGTTGAGCCCTAGGAATAAAAAATAATAAAGAAAAATTGGAAACAGTTTGAGATCTTGTCGGATATCCCAGCTGCACCATGTAAGAAATTAAATAATAAGGGAGCGGGCAAACGTTAAATAAAATGTTAATGTGATAGTTGAAAAATGTTGTTTCATGTAAGGACAAATACAGAGAATGAGCTTTTACAGATGACCTAGAAAGATACTGGAATATTCTCCGCTCAATATCAGGAAAAAAAGAAATGCCACGAAGAACTTTGAGACAGCATTTGTAGGAGGACGGGGAGCAGGATTGTACAGGAAAGGGATGAGAAGACGTTTTCAAGGAAAAATTCAAGGAAAATGTGCAAGGAAAAATTCGAATTAATTAATTTTTAGGTTAAGTTTTAGGCCTATCACAACCGGGAACAGGTGTTATGTACCCACGCCATGCCACTGGTTAGAGAATACCAGGTCGAGGTGTAGTCTACCCCTACCCGAAATGCGTAACATTACTGGTCTACGGGGTAACTCGTACACTGACAGCGTACGAGAAGACTAAGGATTATTGGCGGTTGAGGTGCGGGATGCTCCATTGTGTGTGTGTGTGTGTGTGTGTGTGTGTGTGTGTGTGTGTGTTTACTTATCATTTAATCGTTTTCATTCTTTTGACATTGGAACTGAATGAGTGGCAATCTTATAATGCCTATTTAAACCGCTAGATGAGTACTATAATTACTAAAAGAGACCACTACCAAAACAAGTGATGCAAGGGGTCCTTTCTCAGAAGAAGAATGACAGCAAGTCTCCAGTGTCTTAAAACTGGAGTCCTCGACTAAGGTACGTCTCTGGGCCAATAGAGCAGTCTCTGGTCTTTCAGTTTGGTAACTGGCCTTGTAAACCGTCGAAGTAAAATAATCATGACTAAAAAGTTTCTTTACTTTACTAATTGCATATACACGTGTTATTGTACTTTTGTATCCATGGAGGTTAAAATTAAGTTTATCAAATAAAAAAAAAAGTACAATGGTATGGAGACACGAAAAACATGGCAGAGGAAAGATTGCCAAGGAGATTTATCGAATGTACCCTACCATGAAGAAGGAAAAGAGGAAGACCACGTATCACCTGGATAGAAGAAATTCGGTTTATATTGAGGAAACGAGAAATTGAAGAAGATCTTTGGACGGACAGCGGCAGTGGAAGATGACAATTCAATGACTTCTGTAATCTTTGGTTCCGGAAAATGTGTAAACATTGTACAGCTGGAATAATAATGATGATGATAATAAGAAGAATAAGAATGTGTGTGTGTGTGTGTGTGTGCGTGTGTGTGCGTGTGTGTGCGTGCGTGCGTGCGTGTGTGTGTGTGTGTGTGTGTGTGTGTGTGTGTGTGTGTGTGTGTGTGTGTGTGTGTGTGTGTGTGTGTGTGTGTGTGTGTGTGTGTGTTCTGGTACAAAAAGTTTTATTATTATTAACACACACGGATGGAATGCAGGATTAAAAGAAGTATATCAATATACGTAGTAAGATATCCAGTGAACAAAATCGCTAAACACATTCATTACATTCTATATCAGCGGTATCTAGGTTATGCATATCGAAACACTATGCATGACTAGTGAAACATTAGTCAGTTACCAACACATGTCACCGCTGATTGTAGTTTGAGCTAAATAGTTTCATAATTAAAATTCTGCAACAGCATTTAACCAGAAGTGTGACCATATGTTACATTACTGTCAACAATTTGCATACGTCAACGTGAATTATAGCATGTCGAAACAAACTTCACATTTAAAAACGTTACAGTACCATTCTCTGATTAGTATGTTCGGATGGGATCAACAATTTCTACTGCGGTTAGTGGAAGAATTAGAAAAGTCTGTTGGAGGTTGAAACTGAGCAAAAAGTGGTGATCAACTGTGACTTGATCATCATCATCTATCACAACAAGGCATAGGCAAGGTGCTTCCTGTTCCGCCTTAAAAGAACCTCCAGCCATCTCTTCCTGGGTCTGCCCACACACCTCTGTCCTATAGGTTTGTATTTTCAGATTTGTTTGGCCAGTCTGGAATCTGACATTATTTCTAAGTTTTTTTCCTCCGTTGTTTATAAGCTTCTAATTTTTCATGGAAGTTGAAAACTTGTAACTCTTCTCTTATAACCTTATTTCTTATACGATCAAGTTTTTTAACATTTAACTCCTGTTAAGAATGTCATTTACGAGGCCTGTATTTTACTGTCTTGTTTCTTGGTTGTTGTCCATAATTCACAACCATAGGACAGTTCAGTGGCTACCATATAACTTTGTAAAACTTCAGTTTTGTATCTCGACGTACACTGTTTCTAAAAATACGATTGATTGTTCTACGGATCGTCTGAAACTTATCTAACTTAACACCAATGTCATAATTTCTATCATAGCCTACATCATTTCCCAAATAATTGAAGTTGCTTACTTGTTATAGCATTCGATCACTAATCATTATCTGTGTTCGTTATCAGTGACTTGATAATGGTGTCAAATAATGTTGGTAACATCTAAAAACTGTTCTTTATAAAGTATACATTACTAACGTGTAGGGTATTTTTTTTTAAATAAAGCCTTAAAAATAACTAATAACAAAAGTGAAGTAAATTAAATATTGTTACGAAGATCAGATTTGTCTGCGAGCTTACAGTGCATCAGAGAAATTGATACTCAGTGTTAATTTTTATTTACACTTTTTTTACAGCGACAAGCTGAAAAACTGTAGCAAACTCCTCTCCAAGAAGCTTCAGTCTACCAGTGGTGATTTCGTAAACTGAAAGGCTTCAAACCCAACGATTTAATGGACTGTTTCAAAATAATATATAATAATGTATAAAATGTGTTTACTATAACACTTGGTTGTAACAGAGGTGCTTCATTGGAGTGTATCCTGCATGCCATTTTAAATAGACTGATTTAATAGGATGAGATTACTGATTATCCTTGCTTGGTAGATTGTAAAACAAATTAAATTCTATGAAAAATAATTGAAACCTTTTTTTTAAACAGTGAACGTTTTATTAAAATAATCATTTTAGTTAGAGAATTTTTCAGTGAACGCTCTACACAAACAATAACAAAAGTCACTCAGGTAAATACTTAAAACAGTTCGCAACAAAAATAACAATTATAAACTTCACTGTTTCATCAATATTGCGTTAAAATGATGTAGAATCTATTTCGCGGAACTGACACTGACAATCGCAGTATTCGACTAACTGAAAGGCTAATGGAAGATCACTGGTGACAAAAAGATCACAATGTCCTACGCCAGTCGACAAATGCCGAGAATTGATAAGCTGGATGAGCCTGAGCGGCTAATCATCCTTACGCACCATTTCACAGCACTTATAGTTGTTTTATAAGGGTAAAAATACTTAAAATTCAACATTTTTAGCAATGGTCCTTACCAACTAATGTATAATATTCAAAACTGCAATCTCTACTTATTTATTCATTGTGTTTATTTGCTGTTCATATTCTTTTACTATCTGCTACATTCCATATGCAATTACAATTTCTATTGCAAGACACACACGCACATATATAGGTCTATGTTTATCTAACATATAAACCGTAATGTTTCAGATAAGAGTGGGGACGCACTATGGAATTGGAGGACCTATACAAGCGCTACTGTGTCAGACTCAAACATGCGCTGTTCGCGTCGTGTCTGGGAGTCGCCACCTTCAGTTGTGCTTGCACCCTGTTCGCTTTGTGTGTTTTTGCTAAGGTAAGTTCATTTCACGAACTATCTACGTGTAGTGACAATAAAAACAATTACGGTAACTATATTTAATGTACGAGGTTTGATCAAACTGTTCGTCCAATTTTATAATTTCCACCGCTTCAAGTGTCCGATTAAAGAACTGTTTTTATTTGATATTGGTACACATGTTAGTGACAATCGCCTAAAATTTATGTCCCATTTGATGCATAGTTTAGATTTCACAGCTAATTGAGTAAGTCATCCTTAAGTGGATTTAGCGATTTTTTTGTCATTCTACAATCCAAGATTAAGGAATATGGATTTTGTGTAAACTGTAAGATAAACTACTCTGTCGTGGTAAACGTGTTCGGAAGGCTTCTGGCAACACTGCTGTGGTGAAAAAGTAGTTTACAAGCTTCAAAGACTGCCGTAAATGAGTTGGATATCGTGGTTGACAGATGAAGGCTACGTTTTTGTGTTCCACGAAATTTCACCGCTAGGCGCAGACTACTATTCGGACATTTTACGCCATTTCTACGAAGAGATTCTTAGAAAACGGCCAGATTTAAGGAAGAATAATTTTTGAAACTTTCAGCCCGATAATGCGCCTGAACGCACGTCATTGCTTGTTAAGAATTTTGTCAGGCTAGGCAAAATAGAACGTCATAATGATGACACGGGAACTGGGTATTCCCCACTTGTGTCCCAATGCGATCTTTCCTCCTCCCAATAGTGATAATTTCTATGAAAGGACAACGATTTGTGACCACTGAACACGTACAAATTAGCAAATAAGATTCGCTAACAGTAAACAAGTAGTATATCTAACAACAGATAGAAAAAGCAAGATAATACACTAACAGATTATACAAAACTAGAAATAACACTTTTTCGTATTTGTTCATGTTGCCTTACTACAGCGTTTGTTGCTAAACGTAAATTAGGAATATTGTAGGCTATTACCGGGCTGTATGGCCGCGGTCTACGGTTTACAGACCGCGCGCGCGCGTGTGTACACTGTAGATGGGGATGGCTAATGTCAAAGAGCTGCATTTACAAAAGGAACAGTCTTACAATTCAGTTATGTAATAATAGAGTAAAAAATGGAAAGCGAGAGACAGAATACCTATGACCAACGGGTAGGCTTGGGAAACTGTGTTTGAAACGGTTCGGATTGTAGGATTAATTTGTCTCGAAGCCAAATGAAAGAAGAAAACGAAAAATAAAAGTGGATTTCTTCCACTAGTTTTTGTGGGATTAGATGCGTTGTATTCGACAATGTGCCGCTCTAGCGAATTCCGTAATCGATTACAACGACCGTAGAAAGAAATTGAAGTGCTCAGCGTAGTTGCGGATAATATTTTTTCTACTGCTATGATAGAGTTTTAATTTCTCATACGTACACCCCAGTCATGAATATTACGGATGTCTAACTTTCTTACAGATTCTGTGCAATTACGTTGCTATTGATGATTAACAAATTTTTTTTCTTTTAAAGACAACTGTGATAGATGTAGTAGACATCTGAATTTGAATCTCAATGACGGACTTTTCCTTTTACAGAAAAAACAGACGTTTCGGGCAAATAAACATTCGGCGGTTGAAGGTTGGACTCCCCATTTTTCTCAATACAAATGAAATATTACGGGATTTTCCCACATAATTTTATTTATTCTTTACGTCTACAAATTTATGAGAAAATTTAGTATGCATGTTTTCAGTTGTATGAATCGTGCTTAACCAAACATGAATAGGTGAGAACCTGACCCGTTTATAGGTCAAATGCTATAGGAATTTAAACAGATGACGACCTCCTACGAGCAATACTTGATTATCTGATGATGAAGCACATGCTTTGAAACTCGTCATTAATATAAAATATCGGTATGGAGAACCATACATGACTTCCATGTTCTAAAATTTATATTTAAAATCATTTACGAAATGAAATGTTTCCATAGAAACTACTTCTTTCCACTTATTGCTTCAGCCTAAACCACAGTACTGTGGTTACTAACGTATACCACCACACGTTATCGCACTCGATTTTCACTGATGATGGCAGTCGACGGCACTGCCGAAACGTCTGGTTTTGCATAAAACATTGGACTACGGCCAAACAGCCCGAGAAGGAATTTTAACAACAAACTACTACTTTATTGCCGATAACGTAGTACACATATAAAAATTATCCCCTCCCCCTTCAACTATAATTTTCATTTATAGAAAATTACCCCCACCCCGTTCAACATGCCTCTTCATTTATATATATATTTCCTCTACGTTTCTACAGTGGATTATTAAGATCTTCTTATCAGGATACTTTATTTATCAAAATTAAGTACTTTACTCTTGTTACAACAAAAAATGTTTCAGGTAAACTACCCTTTCCCCGTAACCGATCTTCACCAAAATCAATAGGCCTTGAATCTTCTACAACTCAGTCACATATGTAAAAATTATTTGATTCTGTTTGAGTTTACGGCAGTTATCGTTCGTCATGAAAAAATTTCTCTTGTTACAACATAAAATGTTCCAGGTAAACTACCCCTTTCTCTTAACTGATCTTCACCAAAATCAAT
Source organism: Magicicada septendecula (assembly GCA_034769895.1). NCBI lineage: Eukaryota > Metazoa > Arthropoda > Insecta > Hemiptera > Cicadidae > Magicicada > Magicicada septendecula. Next base: position 840,005,215 of record CM068368.1, read on the forward strand.
AGGTCTTGAGTCCTCTACAATTCAGATACGCATGCAAAACATTATTTGATTCTGTTTGAATGTGCGGCAGTTATCGTTCGTCATAGAAACAATTACTCTTGTTAAAACATTAAAGGTGGCTGGTAAACTACCCCTTTCCCTTAACCGATCTTCACCAAAATCAACAAACCTTGAGAGCTCTATAATTTAGGAAGGTATGCAAACAAGTATTTGATTCTGTTTGAATTTACAGCAATTATCGTTCGTCATAGAAAAATTACCCTTGTTAAAACATAAAACGTCGAAGGTAAACTACCCCTTTCCCTTAACCGATCTTCACCAAAAACAACAGGTCTTGAGTACTCTACAATTTAGGTTAGGACTGTATGCAAAAAATTATTTGATTTTGTTTGAATTTGCGGCTCTTATCGTTTGCCATAGAAAAAAATCCACACACACACACACACACACACACACACACACACACACACACACACACACACACACACACACACACACACTTTTCGAAAAATTACTTTTTTTTCATGTTTTGAGGGTCGTACAATCTGAATCTGCAATTATCTCGAACACGATTTTTTTTTGCCATCACCATACTTCCATTTCCTTATGGAACATGGAAGTAAAAAAGAAGTCACAAGGCGGACTGAAAAGGTTAATTTGTCTATTTTTGAGTAAACCAATGTAAAATTAAGAGTTGAAGAAAATAAGGAAAGTGCTTATTTAAAAATATTCTGTCTTGATTAATTATTATTCAGATAAAATCTTATGTCATAAGGAATTAGTTAAATTCAAAATTTTCATTCGTAATAAATTTTGTTAGAATGAGCCTTTCTGTGAAGATATTTTGAAAATCCAGTTGTATTAGCCTACCTCTTTGCACTTTAATTTTAGGATGCTGAACCAAAATTGGTGTATCAAAATTAGAATTTGTGTTAAAATACGTTATTTTGCATGTAAATCCAGCAATGAACTCTTCTCATTTTTATGAATTAGAGTCAATAAAGTGCTAGTTTACCTGTGTAAAGTTGATGTTTCAAAGCGTAGGAGTGACACATCCATCCCTTCAAGGGGAAATGTGTCTGAACGAAAAAGGTAAAGGTAGATTAGTACTTGTGTAAGAAGAGTTTTCCGGGCTGTTTGGCCGTGGTGTACGGTATAATGACAAACCAAACGTTTCAATAGCACCACTGGCTGCCATCATCAGTGGAATTCAAAGAAATCCAAGATCTCCTGAACGTAGGTTGTTATCTTCAGGCCCACAGTACTGTGGCAAAGACTCCTTAATGTTTTGAAGAACATTAGACGTTTCGAGGGGCTGAGAATATAGAAGTCACACCTACTCTGTTCACTGGCTTTTCTGTCGAGATGCCGGGATACTATTGTTATCCCCCGGTTTCTGAAATTAAAAAATAACATCTTTACACCTCAAGCCAGTCGCATTTATCGACGTGCACAGCAGGCAGTGTTACGCGAACGTATCCACCAGACCAGGAAAGATCTGGACGACCGTTTCGTCTACATCTGGAATTAAGCACTGTGTTGTCACCTGGCCACTGGGATCTGGTGAATAGCCTAAGTTTCAGGGCTTCCGAGGCCGTTCGCGAGAGTGTTCGATCGCGCCATGAGACCAAGTACTGGAGAGATAGCCCCGAGGTGAACAACCAGCGACATCAGCGACGGTCAGCCTTTACCACAGTACTGTGGGCCTGACGATAATAACCTACGTTCAGGAGATCTTGGATTTCTTTGAATTCCACTAACGATGGCAGCCAGTGGTGCTGTTGAAACGTTTGGTTTGTCATGAAACCGTAGACCACGGCCAAACACCCCTGAAAACTCTTCTTATACAACTGACACCGGCCGTGAAAGCCTTAGTAGATTAATACTACCTCAGCTCAGCGTCTGTTAGAGTGGAAACAGAATAACTGACACCGATGAAGTCACTAATTACAAACTGTAATTAGACAAAACAACTGTTATTATAGATTAACAAATCACTCTTATAGAATATATCAATTTAAACTTGTCCAACACAAAATAATAAATGTGGCCTTAATACAGTTCCGCACTAATTAACACAATGATCACTTGGCCTCAATACTTCAATTTTGACTTGAATATCGCCAGGTCTAAACTGAACTAGGCCGCTTCGGAACCCAATATATGTACCTCCGCCGCGTTGCACTGTAGCCAGATACGGAGCCTGGATGATGGTATAGTAGTCGAGGAAACGCCTGGAAAGTGTATCTGCATCTCGCCTGACCTAGAACAGTCCAGATCGTAACGTAATTCTGCCGCGTAGAATGATCTCTAAACGTCTGGAACAGTCTCGCGCGTCGCGGTGTGTCAAGAATCACGTGGATGCTCAGCGATGCGGTGCTGTTTATTTCCTCAGCGCAGCAATACGCTCAGCCTTCGTTTTCTGTAGGGCGAGTAATTTTTCTTTTTAATGCTGCAGATACGTACGTTACTTACACAGTGTTGTGTAGTTGTTATTATTAAGAAAAATCTGACTTTATTTTGTCAATTCACAAACATTTAAATTCCTGTTATTTCAACAGTTACTTTAAGCCTTGTTTTAACAGACGCAGCGGGCATAGATATTATGGACGCAACTACGTTAATTAATTTGTTTAAATTACCTTGTGTATTTAAACTTTTTTTAAATTACCAGTTTCCCTTTTTTGAAACTTCTTTTTTTTATTCTTTAAACAACGCGTTTCGAGACTTATAGACCCATCATCAAGCGATAAAAGACGTTCACTCACATGGGGTACGTGAACTAATAAAATTCACACACATCCCGTTATTTAAGCGACTCCCAATCAGCGTTATCTCTCGATGCGCATCGCTAAGGATCTCGCGAGTGACTAAGGATTCCACATCATGCTGTGCCCGCACTTATCTATCATGTTGTTCTAGTACGCGTATAGCTGTATCATATAGGTTGTTGGATTTGAAGGAAAGTTTTCCATTCAGAAGCTGATCAGCCTGAGGTTTGGAAGTAAGGAATTTTGTTCAAATTTTTAATATTTCTGGGAGGGATCTAGCCCCTGCCCCTCACGTGGTTAACGCCACTTAAGATGGAGGTGATGATGATGGTGTGTAAACGACGATGGTTGTGATGAGGAGGAGGAATAGAAGGGGAAGAAGAAGAAGAACAATGAAGATGATGAAGAAGAATTAGAAAAATCAAAGCGACACACACATCTGTCACACCCATCACAACTACAGGCTAAACGTGAATTCGTATAATCCGTTATTCCGCAATATGCAGTCTAGCGTATGTACAAAACAAACAGACAACGCTTTGCTGGATTTTGTAAAATGTTTCTACACGTTTTTGCATCACCGTCGACAAGTCACGCATGGCCAGGCTTGGACGTACACATTGTATAGACTTTCCAAATACACACACACGCTCACAATTAATCCACAAACCGGACAAACACGATTTTTCACTTTGTACATCCAGCTATTTCAGTAGTGTAAATTCAATAGTGGATGAACGCAGTGAGTCAAAATTGTATTGGGGCAAAACGTTACATCTTTATTTAAGAAAATTAAGATACATTAAGTCTTAAATAACGTAAAATCTATTCTTTTAAATTATAATAACAAAAGAAAGACTGTAAAGATAAATTTTAATGTATTGGGCGTGTAATGAACACTTCCCAGTCTGACGGTTTAGTTACACTTCAAGTCTGGCCGACTTTGCCTCTTTGCCCGGCTCTGTGCTTCTAACACTTTAATGTATTGTGGGTGTAATGAACACTTCCCAGTCTGACGGTGTAGTTACACTTCAAGTCTGGGCGATTTTGCCTGCTTTCTCGACTCTTTGCTTCTAACAATTTAATGTATTGGGCGTGTAACGAACACTTCCCAGTCTGACGGTTTAGTTACACTTCAAGTCTCGCCGATTTTGCCTCTTTGCCCGGCTCTGTGCTTCTAATACTTTAATGTATTGGGCGTGTAACGAACACTTCCCAGTCTGACGGTTTAGTTACACTTCAAGTCTCGCCGATTTTGCCTACTTTCCCGGCTCTGTGCTTCTAACACTTTAATGTATTGGGGGTGTAATGAACACTTCCCAGTCTGACGGTTTAGTTACACTTCAAGTCTGGACGATTTTGCCTGCTTTCTCGACACTTTGCTTCTAACAATTTAATGTATTGGGCATGTAACGAACACTTCCCAGTCTGACGGTTTAGTTACACTTCAAGTCTCGCCGATTTTGCCTCTTTGCCCGGCTCTGTGCTTCTAACACTTTAATGTATTGGGCGTGTAACGAACACTTCCCAGTCTGACGGTTTAGTTACACTTCGAGTCTGGCCGATTTTGCCTACATTCCCGGCTCTGTCCTTCTAACACTTTAATGTATTGGGGGTGTAATGAACACTTCCCAGTCTGACGGTTTAGTTACACTTCAAGTCTGGGCGATTTTGCCTGCTTTCTCGACTCTTTGCTTCTAACAATTTAATGCATTGGGCGTGTAACGAACACTTCCCAGTCTGACGGTTTAGTTACACTTCAAGTCTCGCCGATTTTGCCTCTTTGCCCGGCTCTGTGCTTCTAACACTTTAATGTATTGGGCGTGTAACGAACACTTCCCAGTCTGCCGGTTTAGTTACACTTCAAGTCTCGCCGATTTTGCCTCTTTGCCCGGCTCTGTGCTTCTAACACTTTAATGTATTGGGCGTGTAACGAACACTTCCCAGTCTGACGGTTTAGTTACACTTCTAGTGTGGCCGATTTTCCCTCTTTGCCCGGCTCTGTGCTTCTAACACTTTAATGTATTGGGCGTGTAACGAACACTTCCCAGTCTGACGGTTTAGTTACACTTCAAGTCTGGGCGATTTTGCCTGCTTTCTCGACTCTTTGCTTCTAACAATTTAATGTATTGGGCGTGTAACGAACACTTCCCAGTCTGACGGTTTAGTTACACTTCAAGTCTCGCCGATTTTGCCTCTTTGCCCGGCTCTGTGCTTCTAACACTTTAATGTATTGGGCGTGTAACGAACACTTCCCAGTCTGACGGTTTAGTTACACTTCAAGTCTGGCCGATTTTGCCTCTTTGCCCGGCTCTGTGCTTCTAACACTTTAATGTATTGGGCGTGTAATGAACACTTCCCAGTCTGACGGTTTAGTAACACTTCAAGTCTGGCCGATTTTGCCTCTTTGCCCGGCTCTGTGCTTCTAACACTTTAATGTATTGGGCGTGTAACGTACACTTCCCAGTCTGACGGTTTAGTTACACTTCAGGTTTGGCCGATTTTGCCTCTTTGCCCGGCTCTGTGCTTTTAACACTTTAATGTATTGGGCGTGTAAAGAACACTTCCCAGTCTGACGGTTTAGTTACACTTCAAGTCTGGCCGATTTTGCCTCTTTGCCCGGCTCTGTGCTTCTAACACTTTAATGTATTGGGCGTGTAACGAACACTTCCCAGTCTGACGGTTTAGTTACACTTCAAGTCTGGCCGATTTTGCCTCTTTGCCCGGCTCTGTGCTTCTAGCACTTTAATGAATTGGGCGAGTAATGAACACTTCCCAGTCTGACGGTTTAGTTACACTTCAAGTTTGGCCGATTTTGCCTCTTTGCCCGTCTCTGTACTTATAACATTTTAATGTATTGGGCGTGTAACGAACACTTCCCAGTCTGACGGTTTAGTTACACTTCAAGTCTGACCGATTTTGCCTACATTCCCGGCTCTGTGCTTCTAACACTTTAATGTATTGGGGGTGTAATGAACACTTCCCTGTCTGACGGTTTAGTTACACTTCAAGTCTGGCCGATTTTGCCTCTTTGCCCGGCTCTGTGCTTCTAACACTTTAATGTATTGGGCGTGTAATGAACACTTCCCAGTCTGACGGTTTAGTTACACTTCAAGTTTGGCCGATTTTGCCTCTTTGCCCGTCTCTGTACTTATAACATTTTAATGTATTGGGCGTGTAATGAACACTTCCCAGTCTGACGGTTTAGTTACACTTCAAGTCTGGCCGATTTTGCCTACGTTTCCCGGCTCTGTGCTTCTAACACTTTAATGTATTGGGGGTGTAATGAACACTTCCCAGTCTGACGGTTTAGTTACACTTCAAGTCTGGCCGATTTTGCCTCTTTGCCCGGCTCTGTGCTTCTAAAACTTTAATGTATTGGGCGTGTCACGTACACTTCCCAGTCTGACGGTTTAGTTACACTCCAAGTTTGGCCGATTTTGCCTCTTTGCCCGGCTCTGTGCTTTTAACACTTTAATGTATTGGGCGTGTAAAGAACACTTCCCAGTCTGACGGTTTAGTTACACTTCAAGTCTGGCCGATTTTGCCTCTTTGCCCGGCTCTGTGCTTCTAACACTTTAATGTATTGGGCGTGTAACGAACACTTCCCAGTCTGACGGTTTAGTTACACTTCAAGTCTGGCCGATTTTGCCTCTTTGCCCGGCTCTGTGCTTCTAGCACTTTAATGAATTGGGCGTGTAATGAACACTTCCCAGTCTGACGGTTTAGTTACACTTCAAGTTTGGCCGATTTTGCCTTTTTGCCCGTCTCTGTACTTATAACATTTTAATGTATTGGGCGTGTAATGAACACTTTCCAGTCTGACGGTTTAGTTACACTTCAAGTCTGGCCGATTTTGCCTACTTTCCCGGCTCTGTGCTTCTAACACTTTAATGTATTGGGGGTGTAATGAACACTTCCCAGTCTGACGGTTTAGTTACACTTCAATTCTGGCCGATTTTGCCTCTTTGCCCGGCTCTGTGCTTCTAACACTTTAATGTATTGGGCGTGTCACGTACACTTCCCAGTCTGACGGTTTAGTTACACTTCAAGTTTGGCCGATTTTGCCTCTTTGCCCGGCTCTGTGCTTTTAACACTTTAATGTATTGGGCGGGTAAAGAACACTTCCCAGTCTGACGGTTTAGTTACACTTCAAGTCTGGCCGATTTTGCCTCTTTGCCCGGCTCTGTGCTTCTAACACTTTAATGTATTGGGCGTGTAACGAACACTTCCCAGTCTGACGGTTTAGTTACACTTCAAGTCTAGCCGATTTTGCCTACTTTCCCGGCTCTGTGCTTCTAACACTTTAATGTATTGGGCGTGTAACGAACACTTCCCAGTCTGACGGTTTAGTTACACTTCAAATCTGGCCGATTTTGCCTCTTTGCCGGGCTCTGTGCTTCTAAAACTTTAATGTATTGGGCGTGTAATGAACACTTCCCAGTCTGACGGCTTAGTTACACTTCAAGTTTGGCCGATTTTGCCTCTTTGCCCGGCTCTGTGCTTTTAACACTTTAATGTATTGGGCGTGTAAAGAACACTTCCCAGTCTGACGGTTTAGTTACACTTCAAGTCTGGCCGATTTTGCCTCTTTGCCCGGCTCTGTGCTTTTAACACTTTAATGTATTGGGCGTGTAACGAACACTTCCCAGTCTGACGGTTTAGTTACACTTCAAGTCTGGCCGATTTTGCCTCTTTGCCCGGCTCTGTGCTTCTAGCACTTTAATGAATTGGGCGTGTAATGAACACTTCCCAGTCTGACGGTTTAGTTACACTTCATGTTTGGCCGATTTTGCCTCTTTGCCCGTCTCTGTACTTATAACATTTTAATGTATTGGGCGTGTAACGAACACTTCCCAGTCTGACGTTTTAGTTACACTTCAAGTCTGGCCGATTTTGCCTACTTTCCCGGCTCTGTGCTTCTAACACATTAATGTATTGGGGGTGTAATGAACACTTCCCAGTCTGACGGTTTAGTTACACTTCAAGTCTGGCCGATTTTGCCTCTTTGCCCGGCTCTGTGCTTCTAACACTTTAATGTATTGGGCGTGTAACGAACACTTCCCAGTCTGACGGTTTAGTTACACTTCAAGTCTCGCCGATTTTGCCTCTTTGCCCGGCTCTGTGCTTCTAACACTTTAATGTATTGGGCGTGTAACGAACACTTCCCAGTCTGACGGTTTAGTTACACTTCAAGTCTCGCCGATTTTGCCTACTTTCCCGGCTCTGTGCTTCTAACACTTTAATGTATTGGGGGTGTAATGAACACTTCCCAGTCTGACGGTTTAGTTACACTTCAAGTCTGGACGATTTTGCCTTCTTTCTCGACACTTTGCTTCTAACAATTTAATGTATTGGGCATGTAACGAACACTTCCCAGTCTGACGGTTTAGTTACACTTCAAGTCTCGCCGATTTTGCCTCTTTGCCCGGCTCTGTGCTTCTAAAACTTTAATGTATTGGGCGTGTAACGAACACTTCCCAGTCTGACGGTTTAGTTACACTTCGAGTCTGGCCGATTTTGCCTACTTTCCCGGCTCTGTCCTTCTAACACTTTAATGTATTGGGGGTGTAATGAACACTTCCCAGTCTGACGGTTTAGTTACACTTCAAGTCTCGCCGATTTTGCCTCTTTGCCCGGCTCTGTGCTTCTAACACTTTAATGTATTGGGCGTGTAACGAACACTTCCCAGTCTGACGGTTTAGTTACACTTCTAGTGTGGCCGATTTTCCCTCTTTGCCCGGCTCTGTGCTTCTAACACTTTAATGTATTGGGCGTGTAACGAACACTTCCCAGTCTGACGGTTTAGTTACACTTCAAGTCTGGGCGATTTTGCCTGCTTTCTCGACTCTTTGCTTCTAACAATTTAATGTATTGGGCGTGTAACGAACACTTCCCCGTCTGACGGTTTAGTTACACTTCAAGTCTCGCCGATTTTGCCTCTTTGCCCGGCTCTGTGCTTCTAACACTTTAATGTATTGGGCGTGTAACGAACACTTCCCAGTCTGACGGTTTAGTTACACTTCAAGTCTGGCCGATTTTGCCTCTTTGCCCGGCTCTGTGCTTCTAACACTTTAATGTATTGGGCGTGTAATGAACACTTCCCAGTCTGACGGTTTAGTAACACTTCAAGTCTGGCCGATTTTGCCTCTTTGCCCGGCTCTGTGCTTCTAACACTTTAATGTATTGGGCGTGTAACGTACACTTCCCAGTCTGACGGTTTAGTTACACTTCAAGTTTGGCCGATTTTGCCTCTTTGCCCGGCTCTGTGCTTTTAACACTTTAATGTATTGGGCGTGTAAAGAACACTTCCCAGTCTGACGGTTTAGTTACACTTCAAGTCTGGCCGATTTTGCCTCTTTGCCCGGCTCTGTGCTTCTAACACTTTAATGTATTGGGCGTGTAACGAACACTTCCCAGTCTGACGGTTTAGTTACACTTCAAGTCTGGCCGATTTTGCCTCTTTGCCCGGCTCTGTGCTTCTAGCACTTTAATGAATTGGGCGAGTAATGAACACTTCCCAGTCTGACGGTTTAGTTACACTTCAAGTTTGGCCGATTTTGCCTCTTTGCCCGTCTCTGTACTTATATCATTTTAATGTATTGAATATTCCCAGTCTGACGGTTTAGTTACACTTCAAGTCTGACCGATTTTGCCTACATTCCCGGCTCTGTGCTTCTAACACTTTAATGTATTGGGGGTGTAATGAACACTTCCCTGTCTGACGGTTTAGTTACACTTCAAGTCTGGCCGATTTTGCCTCTTTGCCCGGCTCTGTGCTTCTAACACTTTAATGTATTGGGCGTGTAATGAACACTTCCCAGTCTGACGGTTTAGTTACACTTCAAGTTTGGCCGATTTTGCCTCTTTGCCCGTCTCTGTACTTATAACATTTTAATGTATTGGGCGTGTAATGAACACTTCCCAGTCTGACGGTTTAGTTACACTTCAAGTCTGGCCGATATTGCCTACTTTCCCGGCTCTGTGCTTCTAACACTTTAATGTATTGGGGGTGTAATGAACACTTCCCAGTCTGACGGTTTAGTTACACTTTAAGTCTGGCCGATTTTGCCTCTTTGCCCGGCTCTGTGCTTCTAACACTTTAATGTATTGGGCGTGTCACGTACACTTCCCAGTCTGACGGTTTAGTTACACTTCAAGTTTGGCCGATTTTGCCTCTTTGCCCGGCTCTGTGCTTTTAACACTTTAATGTATTGGGCGTGTAAAGAACACTTCCCAGTCTGACGGTTTAGTTACACTTCAAGTCTGGCCGATTTTGCCTCTTTGCCCGGCTCTGTGCTTCTAACACTTTAATGTATTGGGCGTGTAACGAACACTTCCCAGTCTGACGGTTTAGTTACACTTCAAGTCTGGCCGATTTTGCCTCTTTGCCCGGCTCTGTGCTTCTAGCACTTTAATGAATTGGGCGTGTAATGAACACTTCCCAGTCTGACGGTTTAGTTACACTTCAAGTTTGGCCGATTTTGCCTTTTTGCCCGTCTCTGTACTTATAACATTTTAATGTATTGGGCGTGTAATGAACACTTTCCAGTCTGACGGTTTAGTTACACTTCAAGTCTGGCCGATTTTGCCTACTTTCCCGGCTCTGTGCTTCTAACACTTTAATGTATTGGGGGTGTAATGAACACTTCCCAGTCTGACGGTTTAGTTACACTTCAATTCTGGCCGATTTTGCCTCTTTGCCCGGCTCTGTGCTTCTAACACTTTAATGTATTGGGCGTGTCACGTACACTTCCCAGTCTGACGGTTTAGTTACACTTCAAGTTTGGCCGATTTTGCCTCTTTGCCCGGCTCTGTGCTTTTAACACTTTAATGTATTGGGCGGGTAAAGAACACTTCCCAGTCTGACGGTTTAGTTACACTTCAAGTCTGGCCGATTTTGCCTCTTTGCCCGGCTCTGTGCTTCTAACACTTTAATGTATTGGGCGTGTAATGAACACTTCCCAGTCTGACGGTTTAGTAACACTTCAAGTCTGGCCGATTTTGCCTCTTTGCCCGGCTCTGTGCTTCTAACACTTTAATGTATTGGGCGTGTAACGTACACTTCCCAGTCTGACGGTTTAGTTACACTTCAAGTTTGGCCGATTTTGCATCTTTGCCCGGCTCTGTGCTTTTAACACTTTAATGTATTGGGCGTGTAAAGAACACTTCCCAGTCTGACGGTTTAGTTACACTTCAAGTCTGGCCGATTTTGCCTCTTTGCCCGGCTCTGTGCTTCTAACACTTTAATGTATTGGGCGTGTAACGAACACTTCCCAGTCTGACGGTTTAGTTACACTTCAAGTCTGGCCGATTTTGCCTCTTTGCCCGGCTCTGTGCTTTTAACACTTTAATGTATTGGGCGTGTAAAGAACACTTCCCAGTCTGACGGTTTAGTTACACTTCAAGTCTGGCCGATTTTGCCTCTTTGCCCGGCTCTGTGCTTCTAACACTTTAATGTATTGGGCGTGTAACGAACACTTCCCAGTCTGACGGTTTAGTTACACTTCAAGTCTGGCCGATTTTGCCTCTTTGCCCGGCTCTGTGCTTCTAGCACTTTAATGAATTGGGCGTGTAATGAACACTTCCCAGTCTGACGGTTTAGTTACACTTCAAGTTTGGCCGATTTTGCCTTTTTGCCCGTCTCTGTACTTATAACATTTTAATGTATTGGGCGTGTAATGAACACTTTCCAGTCTGACGGTTTAGTTACACTTCAAGTCTGGCCGATTTTGCCTACTTTCCCGGCTCTGTGCTTCTAACACTTTAATGTATTGGGGGTGTAATGAACACTTCCCAGTCTGACGGTTTAGTTACACTTCAATTCTGGCCGATTTTGCCTCTTTGCCCGGCTCTGTGCTTCTAACACTTTAATGTATTGGGCGGGTAAAGAACACTTCCCAGTCTGACGGTTTAGTTACACTTCAAGTCTGGCCGATTTTGCCTCTTTACCCGGCTCTGTGCTTCTAACACTTTAATGTATTGGGCGTGTAACGAACACTTCCCAGTCTGACGGTTTAGTTACACTTCAAGTCTAGCCGATTTTGCCTACTTTCCCGGCTCTGTGCTTCTAACACTTTAATGTATTGGGCGTGTAACGAACACTTCCCAGTCTGACGGTTTAGTTACACTTCAAATCTGGCCGATTTTGCCTCTTTGCCCGGCTCTCTGCTTCTAACACTTTAATGTATTGGGCGTGTAATGAACACTTCCCAGTCTGACGGTTTAGTTACACTTCAAGTTTGGCGATTTTGCCTCTTTGCCCGGCTCTGTGCTTTTAACACTTTAATGTATTGGGCGTGTAAAGAACACTTCCCAGTCTGACGGTTTAGTTACACTTCAAGTCTGGCCGATTTTGCCTCTTTGCCCGGCTCTGTGCTTCTAACACTTTAATGTATTGGGCGTGTAACGAACACTTCCCAGTCTGACGGTTTAGTTACACTTCAAGTCTGGCCGATTTTGCCTCTTTGCCCGGCTCTGTGCTTCTAGCACTTTAATGAATTGGGCGTGTAATGAACACTTCCCAGTCTGACGGTTTAGTTACACTTCATGTTTGGCCGATTTTGCCTCTTTGCCCGTCTCTGTACTTATAACATTTTAATGTATTGGGCGTGTAACGAACACTTCCCAGTCTGACGTTTTAGTTACACTTCAAGTCTGGCCGATTTTGCCTACTTTCCCGGCTCTGTGCTTCTAACACTTTAATGTATTGGGGGTGTAATGAACACTTCCCAGTCTGACGGTTTAGTTACACTTCAAGTCTGGCCGATTTTGCCTCTTTTCCCGGCTCTGTGCTTCTAACACTTTAATGTATTGGGCGTGTAACGAACACTTCCCAGTCTGTCGGTCTAGTTACACTTCAAGTTTGGCCGATTTTTCCTCTTTGCCCGGCTCTGTGCTTCTAACACATTAATGTATTGGGCGTGTAACGAACACTTCCCGGTCTGACGGTTTAGTTACACTTCAAGTCTGGCCGATTTTGCCTCTTTGCCCGGCTCTGTGCTTCTAAAACTTTAATGTATTGGGCGTGTAATGAACACTTCCCAGTCTGACGGTTTAGTTACACTTCAAGTTTGGCCGATTTTGCCTCTTCGCCCGGCTCTGTGCTTCTAACACTTTAATGTATTGGGCGTGTAATGAACACTTCCCTGTCTGACGGTTTAGTTACACTTCAAGTCTCGCCGATTTTGCCTGCTTTCTCGACTCTTTGCTTCTAACAATTTAATGTATTGGGCGTGTAATGAACCCTTCCCTGTCTGACGGTTTAGTTACACTTCAAGTCTGGGCGATTTTGCCTGCTTTCTCGACTCTGTGCTTCTAACACTTTAATGTATTGGTGGTGTAATGAACACTTCCCAGTCTGACGGTTTAGTTACACTTCAAGTCTGGCCGATTTTGCCTCTTTGCCCGGCTCTGTGCTTCTAACACTTTAATGTATTGGGCGTGTCACGTACACTTCCCAGTCTGACGGTTTAGTTACACTTCAAGTTTGGCCGATTTTGCCTCTTTTCCCGACTCTGTGCTTTTAACACTTTAATGTATTGGGCGTGTAAAGAACACTTCCCAGTCTGACGGTGTAGTTACACTTCAAGTGTGGCCGATTTTGCCTCTTTGCCCGGCTCTGTGCTTCTAACACTTTAATGTATTGGGCGTGTAACGAACACTTCCCAGTCTGACGGTTTAGTTACACTTCAAGTCTGGCCGATTTTGCCTCTTTGCCCGGCTCTGTGCTTCTAGCACTTTAATGAATTGGGCGTGTAATGAACACTTCCCAGTCTGACGGTTTAGTTACACTTCAAGTCTGGCCGATTTTGCCTCTTTGCCCGGCTCTGTGCTTCTAACACTTTAATGTATTGGGCGTGTAACGAACACTTCCCAGTCTGTCGGTCTAGTTGCACTTCAAGTTTGGCCGATTTTTCCTCTTTGCCCGGCTCTGTGCTTCTAACACATTAATGTATTGGGCGTGTAACGAACACTTCCCGGTCTGACGGTTTAGTTACACTTCAAGTCTGGCCGATTTTGCCTCTTTGCCCGGCTCTGTGATTCTAAAACTTTAATGTATTGGGCGTGTAATGAACACTTCCCAGTCTGACGGTTTAGTTACACTTCAAGTCTGGCCGATTTTGCCTCTTTGCCCGGCTCTGTGCTTCTAACACTTTAATGTATTGGGCGTGTAATGAACACTTCCCTGTCTGACGGTTTAGTTACACTTCAAGACTGGGCGATTTTGCCTGCTTTCTCGACTCTTTGCTTCTAACAATTTAATGTATTGGGCGTGTAATGAACACTTCTCAGTCTGACGGTTTAGTGACACTTCAAGTCTGGCCGATTTTGCCTCTTTGCCCGGCTCTGTGCTTCTAACACTTTAATGTATTGGGCTTGTAACGAACACTTCCCAGTCTGTCGGTTTAGTTACACTTCAAGTCTGGCCGATTTTGCCTCTTTGCCCGGCTCTGTGCTTCTAACACTTTAATGTATTGGGCGTGTAACGAACACTTCCCAGTCTGACGGTTTATTTACACTTCAAGTCTGGCTGATTTTGCCTACTTTCCCGACTCTGTGCTTCTAACACTTTTTGTATGTGTGTGTGTATATATATATATTACATATTAAATAAATATTCAAACTATACTTTATTAAAATATTGCATTAATATATACATAAAGTTACAAATAATATAATATTATTTCTTTCAAAATGTAAATTTTTATAAAATTAAAGAATTGGAACGCCCAGGTTCTAGAGGTAATTGGCAACTCTGTGGTACATGTGGATACATTCTGTCATACATAAAGATTTTACGTTAATTTCGTTTAATACTTCCCTCATTTTGGATAAACAACCATGAAAACATGCTAACGATAAAAGCACAATGAAAGAGACCACGTCTGTTTAAGAGTCGATTGTGTTTACGAAAACTGAAATGAGAGCGCACTGTATACAATCATATATCGATACGAAATCATTTTGTGACGTCTGAATCCGATGAGTATCCGTGATGCGATTGCAAGGCAAGCTATACTAGGGCTCCGTCCGCTGGACAAAAGCACGCTGCCCGACATATACTCGGGCTTAGACCAGAAAGTGTTAAACTACTGTTACAAGAACACGTAGATCGTAGATCTTGGAATAGTTCGTATAAACAACAGAAAAATTGGTACTCGAACAAAACCGTCACAATCGTATTCAAATAGTCCTTCTGTATCAGCGGTTTCCATGTTGCAATCACACGAAGGCCACAACAGTTAAACTTAGGAACGGCGGGCCGCATCAATTTTCGACAAATAACGTAAAAATAAAAAATGCAGTATGTAATTTTAAATAAAAAATGAGTAGTTTTACCGTTTACTACGTATATCTTACTACTATACATATATTAAACGGTTATTTTTATTATGTCAGTGTAATAATGAAAATACTAGATATATAATAAATATTGCATATAAAATCTTCAATTTGAAAACCGAGGTTGATCTGCTGCAGCCAGTAAAGCAAGAATGTCCACATCGATCTGAGTTATTGTTAATCTCAGTAAGTGAAGCAGCGAAGAATCGGTGAGGTGATTAACTTGACTGTGTAGAACACCGTTGCACAGATGTATGTACCTCCAAATATCGACGTCATTTTCTGTCCAAAATTTTGCTCGTCAGGTACCAGCTGAAAGAAATCTGACCCTTTTTGTTGCCTGGTCTGCAGGACCCGATCCGCTCGTCAACGACACATTTTTAGTTGAAAACTCTTAAACGTAACTTTGAATAACAGATGCGACTGGCTACGAATCAAGGACAAAACAACGGACAAGCGCATCTGTTTTGTCTAGCCGAGGGATGGAAAAAAACAGACTGGCTCTTTTAATATGATGAAAATAAAACAGGACTATCGCAAATACCCGTTCCATTATACAAATTAAACTCTACTGTACCTTTATTAGTGAAGCAATGAAACAATTGTTACTAAGTGTCTCCTGCAAGACCATTCTTATGTAAAATAATGTTTTACTATTATTCTACAGATTTAAGTGATTAGAGTAAATTGGTTTTCCACGATGACGTCGCAAGGTCGCATAAAAAGGTATCGGGGGCCGGTAGGTGGAAATCACTGTAATACATATAATACAGACATGCGGTACGCAGTACACACAACGAAAATACAATAACAGCAGCCGTTAGGTAATAAATAACAAGATCACAACGTAATTAAACAATTATAACGTGGCCACATCACATGTGACATGTGACATGAGTTTATCACATGAGAGAAACGTCCCATGAGAGTTTCTAAGATCACATGATAAACTTCTAAGACGCATCTGTTCTAAGATTGTTTAGCAGGTGACAGAATTGCACTAGAAACAATAGACACTAATAAACACAAGGATATCATAAAAAGAGAAGCAGTCACGCTCAGCACGGCTTGGTACCATTTACTTTCTGGCTTAACTGTACGGGAGTTGACTGACTGCACAAACAATGCAAGCGGCAGGATCCACTTAGGCCTACCCGGACCACCCACCGCCATTTCTACACTATATAACCAAGTTCGCATGGCAGTCTCATCGTCACATAAGCCCGAAGATACTCATTGTAATACGAGTGAAAGGCAGTGTACAAGACATTTCTTCCATACCGGAAGAAGACTGTGAAAACATAACGGACACCGGTCGCAGAAGCCTACGTGAGAACAAAATTATAAACAATTTGCATTTGCATTTGCATCCCTTTGAATTCGCTGTAAAGAAGTAAGCGTAAGTGGTTTACTGCAGGTGCCCTGTATTGTAATATGCCGAAGTCCCGTGTGCGGTAAGAGAGGCTAGAAGCTTCCAGATTAATCGCGGGGTAATTTTTGGAATCATATCAATTATTCCCGAATCCTTAACGTTGATCTTGTCTGGTCGTAATCGATTAAAATCAATTCTGTTCCGAGGTTTTTTTTGAAACTTGAATTATTCTGTTTTTACTTGGGCGTGTATTATATAGGTGATCTTATCAGAGAATGGAAAAATTAAGACTGAACTCGTGTATAAAGATCAGTCGAAACACTTACTTAAATACAGTGTTATTTGCGGACGATAAAGTTATAATGGTAGTCATTGAGGAAACGTTATAGTCATCTTTCTATAAACTTTATCAGCGGAGTTCCCTTTACAATGTGAAAATATCTTCCTGTACCTGTAATACATATGTGAGTGTGTCTGGCAAACAATAGCATTTTACCAGAAATCTATCCTATAAGAACAGTAATTGACATCAACAATATAACAATACTGTCACGTCTGTCTCACGGGTCGTCGTATTGGACAGTGGAAACAGAATACAAACACCAATGGAATCGCTAAATACCAGCTTTAATTATAGTCACAAATGACAATGTGAAATAAACAAGGTACTCTCATACAATAATTCAAGTTTAATTTGACAACACGCCATAATAACGCCAACTATTAGAGTTCCGCACTAATTAGAACATAATAATCACTTTTCGCTAATCCGCAACAATAACTTGATTCGCACTCTACAATAACTCTAACTGACTACGCCGGCCGCTGTTGCTTATATGTAACCCGCAGAATTTCCAGAATAATTGTCCATTCTCTTGGCGGCGTGTCGGTATAGGCTAATTTGCGCAGTTACAAGTGCTGGAACAGTTTGGTGTGGTACATGAGCGGACGGCCTTGACACAGGCGCCGCACGCTGGGCTAGTCGAGAAGCGTGTAGGACGACACTCTTGATTGTTTGAGAGCGTTACCGGTACGTAATTGTCGTAACAGTACTTTTAGAATGCGTCTGATATTTTTAGTACTTAGGCTGCGACATTTCTTACGGAAAAGATAGACATCAGCAACAGAACACATAATCTTCAAAGGATATGTGGTACAGTTATAAGAACCCCTGAGAATAAAACATTAAGACACGCAGCTAAAATTTTATAAGTCATTTTCCACACTGATGTTTGGTTCCAGGATGTTGGGCAACTAATAAAAGAGGTCTTATACAGATGGAATCCGCATCATGAATGAAGTGTCTTAGGTCAGTGAAAGGCTGTGTTATGGGAGTTATAGTACGAAATGCAACCATTGGAGCGGAATGCAACCAGTCAATCGGTTGCATTACAGGTAGGGTCTAGTAATATATTAAAAAAAAAATGGAAAAAACTTTTGAATAGCCCTCGTATTATACACCATGCCAAAGTTTGCGACATTTATCGTTAGCGTATATTTCAGCAGCAGCAGAGTGACAGTAAGCAGCCGTAGATATGGTCTAAACATCAATGTTAACAAAACGAAGCTAATAATTGTATCTAAGAACAAGTTCACAAACTGCACCCTTAATATAAACCAAAGGCCAGTTGAACGTGTAAGCAAATTTACATATCTTGGTACTATAGTCAATCAACAATGGGACCACTCTCAAGAAATAAAGAGCAGAATTGAAAAGGCAAGAGCAGTGTACACTAGAATGAGCAGTTTATTAAAAAGTCACGATTTGACAATAAACACAAAGATGATACTTTTACGCTGCTACGTATTCTCGGGCCTCTTCTATACTGTGAAATCTTGGACTCTGACTGAAGCCACAAATAAAAAATTGGAATCTGTCGAAATATGGCTTTACCGTAGAATACTGAGCTTTTCAAGAACAGCACATATGTTGAAGTTCTTAGAAAGATGAAGAAAGAAAGGGAAGTTATTAACACAGTGAAAATAAGTAAGCTTCAGTATTTGGGACATCTCATGAGAAATTAACAGAGATTTTCCACTCCATACTACAGGGAAAAGTACTTGGAAAGAGAGAAGTTGGGCGACCGAGAATATCATGGCTGAGAAATTTAAGGACCCGGTTTGGCATGAATACAACTGACTTATTCCGTACAGCAGTGCAGAAAGTTGAAATAGTCTGCATGAATGATATCCAACATTCGATACGGATAGGAACTATCAGAAGAAGTATATTTTAGCAGCCAAACAGGGAAGACTGATAGTGTGGTAAGTATCATTAATCTGTTTCTGTGGGGTAATTTACTGGTATGTGTGTACACACATGTTGATGCGAGTTGCCAAAGCTTATATATACACACACACGGGGTTTCGTTGTATTACTAGCAAGGCTGGGACAAGACACGAATGCTGAATTGCCCGGTTGAATGTACGAGAGAGAGGAGCGACATGTACACTACGTATGTATGACAAAAACAAAAGACTACATCACATTGTGATGTGCCCGCGGCAGTTTTCTATAATGGTTTTCTCTCTGTGACGTTTGCTGTACAGTCCGGTCCGGTTTTCTGTTCACAACACAGTACAGTCTTATTTATTTCTGTAATAATAATATTGTATCTAACACATCCTACGTACAACTCACAAAAAATGTGGGATTATAAATGAAAACGAGTAAAGAATAATAAATGGCCAATAAAGAAGAGTGTGTGTAATGAGAAGAGTGTAATAAAGAGAACGGATGAAAGGAGTCTTTTTAAAACCATTGCAGAAAGAGAAGTATGGCTGGTCGCCTAGTACGCTATTGAAACTGGTTTAGCAGCCTGATAGAGGGAATTATTGAAGGGCGTAGTGAGAGGGTAAAGTCCACATACGAATATATGATAGAAATAAAAGGGGGAAGGAAGTATGTAGTAGTTAAGAGATTGTCTTTAAAAGAAATTGCAAGATCCCACAAACCTCTGGGCTGTTGAGGAGGAGAAGGAGAAGGAGAAGGAGAAGGAGAAGGAGAAGAAGAAGAAGAAGAAGAAGAGTGACGCTTGTGTGCAGTAAGCGGCCAAATGTAGTGTAGAATACAGTCGTGTGTGTGTTGGGTTCCGGTAAAAAAAAAACATGAGTAGGATACTGGTTTATGAGTAGGATACATCGGAGATGAATATCTTGCGATTTTTTAGAGGATGCACACGAATAGATAGACTCTACCGTGATGACAATCTCGAAGATTGCTTGCAGTCTCAAAGATTGTTTTAATGTCTAAGATTGTTTTGCAGAAAGCAAAGAGAGATAGATAGATGGATTTGCTCATCTGAATAGGATGCCAGACGATAGGTTGACTAAGGACGTTTGACAATACAAGCCTGTTGGACAAAGAAGTGTAGGAAGACCTGGGAAGCGTTGGCGAAGTGGGTGTAGGACCGGATTTGGCAATTCGCCCTGATAGAAGAAGAAACAAAACCTAAGTAATTAGATGTAATTAGGTAAAGAATTTGTATATTAAACAAAATTATCTGTAAAATAAATATGTTGCGCACATAAAAGAGATTTACAAATAATCATTGTAGGTTTTAAAACCAATTTAACTGTAACGACGTTCTAATAATTTTAAATAAACCAAGTCTGAAACTTGGAAAAAAGTACAATAGAACTCGCAAATACGTTAGGCGTTATCGACTTGTTTTAACGTAAGATTAAAGGAAAAAACGTCTTAAATCGTTTCTTTTCGTGATAGGGAACAAAAGAACACATTAACGCTAGGGTAGGTGAGAGTAGGGGTACTGTCAGGTCGCGCTCTCTATTGTCTCCACAGAAACTGCTGAAAACGTTGACACTACAACTTGAAAAGTCGAAAACGATTGTTATTTTATTTAAACGGGCGACGGCAAGAAACGGTTTGTAAATTCCGACTACAATACACAACGATTTGCTACTGTTTAACTTTGTAGAGAAAAACTCTGTTTTACCTAAAATTAATGAGAATTGTTTTGTTTAAAATTCTTATTTCACGTTTATTAAAATTTATAAATGGTTCAAGTAAATTTTATAAATAAATTGGAATCACTACAAATAAAATTGAATTAAATTGTATATACGTGAGAATACTTGTGTATTCAATACTTTCATACTGTAAGAATACATCCACTAGCAACTTAATTACAACAAACAAAAAATACTTTTCGCTTGGTTCCTGCATTTGAGCAACACAAGATAGGTTACTTACTTGATTTTCAATACAAAGCATTTTCTCTTTCATTTTTACTTTTTTCTTTTGTCTACTTTTATTTTAGTTTATGTTATTTTTTCATATTTAATAGTATTTTCTATTCCGTTTGTTAACATTTTTACATTTTTGTCTACTATAACATTAAATATTGTTACGACGGTCTCACTGATCGTCGTATGGTTCAGTGGAAAAGAAAATACAGACACCAATGAAGTCACTAATAACCAGCTTTAATTAATCACAATTAACAGTTTGAAATCAACAAGTTATTCAACAACACTATACTCGTGCAATAATTCAGTTAAATTTATCCACACGCAAAAATAATGTCAACTAATAGTGTCCCGCACAATAATCACTTTTTACTACTAACCACTTCAACGCACTGACTTATCGCCCTTCGTAAACTGAACTGACCGTCGCTGGATGCTTATATTCATACCCCGCTGAGATTCCAGAATAATCTGTCACTTTTTGGATGACGTGTTAAACAACATTCTCTTACGGGCGCTATCGAATCCACTAGAAACAGTGTCGTGTCCCGCCTTGAACACAATGCACTGACCGGTACGGTCTGGAACGGCTTCGATTGTTGACGCATGGTAAGTGTCACGTAATTGTCCCGCACACAAACATTACATCTGGGCTGTGGTGGGATAGCCTAGAAACACGTGGAACGACACAGTCCATTGTTAGAGAATGTTCCGTTGCGTGACAACATATTAGCATGCTAAGTTTTAATTGGCGTCTTTTACTTTTATTTTAGTTATAGTTTTGTTTTAATTTTAAATGCATTTTATTTTAATTTTAGTTTTAATTTGATTAAAATGTGTTTTTAATACATTTTGTAGGTTCTTCTATTACATTCCTAAATTATCACAAAGCACCTTTCCAATACGTTATCTTTACATATATTTAATAAAATTCGTACTTAAAAACATTAACAATGTAAAATTAAAGACACAATCCCAAATAAACGTTTAGGAGAAAGTTACAGAAAATAGAAATAAAATTTCTTAACATTAAATCTATAAAAATTAATCAAAGGTTTGTATACGTGATATTAAGCATGACATTTTACTTACGATGTAGAATTGACTGAACGTGCAAAAGATTGTCACAATATGCCAGTTGTCAGTTGTTCATAAGAGCTGGGCAGCTGTATTTGATTGGCTGCGGTGAACGGTTCCTACCCAACTTCACTAGTTCTTGACCCAGATTTCTCGCCTCTCATTTGGATTGCTACCGTCTCCCCGTCTATCTGTCTGTCTGTCTGTTTTAAAATCTCAACTTTTCCCTTACACAATATAAAACACTTCCCTCTTTATTATTGTACTGTCTCTTGTATTTTGCGAATCGCATTCACCCTTCATTTGAAATTCAATGGTGTTCTTAATCTAATTTTCATTTTCGTTTCTTGGTTGCAAATGGAAGAGTTGTAGGTTTTAGTAAAAAAAAGTGGAACTTTATTAAGAAAATTTGATTGTAAAAAATTTATATCTTAAATTTTTTAGCTTTAAAAAATTATTTCTGTTTAAAATATATAGAGAGTATTATCATACGATTTGACACTATATATGACATTAGAGATTAACCAACTGAAACTTTTTAATACGATAAAACCTTTTTAATATTTAAAAGTTATAAGTAAAATAAGAATTTGAAAACAAATTAGAGTGTCTGGTAAAAAAGGAACAGTGAAGCAAGGCAGCTAAAAAGGAAAAAAGATGGGAATAATGAAAAAGAATTTTATAATGGAGGCGTTAAAAAAACACAATACTTTAAACTAGATATTCTAATGCAGGTTATTCCTATTATATACATACCACCTTAAACTAAAATATGGTAGAAATTTTGGTTTATATTGTGTTTGTCCCATAACATTGTTTATACGATAGATCAGTGGCGTGGCGTGGGTACATAATACCTGTTGCCAGTAGTGATAGGCATAAAACTTAATCTAAAAATTAATTCGAATTTTTTCTTGTACTTAGTGCTCCTTTTAGAGCACTTTCTATCAATCGCTGGGAAAAGAAGAGGGTCCCGGTTCAACGGGATCTGACTCTCATTATACTTACACAGAATAAATCAGATCACAAATAATCGAAATAAATATCGGTATGGAGAACCATACATGACTTCCATGTTCTAAGATTTAATTTAAAATCATTTTCGAAATAAAATATTACCATAGAAACTACTTCTTTCTACTTACTGCTTCAGCCTTAACCACAGTACTGTGGTCACTAACGTATAGCACCTCACGTTATCACACTCGATTTTCACTGATGATGGAAGTCGATGGCATTGCCGAAACGTCTGGTTTTGTAGAAAACATTGGACTACGGCCAAACATCCCGGGAAGGAATTTTAACAAAAACTATTTCTTTGTTGCCGATAACGTAGTACACATATATATAAAAAATATGCATAAAATTAATGGCTTGTATAAGTTAATGATTGATCTCCATTAAATAGTGCTCGAGTTTCCAAAGTTTTAGTATTATGATGTCCGTAATTAAAACATCAGAGCAGGTTTAGTGTGTATGAGTGTACACCGTGGACAAAAATTTTCAACATTTCCTACTGAGCGTTGCTTACAGTAAAGCTGCGAATCTACAGTGTACGTTTCACAGAACAAACACGCGGAAAGAAGGAGCGCTAGGAAGTCACTCATGGACCCTCAGCATCTTGCAGAGGGTTCATTCCCTAAAGACGAAAAGTCTGTCTATGAATCGTTCCTCAGTAAACACGTGCAGTTACACTGCCCAGTGATCCACAGGAAGCAAATCGCTATCCACGCTGGACACTTTTTCGGCTTGCACGCGTTATGTTGGTGTAGGTTTCGGCACTTTCCATTTAAAAAGCGTGCAAATGTAAGAAAATAAACATGAGTGGGGCCAGAAATAACGCGAATTTTGTGTGTGTGTGTGTGTGTGTGTGTGTGTGTGTGTGTGTGTGTGTGTGTGTGTGTGTGTGTGTGTGTGTGTGTGTCTTCCCTGCCTTTTTATTGCAGTAATCATAATAATAAAATGGAAACGTAAACATTACATAATTGAGATATGCTTGCCTGCCACGAACGATGTATTTTCACTCATACATGATTTACACTAAAATGAAAAAATTATAATTTTATTGCCTGGCAACAAAATTATTTTATTTTTAACAATTACCATTGTTTGAAAAAGTTTAAATGAATTTTCAAGTACTTTACTGTTGTTAAAACGTAAAAGGTTGCAGGTAAACTACCCCTTCCCCTTAACCGATCTTCACCAAAATCAAAAGTCCTTGAGATCTCTACAATTCAGGGACGTATGCAAAAAATTATTTGATTCTGTTTTGAATTTGCGGTTGTTATCGTTTGCCATAGAAAATACCCTTGTTAAAACATAAAATGT
This sequence comes from Magicicada septendecula, assembly GCA_034769895.1. Taxonomy (NCBI): domain Eukaryota; kingdom Metazoa; phylum Arthropoda; class Insecta; order Hemiptera; family Cicadidae; genus Magicicada; species Magicicada septendecula. The sequence continues at coordinate 840,029,317 of CM068368.1, forward strand.
TGCAGGTAAACTACCCCTTTCCCTTAACCGATCTTCACCAAAAACAAAAGGCCTTGAGAACTCTACAATTCAGGGCTGTATGCAAAACTGTATTTGATTCTGTTTGAATTTGCGGCTGTTATCGTTTGCCATAGAAAAAAATCTACACACACACACACACACACAGACACTTTTCGAAAAATGACTTTTTTTCATGTTTTGAGTGTAGTACAATCAGAATCTGCAATAATCTCGAACACGATTTTTTTTGCCATCACCATACTTCCATTTCCTTAAGGAACATGGAAGTAAAAATAATAAAGACAAACAGGGAAACATATGACTAAACAAACAATACACAAATAGTCCTGCTAACTGTTGCACGTCGGTTCCGAAACGAACATAGCTGCTAACTGAGCGTTTTGGCGGTTTATACAGCGGCAACACATTGCGTGGACGAATGTGTCACCTCCCCACTCCACAGTTTGTATAACGTCTCTGTCAGTGACAACTAGTACGAGTTCAATGACCGTACGCAGTAAAACAGTGCCGATGTCTGAGCCTGCAAAACAAGACGGTGCAACCGCCCAGCAATTCGAAAGCAATGCTACGCTTTTCTTCAAGTTTCCCTGCTAATATTGTTCGGATATCAAATTATTCAATGACTAAAGTATTTGTTCTGTAATATAATTCATATTATTTTCTCTTATTTCCAGTGTTATTGCCGCTGGCAACAGCGGTTACATGGACGCCACGCAACTGCTATAGATAGAAAATTAGGACTGTGATTTAATGTGAATATTTATGACAGAAGCATCAAATAGCGTCTTACTGTTGTATCTATAAGTCTTATTCAAATACCTTCACAATACGCTTCATTTATTAGATCTTAGACAAAAAAGTTTCATAAACATATATTGCATCAACTGTACCGAAGTGGGAAGCGATATTTCAACGAAAACAGTAAGTTCTTAGTTTTAACTCGACCTTCTGGCATTTGCCTGTCTGTCTTTATGGGGTACCTATATCTCACGATATCTTATGGACGCGAAAACCGATTTTTGTAAAACGTGGCACATTTCTCGACACCTTTACCCTACAGAACCCGATTGTGTGTTTTAGATTGATCCTTCCAAAAGTAGAACCGCTTAACCGCTACACACGACACCAAATACACAATAAAGATTGAGGACAAAACCCATAGATCCATAATCAAAACAAAAATCAACTGAGATGATCCGGCAACATTGAAAGAATAAATACGATAACTTGAAAAGTGTTAACTTCGAGATAACATCTTTGAAGAAGAGAAGCAGACGTAGCAAAATACGTAACGAAACAAGAAAGTCACTCTAAAATGGAGAAAAATTAGTAGACATAGTCGAAACATAGTCCCGGCCGGAGGCGAAATGTGGGAGGGAAAATTGTGAAAACATCGCAAAAGCCCATGTGGAATAGACACAATGTAAATATATTGTCTGTTTTTAAAAATTTATAAATTTTGGACGTCAGGACCTAAACTTGGTTGTCAATTTTGATGCAATTGTAAAAATTTATGTAAATTGTGAAATTAAAGAGAATTTTAACTGATATTTGAGTGCAGTATCAAGTTTTAGTAGTTTCAAAATTATGTGATCCCACGGCTTGAAAAAGACTTTAAAATTTTGAAAAAATTGTAGAAATGCAGCAGAGTGTCGGACTAAAAGGAATTGTAACTCAAATCTGAATGTTGCGAATTATTAGTGTTTATTGTATTATTGTATACTCTACAATTGTTATATTACTAAAGAAATGGTACAGAAATCGGGGATTTTATAATTTTTCTCATAAGATATTGTTTGAAAACTTGTTAGGCACTTGGTCAATTGTTATATTACTAAAGAAATGGTAGAAAATCAGGGTTTTTGTAATTTTTCTCATAAGATATAGATTGAGGACTTGTTGGGCACTTGCTGAAACATATTACTACAAAGATTTTTAAAAGAACACACAAACACTTAGTAAGTCTGACAATTTATTATTAACCTCTGACAATTGTTCTTTGCAATTATTCACTTGTTCTTACCATCAAACAATTGTCAGAGCTTAAGAATAAATTGTGAAACTTACCAAGTGTTTGTGCGTTTCTTGAAACCCTTTGTATTTATATCATAATTTAAAAAATCCGTATAGAGAACCATACATGACTTCCTTGTTCTAAGATTTATATTTAAAATAATTTACTTTAATTAGGTTCGATAATTTTAAAAAAATATCGCCCACCCTCAAACTATTTTCACTATTCATAGGTAGTTTTGTTATTACGGAGTAGTCAGTCGTTTAATTATTTTTGACTCACTTTATCTATAAAAATTAGGTACATTATTCTTATAAATAAAAAGAGTCAAAAAATGTTTTTAAAAAAACGCTTTTATTTAAAATTAACAAAATGATCAATGTACTAAAAAGGATAAAATAATTTATCTTATACCAAATACATTAACACCAAATGAAAATAACGTTTATTAATCAAAAATTTTTGTAACATTAAGTATCACTGATAATAAAAGCGTGGGCGCCTAAGGAATGATATTATACCATGTTTAAATCAATCTTCAATAAAAAAGATCTATAACTGATACTATTTGTTCTACATTTACTATCACTGATAATAAAAGCATGGGCGCCTTCATTTAGACAATGTGACCTTAAACATGAATTCGAAAATATAATTAATCAATATCAAAATGAATTTTGTATCTAAAAAATATTATAAAAACTATTTGTTTATATTCAGTGCATTGTGTATTTTTTTATTTAAAAATATAATCCTTGACAATCTTAATTTCAACGTCCCCTCTTAATAGTAGTTTTTAATGTGAAGTATAATGTTATAACTTGATTCAGTGGAAAGTAATCTTCAAAAATCTGCTATTTTTCCAAATTTAGTTATACTATGATTCTCTTTATAGAATGTAAATTATGGAATTGCGCACGACTGTACGCGTACTTGTAGGACAAATGTACACATATATGCATACTCTGAAAAATTTAATTCCTCAATAATCAAATAAATGTAGATCATCTTTTTTATTGAAGGTTGATTTAAACATGGTATAATATCATTCCTTAGGCGCCCACTTATCAGTGATACTTAATGTTACAAAAATGTTTGATTAATAAACGTTATTTTCATTTGTTGTTAATGTATTTGGTATAAGATAAATTATTTTATACTTTTTAGTACATTGATTATTTTGTTAATTTTAAATAAAATAGTTTTTTTTTTAATTTACTTTTTTTATTTCACAATTTTTAGTCAAATTTTATAGATAAATTACATTATTAATTAATTATTATTTAATTATTCATTAAATATTTTGTACACAGTTTGATAGTAAAAGTAAATTTTAGCTAATTTGAGTTTACAAGTAAAATTGTAAGTTTATTGTAAATTTATTATTTAAATATTTCTTACAATAGGCAAAACCACATAACTTCTCTTTCATTGGAAAATTTCAAAGTGAAACGTTTTGTACAAAGTACCAATCTGATTTTAAATTTGATTGCTTCACTAAGCCTAAAAGTATCCTGCCCCCCTTATGAAAATGTTTGCCGGCCACTGGTACAGATGACACAGTAAGTTTTTATTAACGTAGATACAGCAAGTCAAAAACCAACTGCCATTATTCATTTTTCATTTCACATACATATTTCCAACGGTTGATACTGGAGGTTAAAGTCTTTAGTTATACGCATTGTTTACAATTAAGGACTCGGAATCGAACATCAGACGAGTTAGGTGTACAGTGAAGCGGATTAAATTATAATCGAGTGATAAAACTATATAGTGAATTGTTAAAATAATAATAAATGAATTATATAGTGGAAACAACCAAAAGAATACAAAAGTGTGAATTTAAAAAGGAAAGTATTGTGATATTAATCAAATTTAAAAAATTTTTAACGGTTATTATAAACTAACCTGTGACACTATATATACTAGCGAACTATTTTTTCACAAACACTGAACTATCACACAATAACACTGTTGTAATTTTTTTGTTAGTTGTTAATCATTATTTTTGTGTTTAATTTTAAGAAGTGTAGTATTAATTAACCTAAAAAAGACCGTATCTGAGATCGAAAACTTTCAATAGTGCCATATACCAAGCCAGGGTAATTCATATTAAGAATTATTTATTTATTTTAATTTTAAAAGAGAAAAATTCAAAGTGAAACGTTTTGTACAAAGTAAAATTACTTACCGTTATTTGTAATCACGTAGACAGTTTTAACATTGAAAATGTTTATAAGGACGTGTCGCACATTTGCGCGTGATCGAAAATGAGAACCGGTGAGTTTCCTTAGATACTACTTCTTTGTTGTCAATAACGTAGTACACATATAAAATTTCGCTTATGAATGCGACTACATTTAACTTATAATCTGTACATTGGTAAATGTATGTATGTATTTTTTTCATAATATTGTATTGTCACGTGACTCAAGTGTGTATGCAAAATTTCAAGTCGCTATCGTATCGAAGTATGCGAAAATTCGATTTGAAAAATCCACTTTAGACCGACGGGAAAACAAGTTAAATAAAAGCGTTTATTAAACTGAACTACGCAGATAATCATCCCTCGTCCTCAACCGATCCCAACCATTAATGATATTTCCACTTTCATAGAGTAATAGTTTTATCATATGTAATTTCTAAGGTATCCTTCAAAATTAAATGTTCGTACTTTACTTGATTTCAGCACAGCAATTTTCAAAAATTCATACGCTCCCCCTTCAACTACCCACTCCATTTATAATTATCTCATTTACCATTTTACAGTGGATTAATACGACTTTATTTTCGGGGCACTTATTTACTATAATTAAGTACTTTACTTTTGTTGAAACACAAAACAATGCAGGCAAACTGCCCCTCCCTCCTAACTAAACAACCTGGTTGCCTGGCAACAAAATTATTTTATTTTTAACAATCACCATTATTTGAAAAAGTTAAAATGAATTTTTAAGTACTTTACTCTTGATAAAACATAAAACGTTGCAGGTAAACTAACTCTCCCCCTTAACCGATCTTCATCAAAATCAATAGGCCTTGAGTATTTTACAACTCGGACATATATCCAAAAAATTATTTGCTTCTCTTTGAATTTGCGGCAGTTATCGTTCGCCATAGAGAAATTCTAAACACAGACACACAGATAGACACACAGTCACTTTTCGGAAAATTACTTTTCTTCACGTTTTGAAGATATCAGAATCAGCCCTTATCGCTAACAAGATTTCTTCGCAACCACGATACTTCCATTTCCTTACGGAACATGGAAGTAAAATGATCTAATATCGAAATTTATGTAATAATAAATATAGTTCGTTCAAAAAATAGTGAGTGAGTTCTGCAGCTCACGGACGATAATCGTTTGTTTAGTTAATATGGTTAAGCTTCCATAACCTGGTTCCTTAAGGGTTATTAACCAATTTTACCAAAGCCGAGACAGTCGACCACATATAACCTTAACGTCTCCTGGTAACTTGTCCGACATTATTATGCTTTCGGACATGACATTGGGTCGCCCAGTGTAACGGCGTTTTTGCTACTAACAGTATCATGAGAGAGCTTCCTATAATACGAAAAGAGCAGTAGAAAAGCGACTTTGACAATGCCAGGGGGTTGTCTTTGTACATTGTCATGTACAAACGTCGTACTATTTATATATATATATATATATATATATATATATAATTTTCTATATAAGTAACTCGTCGTTTCTTGCAGTAATTATATAAATTTGTGATGTTATATTCTGTACATTTCCCAAAACAATGGTATAAATATAAATAAAATATTCAACTCCATAAATAATTTACATTCCAAAATAAAATTCACGTTAGAAGAAGAATCTAATAATAAATTTAATTATTTAGACTTAACAATAAAGAAAAATGAAACAAATTTTGTATACTCAATTTACAGGAAACCTTCTCAAACTGATTTAGTAATACCAAATACTTCTAATCATCCTCCCCAACATAAAATGGCAGTATTTAATTCCATGATTTACCGAATGCTTAGGATCCCATTAAATAACAAAGAAAGGATCAAAGAAAGAAATATTATCCAACAAATAGCAGTTAAAATGGATACAAAATAAAAACTATTAATAAATTAGAAAATAAAATTAAACATAAAATCACTGATAAAATTCCCAAGATCACTACATTTAAAAATTCACCTATTAATAATAATATAAAATATACAACCTTCACGTATTACGGAAATCTAACTCAAAAATTAAATAAAATGTTTAAAGATACTAATTTAAAAATATCTTATAATACAGATATTATAATTTTTAATAAAATAAAACCTAAAACTAGATCCAATACTCACAATAAAAATGGAATATATAAAATAGAATGTCCAGATTGCAATAAATTTTACGTGGGCCAGACGAAGAAAAAACTACTAGATAGATTCCTTCAAGACCGCAATGCATATTTAAAACCAACTATTTATAAATCTAATTTAGCCACACATTGTCTAAATAATAACAACCAGTTTCCAAACATTGAAAATATAAAATTAATTAAAAACATACAAAAAGGTCAAAAAATGAATATTTGGGAAAATCTTAACATTTACAAACACAATAACAATAATTTATTAATTAAAGAACAAACCCAAATAAAAACAAAACAAGACGATCTATTTAAAATTATAAATTTACTAAAATAAAAATGAATAAAATATAAACAACAAATTTTCAAATATAAACGAGAAAACAGCTACTGAAGAAAATAAACATTAAAACAATCGTTAACTAATCCACCTAAATCGATTATCAGTTATGTTACATTAAAATCAATACAAATTCGATTATTCGTTGATTTTATATTAATAGAATTATTTCGATTGTTATTAATTTACTTAAAAACCTCTGATGGTACTGATATTTTTCAGTGAAACGTGCGTCAGGTGTTAAAAGAATATATACGAAATATTATTACTTGCAGAAGAAACAAATTTAATACCATCACAAATTTATATATATATATATATATATATATATATATATATATATTTCCAATTCTCGTGAAGCCAACAGGAACGAGTCTGAAGGGACCAGTTATGTAATTATGTAATGACATTAAACAAAGCTTAATAAAGTTTTAGTGTCTCATGAGTGCATATCCATTTGTATACCAGAAACAATTTTAAATAATTACGTAATGCTTTGTTTAATACGCAATCTGTAAGCATGCTACTAACGCTTTGTACGGTAAAGACTCGATAAAAACTCAAACAAAGTAACCACTAGTCAGATTCTGTGAATAAGACATGTAGAATGTGAACATATTCAACACGTAACGAAAATACGAGTCAAGCGAGACGTCTTTTGGATAGTGCAAAATGAAAGTTTTGTCAGAAATAGCAAACAAAACACTAAAGGTGCACGTCATTAATCTCTACATACGTCAATATAGAACCTTCTTCTTCATATTGTTCTTCTTATACTGCCTCTTCTGACTTTCAGTACATGCATGCTGACTGTGCCACGTTTATCTGGCCGTTGGCTTTGCTATACTCCTTATTCCCACTGAAAACTTAACTTTTGCTCACTGTTCGCACATTTGTCATCCGGCTAACATGATCACTCTGTTCTTTTTGCCCCGTTTTGAATCAAAATTTGATCTGTTTTCAGACCTTTCCTTCTTCTTACCTCTGACGTGCTCCGTTAACGTTTTATTTTTTATTTCTCACGAAATTTTTATTTTGTATAAAAAAAGTCTTGCTTCAATCGTATACGGCCTGATTTCTATTGTATTTGACTTAAGAGTCTGATAACTGCTACTACATACTTAGTTATGCACCTACTGCTGTTGTTTTCTCCAGCAGTAGATACACGTTTACATAAGACATCCTGCGATTCTGTTGGCTGTATTTATTTGGTCAAGCATTTATTCTTTAAACGTCCAGAGGTAGTAATACGTCTGTACAAATATTTAAAATTTACATCTTTATTTCTTACAGCTAATTTACATCTTTTGGAGTTTCAAGAGATTCTTCTTCTTTAGCACTACAGCCCAACGAGAACACTGGCTTCCAACATCAATCTTACCCAATGTCTCCTATCCATTGAATTTCAACTACAATTCTTCTGAGATCTTCTAGCATATCAGCGTAACCCATCACATTCATTATTCTAAGAGCTTCCAGCACATCATCATCCTACCATCTTATCCTATGTCGGTCCCCCTCTTTCTGCTTTCATAGACATGCTCCCTCAAAATTTTCTTTGGTATACGCTGATCATCCATCCGTTCTACGCGACCTAGCCATTGTATTCGTTAAGCTTTTGCAAGTCTTACAACGTCCTCATGCTTCAATAGCTCATCTAAATCCAGATTATTTCTTATTCTCCATTTGTCATTTTCTTTAACCGGTTCATAAACACGTCTTACAATCTTTTTATCAAACTTTCTTACTATTTTTTGTTAACGTCCATGCCTCACCTCCATAAGTAACAACCAGTCTGATAAGTGTCTGATATATATATATATATATATATATATTTAGTCACTTTCTGCTACAGTCCGTTTCTTGATGTATATAATACATTTAATATTTATAATTAAATTTACCTCAAGATGTTATTTTTTCCTTTTTTGGAACATGTTTCGGGTATTATCTTGTACCCATCATCAGCCTTCCTTTTTTTTGTCTGGTACACACATATGTACTTTACCAGACAAAAAAACCGGAAGGCTGAGGATGGGTACAAGATAGTACCCGAAACATGTCCCAAAAAAAGGAAGAAAATAACATCTTGAGGTAAATTTAATTATAAATATTAAATGTAATATATATATATATATTTGTGTTACGACTAATTAGTTTGCTTCTCAATAGTCTACTGTTGGCATAATACGTATGCCCTATTTCGTATCTGTATCCTGTCGTGTACCGTCGTGTTTATGGACCCTTCATTATCTGTAATGTTACCCAGGTATTCCAGGTAAGAGATTGCTTGGAATAAAAGTATAAATTAAGAATCGTATAAAATAAAGCGTATTATCAGTTTCCCATAGTATAAGCGAAACCTTCCTGACTCGCAGAAAAAGAGAAAACTAAAATATTAAAATCATGCAATTAAATTATGTAGTACGTAATACGTAACAACGTACAAACGCTATAGTGTAATAATGACCATAAAATATAAACAGGGCAGCATATGAAATAAAACAAGCAGAGGTATAGAGAAAGCATTACAGTCACCGTAGAACGGATGGGAGTGACATCCACAGTAATAGTGAGGTCAAAGGAATAACTTTTACTGTGGTTTTACAATGTTAAACATGGCAGACACTGGACGATCGTGAAGACGTTGGTATGGGTACCGGATGGACAAAAAAAGAAATATGTGCAGATAAAATTAGGAAATGTACAAGATTTAATAGAAGAGAGTTGGGCCTCTTCTAATGATAAGGTTTTGAGGACAGTGGGTGAAAAAAGGACGTTGATCGAATCCGTTGTGGGAGGAGAATTAGTATAGCTGGTGACTTGATACGCCATTCAAACCGGTTCACCGCCCGAGGTCCAGACACAAGTTCCTGGATGAGGTATAAGGGACATAAAGGTGTGTGATAATCAAGATGCTGTCTACGGAAAGGAATAAATTGCAAACCCATCAACCTCTTTGTTGAGGAGAAGAAGAGAAGAGAGTTGAGCATTTCCAGCTTTATAGAGGAAAGCAAACCTAGAAAAAAGTAAAGACATTTGAGAAAGAAGGAGGCAAAGTTTATTAAAAATAAAAACAAAATAGTAATGAAAAGTCAAAAATCGGAGACGGAGAGGAAAATGAGCAGAATGAAAAACAATAAAAAAGAAAAAGGAGAAGGCGAAGAGGAAAATGAAGAAAAATAAGAAAATAATTAAGTAGAAGAAGAAGAAGAAGAAGAAGAAGAAGAAGAAGAAGAAGAAGAAGAAGAAGAAGAAGAAGAAGAAGAAGAAGAAGAAGAAGATTAACAGAAGGAGGAAGAGGAGGCGGAGAAGAAGGAGGAGGAGAAAGTCACTACATTTCAAAGTGTTCCTGACTAATACATCACGTTTGAGGAAACGCTATTGGTAAAATGCTTTTGCCGTGATTTTCATTCGTTGGCTGATTACTTCGATTCAGTTTATCTGAGTTTTCTCTGAAATCCATAGAACATTATTCTTGAAATTGCTGGTATGCAAATAGTCTGGGTATCATCTTCATCACTGTTATACTATCAATGCTCAAATCAGTTCAGTTTTAATCAACATAATCGGTCAGCTGTTTGTTTTCAAACAGAAATTAAATTAAAAGAAATAAAACATAAATCAGAAATGTAAATATTTAAAGAAGAAACGTAGAAATGATAGCTTCACATTTTGAAAGTACAAACTGTGTGCGTGCGCGCGCGCGCGCATGAGTGAGTGAGTGAGTGAGAGAGAGAGAGAGAGAGAGAGAGAGAGAGAGAGAGAGAGAGAGAGAGGAATGATCGGTATAAATATTAAACATGGTCTCGCGGGAATGGTTAAAAGGTAAGGAATGGTTGCTTTTTTTGCAAACAGTTAAACCGGAAGGTTAACAATTTTTATATGTCAGTTTTCTTAGGAGACTGATTGAAAAATTAATATTACTTTTACGTTGGTGGATCTTGTATTTGGTAGAAACAGTGTATCACTAAAGCAATAACTTATTACAATTAATTTGTACTTACCGAATAAGAGCAATGAAGTAAACAGTAATTTTAAAAATACAATAATAAACATACATGTTAGTACACCGTACAGTAAAGTATCGAATATCTGAACCTTTCGCGATCAGGGCCCGTTCGGATAATCGATATTTCGGATAATATATCGTAAATTGAAACATTGTATATCGTACATTATTTCTCTTTACAAAAACAAAGGTTTTTATTACAAAATCATTTCTAACAACATACTGTTATATAATTACACCAACCTGTATACTGTACTGTAATTTATTACTAAGGCTAAAAATCACTGAATTAAAACTGAGTGTAACTAATAAAACCAAAAGTTAATTTAAACAAAATTAGTGTTTAATGACAAACATTGTACTATAAAATTAATTAAAAATTAAAAACCAAACAAAACATACAGTACCATGGATTTACACTTTTTTGATGAATTGTATCACTGTCTGCTTCAAACCGATACCCCGTTTTCTTGCTGCTAAAGACTGGAGTCGTTTAAGATTCATACAGTCTCTCTCGTCTTTTGTTTCGGCCTACTTTAGAACAGTCTCAAGTGCGTCAAAAGCTTTTGCTGCCGTCGGTGGTTTTGTATTAGTAGCATTCTCGCCGTCTTCATCTTAATCTGTTTCGTTTTCACTACTTCATTGAATGACTCAACTATTTCTTCATCGGTAAATAACTGAAAATCGGGATCGGCTTCATCCACCTTTAGCAGATCGTTAACTTCTTCTTTGTTACAGTTTTTAAACTGAGGAATATTCTGTACCATTTGATGCTTGGTTTCAATATCTGTGTCTTGATGTTCAGTATCAGATTTATGTTCCTCATAGCTACAGCGTTTATTTATTACTGTACAGTACTGTAATAATTTATAGTATACAATTAATATGTTCAATAAATATCCAATACGCCTACACGTGTCCAATACATTACTGTACAATACAGTACATAATTGTACTTTTTAATTGAGTTCGGATAATAGATCGTTCGGTTAATAGATGTTCGGATAACCGATGCTCTACTGTACATGTATAAATGTTGTGTGTGTGTGTGTGTGTGTGTGTGTGTGTGTGTGTGTGTGTGTGTGTGTGTGTGTGTGTGTGTGTGTGTGTGAGAGAGAGAGAGAGAGAGAGAGAGAGAGAGAGAGAATGGCAATACTACTACTATTACTACTACTATTAATAATAATAATAATAACCCATGCTTGTTTGCACCATCAAAATGGCTTATGAGAATGGTGCTGATGAGAGACGAGGGAGTGCTGAGAGCTATAGCTACACCTGTACAGTGCTATAACTAATATCAACTTGAGGCCTTCTCCTCATCGAAACCATGGCGTATTAAAACCCTCATTATTCGTTCGTTCCAATATCTTCTTGTGCGCCCCCTAATTCTCCTTTCCAGCAGTTTCCACTCGAAACCTTTACCAGCCCATTTTGATTGTTCACACGCAGTATGCGACCAGACCATACAAGTCTCCAAAGTCTTGTTGTTCTATCCTGTCCATTGTCATCTAATGGTCATTCGTTCTCCTTTATAACCTCCACGCTCGTAATGCCATATCGTCTATAAATCTGAGATCGATTATAAAAATAGTCAAGCTCGAAGTCTTCTCAGTGTCCGCAATTTCACTTCCATATCACAAGATTAGTCCAGACTCAATATTTTATGGGTATCTTTGTCTTCGATAATGTTTTATTATCTCGCCAATAAGTGTTTATAACACTTTTAGACGTACTTCGTTCTACGACGAATTTCGATATTCTTGCTAAACTTTCGTCAGTAAATTTTCGATAACAAGCATTCCAATGTGTTATCAAGTACCAATTTTTAAGTCCGATTATAGAAAAATATACAGTTTTCATATCACAAACTCACGGTCAAACGAATCAGCTAAATGATTAAAATGATATTTACACCAATGGGAAGACACCAGTGGAGAATACACACGTAAGTTGCATAAAGATGATAAGAATAAACAAATGGCTGGACAGAAACAGTTGGGAATTAGAAATCTAGTAATGTTGAAGGTTGTTTTGAAGACAGCTATGCAATGAATTTCTTTTGTAGACGTGTTTATTTTGTTTTACAAGTCATTCGCTGATTGATTATATACTGCTAAAGAGATGAAGAGTGTAAATCAACGTTATTTACTATTTCATCATATAAATGGTCTTCAGATCGCTTATAAGATTCAATTAAATTTATTATTTAAAATATTACCTTGTTTGATCCGTCTAGCGATCTTGTAGTTTATAATTCCACTACATGTTTCGGGAATTAAATTCCCATCATCAGGTAAAACTTCTTCTTCCTAGTATACAGGAGTCGTCGGTGAAATGATTAAAAACACATACACACACGAACGAATAAAACAAACACAACTGTTATAAATAACATAATTAAACACCGTACATTCACAGCTAACGAAGACAGTGCGCACTGCCCGACAGTCACATATCATGTGGGCTGATTGCAAAGTTCATCGTTTATCTTTAATACGGTATCATACAACGTATTAGATTTAAATGAAAGCCGATCGTTGATGGGTACGCGGAGAATATGGTACCATGCACGTCACTAACAAAGGTCGTTTGATGGATGCATTGGAAGAATTCGAAATTTATAAAGCATCCAAAATCCATAAAGAATGTTTGCTCAACGATCAGCTTTCATTTAAATCGAATACTTTGTATGATACCATATTAAAGATAAACGATGAACTTTGCAATCAGCCCACATGATATGTGACTGTCGGGCAGTGCGCACTGTCTTCGTTAGCTGTGAGTGTACGGTGTTTAATTATGTTATTTTTAACAGTTGTGTTTGTTTTATTCGTTCGTGTGTGTATGTGTTTTTAATCATTTCACCGACGACTCCTATATACTAGGAAGAAGAAGTTTTACCTGATGATGGGAATTTAATTCCCGAAACATGTAGTGGAATTATAAACTACAAGATAGATAGACGGATCAAACAAGGTAATATTTTAAATAATAAATTTAATTTAAGTTATTTACTATTTAAATAAATATTTTATGTTACTATGTAGGTTTTAAAGTAAGGCCAAATTGGAAAGTTACCGCAGAGTTAGCAACGAAGCGGAATCAAGCATGCCAATGCCAAATATGACATAATAGTCAGCTGTTGGCTACTTTTTGGGGCACCAAATATACGAGCGTTACGATACGCAGTACCGCCAGCTGTGAGGTTTGGCGTGTGTTAAGTACTCTGTTAGAAAAAACAACAGTATGCCTACTGTAGAAATTTACAGAGAAGTTTGTAAGGTTTATAGGACAACGATTTGAGTGACAAGTAAAGAAAGGCAATAGCGTCGTTTTGTTTAGGAAGAACGAACGAATATTGATGATGAAAAGCGTAAATGTCACCCAACGGTGAGTGCAAAATATTCGTTAAAATCTGCGATTTATGGTTTCGTAATTGTGTGTTCAATTTCATAATGTTTTACGATCTAATACTTTAGAATTTGCAACAATCTAACTCAAAATCTAACAATTTCTAATTGTATACTTTGTGACAGAGAAATTTGGTTACAAAAACTATTGTAGGTTGTCTGACAATTCGTATGCAGGTTGTCTGACCACATACGTGGAGAAAGTAATAGAACAACAAATTCGTTGTATGCAAGACATTTCATAGAAGAGAACCATGAGTTTGTTAATCCTTTGGAACAATATACAATTTTAAAATTAGTAAATAAGACAGTTGAGAGAAAGCTTAGGGAGGAGTTAGAAATATTGAAAGAAAGAGAGAAAGGGTTAGACAATTTAATGAATACTAAAAGTAAATTTGATAATGAAGAAATATTTTATAATATAATTACAATGTAAAAGGTAGAGGACGGATAGATAACATTAAGAATTAAATTTTATATATGGATGTTTTTGAAATAGGGTGAGTGACCGCGCCCAAAAGTGTGAATGAGAAACGCTTTACACGTTAGGTCTTGAAAAAATGTACACACACACACACACACACACACACACACACACACACACGGAATGTGCTAGAAAAATACGTAACTGTACAGATGGGGGTAACAGGGCTCGGAGTTTGCGAAGGGACATTTGACTTAGAGCTTGTTGGCGGGGTTGTGTGTGGGCAGTTGGGAGGGTGGGGGTGTGAAGTGTTTGTTTTATTCTGTTATTGTTATTTCCGATCTGACGATGAGCTGAGAAGCTTGAAAGCGCTAATCGGAATAATTTTTCGATAGTGGTGTGTAACAGTGATAATTTTGTTTGTAAAAATTATTGTGTGTACGAAAAATGTTAACTGACACACGAGCAAGCGGAAACGTCTGACTTCGTCTCAAACTCTTTTTTGTAGTGTTTTAGAAACAAAGAGGATTACCTATATAAACACATTGTCAATAGAGACAAATTATCGTTCGGATTATAGCGTTTGAAAAATTAGGAAAGAAAACAACATTACTAACTGATTAAGGACATAAGCGACGCACTTTTATCACAGAGGAATAACGACATAAAAAATGACGAGTTGTAATGACATAAAAAAATGTATGGAAGTCAATAGCTGTAATGTGAAGAAAATATATAAAATAACTGTAGATTATATTTTGTTATAATAAATAATTTTAATGACTTCTTACTTTTTTTAAAAGAGCTTACCCCAAAAAACATGCTTCATACATTTCATGTCTTTGATTTTACACAACAAATCTGTGAAACATATATAAGATAAAGTAAAATAGTATTACTGAAGAAAAGTCAATTAGGCTACTACGTCAATTGTAAAATATCCTGAACATTACAAGTATTACAACGTTCAACGTTAAGCTTTTCAACTATTACAACAACAATTTCAAACTTGAAAACTTGAAAAGATACCTGGTCATGAAATTTGAATCTCATTCAAAACGCGATGAGTAAAAGCAAGCAAAACGACTATTGTAGGAAGAAGTACGGTGTGTTGTAAACTGTGCTCAAAGCAAACTAATGACTGTCACCAGGGGTCCATTAGTTTCTGGCTTTCAGCGGCGACAAGCGGGAAAGACGCGGCCATTTGCCGTGATTAAACCGCAAAGCACGGAGATTATTGTTGTATTCAGCTGTTAATGCTGCGGCAAATCATAACTTGGCGTTTTGTTTACTTTTTCGAGGTCAAAGTGTAATCTTCGTTTCACCCGGTTTACGGGTGTTAGACCCTTCGGGCTGACGTTTTTGCGACAGTCGTTCTTTAAGGGCTCTCTGACATGGCCAGCGAGGTCATATATTGTTTTTAACAAGTACTGTGACAAGTAATAACCAATGACTTATACTGGTATATGGTTCAGGGTGTGCTGTGCATTGAATTTGATGTAATCCTAATCAATAAATTTTATGTGGTATATGATACGCAATTATTAATATACAAGATGTTTGCCACGCTTACACTATCCACATACACATAAACTCTTGAATACAATTAAAACGTTAGCTTTGAATCATTATAATATTGTTCTAAGTCTTTCACGGCCGGTGTCAGTTGTATTAGAATTATGTACCGGGCTGTTTGGCCGTGGTCCAGGGTTTACAAACAAACCAAACGTTTCAGCATCACCACTAGCTGCCATCATCAGTGGAATTCGAGGAATTCGAGTCTACCTGAACGCCTGTGGCCCTGACGTTTTGAGTACTGTGTGCATGACGTTTAACAACCCGCGTTCAGATAGACTCGAATATTTCGAACTCCACTTAGCCTTCACCAGAGTACTGTGGGCCTGACGTTTCGAGTACTGTGTGCCTGACGTTCCGAGTACTGTGCGCCTGACGTTCCGAGTACTGTACGCCTGACGTTCCGAGTACTGTGTGCCTGACGTCTCGAGTACTGTGTGCCTGACGTTTCGAGTACTGTGCGCCTGGCGTTCCGAGTACTGTATGCCTGACGTTCCGAGTACTGTGTGCCTGACGTTTCGAGTACTGTGTGCCTGACGTTTCGAGTACTGTACGCCTGACGTTTCGAGTACTGTACGCCTGACGTTGCGAGTACTGTGTGCGTAACGTTGCGAGTACTGTGTACCTGACGTTTCGAGTACTGTGTGCTTGACGTTTCGAGTACTGTGTGCCTGACGTTTCGAGTACTGTGTGCCTGACGTTTCGAGTATTGTGTGCCTGACGTTCCGAGTACTGTGTGCCTGACGTTTCGAGTACTGTGTGCCTGACGTTTCGAGTACTGTGTGCCTGACGTTTCGAGTACTGTGTGTTTGACGTTTCGAGTACTGTGGCCCTGACGTTTCGAGTACTGTGTGCTTGACGTTTAACAACCCGCGGGCAGGTAGACTCGAATATTTCGAACTCCACTCAGCCTTCACCGAGTACTGTGTGCCTGACGTTTCTAGTACTGTATGCCTGACGTTCCGAGTACTGTGTGCATGACGTTTAACAACCCGCGTTCAGATAGACTCGAATATTTCGAACTCCACTTAGCCTTCACCAGAGTACTGTGGGCCTGACGTTTCGAGTACTGTGTGCCTGACGTTCCAAGTACTGTGCGCCTGACGTTCCGAGTACTGTACGCCTGACGTTCCGAGTACTGTGTGCCTGACTTTTCGAGTACTGTGTGCCTGACGTTTCGAGTACTGTGTGCCTGACGTTTCGAGTACTGTGCGCCTGACGTTCCGAGTACTGTATGCCTGACGTTCCGAGTACTGTGTGCCTGACGTTTCGAGTACTGTGTGCCTGACGTTTCGAGTACTGTACGCCTGACGTTTCGAGTACTGTACGCCTGACGTTGCGAGTACTGTGTGCGTAACGTTTCGAGTACTGTGTACCTGACGTTTCGAGTACTGTGTGCGTAACGTTTCGAGTACTGTGTGCCTGACTTTTCGAGTACTGTGGGCCTGACGTTTCGAGTACTGTGTGCTTGACGTTTCGAGTACTGTGTGCCTGACGTTTCGAGTACTGTGTGCCTGACGTTCCGAGTACTGTGTGCCTGACGTTCCGAGTATTGTGTGCCTGACGTTTCGAGTACTGTGTGCCTGACGTTTCGAGTACTGTGTGCCTGACGTTTCGATTACTGTGTGCCTGACGTTTCGAGTACTGTGTGCTTGACGTTTCGAGTACTGTGGCCCTGACGTTTCGAGTACTGTGTGCTTGACGTTTAACAACCCGCGGTCAGGTAGACTCGAATATTTCGAACTCCACTCAGCCTTCACCAGAGTACTGTGTGCCTGACGTTCCGAGTACTTTGTGCCTGACGTTCCGAGTACTGTGTGCCTGACGTTTCGAGTACTGTGTGCCTGACGTTTAGCAACCCTCGTACAGGTAGACTGGAGTTCCACTGATGATGGGAGCCAGTGGTGCTGCTGAAACGTTTGGTTTGTTTGTAAACCCTGGACCACGGCCAAACAGCCCGGTACATACTTCTAATACAATTTGAATAATTATATTCTGAACGCCAATAAAACTTATTCAGACTGTATTATAGACTTTATGTGTATAATAGTAAACAAACAAGTGGAATTATCCTCACCAACTCGTTTACAATACTTCAACTAACATAGATTCGCTTAGAACCAAGCTATCTTATGCTTACACTTGACATTGTTACTACAAAACTGTCAGAGCCAGTGTTTTGTATGTAAACTTTCAATAGGTTAACTCTAAATTATTATACAGTTGCAATAATATAGAATTAAATATTTTATTTTTTAGGTAGGAAAACGTTAAAAAGAAAGTTTGGCTTCATAGATAAATTAATTACATGAACAAGACACCAAACACATTTAAAATTACAAAATGCGGTTTACAAGATAGTTTGGTTCTCAGGTATATCTAAATATACGTATATAATCGAGAGCAAATCTGAGTGGTTTTTAAACACTTACATTTAACACATAATATTTCAACTTAATTAGTTTTATTGCTATTGTCGGTCACTACGTGCATTTGAAAACAGTTAACTTTAGTAAAGGTTTGTTGAGTGAGATAGTAGATTTTTTTAGTTTGTTGTAATCACCGAAATTCTGGATTGCAAAATCCGAAACCCGATCTTCAAGGATCCGAATTTAAAAATAACGTAAATGGTTATCATATTTAAATACACTTTATATGCATTATGATGGATGCAAACTCTATTGACAAAATTTTATATTTTTTGATATTATGTAAGTATCAAGTACATGAGGATCAGTTGGTTGGGACATGTGATGCGCATGGAGGACGACAGAATGCTCTAAGCAATTCTTAGAGGGACAATAGTAGGGTAAAGAAGGTAAGGAAGACCTAGAAGAAGGTGGGTACAGGACGTAGGAGATGACTCGGAAGGATGTGTGTCGGGGATTGGAGGCGGAGACTGGAGGCCTTCGCCTCCGAAACCCATGTTGTTCTTCTAAGATGAGACTCTCAGCAATACTCGATAACTCGTCATTTATTCATTTGAAATTCACTTTTATAAAAAGAAACGAATATGTATAATAATGAGAAATACTACTCATTCGTTCATGACTAAATATAAACTTGAATTAGAAAAAAAAAACTTTTAATATGTAAAGTAAGAAGCAACTGAAAAAATGATATTAACTACTGAACGAACGTGAAATACGTTTAAACAAACGATGGACTGGGCTCGGACCCACGGGGAACAATAAACTTTTTTAATATCGTCGGAGTAATGCCTGCCCGATACGCTTAGTATTGGAGAAAGATATGTTTACTGCTATCCGTTTTGAATGAGCACATTATATTAGGTTCTTCTTACTGTTCTTTGTACCGTACTCATACTTCACATTGTAAACATACTTAAGTGCAGTCATTCTCCAGCAAAGTTTCACAGTTACGTAGCACGTAGAAAGTTATGAATCAGAGTTTTTAAAAACATTATGCTAACTAATAATTTTCCTCTTTCCGTGACTCTACAGTCCGAAGCGAATCCTTTTTTTTCCAATAAGTTGTTTCAGACGATTCTTTGTTAAATTTTAGAACAGAGTATTGAATAATCTTCGGCGTCCTTATCGTTTTTTATCTTCTTATATTGTCTTGGATATTTGCCTTTGAAATGAGACGTGTTTTAAATTGTAGTGCGTCACAAAAGCTTAGTTCCAATTTAGTTTGTGACGAACGTGCAACAAAATTGAGGCACAACGCATGTTATCATAAATTGAAAGAAAATATCATTAAGCAACAGCATAGACAAAAAAAGTAGAAAGTACCTTATATACATATACGTTTGACTAGGAGAATTTTAAACTTAAATAACTAAAGGAGCCACTAATAATTCATTATCATAAAATAAAAACGGTAATTGTAATCAAAGTATCGCAAAACTATCTCGTTTATCTAATACGTCCGAATTTCACATTGTATCGGTAAAATCATGAACTGTTACTGCAATACCAAACGAGACTATCTTGCCTGCAAAAAGTACTTGTGTTAATTAATAATAGATAGACTATAAGAATCCCACAGACCTCTTTCCGAAAAACAATTCCTAATTCAATTACATGCGAAAATTAGAATTTTAACGTACGTATATTCAGCTTTTGAGGATTCGGGTTGGATTGTCCTTCAGGTTGGTGCTTCCGCAGAAACTCCTGTCTTTGTTTTATTCCCTGTCTGGATAAAACAAACTCTAGCTAAGAAACCTAGGGAAGTAGATCGCATCAGATCAGACGTTGGAGATGCTTTCTGAAGGAGGCGAAAATTCTGACGACGACGATTATGGTGATGATGTTGATGATGATGATGATGACGACGATGACGATGACGACGACGACGACGACGAGATGATGAATTAGCTCATTAAGAGAATTCTTATGATTAACCTTAATTCTTATGAATTCGCAATTACCTTATTAAGACTTATCTCATGAATTAACTCAGACGACTAAAGAATTATAAATTGTAAGGAGGCCGCAAAAATTGTGCGTGAAAAATTTCTATTAAAAAAGTCTAAAATTAAACCACTCAAAAAAAAAGAAAGCCCATCACAGATCTATGACAAGAGTACAGAATGTAAAAAAAAAAAAACTAATGAAGGACAGATGCAATTACATCTTTCACATGAAACTGCAGATTTAATGTTTAAATTTTATAAATTTATTATTTTATCACAGTTACATCCTTTACCGATAATATTTAATCTAAATACAAACATGTAACACAGTGTTAGCTATCAAAAGTAGTTTGAATGCTAAGGTATCTGTGAACTAATATACTGATATAATTTTTTTCTGTGAAGCTAGCATTAAGCAATATGTCTACTTAGGAACAGTGGGATATCTAGAATTTGACCTCGCGGGGGGGATCCGGTTGAGTCGGATTCATACAAAAGAAAGTTAAGAGTAAACAACATTACTATCCTTAAAGTGGTTGAAAAAGTGTGATAACATCCTAAACGTGTGATAATATCCTAAACGTGTGATAACATCCTAAACGTGTGATAACATCCTAAAACGTGTGATAACATCCTAAACGTGTGATAACATCCTAAACGTGTGATAATATCCTAAACGTGTGATAACATCCTACAACGTGTGATAACATCCTAAAACGTGTGATAACATCTTAAACGTGTGATAACATCCTAAAACGTGTGATAACATCCTCAACGTGTGATAACATCCTAAACGTGTGATAATATCCTAAACGTGTGATAACATCCTAAACGTGTGATAATATCCTAAACGTGTGATAACATCCTACAACGTGTGATAACATCCTAAAACGTGTGATAACATCCTACAAAGTGTGATAACATACTTAACGTGTGATAACATCCTACAACGTGTGATAACATCCTAAACGTGTGACAACATCCTACAACGTGTGATAACATCCTAAAACGTGTGATAACATCCTACAACGTGTGATAACATCCTAAACATGTGATAACATCCTACAAAGTGTGATAACATCCTTAACGTGTGATAACATCCTACAACGTGTGATAACATCCTAAACATGTGATAACATCCTACAAAGTGTGATAACATCCTTAACGTGTGATAACATCCTACAACGTGTGATAACATCCTACAACGTGTGATAACATCCTACAACGTGTGATAACATCCTAAACATATGATAACATCCTAAACGTGTGATAACATCCTACAACGTGTGATAACATCCTACAACGTGTGATAACATCCTAAAACGTGTGATAACATCCTAAAACGTGTGATAACATCCTAAACGTGTGATAACATCCTACAACGTGTGATAACATCCTAAACGTGTGATAATATCTTAAACGCGTGATAACATCCTAAACGTGTGATAACATCCTAAAACGTGTGATAACATCCTAAAACGTGTGATAACATCCTAAACGTGTGATAACATCCTAAAATCAATCCCATTCAATTAAACGGTAAAAGGCGTTACTGAAACATTATTTAGAAAATACGTATTGACTGAAATGAGTTTCTTATATTTCATATTTCAAACGGATACGCACATGCTGTGTAATAAACCTGTTTGCGTATTTAGAAAAGGAATTACTAAGCGCATATTAGCGTACACAGCAAAAAAAAAAAAAATAATAAGTAAATAAAGTAGCCTACAAATTAAGAGATTAACAAAATTCGTTAACATCCTACATTCGGTAATAATCTGCTTTCAAACCTAATACGATTTAATAAAATATTTTTTTTTTTAACTGAAACAATAGATGAACAGCTCTTTTGTTTGTGACAATAAGGCACGACAAAGAAAAATTAGGTTAAGAACATCATTGAATTTCAGAAGAAGGTAAAACACAGTTAGAGGGGAACGTACAACAGAATAAAAACTGAAAACCTTGTATTGTCAAGAAGGAAGCAAAAGTAGAGATTTTAAGACGGAATTAAAACAGTCGGTACGGTTAAGTGACGAAACTGGGTCAAGACTCAGTGAAAGTAGTCAATTGAAACCACTCACGTAGACAGTCACCTGCTCTTTTAAATCCAGTGTTTTAAAACGCATAAAGCTAACGCGCAGTTGTCATTCCTTTACTATGATCACTCTTAATATTATATTTTAACTACAGTAGAAGTCGTTTATAGTAATATTACTTTTAGCGTGTTTTCCGAAAATTCACAGACCAGTGTATATCATTGAGGTATAACGATCAATTGGATATAGCGATCAAAAACTTTTTAATACACTTCAACGCCGTCAAACGAGGTTCAGTTGAAAAGTTCGTAGAGCGCTATCTATAATAGCCTAGAGGTAGAACTAAACTTTTACGTGTAACATTTGTTAATTTCTAAATCTGTCTGCTAATTTATTCGCTGTTTTTCTGTTCGACTACAAATTCTAATGACAACATAGCTGTGGTTACAATTAATATGTTACCAACAACGCACCGTCGGGTTTTTGTTACTCGTCTGCGCAAGAATTATGATTGAGTTATATATTCGTGTCTCTAGTTGCTACGTCCAACTCGAAAAGCACTCGATCAATTTTGACAAACAAAGTGTAAATTTCTTGTTTTGAATATGTAGGTGTCAATTTATAGTTTTGTGTATAACATGGAAAAATACATATTTTGGTAATAATGTAAAAGGGCGCATAAAAATTATTACTAAAAACTAAAACTTGAACTTACTACCTGACTGTGGAAGGAATATGTGTTATGTGGTTAGTTGCGTAATATTATGTTTAGTTGAAAGCTAACTGTATGGTTACCATGGCAACTGAATTGTCAATGTTTTTTTTGGTTTTGAAATGAGAAATCATATATAGCACTATGGTGCCCGGCTCTCTCCCGTACACCTAGAATCTCTAGGGCAGTAAACTGATTCAATGTGTAACGAAATAGATTTAAGGAAAAAGCAGTGGTGCCAGGCCAATCAAACCTCATTTCTCCATACATCTACGCAAAATTTCCCTTCTGCCACAAATATCTGTGCTGTAAGCAAAGCGTAATAAAGAATGTGAGCATATTCTAGATGTTTAAATATTATTACCAGAATAAGGTAAATATAAAAAATTATTTTTATTTATGATGGAAAATGTACTCACATTCTGAGAGACCGAGCGGAATACATTTGAAATCCTTTTCTTTTACTTAGACTATCATTAACCTAATACATTGACACAATTTTCCAATTGTTTAGTTTATAAAAACAATTTAAAATCAGTGGCATCTATTTTTTATTATAATATTTATAGTATCGTAAATGAGAATGTTTACGTACATGTTTGAAATATCAAAAGAGTATGATTTTGTAACTTTGTTTATTTTGTACGTTTTTTATTTGATCCGTAAGTTTGATTCTGGCTTTTGTATTGTATATGACACGAAGTTTTTCATGTTTCATAATTCGATTTATTAATTTAGCTGTTTATAAGTTTAAAAAATTAAATTATTCTAGAGCGTTTATTTATTATAACATATAATATAAATATTATAAATATGTAATATAATATTGTTACGACGGTCTCACTGATGGTCGCACTGCAGAGTGGAAACAAAATCCAGACACCAATGAACACTAATTACCAGCTTTAATTAGTCACAAAAAACAAATTTGAAATCAACAGCGTTACTCTCAACAATAAATCAAGTTAATATTGCTAACACGCAATAATACTTGTCAACTATTAGAGTTCCGCACTAATTAACACAACAATCGCTTTCTACTAATCCGCAACAATCACTTGATCCGCACTCAACAATATCGCCAGCTATAACTAACTGGGTAAGCCGGCTACTGTTGCCGCAGAGGCTATAGATCCCGCAGAGGTTTCAATATCCCTAGCGGCGTGCGAGCATAATTTGTGTAGTTACAAGACCTCGAACGCCGTTACGTAGGGTTAAGAATTCTCGAAAGCGTTACCTAATTGTCATAACAATATTAATTAGGCCTATATTTTTTACAACACACAGTATTGTCACTATGTTGTTTACATTCTCGGAATGCGTGATGGTATGGAAAAAAATATTGTTACTTTATCGGCCATAAATAAATCGCCAGCTGTAACTAACTAGCTACTAACTAACTAACCTAACCTAACTAACTCGTTAGCTGTATTCAGTCTGTGGTAAGTGGAATATGCTCTCCTACACTAAACGCGTTAAAAACATTTTAAAGAAATGTGTAAGCATTGGCAGATTGAATGAGTTAAGTATGCTGTTTATAGAAAAAAAAACAATAAATGTCGTACTCGGAATTCTGGATTTTAAAGAAATATTACAGCAACATTTAAAAACACGAGACTGTTACACAAAAATCAGATGCCAAGTAAAATTAATATATTTCTAGCTAAGTGCTGATCACTCCCACTTATTTCTTAAATTCGGCCCACTGAAAGCCTACCCACTGTACGAGCATCCACGAGGAGCCGCCATTGATAATAATGCTTTAATACTTGGAAGTAAAGTCAGCGCCTACTACGAGGAAACATATTGAAATGTACGTCCGTGTTGACACTCACTTTCCTTGTAATATTACATACAATACACTATGTGTATTTTGCTGTCGGATTGCTTTATTACTTCTAAGAAGTAACCTTTTTTTCTAAGCCTTATTTAAAGAAATTGGGCATATTTCAAAGCTTTAGACCTGTTCATCTTTAAGAGCTCAGTCGACCAATTTGTTAATCATTTTCCTGTACATTATGTATTTATTTTTATTTTTAAATTAATATCAAAGGAACAGAAGAGAAAAGTCTGAAATATTTTGGCTACCACCTACCAACAAAAAATGCGAAGAATACAAGAAGCGATACAAGAAGAAGGATACAGCCTGATAACTCGACAGAATATAGTGTGCGGTGCCACAAAAAATACATAGGTTTTACTTCAAGATCCTTTAATCACAGATATATTGAACACATCAGATATTTTCCCTAACTCAACAGTAGCCTAACACATAAAACAATAGTCTTTGAGAATATGGTCCAATCCAATTTAACCGTATTGAAAACATGCAGAGATGAAATAAGATCACAATGGTAGCTTTCCTACTACTTTGAGACTTCAAACTGTCATGTGTGTTCAGATATTCCACAAGTTAAAGAAACATTCATTTAAGCCTTTAGAAAAATTCAATTCAACTACAAATTACTGGCATCATCTCTGGCATACTACTCCGAAGACAAATACAGGTGAATTCTTTGCTCTACGCAGACGATAGTGTAATAATATAGAAAACACAAGACCAGTTATAAAAGGCGACATTTACACTTTATAACATTCTACGAGATTATGGTCAAACTATGTCTAAATAGTTGCTTTAAAATTACAGACTATGGTATTTAAAGCTAGAGATCCAGTTAGAACAAAAATAATTAGAGAGAATCAAATTTTAAATCAAGCTGGTCATTTTAATTATGTGGGAGGTGACATCTCATACAAAAGTAACATTAATTGGAAAGATAAGTTAGCAATGTTCAGAGGAATCTATGAAACGATCAAAAGATTCTTAAAAAATAAAACTATGGAAGATACTAGTATAACATTTTATAAAACAATAGCTGTTCCAACGTCCCTGTATGCCAACGAAACATCGGTCCTCGGTAAAAAGGTAGAAAAGAAAATTCAAGTGGCCGAAATAAAATTTTTAAGTAGCATACACGGATATTCTCACCTGGATAAGCAGAGGAATAAAGATATTTAATAAAATCTAAAATTTGAATCTTTCATCATCATCATCATCTTCACGGATTAAACCAAAGATGGTTTGTTCCGGTCTCAAGTAGGCAAAGATTAGAGTTGGTCACTCCAGCGCTTCCTCGGACGTCCCACACCTCTTCGTCCCCTCGGCTTATAGTTCCAGAGTTGTTTGACAGCTCGGACCAAAAGTTGCTGACCACAGCTGCGAATAAAAGGAAAATTTGAATCTTTACTGAGGAAAATTAAAGGCATTAAGAGGAGATGGTACCAGCTACAAGTGGCAGCCTTGAAATACGAACCTCATGGGAAATGGGATGTTGGTAGACCGAAGGAAAGATGGGTC
This sequence comes from Magicicada septendecula, assembly GCA_034769895.1. Taxonomy (NCBI): domain Eukaryota; kingdom Metazoa; phylum Arthropoda; class Insecta; order Hemiptera; family Cicadidae; genus Magicicada; species Magicicada septendecula. Next base: position 840,055,949 of record CM068368.1, read on the forward strand.
CCGGTCTTCTACTAGGGCCTAATCCGTGGAGTGGAGAAGAAGGAAAATTTAACTGTACAGTTACCTTTCTTAACAAGGTGTTAAAAAACAATGCGTTTCATTACGATTCACTTCATAATGCATTATGTCTAACAACAATTATCGTATCACTCAATACGGCTTAACAAATGTACAGCCAACAACGTTTTGTAAAAACAATTGCATGCACAGGAAACTGTGATTGTTGTCTTTTGGCAATTATAACGGTTAACAAATGGAAAATAGAAAACGATTCCGGAACGTTTCGAATTATCACACTTTCAATGACGATTTCTTCAGTGGAATATCGACTAGAATACTTTCCATGTAATTCTAAAAAAAAAAAAAATGTTGAAAAATATTACTTCATAATTGCTATCTCAGTTTATTTTTCAATATTAGTGTAATGTTATAATTGGACTTACCAGATACGAGATTTTCGTGCCAACAGCGCACGTTATACAGTTTGCATGCGTCAGCACACAACCATTGCTCAGTTTTGTATAACAAACTTTGGATATTGTGTTTGTACTTTCCAGAAAACATAAGAGTTTATAAAAAAGATATAGAGGACAACAACCCAACCAGCTTTATCTACTGTCAAAGACAGTAGGCAGTAACCTCCAATTGAGAGTCGTAGAAATAATTATTAAACAGCTTTGTCTATTACTATTTCACTTGCATCTTTTTCCCTATGTAACTTAAGTCGTATCTAAAATTTTATATATATCGCCATGTTTAGCGTCTTAGCCCTGTGTAGTCATTTATGAATTTTTATCAATCCTCACAGTAAACATTTGTAGACGTTTGCGAGTATTTATATTAACACCTTTATATATGCATTTCATTAATTTCACAATGTTAGTATTTAGAATAATGAAATTAATCCATATATAAAATTATTCATTTTAAAATTAGCAGTTGAGGAAATTTATAAATAAATAATTATAATCAAAATAAGTTAATTGAATAGAGGTATAAATAAACACTACACATAAGAATTCATTATAAATATTAAAGAATACTAAATAAACAAAATGTAGTGTTAAAAAAAAATAAAAAACATGTAAGTTAATTTCATTGTATATAATGTATAATAATATTTTACGATTTTATGCGTAAAATATTTATTTAAAAAAGTTATAAATAATAAAACATTAACATAAATGGAAATAAAGAAGCAGTTAATAGAAACGTGTTAAATTAAAATCCATATGACAATGATAAATAAATATACTTGAATTAAAAATAACATAAGGTTCCCAATATTGTGGAAGTTGGAGGCAGTATCAAGTTTAAAAACTTGGTAAACAATACGTTCCATCATAACAAATACAAAAAACAATAGTGAAAAATATAACTATTATTTTAAAACGTGAGTACAAAAACATTTGCACATTTTCATTTGCAATTCATTGTGAAAATGAAATTCAATTATTTGTCTACTTTCTGATCTATATACTAAATTACAAAAATAAATTGAGATTAAATATTTCAGTTTGAACAAAACATAGTTTACTTTATAAAAGTAAGCTACAGCAAAATCGTTTTTTACTGTATAATCTGAACTGAATTCAAGTCGCCCCTGTTTAAATAAAATAACAATCGTTTTCGTCTTGTGCTGTTAACTCTCTCAACAGTTTCTGTGGAGACAATAGAGAGCGCTACCTGTCAGTACTCAACAATAGCACCCTTACCTAGCGGTAATGTGTTGTTTTGTTCCTTATCACTGAAAGGGCCGATTTAAGACGTTATTTCTGTAATCTTACATTAAAACAAGTCAATAATTCGTAAAGTATTGTGAGTTAATTTTACGTTTTCTCCAAATTCAGAGTTATTTGATCATTGAATTGAGTAATAGTTTAATTATTTGAGGTTTGATTAGAAACGTCGTGTAATTTTGCAATTTTGCAATTTCCACCACTATAAGTGCCCGATTAAAAAACTGTTATCATGTGACGTTGATAAACATGATATTAGTGCCAAACGTCTAAAGTTTTAGCCCTGTTTGATGCATAGTTTAGATTTCACAATTTCACTGCTAATTGAGTAGGTCGTCCTTAGGTGTAACAGACGATTTTGTTTCATTCTACAATGAAAGATTAAAGATCATAAATTAAATTTTGTGTAAACTGTGAGGTAATCTGCTCTGTCCTAGTAAACGTCTATAGAAGGCTTCTGCCAAGACTTCTGTGCTTGCACAAGCCGTTTACAAGCTTTAAAGGCTGCCGTAAATGAGTAGAAGGTCGGGGTTGTCAGATAAAGATTATGTTTTGTGTTCCACAAAATGTTATCGCTAGCAGTAGCGGTAAATAAAGATTAATAATTGGACACTTTACGCCATTTGTATGAAGCTAATCGTAGGAAACGGCCAGATTTATGGAAGCATAATTTATGAAATCTGGCCGTCATTTCATAATTTATTTACCTGGACGGACGTCATTGCTTGTTAAGAATTTTGCCAGGCTAGACAAAAGAAAACGTCACAATGATGACACGCCAACTGCCGTATTCACCAGATGTGTCCCAACGCGAGCTTTCCTCCTTCCAGTAGTGATAATTTCCACGAAAGGACAACGTTTCTCGACCGTTGAAGACTTAAAACGGAAATCGCTAACCGAGCTTAAGGCTGTACCAAAAAGTGCATGTTTCAAATATTTTGAACACTGCAGTACGGCTGGGTTAATCGTGTTACATTCAACTGAGACTACTTTGGAGGGAGCAGTATACGTGTCGATGAATGAAGGCATAATTTTAAAAATAAACAAGAACTGCATGAGCTTTCTGATCAAACCTCGAAATACATCTGAATACAAAAAAAAATGTGTAGTGTATAAAACAGGTGTGAACAAGTGATACCTACTTTACTTTTTTGTTTTCTGACAGATTTACAACTTTTGAGTTAAAAAAGGGGCGGTGTCAATAGCTGTCTTACCAGCATTCCACATGTCTTTTAGTGTGCAAGTGGTTGGTCTCTTGAAGCTTTCCCACATTCGCACTTGTTACCATTCACATCTTTAACACCTATTTAATTAGATTTGACTTGGCCGGAGGCACACCGGTTCTTATATGGTTGAGCATATTTCATGTTTTGCACTTCAGCTGCCAACCATTAGGTAGATCTCGTTTTAGCGGACCCTGGGGGTCCGAGACAATGTTTCAGGGGGTCCGCGGACACTTTTAATAAAAAATAGAATGTAAGTAATTTTCTCCGATTTTTATGGTCTAAAATCTAAATTTTACAACCTTAAAACAGTTAGTAGAAAATTCCACCATATTTTATTTTTGGTTAAAATAATTGTAATTGTAAAAGTAATTTCAAACTAAAGTCTTTAATAATGTCTTTAAATCACGTCGCGTCTCAGATCTGTTTGTCAGCCGAACTGACTATCCAGAACTCGCAAAAAAAGCTTTTTAGTGTTTAACTGTGTTTCCCTCTCCTTATTTGTGTGAAACACCGCATTCTCCCAGCTTACGTATTTGCAAGTCAATGTTAAGAGATAAACTTAAAATTGAAATTATCAGACATTAAACCCAATATAGCAGAGCTAAGTGTTCGAAAGCAGCTTCATTGTTTACAACAAAAACTATGTTTGATATCATTAATATTAAAATTTTGCGATTTACGAGAATTTTGATTTAAATTAAAATACAAAACTTTGTATCATATTTACTGCTTGTTTTATTTTAGAACTCAGACGGGGTCCGTGAAATTTTTATTTTTGGGGGGGGGGTTTCGCGGTCTGAAAAGTTTTGGAACCACTGGTCTAAAGGTTTGATACCTACCTCTCGAAGGAAGCGTTTTTTTAATTTTAGTCCCTCGTTGTTCGTTTTGGGCAGCTTGGGTGTTTAGGGAGTGGCAGTACCTTTTGCTCTTGAGCCGTTCCGGCCGCATCTTTTGGATGGGTTCGGCGACTAGTCCACATCTGGCATCAACTCTCACTTGTTAGCTGTGGAGAGCTACCGCCTACCACTGGGTGTTGGTCCACCTACAGATCCAAGTGAGGGGCAATCTCCAGTTCTGGAGGTCCTTCGGAGTTGTAACCTGGTTGGTGCAGAAGCACGTCCCAGGGAGTAAGCTTAGCCAGGACACAGGCAGTTGAAGCAACTCCATGCAGGCTCGGAGGCACAGGAGCCTCCACCAAGCTAGGGGGCTGTAGGCCAATCCCCTTTCACTCCTGAACTAAATGTGATTAAAATAATTAGAGAAAGAGCCGGAAGGACTAAAAAGAATTCGTAGAGATAGGGTGAGAAACGTTAACATCCGGAAGAATTTGAAGATATTCTTTTTAAATGATAAAATTTAAAGCTCGCAACTGCATTGGTTTAGCCACGTGTGTAGAAAAAATGAGGAAAGGTGCCCGAGACGAGCATGGGAGGCAAAACCAGAAGGCAGAAAAGGAAGAGGACAGTCCAGAACGAAATGGGAGGATAACTTCAAGAAGAGTGTAGAAGGCAGAGCAGGAGTTTGTGCCCGTGCCAGGGTTTTGGCATTGGACAGGACAAGATGGAGAATTCTCTCAAAAACCGCGACACCCAGACACCCAAAGGGTAGAAGACGACGACCAAGAAGATTGTTCTTTTTACCCCAAAAAGGAGCTGTCTCTTATCAAAAGCTTGCTTGAACTGTATTGTATTTTTATCTTTCGACTTTTAGACATTTCAAGGAGAGCTGGTGAACAAATTATAAAAAGGTAGTTTGAAAAATAAGCCTGCCTACAAAACACAATCTTAAATCGGAACTGTTTTTGTTCATTATTTGTTAATGAATATTCAAATAGTGAGTCGTAAGTGGATGAACCACGAAAAGGTTACGGAGTGTGATATTGGTTAGAATCAACATAGTGTGATTTTAATGAGTAATATTATTAAATATATTGAAGACAGAGGACTTACGGCAAGAGTTAATGGTTACAAGTATTTTGGTACAAACATTTTGAGAGTAGTTAACTTGTAACAAAGAGAGTAGAAGTGAAATAGGCAGCAGTGAGAGACGCGTTCTAGGAAAAAACAAGAAATGCGTAGCAGACTGATCTTGAAGTTGAGATACAGACTAATGAAGTAGTTTGTGGATGCTTTTTGCTACACAGGCTACGACAATGAGGAACGGATGTTGACCCAGATTTTGGAAACAAATGGAAGCAATAAGTGGATGGATAACAAAGTAGTGAAGTGGTGCTCGAAAGGATCAAAAGACAATACAACACTAGCCCATGTTGCAAATTGTAGAAAGGCAACTGAATTGCGCACATCCTGAAGGAAATGACCTGCGAAAATAGGCTTTAAAGTGAACAGTGGAAGAAGCAAAGAAGAGAGGGAAGAGGGGTTTCTGTGGAATAAAATATTAAATAGCACGCAATTTGTACAAAATAGTAGGAATTTTTTCTTGGCGCCATGAAAGTGAGACAGAAATTTTTCTAATATCGCCAGACGTTTCTGTTGGTCGTTTTCTTTCTGAAATTCCTACATAATTTTAAATCGATATCTGCACCACTTGTTATAAGGAATTCTATTTTTTCCTTCAGGGATTTCGCCTAATTATGTGCCCAATTTCTTCACATGAGTCTGACGCTATTCCTGTTTTCCTCACGTGCACGTCACTGGTTTTTACTCAATTCCAGTTTTAAATAATGCCCTGGATTCTCTTTCAGTACCATACCCAGTCCATTTTTCCTATAGTCTGTGGTTCATAACGCGACAAAGCCACACATGAACTTAAGACGTGCAAGACATGTGTTTCTCAAGTGAATGACACTTAAGGCACGTGTGGTGTGTTTTAAACGCGTTTTATTTAAAGTTACAGAATTTTTTTCTCAATTCCATGGTACTTCAAACCAATTAAAAAATACCTTCGAAAAGAAAAACTGTGTCTGATATAATTTAATGGTAGGTTGATGAAGGTGATATATGAGTTCACCAACCTAATAATAAAGGCGAGACACTCAGTTGCTGCCTCATCCGCTAAAGCAATCGTATCATCAGTGTTCAGTAAAGAATTTATTATTTCACTCCTCAAATCCTTTAAACCTAAAGGTGCATGCGCGCGCATACAGAGAGCTCGTTGAAGGTGTACTTTAAATTTGACACGAAGAGTCATACATTGCTAAATATTTTCACTATTTCTGGTGTAAATTTTTAGATTTTTAATTAATTAAATTAAAGTTTTAATTTAATATAAGCAAATAACGAAACAAACAGAATTATCACTGTTGAACACCACTATAGAAAAATTATTCCGATTAGCGCTTTCAAGCTTCTCAGCTCATCGTCAGATCGGAAAATCAGATCTGACGATGAGCTGAGAACCTTGAAAGCGCTGATCGGATTAATTTTTCTATAGTGGTGTGCAATAGTGATAATTCTGTTTGTGATTATAAGTACTAACACAACTTTCTTAATTAAACTTCAAATAACAAAACAGTAATGCAAAGTAATTTAATATTATGTAAGTTATTAAATTAGTGTCACTTGTTTTTTTTTTATAAATGTAATTCTTTACTTTAAGTTATACATCGTACAGTTGTGTGTGGGGGGGGGTGCGTGCGTAATTTCTGACATTGGGCACTCTGTTTGTAATTACCGTAATGAACATCAGTGTAGACCGCAAACGGTATTGTTGAGTGGAGTCAGTCGCTGTATGTGTGGGCAGTGGCAGGGGGCGTAGGTTGACTGCACTGAACTGTAAACAATACACACCTACACACTGATAATTAATTAAACTGAGCACTTCTCTGACTGCATTATGCAACGGACGCGATAATTGTTAAACAATCGTCAGAATTAATCTTGACTCTGATTTCCCGCATTGTTTGCAATACTGTACATCGTGTTGACTCCCTTGACCCGTGTGTGGTGACCATTGTACCGCTTTATAAGAGAGTTTCTATATTGCCTACTCATATAAATGAAGGCGTTATAATAGTCTTCTACGTTGTTACGAGGATAGTCTATAATGTGAGCTAAAAACAAATATTAAAAACAGTGGACGCTCTCTTAACAGTTCACTCGTGACCGGGGGGGGGGGGTCGGCCGGTTAAACCGAATTTTCTTTCAAACTGAGTTTTAAGTCCGGTCAAAATGTGTTAATACTGTTTACTTATATAAAAAAGAATAATATTAAATTGCAATGTATGTATTGTTCTGCAAAGTACTGTAACAAGTTATGAGTAGCTCACCATTAATTAAATACAAACTCAACATTAATCTAATAAACACTTAGCGAAAGAAAATAATAATTACTGTATTTATGATATCGAACAATAGGCCTACTGTATATTTCAGTTACACTTACAAAAATCAGTGATTGCTTTTCGCTTCATAGTTTTCAATTAATTTTTAAAAGCATAGTCACCCTTTTCCCTCACTGTCCTCTTCTTCTTTTTCTTCTTCGATCTCATCTTCGTCAATATCAGTTTGTTGGCAGACAGCACTTATAATTTCTTCATCAGACAAAGTTTCATTTTCAATCTCACCAGTTATCCATTATTCGACCTCTCTTTCTTCACGATTTTCGCATTTTGGCACTATTTTTCGCACTACACGTCACCGTTTTGTGCACTCATCACAAATACCATCAGCAAACTCAGGAAATCACTTTCAGTAATAATAATCAATACAGGTCATCATTTTGATAAATCAACCACTAAACTGACTGAAAACGTAAAAATAAACAAGTGTAAATCATGTAACAAGTATTGACATGTCGGAAAGTCGCTCAGTACTGTATGAGTCTTTGTTTACCTCACAGCCAGTCAGCCGGTTAAACCGAGGCCGATTAAGAGGGCGCCCATTGTACTAGGGTAATCGCCTCTGACATTTTTTAACACTTTCATTTAAAAAAATTTGCGGTCGTATTTAAATAATTCTTCCTACCCTTATCCATATATTCAGTAGTACAAATCCCTTAAACAAAATTCAAGCATTACGTAACACAATACCAAACAAATACAACATACGTCGAATCAGAACAAACTGAAACGATGATAATTCGAAAAACAAACAAGTAACAAATAATAAAACTAAAAATAAATTTAAGACAAATGGAAAATTTTTAGTATTTAGGCATAGTGATATGAACTACAACAATTTTTCCGTTCGTCTTAAATTTATTTTTAGTTTTATTATAATAATGAACTAAAAAAGCAATTTAAGACAAATGGAAAAATTGCTTTTTTAGTATTTTTAGTATTTAGGTATAGTGATATTACAGAAAACAATGGGAATATCTACACTACTGTATGGTTTTGAAACTTGCGTCATAAAGAAAAAGAAGAACTGAAGATACAAAGATATAATTTCTGATATCAGATGAAAGGTGTAATAGACGGGATCATATAAGAAATGAAGAGATAAGAAGTGATTTAGATATTTTTTCAGTTAATAAAAGAATTAGAGCATACAGAATAAAATGGATTCAACACATTAGTAGAATCCAGGAAAGTAGAATACCGAAGATGGCGAAAGATTACAACCCTAGAGGCAGACAAATGTTGGTAGACCTAAGAAAAAGTGGACTGTGGAATAGGAACAGGCTGCGAAAGCCTAAAGCTATTAAGAAGATGATGATGGTGATATCACAGAATTGAAAGTCACTTGACAAAGGTAAGGGGATGACAATAGCCACAGAAGCCTGTTGACCAATACAGAAAGTAAGTTCCTACGTAGTAGGGGAAGTCACAAAAGAAGCAAAAGTCAAAATATTTATGAACACAGTTGTTCACATAATCACACTGGATCAGTGTCGTAAACAGTCATCGAGAAAGAATAAAGAAAAATACATCAAGTGTAATAGATTTTTACAAGAAAATTAAACAATAAAACAATCATAGATGAAATGAAAAAATAACAAACTTAAAACCAAAACTCACGGACTGTAGTTCTATAGTGTAAGGAATCCGTCAGAGGTAGTTTGGTCGTATCAAGAGAATTGTGTGAGGAAAGGATAATAACTGGAAATATGCATGAGGTAACACTGCAAAAAAAGAGAATCAGAAGCAATTCCAGGAAAATATGAAAGAATGGTATAAGAAAGTTGCTTATTAAAAGTGGAGAAAAAAGTAAAAAAAAACGGTTACAAAACAGGACAGGAGGAAATGATAATATGTCTGAAAATAAAATCCAAAATTTTTACAATAATACACAAACCGCCTTACACCAGTAAAGTAAGGATTAAGTAATATTTTATTATTTTAATGTATTGAAATGGTTTTCAACCGTCGCAGATATGCTAAAATCACTGTTCTCGTCACCATCACTATTCGCATTCGATGATGATTTAGGTAATAAATGGACATATAACTTAGTCCATCGCTTTATTGTCCTGCCTATACAACAATTCTTTCGTTTTGGCGGCACGTTATTGCTTCCTTCTAAATTCTATAGATCATAAATATAAATGTAAATAAATAAAACAAAATTCTTTCATGTCATGCCACGTGATTCCATACGATGTCTACGCCAGTAAATTAATTTAAATATTGGTTTATTTTGTGAGGTAAAAAGTGACATATAAACCTTGAAATAGGCACAAAAAATTTAGATGCAGTAAAAGAGTTCATATATCTTAGCTCCCAGATAAATAGCACTAACGACACCAACACTGAAATAAGAAGAAGAATATATCTTGCAAATAAAACACTTTATGGATTAAAAAAGCATCTGACATCTAGCTTCATCTCAAGAAGCACGAAATGCAAAATCTATAAAACATATCAGACCAGAGCTAACATATACTTCAGAAACCTGGACAATGACAAAAAGTAGCGAAAGACTTCTAGGTTGCTGTAAAAAAACGGATTATAAGAACAATATTTAGCGGAATGCAAGAAAATGGAATGTGGCGCAGGCGCTATAATTATGGACTATACCATCTTTACAAGGAGCTGGACATTGTCATGATAATCAAAATATACAGGCTAAGGTGGGTTGGGCACATAGAGAGAATGGAGGAAGGACAGCTTCCGAAACATATTTTCTACCAGATACCAATGGTTAGTAGAAAAAAGGGAAGACTCCAAAGTAGATTCAAAGACCAGATAGAAGAGTACCTCGGAAAGGTGAACATAAGAAACTGGAAAGCCAGGACACGTAATAGGGAGGAATGGAATCGACTCTTGGGGTAGGCCAATACCCACCAAGGGTTGTAGAGCCACGTCTGATGATGATGAAAAAGTGACATATACTTCTTTATATAGTTTTGTTTCAAAGCGCCTCTATTCATGATTTTAGGCAATTTAGATACACCTTTGTATTGTAATATTACTCTGTTAGTGTCACTTCTATGTAGGTACTCTATTTGGACATAATACTCACAATTATTGACTTGTTAGTAATATTTAATATGCTGGGTGACCTCAAACACCTGAATGAGCAAAATTGGTCAGAGACGGCAGGTAAGATTTGCTCGCCAGGACACGTGGTATATGTGCCAGTTACACTACGTCCAAATGAATGAGTTCGATGAGAAAGAGAAAATCGATAAAATTTAAGAGAGGAAAAGTAAATCTTCATTGACGTTAAAGTAAACAGTTCTCACAGGACCATTAACGTTCGAGCCAGCTTCCTGTTGACCAGTGGGCATCATGCAACACAACACATCGTGCCTTAATGAACAAGAAATCAGAATAAAATCAAACAATGAGCGCAACTCGCTAGCAAGGTAATTGCTGTATTGGGTGCTGGCTGCAGTAATTGTGAGAACGGTAATTTAGCGCTGTATCTCTGACCGTAGCTTACAATGGGATCGACTTTGTGTCTTCCACGTGTGTGTGTCCCACATATACTATCGTACATTACAGTATTAAAGGGCAAAATGCAATTGCCATATAAACCCGACCAGATTCAATGTAATATAGGTTTAAATTCAGGCAAGGATATGTTTTATGTTATTTTTCAACTTTATTCTTGTTATACACCTTTATTTTATTTTAGTTTACTAAGTGCACTTTGCAAAATTCATTATCTAGCTTGTAAAACATCTGATGTAGGCCAAACGAATAAAACTTTTAATAGATAGGTTTATGCAAGATAAAAATATTAACACAAAAAAGTAAATTTCAAATTAATGCTAATTCATTCGATTAAAACCGATCCTCTCATTCAACTTTTAATAATTTCACTTCGTTAAAATATATCTCTAAATATAAAAAAATTAATGTTTGGAAAGTCTGGAATTATTTAAAAAAACTTATTGTAAACAACTGAAATGATAACATCAAAAACATAATTGTAGATGGCAATAATAGTATTCATAATATATATTTTGTGAGGAGGGGAAATGCATTTACGCAATGAGTGTGGGACACCCATCATATACGGACTGTTTCAGTAGCTATCGTGTTGATCTCTACCACCAGCTCTTCTTGTGTTCGCCGTTTCGCACTCAAAGAAAGCATGCTCTTCGTTATCCTCGACTTCCAAACAGTATAGGCAATCAGGTGCTAAGGTGCCTCTCAACTTATGGAGGTGCAATCGGAAATGTCCGTGACCGCTTGGTTTCTGTGTTAGGTAGAATCCGACCGCCTCACGCTTCTATTCAATCCACGGCCTTGTGTGTTTGATGAGCACCCGTATTCCAGCGTCCTCTTGTCTCTTTACCATCTGTCGAGAGTGCGGGATCTTTCATCTTGCCGAACTCGGCTTTCCTGAGGTAGACAGCTCTGCTCTCTGGTAAAGAGATCTAAATTTTGTTGTTATAGAGGAGGAAAAATGCTTTATGCACCGTCAGAGGAGGCAGTGCTTCCTCTGGAGCGTGGGACTCTCACCCACTAAAAACCTACCTCTAATTCAGGCATTCATATCTATCCTGGGACCACTTAGCGTATTACTTTACCATGGAGCCTATTGCGCCCTTATCGGGCTCCTTCTAGTTCTTCCTCATCTTCTACTGTCCGTTGGGTGAAAGTTGGGTCTGTCTTTTTTTCTAGTAGCGCCCACTGAATAAATGCATTGATGCGGTCTCATTCCGCCTTACCACGAAGCATAAGCGCAACTACGCTCTCGGGCGTGAACTCCCCGAGTTCCATTTCCAGCACCATCCTCTGTCTTGCGAATCTGCAGCACTTGAAAAACGTGTGCGAGGCGTCTTCGTGGGGAGAGTCTCCGTATTGGCATGCTGGGCTCTGCACCTTTCCCATTCTATGGAGGTAGGCATTAAAATTGCCGTGGCCACTGAGCAACTGGGTCAGATGGTAATTGACCTCACCATGTTGGCGGTCGATCCATTCCTTCAAGTTTGGTGTAAGCCTTGCGGTCCATCATCCTCTATAATAATAATACAATTTACTATTGACACGCAGATATTAATTTAACTTTATGAATGGTTCACGAGGATCGTTCAATTAACTGGACATAATTTTTGAAATTCGTATTCACATTTGGGCCAAATTTATTGCACTCTTCAGAACCTGTACAATAACACTTCTTCATATACCGATTATCTAATTTGTCTAATTTGTAGTGCCCGTGCAGGTCAGTGACCACAAATTGCGTCAAAACGTCCACACAAAAATTCTAAAATCTTGTCCAGATATTGGAACGAACCTTGGAAAAAGTTTCATAATTTATTAACTCTATTTGATAACGGTTATTTTAAATGAAAATATGACAGATGTTGTTATAAAGAATATACCCAATTCAAAGTAACCAAAAAATTATCATCCAATTCCGGTTTCACATTTTCATTTATGATGAGTTTTAAATATGGAATTATGTATAACCTAAGTTTAAAAAATAGTAATATATCGTGAAATTCCATAAACGTTGGATTAATTCTAATAAAGAAATCTGAATACACAGTGCTTTCGTGATTATCACTTAACACAATATCACGCGTTTTATTGCCTCATATTTCGTATTGGATTTGATGGCTTAAAATATCTGATATCGTTTAAACTGTAATATAAATGCACACGCATACACGTGGTGGTTTTTGTGTGTATTTGTTCAAGCTACAGTTTAATGTATCTGATAACGATTGCGTTCCCTAAATGCAACATAACTATCTTTTAATCTCCAGTTTCATTGGGGTCAAAAGTCCGTTCAAATTAAAGTATTGTTTTATAATTTATTTTTTTCAACGTAGGTAACGTAGATTTGTTGATAAATTAATATTTTTAAATCTGTTTGAGATTTATGTTCCTTTATTTATTTGATTTGCTGAATTTATAAAGTTTAGTGGAAACGTATCGATCAGAACTGCAGGATTGTAAAACATAAACAAGCTGTTTAATTCCTTATTATTGCAATGATTAAACATAAACAGCAACAACAGCAGTAAACATAAGCGGCACTGGTTGTTATTACAAATAAAGCATGCAAAAAGGTTTTTCCAACTGGCAAAACACGTTTTGTATAAAGTTATACGAAGGCTTACACGGCCGGTGTCATTTAGATTCAAACTAACTCCGGGCCGTATGGCCGTGGTCCATAGTTTGTGACGAAACCAGACGTTTCGCAAGCACCACTGGCTCCCATCTTCAGTGGAAGAAACGTGTCAACGCTAACGTGGGATGTAGCACGTTAGGACCACAGTACTGTGCTGTTCCGACAAAACCGGACGTTTCGCAAGCACCACTGGCTGCCATCATCAGTGGAAGAAACGTGTCAACGCTAACGTGGGATGTAGCACGTTAGGACCACAGTACTGTGCTGTTCCGACAAGATCGGACGTTTCGCAAGCACCACTGGCTGCCATCTTCAGTAGAAGAAACGTGTCAACGCTAACGTGGGATGTAGCACGTTAGGGCCACAGTACTGTGCTGTTCCGACAAGACCAGACGTTTCGCAAGCACCGCTGGCTGCCATCTTCAGTGGAAGAAACGAGTCAACGCTAAGGTGGGATGTAGCACGTTAGGACCACAGCACTGTGCTGTTCCGACAAAACCGGACGTTTCGCAAGCACCACTGGCTGCCATCTTCAGTAGAAGAAACGAGTCAACGCTAACGTGGGATGTAGCACGTTAGGACCACAGTACTGTGCTGTTCCGACAAAACCGGACGTTTCGCAAGCACCACTGGCTGCCATCTTCAGTAGAAGAAACGTGTCAACGCTAACGTGGGATGTAGCACGTTAGGGCCACAGTATTGTGCTGTTCCGACAAGACCAGACGTTTCGCAAGCACCGCTGGCTGCCATCTTCAGTGGAAGAAACGAGTCAACGCTAACGTGGGATGTAGCACGTTAGGACCACAGCACTGTGCTGTTCCGACAAAACCGGACGTTTCGCAAGCACCACTGGCTGCCATCTTCAGTAGAAGAAACGAGTCAACGCTAACGTGGGATGTAGCACGTTAGGGCCACAGTACTGTGCTGTTCCGACAAGACCAGACGTTTCGCAAGCACCACTGGCTGCCATCTTCAGTAGAAGAAACGTGTCGACGCTAACGTGGGATGTAGCACGTTAGGACCACAGTACTGTGCTGTTCCGACAAAACCGGACGTTCCGCAAGCACCACTGGCTGCCATCTTCAGTGGAAGAAACGAGTCAACGCTAACGTGGGATGTAGCACGTTAGGGCCACAGCACTGTGCTGTTCCGACAAGATCAGACGTTTCGCAAGCACCACTGGCTGTCATCTTCAGTGGAAGAAACGAGACAACGCTAACGTGGGATGTAGCACGTTAGGGCCACAGTACTGTGCTGTTCCGACAAGACCAGACGTTTCGCAAGCACCACTGGCTGCCATCTTCAGTAGAAGAAACGTGTCGACGCTAACGTGGGATGTAGCACGTTAGGACCACAATAGTGTACTACCTGTACAGTATTGTACAGTACAGGTGTGACGATTTAAATTGTAACAATAATCAAAAAAATAAAAAATTTTAAATATTAAAGTTGCGAGCCATTAATCCATTTAAATCTCACTATAATAACATAAAAACCTTTATGTACTCAGTATGAGAGGAAGAAGTAATTAATAAGCCCAAAGATACTGTAATAAAAAAAGCATATTGTAAATAGTTATTATTGTCGTATTTAACCCTTTGCTGTTATCAGGCGGTGACCTGTTAATTCCGGACTCGACATGTCTTCCGAGTCGTCTGTAATTTAGAATAAGATAAAAAAACATAAGGTTAATAATTAAAAAAAATCTGAAGACACAGATAGTCGCTAAAACAACTTATTTAAATTATGTATATTTATTTAGGGATAGTTTGTATAAATAAAAATGTTTACTTAAAGAGAGACAGGGACTATATTCTCGCGCAGTAATTGCCCCTCTACCATTTGTTAGGTACCAGTCGAAGGGAGCAGAAATTCGCTCTCTCGCTATGTTGACTTCATGCAGTACAGACGTACGAGCTAAAGCTCTTACACTGTGTTGCCGATACTTTTGTTTTACTTTAATGTTGTATACAAGAAATTGCTGCTGAAAGCATATGTTATGTATTAATCAGTTTAGTTATGTAAAAAACAAGAGACTTAAAGTGTAACACGAAATGTAAAAATGGTGTAAAACAAGATGACTGCTAACTTCAAGAACTAACAACACGTTCAACATCATACCTGGAGATGTGAACTACCAGAACTTACAAACTCCAGTACACCCGAGAGAATATGCAGATCAGGACATCCGAGAATCTACAAGTATCATCGTAGAAGGTTCAATCTACCCTGCGGACTTTTGAGCCCTTTAATGACGAAGACCAGACAGAGATGATGACGGCGCTATTAAGGATTCCCAAGACGGACACCCCAGGACGAGGTTTCTACATACCAATTTAAAGGTGACTCGATAGCGTGTCTATCGAGGGTTACTAATATTTGTTACACAACACACCTTAAAAGAGACTTTTCAGAGACTATTAACTTTGTAAAGATTAAAAGATTAAATCTAAGAATTTTAATGTAACTATTCAAACATCATACGTTGTAACAGTTTATATGTAAATGTATCGTAGTATAATTCAAGTAATAATACCATTCTTCAAATGGAATAATAATGAAAGAAAAAACAAAAGGTCTTGCAAGCAAATATCATGAATTGAGTATAACTAAAAGTTTTAATGACTAAATACCGAAGGTTACCCGGATCCGAGGTATAGCTAAATAGAATCAATTTTGATCCCAAAGTTTAAAGAAAACATTCAAATAATTTGATTTAATTAGTAATGACATGGGATCTGTCAGTAAATGTTTTTAAATGTTAAATAAAGAGAAATCGTCTTGTTACACACATATAATGAGTGCGTAAATCAATAAAATACCTTCCCTTGTTTCCTTACTCAGTTGGTAAGTAAATTTGTTAAGTTAATTATTTGTGGATACATTTCGTTACAACGTAGGCAGCCCATCTAATTGACGGAGCTTAATTATGATGGGTTCCCTGGATTTGTAACGCGGCGATACGTTACACAGGCTTTTGTCGGCGGCGAGTGCGTACTTCCCTCGCTTTCATATGGAGTCCGTCTGGATTCAGAAGCATGCTGCGATCGCTATGAATCGAGAGCCTGTCTTTAAGTACTTTATGGCAAGGAACGTTACGAGCCTCTCATACACCTTCTTTTCTCTGATTGGCTGATGGTAGAGTTATTACCATATCGTGACACTTAGAAAATTTATAAGTAGAAGTGGTGTTCACGGGACATCTCCAGCGTTAACCACAGTACTGTGGTCCTAACGTATATCATTCCACGTTAGCGTTGACTCGTTTCTTCCACTGAAGATAGCAGCCAGTGGTGCCGCCGAAACATCTGGTCATGTCGGAACAGCACATTACTGTGGTCCTAAAGTACTACATCCACGTTAGCGTTGACTCGCTTCTTCCACTGAAGATGGTAGTCAGTGACCCCGCCGAAATGTATGGTTTTGTCGGAAACCTTGGACCACGGCCAAACAGCCCGGAGTTAGTTTATATCTACACGTTTTATATGCTTTCACTCTTGGGCACATTACTGGTGTAATTTTTGTTATAGATAACTCTTTTTTTTCTGTTTAAAATTCTGGATAAACTACTGCACTAAACTGTCATAGTCTGTCTTTTCTGTTGTATAAATTTGTGTTGTAAGCTTTAGTTTTTCTATAAATTAGCTCAATGATCAGAATAATTAACTTTTCATTTGTTAATACTTTTGTATAAGCTACATACTTTTGGAAAACCTAGTTACAAAAGTGCATAACTATTCATAACGTTTTTGTCTATTTCTTGTTTATACATTTCTCTATTAAGAGAAACTGTAGCAAAAAATGAATTACTAGAAATTATTGGTTAATATCTTAATTTTCTAACGTAAGTAGGTTACAATAATTAGACCTTACCTTTTTTTATTTAGCTGCTTTATTATTAATCTGCTTCAACATTTACAAAGATACCCATAAAACCAGAGTTACGTGTAATACTTAGATTAGTTAACCTAAATCCTTTTCTAAATTCTTTTCATTTTATTTCCTAGTTATGGTGCTACTGCCCACTCAGGGCCTTGCCCTCTACAGTCCATGCTCCCGTTTGCCTTTATGCATAGCCGCTGTCTTCCAACTGTGAAATTTTATAACATTTTTTGCATCCTTATCAGATTTCTCTTGCCATCTCTTGTTTCGAATCTTCCAACAGTTCTACGACCTTCTATTTTGGATTCACACATCCCTTCCGTAGTCTTTACTCTTCCGGTCTGGTGACATGATCCGTCCGTTGGCGTATTTTGTAACCTGACAAAATTGTTATATTTGATACGAGAGGGGTGATATCTGTAGTGCCTAAATAACTCATGACGGTACCTAGGGATAGACATTCCGTTCTCCTGTTTCGAGGCAAACGTTCTTAGTAATTTTATTTCAAAACCATGGATGAAATTTTCCACATAAATGTATAACAGATTCAAACTGCATTTGTTAGGCTCCTGACTTACTAAGATTTTAAAATATAAATTGGAATTCAGCGACCGCATGGCAAGAGAAAATCCTTTTGTTTACCGTAACAAAAGAACAGCAGACATTTTTTCAACAAATGTCACCGCAGGCCTAGATTATCCAGACTCAGAATCCAATTATATTTTTAACTATTTTAATGGGTTTTAATGAATGAGCGAAGTGATCTCAGTATTGAGTCGTCCGTCCGGAATTTGCCTATCTACTCGACTGTCTTTTTGGAGCACGTCTCTTGATAACTTATGAATACAACAACCGATTTAAGTAAAACTTGGCATAAGTGTCCACATGTTTATTCTACAGAACCATACTGTTTTTGAGATTAATCACCCCAAAAATAAAGGGACCGGGAGGGGGGGGGGGGCAAAAATGTGAGGCGTCAAACTTTCGAATAAATCACAGAAGCCCATGTTGGGTATCAAGTAAAGCGACTTCTTACCACAAAGTTCTTACAGTGCTAATTTTTAAAAATTTCGAAATTTTTTGAGATCAAGGCTAAACAGCGGGTGAAACTTTTTTTAAAATTCCAAAAATTTATTTGATGTATCAAATTTGGAGCATTGTAACTAACATCTGAATGTAGTGCTACATTAGTTTTAAACTTTTTAAAACTATAGGACCCCAAAAGAGATAAAAATTTGAAAAACATTGTGAACTCCAACAGGGTGTCAGACTAAAAGGAACTGTAACCCAAATCTGAATGTTTCAAATTTTTTGTGTTACTTTATGATTGTGTTCTCTACAGTTGTTAAATTACTAAAGAAATAAAAGAGAAATCGGAATATTTGTAATTTTTCCATAATAGAAAAATGATCTAATGTCAAAATTTCTGTAATATTAAATGTTCTTCCTTCATAATATTGAGCTAGTTCTACAGCTCGGGGAGCATTATAATTTATTTAGTCAAAATCTAAGATCTGCAGTATTTTCCATAGCAGCAAAATGAGCCTTTATACATATCAGTGTAAAATTCTGGGCTAGTATAACACCTTCCCTGTTTTTGAGTGTATCAGAGCCGGTCAAGCCTATAATCTACTTCTTACTGGAAAAAAAACTGTTTAACTATTATTTTGTGGACCCTGATTTCTCCAACATACTTATAACCTTATTTCCGTTATTCATGTGTATAAATGTTCTTGCAAATTTATTAAGCTCTCTTAGTAACCTGTTAAGCTTTATACTTCTTTTAATTGTACGAAAGAAAGTATTCATTATTGTCTTGGACGAACTGCATAGTATTTTGTGAAAGCTTGCTTGCTGATTCCACTTCCTCAACTGATCTGACAGTTGAACTAGATAAGAGCCGTCGTATTGTGCTCTTTAAACTGAACGGACGACAATAAATGGAGCACACATATGGTCCGATTGTAAGCCACAATGCAGTGGTCAGAGAGACTCAGCGCTAAATTACCACTTTGACAATCCGCTTAATGCCAGCTGTCAGTACAGGTAGAGAGCAGTTACCTTGGCAACGTTATTTATTTTCATTCCGTCTTTTTGCAAATTAATTAAACCATGATGTACAGCCGTAAACTACTAAAACAGAGGATTGAGTGTTAGTTGCCAGTGAGAGATATGAACTATCACACAAGGATTTTATTTTATTGCAATAAACGGAAATTTTCAATTAAATTTAAAATTAAATTAGTAGCATAGTTGTTTTACCCCTTTCTCTGCCCCATACTGTTTTTCATCACAGCAATTAATGTACGAGCAGTGTTCAAAAATATCGGTATGGAGAACCATACATGACTTCCATATTCTAAGACTTATATTTAAAATCATTTTCGAAATTAAATATTACCATAGAAACTACTTCTTTCTACTTACTGCTTCAGCCTTAACCACAGTACTGTGGTCTCTAACGTATACCACCTCACGTTATCGCACTCGATTTTCACTGATGATGGAAGTCGATGGCATTGCCGAAACGTCTGGTTTTGTAGAAAACATTGGACTACGGCCAAATATCCTGGGAAGGTATTTTAACAAAAACTACTTCTTTGTTGCCGATAACGTTGTACATATATATATATATATATATATATATATAAAATGTGCATAAAATTAATGGCTTGTGTAAGTTAATGATTGATCTCCATTAAGTAGTGCTCAAGTTTCCAAAGTTTTAATATTATGATGTCCGTAATTAAAACATCAGAGCAGGTTTAGTGTGAATGAGGGTACACTGTGGACAAAAATTTTCAACATTTCCTATTGAGCGTTGCTTTGAGCGTTGTAACAGAATCAAATAATTTTTTGCATACAGTCCTAATTTGTAGAGTACTCAGGACCAATTGTTTTTGGTGAAGATCGGTTGAGGGAAAGGTGTAGTTTACCAACAACGGTTTTTTTATCAAGGGTAATTTTTTTTTCTATGGCAAACGATAACAGCCGCAAATTCAAACAGAATCAAATAATGTTTTTCATACAGCCTTAATTGTAGAGTTCTCAAGAGCTATTGTTTTTGGTGAAGATCGATTAAGGGGAAGGGATAGTTTACCTGCAACGTTTTATGTCTTAACAAGGGTATTTTCTATGGCAAACGATAACTGCCGCAAATTCAAACATAATCAAATAATGTTTTGCATGCAACTCTGAATTATAAAGTTCTCAAGATCTATTCTTTTTGGTGAAGATCGGTTAAGGGAAAGGGGTAGTTTACCTGTAACGTTTTTTGTTTTAACAAGGGTATTTTCTATGGCAAACGATAACGATAACAGCCGCAAATTCACACAGAATCAAATAATGTTTTGCATACAGCCCTGAATTGTAGAGTTCTCAAGACCTATTGTTTTTGTTGAAGATCGGTTTAGGCAAGGGGTAGTTTACCTGCAGCGTTTTATGTTTTAACATGGGTAATTTTTTCAATGACGAATGATAACTGCCGTAAATGCATTCAGAATCAAATAATGTTTTGCATACCTTCCTGAGCTATAGAAATCTCAATGTATGTTGATTTGGTGAAGATCAGTTAAGGGTAAGGGGTAGTTTACCTGCAACGTTTTATGTTGTAACAAGGATATTTTCTATGACAAACGATAACAGCCGCAAATTCGAACAGAATAAAATAATGTTTTGCATACGTTCCTCAATTGTAAAAGACTGAAGGTCTGTTGATTTTGGTGAAGATCAGTTAAAGAAAAGGGGTAGTTTACCTGCAACATTTTATGTTGTAACAAGAGAAATTTTTTCATGACGAACGATAACTGCCGTAAATTCAAACAGAATCAAATAAATATTTGCATACGTCCCTAAATTGTAGATAACTCAAGGTCTGTTGATTTTGGTGAAGATCGGTTAAGGGAAATGGGTAGTGTACCTACAACATTTTATGTTGTAACAAGAGAAATGTTTTCGGGAATAGAAGATCTTAATAATCCACTGTAGAAACGTAAATGAAATATCTATAAATGAAGAGGCTAGTTGAACGGGGTGGGGGTAATTTTCTATAAATGAAAATTATAGTTGAAGGGGGAGGCGATAATTTTTATATGTGTACTACGTTATCGGCAACAAAGTAGTAGTTTGTTGTTAAAATTCCTTCCCCGGCTGTTTGGCCGTAGTCCAATGTTTTCTGCAAAACCAGACGTTTCGGCAGTGCCGTCGACTGCCATCATGAGTGAAAATCGAGTGCGATAACGTGTAGTGGTATACGTTAGTGACCACAGTACTGTGGTTAAGGCTGAAGCAATAAGTGGAAAAAAGTAGTTTCTATGGAATTATTTCAATTCGAAAATGATTTTAAATCTAATTCTTAGAACATGGAAGTCATGTAGCCTATTGTTCTCCATACCGATATTTTCAATGGTAATGCGTATTATGTACGTATTATGCATATTTTGCGTACTATGTACGCAGTTGTTGACCAATTTCGAAACGGGTCGTGTCTTCCTGGTCGCCAGTCAAAAAAGGCAGTAAAATTTTGAATATATCGATATTAAAATTTTTCGATCAAAATTTAGTTTTACGATCTTTTATGGATGAGCATTCGCTCAGAAAGTCTTACCAGTTAAACGATGATTTACAATTACCACAGCACGAGCACTCTTCCCATGATCTTCGACATCGCTTTGATCTGCACTAACCATTCTTTTGCAAAACTTTAAAATCTCAAAATAATCGTTCGGCTCATGCAGGCCTCCACGTATGCTTTATTCAACAACCAGAATGCCTCTCTAAAGCTTGTAACCTAGCAACACTCAACACCTAGCTTTTAACCTAAATTTCATACACACACGTTGTTCTTTGAGGTCTTTCTTAATTAATTTGTTACTAATCCGACGGCCAGCGTGCGCACGTTCCCACTCGATCTGATATACCTCAAAGACTAATGCTGATAACGGAAGAGAATACATAATAGTTTGTTGTCAAAAGCTATCTCTAGACGCGCTCAAAGTCGCAGCGCGCTGTTTGTACGGGTTGACGTGTCATTCAAAATGTTCGGTCTTTTTTTGATCACGCCTCGAATATTTATTGTCAGTTGGATTTTTTTCTGACTTTTACAGTTCATTAGGAAAAGACTGTTACTACGAAAATCAAAACTATCGTCACCACACTCACAATCGTTAACTTTCCAAACCACGTCTTGGTGAATTCTCGGTTAAGTATACGTTAACAATTAACCATGGTCATTCCTTCAATATACAGAAGCTGTTACCATGGTTTCTTCGCTTTTTGCCACCAGTACCAGGTCATTTGGATATTAATGGTGTACTATTATGATGTATTATGCACCTAAACTTCCTCCTATCACGAAGTCACGGACTCAATTCACTCCTACGCTTGCCGTTCTCCGTAGAGATTAAATACTGTACGAGATATGCAGCATTCAATTATTTTTTACATGTTCAAATAATTTCTGATATTATTCTTCCTTTTTAATCCCGTAGCAAATTTCCTGTCACTGGTTGTAAAAAAATCGTAAATTTCATTCCTGCGCTGTACGTAAGGTTACAATCGCTCGTCCTCACAACAGTAGCAAACATTTAGAACCGCCATTACTCTACAATATTTCAAGAACCTATTGCTTACAATATTTCTTTTATGGTTCTTATAATTGTACTACAAATATTTTTAATCCTGGATTATTTTGTTTTCTAAATAATATTTTAAATTATAATTCTCCTCAAATATTAAATAATGAAAGACTTTTACTAGTTTCACAGATAAATAATTAAAACCATTTTCCTCTTATCAGTTGTTAACAGCAGGAAACAACTATTTTAGTTTTGTCATACATGCATGTGCGAGTCTTCTGCAGTTATCATACACACCAGACGCTTCTGTTGTCCAATCAAAACGTCGGAATCCTCTTTTCTCCGCCTCATTGTGTGTATCCTTACCCCATGCAATTTAAAAGTCATATAGATGGAATCCAGTTCAACAACTTTTGGGCCAACGGTCATCGAATATCCGTTTCACGTCGCCTTAAAATAAGAGGAGGTGTTCTGTATTTATGGTACCCCTTAACGGTTCATTTACTTGCCTAAAATTTTACCTAAAAACGCTTAACTTTTTTTCTTTATAATGTATGTATTCCATCTTGTTATTGTACTGTACCTTGTATTATTGTAAACGTAATGCTAAATACATACTAACCTTTATATGATTATTAAAATGCTGACATTTTTAACTGCTTGGGTTCCGGTTAACGTAAAAAAATTCTATAATTTATGAATAAATCTATTTGTAAAAATAGTGTCTTGAAAAATACGGAAAATAAACTAACAGAGCCGCAATCTTAAACAAGCAGAAACCGGAACAATACACGTGGTCTGGTTCCGTGACATAATATTGGTGCTCCATATTATACGTATAAAACGAAGAAGAAGAATAACTATAAATACAGCACGTTCTAACGGCAAAGAATGGAATCACCAGTATACGTAACCATGTCGGAATATCTCGTCAGAAAACAAAATAACTGGGAAAATCCTAGCGACGTATTATCTCGTACCGGCACTTTTTTTGAACAAATCGACTGACGTATTATCTCGTCACAAACCATTAAGAGGACAAATATCATTAAATTACCGGGTATCCATTAATTGTTTTTTTCATCAGTGTAGTAGACTTTATAAAGCAACACCGTAACATTATAACAGGGAGTTTGAATAAGCAGTTGATAGGTTAAAATCGTTCAATTTAAATACACATTTAGGATCTCTCATTCCCAGTTCTAATTTTGTGGTACAAGTAAAAAATATACAGCTCACTAAACTGCCACGCCGACGCAATTGCAATGTCAAAATTGATTTTATACTGGTTCTATCAACTACTTTAATCCTACTATTTAAACCTTATATAAGCTTTTAATTACGTTCATTAAGAATAAATGTATCCGTTTTTGGTCAGTATATAGACTACGCTTTTAATTACGTTCATTATCAATAAATGTATCCGTTTTGGGCAGTATGTCAGCTTTTAATTACGTTCATTAAAGATAAATGCATCCGTTTTGGGGCAGTATATAAGTTTTAATTACTAAAATATATAATTAAATCACTATCGACTCGGAACACAATGTTTTTTATGGGTAAAAACGTAACAGTTTTATCTTATATCCTGAACCAGGTTTTCGCTTATTAAAAGCTTCGTCAGAGACTGCCACTGGGAGCACTGTCCGTCTTGTTCTTGGCGACGGTATCGACTCCTTAAGGATCGATGTTGTGTTTGTGGGGTGTGATATGTTCGAATAATGCGTGTGATTTGAATTGTGTCTGTTCGTTTAGGATGTCGTTTTTATGTGTTTTCGTGTGTTTGTATATTTCCGATTGTTCAAGAGTGTCTAGTTTTCGGCCTTTTTGTGTGAACGTGTAGAATATCCATGTTATTGTCGATGGTTTTGTATGCGTGGTTTGCTTCAATGAGTGGTTTGCTTCAATGAGTGGTTTGCAAAGGTGGATTCGGTAGTGGAGTGTAGTGCCTTTGTGTGTTCAATGTATCTTTGTTTGAAGCTACGTCCTGTCTGGCCTATGTAGAATTTATTGCAATCTGAGCAATTTAGTTTGTATACACCAGGTTAGTTTTGTATTCCATTCTGTATCCTCCTTTTTCGAATTTGTTGGCTATTTTTTCAGTGTGATTATTGATGTATGTTAGTGTTATGAATTTGTTTTTTTCTGTTTTGTGTAGGAGTTTATTGACTATTGTTCTGTTGTATCCGTTGGATTTTGCTAGATATTTATCGTGTTTAGTTCGTCTTTGGAATCTTTTTCGTATAGTGGGATGTTGTTAAGTCTATGTATCATAGTTCTTAAGGCAGCTAGTTTGTGTTATATTGGGTGATTGGAGGAGTTGTGTATTAGTGTATCAGTTGTTGTCGGTTTTCTGTATATACTGAATTTGTGCCTGTGCAAATTTTGTGATGGAGAGGTCTAGGACGTTTATGCTAAACTATTGTTGTGTTCGTATTCGGCAGTGAAGGTTATGCTTTTGTGTATTTTGTTTATGTGGGTTAGTAAATTTCTTTTTACATTGTCTTTGGTTTTCCCTGTATAGTTTTAAGATGTCGTCAACGTATCTATGCCAATATGGTATTTTATGTGAGTGTCTATCATTGTTGTCTTTTAATTACGTTCATTAAGAATAAATGTATCCGTTTTGGGGGGAAAACTGAATTCGTTTGGAGAAAAATCAAGTCTTCATGGTTTTTAATGTATACCAAGTGTTTCACGTTTTATAGTTTACGGGTCTTCTTTTAGCCACATGAAACGTGAATTTGATACAGTATGATGTAAACGTTCAGGGAGACACCATGTGCGGCTTAAGTTATGGTACTTTGTCAATACACGTCTTGTGTAATGTCTTTTGCAATGACTAAAGTAGTTTCTGACTTCCAATTTATTCTGTGCACAGCTGTTGCATCACCAAGTTGCTAAGACAACGAGTAACATAAATATTTATGTTTCCACTGCGCGTCTGGTGCTTCGTTACCCGCCACAAACGTGGAAAATAAATCGGAAAATTTCTACCGGCTATTTGTTTGTGTCGGCGCGGCGGGACGTCTTGCATACACATACGGTATTGTAACTATGTCAGTAGGTCAAGAATAACGAACGTTACCGCGTCAGCTGATTTATTGCGCTGGTGGTTCTTGTTGTTTGGTTTTCTCTCTTACTAACCCAACTTGCTTGATTTGTAACTCAAAACTGGCATCTGCACATTCTCACATATCATATGTACTCAACGCAAGTGAACTCCAAGCAAAGTTTACTAAGAGTTTTGATCAATTATAAAAACAAAGTAATCAGTATACAGGCTAAGCCAAAAGTAGGTAATTACTTCCTTTTTTTGTATAATTATTGTAAGTAATGGCAAGAAAGTTGAGTAAACAACAAAAAACGGGGATTTTGATGAAGGAGTATTCAAAAACTCCTAATAGCATAAGATTCTTATGACCTGGAATTTATGTTCACCCGACTGTACAAGACATATGAAACGTGGGGATTGAACGTTAATGTAAATGAGACAGAATATCTAGTCGTTAATTCCGATGCCAGATTTAAAGTATGATTAAAGACAGTACGTCAATTAATTGATGGGGTCGATGAATTTAAATATTTAGGGGCACTAATAACACGGGAAGGCCTAGGAAAACCTGAAATGAAAAAACGAGAGTAGAACAGAGCAGGAAAGGTTTAGGAAGCTTTAACTCTATTTGGTGGGACGAACCTATTTCGAGAGCCACAAAGATTCATATAGGAAAAGTTTTTGTTGAATCAGTTCTGTCTTACGGCTGTGAGATATGGACGTTCAGCACGGAAATTATACTACAATTGAATGCCGTGGAAATGTATTATCTTCGTAGAAGTGCCAGATTCTCAAGAAGGGAGAAAATAACCAGCAAGGAGATCAGAAGAAGGAAGGATTCAGAAGACACAATAATTAACAGAGTAGAACGAAGATGTCTTAAGTGGTTCGGTCACTTACTCCGAATGGATGAACAGAGATGGCCGAGGAAAATATTTCAGTGGAGGCCCCCAGGCAGAGGAGAAAGGGGCAGACCTAGACTGTCCTGGTATGAAAACATGAGGAAGGCCATGGAACATCATAACTTGGCAGAAGAAGATGTACAGGACAGAAATAAATGGCGGTTTGGTGTGGGTATGCGGCAATAGCCGATGAAAATCCCTTTGAGAAAGAGTATTGAAAAACTGAAAATGCCAATCAGGTACGCATTAAGAGTTAACACTGAGAACTGACTTTGCCCGTTCAATAATGCACATGAGCACACGCAAACACAAAACGTTTGAAATTTATTTATTCTATCTTTATATGTTTATTATTTCATAAAAATAATAATATTCCAAATTATTCAAAAACAAAAATACTAAAATTACGTTTAATAGTAATAAAACAGATTTTGCCATAATAAAACCTAAAACAATTAATTTAGGTTTTAAATATAGTATAAAATTGATTGTCTTGACAGTAATAAATTTTATTCAGGCTAGACTAAAAAACGTTTTGAAAGAAAGATTTATTCAACACCGAAACTCTTATTTAAAGCCAGAAATTTATAAATAAAATTTAGTTACACATTCAATTAAAAATAATCATACATTCTTCAATTTAATTAACATTACTTTATTAAAATATATTTTCACAAGTCCAAAAAATGAACACTTGGAAAAGTTTGAAAATATTTTAACATAAAATAAATTTAAAATGTAATAAAAATTTTTAACATATAAAATCCAAATGAATACACAAACAATATGATTTTCAAAATATTGATTTTATAAAATAATAAATTCGTGTATAAAGATTATATTTTCTGTTCATTTATATAACATAAAATTATATACATATAAAACATATATTTCATACAGCCTATATAAACTAATTGTTAATAAAAATTGATTTCAAATTTCATTAATCATTTTTGTAAATTTCTGAACGTAAAATTTAAAAATACTGTTAAAACTGTGTAAATTAAACACAAAAGATATATATTCTTCTAAAAAAAGTATTTATTTATTTATTATTTTATATATATATTTTGTTATTATATATATATATATATATATATATATATGTATCAATGTATGTAGTAATAATTATCTAAGAATTCCAAACTACAGTAATATTGAGACTTTACTGTTACAAAACATAGTGAAGAGAAATTATGAATCGTTCAATATAACTTATTGTAACAAATAATAAGGTCCATGTTTCACCGCATGTTCTTTAGGAATACAGCGTTCACGAATACCACATTCCATAATTTACTCAATATAAAATTGATGAAGAGGAGTCTATATCGTATTAAATCCTGCACGCTGATAGGGTATTCTGCGGTAAGGAGATTGCAAACACGAAGTTATGGGCTGTATTTCCCTTGGGCTGCGCTTCCTCTTCCTCCCAAAGCTTTGTCGTGTCATCCAATATCTTGGGGCGAATACTTTTAGTATCGGTACGAAGAGGAGCCAATGCTAAATTATTTCACTTATATAAAATACGAAATCGGGCTCAATACGCTTGGGAATTGCAAATTATTAGGCCAACGTGAACAGCCAGCTTTCCGGATGGTACGGTTATAGCGTTGCATAGCAATCTGACATCTTCTTAGAAAAGTTTAATTAAGTGGAAAAAGTCAATAAATCAATAAAGAAAATTACAAGAGGATCTGTAGAATTGAAGGGCTTAAACCAAGTGTTTTCTATATCACAAACTGTCTTTAAGGTATACAAGGCGAGCCATGAGTCGCTGAGGACTAGACGTTCTTTTCAGCTGTTTTAGTTGTTCAGTGGCCGGGAATCAATAAACTATAAAAGATGTTATGAGATTGAGTCACAGTTAACTAGACACAGCTTTCAAACGTTTTATCTCGAAGTTTCGAAAAAAATTATTATCATTATTAGAACCTGTATTCAGCCAATACAGAAACAATTAATAAGCCTACGTTTAAATTTATGGTTCTTGTATCACTCTGTGTCAATATAAAGAATAAATAACCAATCACACACACACACACACACAGGCCTATATATATATATATATATATATAATTCATATTGTTACGACGGTCTAATTGATCGTCGTATGGTACAGTGGAAACAAAATACAAGACACCAAGGTATTTATGTAATCACTAGCTTTAATTAACACAGTTAACAGTTTGTAATCAACTTGTAAAATAATCCGAGCAAAGGTTGTCCACACGCAATAATAATGTAAACTATTAGAGTCCCGCACAATTAAAAGACAATAACACTTCGCCACGGTACTTCGTACCTCACTTGAATAAATCGCAACTTTAACTGAAAGTAAGCGGCAGCTGTCGTTGTTTAAATAGATAGCACAAGTGTTCCAGAATAATCCATAATACGCGCCGACACTACTTGAAACACTAGAGCGTAATTGATTGCGGCCTTGAACACAGTGCGTGCCGGTGAAGTCTGGAATAGTCTCGCATGTTGACGCATGTTAAGTGTCACGTAATTGTCTTTCTTATCAAAGTAGCAATACGTACGCACACAAACGTTACAGCTGGGCTCTACTGGAATGGCCGATAAACGTGTAGAACGCTCTGTAATTGCGTAAGAATATATTAATAATATATAATTATATTATTCCATACATATCTGATACTCATTATGTTTTTATTAGTTATTTGTTTATTTCTTCTATACACATCCTGATGCTGCCAACAAGTTTTGTCAAAACGTCAACTCAAATAATTCTAATTCCTGTGTTGTTTATGGCTCATCCTCTTCGTGACAGATAATGACAAACACGTACGCCGAATATTTCAGCGAAAGGTGTTAAGAAAGATACACGGACCAATAAGAACTGCTAATGGCACATGGAGGATTCGGATGAATCATGAAGTTGACCATATTATATAGGAACAGCTGGCTTAACGAGATATATTAAATTACAACGTATCGCATGGGCTAGAGATTTTGCGCGGCTGGATGAGAGTAAAATTGTAAATACGACTTTTGATAGGAAACCCTTGCAGAAAAGAATGAAACAAGAGAGATGAAGCGATGAAGTGGAGAAAGATCTGAATAAAATTTGAGTATGAAACTAGAGAGGAATGTGCAAGGGAAGAACAGAATGGAAGAGGATTGTTGAGGTTCCAGATATTGTCGGACGATTTACACAGTGCGTTTCAAGTGGGGTATTAGTAAAAAGTGATTATAGTGCTGAATTCTTTGTAGTTGACATTATTATTTGTGTGGATAGATTAACTTGAGTTGTTGTACGAGAATAATCTTGTTGAATAACTTAATGATTACAAACTCTTGACTGTGATAATTGAAGCTGGTTTTTAGTGACTTTATTGGTGTCTTGTATTTTGTTTTTCACTGTACCATACGACGATCACTAGACCGTCGTAACAATATATTACATTATATTTATAACTTCCTAACTCGTATTGTTATTTGATAACGCTAACTTATTGTTTGTTTGTTGATAGAACGTTGAAGACCACGTGATCACGTTGTCGCTGCTGTCGTCAATGACGCTGGTGCTGCTGTTCGCGTTCGTAGCCACGCAGTTTCCGTCGCTATTCCGCGGTGACGTCATCTCCCTCGTCGTGTCTCTGATCACGTGTTCCGTGCTCGGTACGGGCATCATACTGCTGGGCGGCACGTCTGTACCGCTGCCTCTGTTCGCGCTCATCATTGCCACGCACACCATGCTGCCCGTCTCCAGACTCGTGTCCGTCCTGCTGGCCGTCGTACTCACGCTCGGCTACGTCGCCAAGGACGTTCTGCTCTACGGCGACGACTACACCGGCGACTCCATCGACTACGCCTACTGTACACAGGTAAGTACAGTACACTGTGTAGCCTTGAGTGCGTATGCACATTCTTTTCATTGTTCCACCAATTTATTACATTTTTTTTTTATTTTGTGAAAACGTATAACGTTGGTATTGTACAACTTGTATAAAAAATTTTTTCAATTAATATTGATCAAGGAAAAACAAAGCTATGGGAATAAGCAATCAACGAGCGGAAGTTAGCGTTATACTTGGGATATAAATATTGAACAAGTAGTTTCTGTTAAAGTCGTTGTTCCTGCACACAGTACTGTGTCAAAGATACTGTGGGAACTGGTGCACATCTTGCCAGATAACCTTTCAATCGTGCAACACCGAAGATAACATCCAGTGGTAGAACCAAAACGTCTGTTGTTATAAACAGAATTAGACCACGGCCTAATAGCCCGGACTACTTTCACAGACTTGACGCCGGTCTTGAGAGCGTAAGACATCAGTAGAGTCCTATAAATATTTTGCAAGTACGACTAACAGCATAGATGTCTTACATGATGATCTGAACAAAGTAAATAAAGCATATTTACTGTATGGGACAGAGAACTAAATAATGACGGAAAGGCAGCAGGAAAGATTGCAAGTGGCAGATATTAGGTACTTGGAAGTGAACGATAGGTAAGAACAGTGGAAAGGAGAAGAAATATAGAAATAGGTAAGGAGTTACTAGGAAACTCATTGAAACAATCTTTAGAAACCAATCAAATTAATGCGATGAGGCCACATTTACGGAGAGACTGTAGTCAAATTTACCAAATATATTTTTGTTAGTGTTTTAATGTTGTTATTGTTTATTGTTTTTTTGAACAATGTGATATACAATATGTGTATATATTACTTAAATTTTAGAAATTACAGACGATTTCCTTTAAGGTGACGTATTGAATTTTATGAGTTTTTTCAGTTTCAATAAAAATTTCAAATATATATTTTTTCCTTTATATATTATTGCAGTATTGCACGAAAGAATGCTTAATTATACTGTAATTCTAGCTTTAAGGCCGACATTTAGGGTCTGCATCTAATATTCGTTTGGCGGCTCAGTAGACCAGTGAGTATGACACCTGGCTAGAGGCCCGCACCATAAAATCAAGTTGCGTTTTTCAGCCCCCAAGTCGACTCAGCCTGTTGAAAATGAGTACCTGGGATAACATCCTGGGGATAATAATGGGTGGTTGAAGCGTAGTGCTGGCCACTCTGCCTTCCTTGTATGCCGTACGGCTCGCACAAGGCAGCCTACCCTGCCTGACTCCTAAGCTGCTTCGGTGGTACACATGGGAGCCATTATTTTTATTATTATCTAATAATCTTTAAATATGTACGTAACTGATAACAACACATGATATTTTTTGCTAACATAACTGGCCCAGATTTTGAAATGAGTATTTAGAAACATTTATTGTGTCAATTATTAAACGTACCGGATTTTTTGTTACGAATAAAATTCTTCATGAGTTGATGCTTCACAGAGTCTTAAAATGTTCTTGATATTGTGTGTGTTTCTTTTGCCCGCGGTGCCTTTAATTTAAACAAACTTTCGATTAAACATTGAATTATTAATTCGGATTTGATATAAAATATCCATTAGTTGATTCTTGGCAAGTGTGTTTATAATGGTTTTCAGATTTTGAATCCCATTTTAGGCCTTGGTGTCTTAAATTTTTGAATTTCCAAAATTGAACACTAAATTCTAATGTAGGTTACGCTTTAATTTTGCGAATCTTTCATACATTTTTGTGATTTTATTAAAATCTAAATCCGATTTTTGAGCTATGGCGTCCTGAATTTATTAATTTATAAAACTGATCAGTATATCCAGATTTTCGTTGAAACTCTTTTCAATTTGATTTGAGACGTAATTTTGCGATTTTGTTCTTAATCCTTTACATTTTTGCCTCCCGCTTCCTTATATTGTATACGTGGGATAAATCTCAAAAACTATAGAGATCTGTGGGGGTACAAATATTGACGCGCATGTCAAGTCTTACGAAAATCGGTTGACGCATTGAAAAGTTATCGTGGCACATACCCCAAACAGATAGACATACAGACAGACAGAAAAATGCCAAACGGTCGAGTTAAAACTGAGAACTCGCTTCACAAGTTCAATTACACCTGAGTTGTATTAGTCTTTGAATAATGTACTTTAAACTTTTAATATTTTTATTTTTATAGTGTGGTATGTTTGTATTATAATATTATAATTTTGAATTATATTTTTATTGTATCCATTTATCGGTACTGGTAAGAAGAAGAAGAAGAAGAAGAAGAAGAAGAAGAAGAAGAAGAAGAAGAAGAAGAAGAAGAAGAAGAAGAAGAAAGGTTTTATAACAGTATAAACTCTTGAAATTGTGTTTGAGAAATGTTTCTATTATACAAACATATAATAGAACATAGTCTTGAAGGACTACGGAAAGTAGAACAGTTTGTAATAAGTAACAACAGAGACAAACACACACATTGAAGGTTACGTCAATCCAGCACCGACTTTTGCTTTGCGGGTTACAAAGCAATCACGTCACTCCAGACAAAGAAGTGTGGCGT
Source organism: Magicicada septendecula (assembly GCA_034769895.1). Taxonomy (NCBI): domain Eukaryota; kingdom Metazoa; phylum Arthropoda; class Insecta; order Hemiptera; family Cicadidae; genus Magicicada; species Magicicada septendecula. The sequence continues at coordinate 840,089,169 of CM068368.1, forward strand.
CGCAGACCTAAAGGGCAGAAAATACGTGACTACGACGACACAATATAAAGTAAAAATCGCGCGTCACTGAGGAGGAGGTAGGGTGTGAAAACCAACTGACAAATGTTGACAGCGCGCACACACACACACTCACACACACTGAGGAGTACACAGTGACTGAATGACAATACAGTTGTGTCACCAGCCGTCGCCGTCGCATCACGAAACCCTGAATAAACAACAACACATGTGAGACTGAGTTGGGTCGCTTACCGGATTAGAAACCTTCTACTGCTGTGAGAATTATTACTGGGTTGGAAGCGATTCAGTTGATTATAAAACCGTTTGTAGGGAACTTATAATCGATGCTTTATTAACCCACAACATAATGTAAGCACTTTATTAATCCGGCATGCAGGGGAGGGGGGATATGACAAAGGGAATTATCGGATATTCCGGCCTATCTGTTGGAAAGGAAAAAAACAAGGAAAATATAGCATCTGAAATTGTTCCTATATAGGAACAATGGAAAATATATTGGTAAACATACTTGCTTCAGCTCAACTATTTACTATTAAACTATAGAAAAGAGTATAAATTTATGCGTTAAAGTCATAAACATTTGAATAAATTAACTTTGTATTTAATTGTAAATTGTTAATTGTTAATTGTTAAATTATACGATACTATCGTGTAATCCAATTATTTATTCATCAGGATCCAGTAGAAATACGTTTATAATGGTACGACATTGATCACTTTTCGTTGAGCAGATAATGATAAAAGCGATTTTTTTCGTTATAAATTATGTATATTGCAACGGAATACTGTAGAACTCTGTTTAAGAAGTATTGTAAAATTCCTTTTCCATGCGTATAAGCAGATATACACAATAGGTTTCTTCACTTTTGTTAATTAGGTATACGTATTATGTTAAATTTAGGATTGTGAAGTGAGATACCTCAAATTATTCACAATTTGTCGCTGTATAATATGTGTGCATCCCTAGTGTGTGAGTGCGAGTGTGCGGGAAAAATTGGAAAAGATGAATTACTATGTTATTTGTTAATGTATCCAAATGAAACTTTGGCAGATTATACATCATATTTGACGCTACAGTTTTATTATGTCGTATTTTTAAATGTTGAGTATTTTAATAGGGTCATAGGGTTTGCAGATAACAATCAGACATGAGTCTGCGACTTTCTGCAAAGCCTGACCAGAGCTTGTATCACGTCTTTATCTATGAAAAAGCAATTTCAACCAATCAGAACCCCCGCTATGTCAATTAGATTGCGAAATTGTGCGGTGTGGGTGGGCAGTTCTTAAGAAAGCGTCGACCAAACTTCTCTGTGCGTGATTTTCATACGAGGTACTGCGTGGGCATAAATGTCACGTGGTAACTTACACCATACTTACAATTTCAAATACCAATCTTAGATTATTACACAACTTTATATATATTATTGGCATATAATTAAAAATATAATTATACTGCAGTATAATACTGTATACTGTACTGTAGTATTATACTATATAGTACTGGCCATGTGAGTGGAAGATGTCCGCTTAGAGAAGTTATGCTCATCCGAAAACACTTCAAGATTGCGTCTAGTGCAAGTTCAGCGCACTTGTGTAATTAAATTTCTAAACACGTGTAAACGAACCATGAGATAATAATAGTTAACTGAATAAATATAAAATCTAACGGATATAGGTGCGAAGTACAGTGATCTCACAGCGGATTGCAGAGAAACGCCGCATCCGAAATCAACGCACTCAAGCAGAAGGAGCTAAGTGTGTAATTTAACTTTCAAATAACATCCAAAACTTATAAATATTTATAAAATAATTATAAATACTTTAGTTATAATTCCTGTATGTTAAACACAATAATTTAATTTGATTTATGTAATATTATTACAAACAATATAACAGAATTTATTTTAGATAATTTTCAGTAACTGTCAACCTCCATAATAAATGACTTATTTTATCGTTTATTTATTCAACGTGATTGTATCATTGCAATGTAGGTCTATATGATTATAGACAATAATAATAGTATTGATAAATATCTTATTTTCCCGGACATACGAACTACAAACTTTTTAGGGCCTCGCCAATTATCATCCTCTAGAACAATTTTCCCTGGTACCACCGTCTCTGGCCCACAAGGTTTGTTCGCGATCCTTCCACCTGATTCTAGACCTTTCCGGTAGTCTTCTCCCTTCTGGCTCCTAACCAAACGCATATCTCTATCTCCAGACCGCCTTTTTCTACTGAATACGTGCCCCGCCCATCTGATTTTTCTTATCTAATAAGAATAATCTAATGATTTTTCTAATAATTGTCATAGTGTACGTTTGAGCGTGCAATTCTCTAAATTTCCTTGTGCCTTTATTTCCTTTTGTTTTCCGTGCTCATGCTCAATGTTCATGTTGCTTACTTTCTCTTTTCCATTTCCTGATCTTCCTGACGAGTTATTTTTTATCCTTCTATTTCTATTTCTTAAGGGATTATTAGGAACGCTGATGTATTAGAACTTGTCAATTTTGTTCTACTTCCGCGAATTTCGTTTTTCTTCATTTATTTTTTTGGACGGGCCGGCACAGGGGTAACGTTCGAGACTCATAATCTTATCGGCTGTGAGACTTTGTCCGTCTGCCTACCTTGTGTATTGTGTAAGATAGGACGCCTGAGCTAGACAAATTACACTAAACGCGCTCTCCCTCTCTCTCTCACACTTGGTGTGTGTTTCTCTCTCTCTCTCTCTCTCTCTCCGTCACACGCACACAAGTCCCTCACAAATCACAACTCCCTTTCCGCTACGCTACTGCAAGTGTTTACTAGAGGGCTGATTTCTTAAGGGCGGTGTGAAAGCTGGGTCGCACTACTGCCAAGGGACGCAACAGGCTCTAGAATTCAATACTTAACGTATATAACAAATTTTCGGTTACAAATAAAATAAACAAACATATGTGAAACGAGGCACTTGTTTGTTGTGTAGGTCAAGTTTTGTAATAAATTTTTGATTCACTTCCCAAAGTCTACTTGACTTCAAACTTTGTCTTATTATGTATTCGCAATAACAAAACAATATTCAGCCCAATAGGGATCACTGAGGGTCACGAGATTCTCCCATCGTGAGCTGAAATCGAAACAGAAAACTGGACACGAATAAAAACGATTGGTTAATTAGCTTGGAACAATATTACCCTAACAGGGGGCTGCAGATCACGCACGAATATAGTTTCAAATTTTAAAAAAAATTTAGTTGTACAACAATATTTTGTAGCAATCTACACAAAAGTTCGATTAAAACTGCTTTGAACCCATTACTCGCAACAAATTTGTTGCCGTGAAAACCTTAAAGTATAATCTGTTACCTATCACCGTATATTACTATTTACAGATAATTTTGTTGAAGAAAAAACGTCTTCAGTAGATTAAAATACAAACTAAGGCATGTTTTTATCATCATCTCCGCGTAACGGATTTGGCCCTAGTTGAGCTGTACCAAGATCCAATTCCTCCTTGGTCTACCAACATCTCTCTTTCCATTAGGAACATTTCTCAGGGCTTCTACTGGTGATGTCATTTGGGAAAGCGATCGAAGTGTTCGCTTCATCGCCTCCCGTTTTCTCTAATCTTCCTGTGAAACGGTTTGTTTTTGTTTCTATTCTAATAACTTTAATTAATTACTGATAATTGATTATTAATAACTTTAATAAACAATAATGATTGGCATGCTAATCACTCAATTCATCTATATCGGTTCTGAGCAAGGGAGCTGCTTGAGACTACTCAGGTATTGTCTCTCCACCGACGCGACGTCTAGGCGGTCGTCTAGGTCGCAATCCACCAGGATAACTTTGTACGGCTTTCTTTTCTCCTGCAGTCTTCCATTCTTTGAAGACCTAGCCACTTCAAACTTCTCTACAGTTCTCTATTTTTTTTTCGCCGTCATATCCCATTTTCATTCGTTGGCCTATTACGAGTCCAGATTTTACCTTCATATAATCGACCAATCTTATAAAACCTGAACTTCTTTAATTGGCTTAATAACCTATTTTTCAATGTTTTATTCAAGGCAAAGTATGCTCTGTTCCCGGCTATAATAATCGGTTCTGTTTCTATTCTGATAATAGTTTCTTAAATATTTCGTAGCTGGTTCTTCTCTTGTCTCGCAACAGACACATGTAGCTGCCCTTGGCGTGTTCATCCACTGCAGTCCATCCATAACGGTTCTGAGCAAGGGAAATGTTTATCCTCAGCTGCTTGTGACCACTGTCTGAAAGAATACTGTCTTCCTACCGACTTCTAGGCCGTCCTCTTCGTCGCACTCCACCAGAAGAACTGTGTACAGCTTTCTGACAGCAGGACGGGACTTCAATCACTTCAGTGTTTGTATCCTAATGAAGGAGGCAATGCTTTGATTATCATATGCTGCCTACAGTTCTCTGTTTTTTCTTCGCCACCATTTTCACATGTTGGGCCTGTAATCCTCTTAAAAAATTTTATTTCGAATCTGTTCAGTAGCTCCATTCTTCTTCTTCTTCTTCTTCTTCTTCTTCTTCTTCTTCTTCTTCTTCTTCTTCTTCTTCTTCTTCTTCTTCTTCTTCTTCTTCTTCTCCTCCTCCTCCTCCTCCTCCTCCTCCGCCCCCTCTTCTTCATTTCATTTGCCGCGATTATCTTACCTAAAAATGCATATCTGTTTACTTTACTGAAGAAATCTTAAGCCCATAATTTTACTAAGTTTAATTATTGGCTTTTGGAAATGGTTGTTTTTTGTCTTATTATTTTATCGTCTAAGCGTGTTCTTTAAAAGAATGTTTTGTAATTAAGATGATTTTTACATAATTTTGATGATAACATAATTTTTTTATGATAACATTATTTTTAATAAGAATGATATAAACTCTAGATTAATCTAGTTAGCTTCTTGTTATTACTTCCATATTCCTTAAGGAATGGAAGTATGGTGATGGCAAAAAAAATCGTGTTCGAGATTATTGCAGATTCTGATTCTACTACACTCAAAACATGAAAAAAGTCGTTTTTCCGAAAAGTGTCTGTGTGTGTGTCTGTGTGTCTGTCTGTGTGTCTGTAGATTTTTTTTCTATGGCAAACGATAACTGCCGCAAATTCAAACAGAATCAAATAATTTTTTGCATACGTCAGTGAATTGTAGAGGACTCATGGCCTTTTGATTTTGGTGAAGATCGGTTAAGGGGAAGGGGTAGTTTACCGGCAACCTTTTACGTTTTAACAAGAGTAAAGTACTTGAAAATTCATTTAAACTTTTTCAAACAATGGTAATTGTTGAAAATAAAATAATTTTGTTGCCAGGCAATAAAATTAGAATTTTTTCATTTTAATGTAAATTATGTATATATTAGAAAATATATCGTGCTTGGCAGGCAAGCATATTTCAGTTATGTACTGTTTACGTTTCCATTTTATTATTATGACTACTGCAGTAAAAAGGCAGGGAAGACACACACACACACACACACACACACACACACACACACACACACAAAATTCGCGTTATTTCTGGCCTCATTCATGTTTATTTTCTTACGTTTGCACGCTTTTTAAATCGAAAGTGCCGAACCCATACCAACATAACGCATGCAAGCCGAAAAAGTGTCCAGCGTGGATAGCGATTTGCATCCTGTGGATCGTTGGGCAGTGTAACTGCACGTGTTTACAGAGGAACGATTCATAGACAGACTTTTCGTCTTTAGGGAATGAACCCTCTGCAAGATGCTGAGGGTCCATGAGTGACTTCGGAGCGCTCCTTCTTTTCCGCGTGTTTGTTCTGTGAAACGTACAATGTAGATTCGCAGCTTTATTCTAAGCAACGCTCAATAGGAAATGTTGAAAATTTTTGTCCACGGTGTACCCTCATACACACTAAACCTGCTCTGATGTTTTAATTACGGACATCATAATATTAAAACTTTGGAAACTTGAGCACTACTTAATGGAGATCAATCATTAACTTATACAAGCCATTAATTTTATGCATATTTTTTATATATATGTGTACAACGTTATCGGCAACAAAGAAGTAGTTTTTGTTAAAATTCCTTCCTGGGATATTTGGCCGTAGTCCAATGTTTTCTACAAAACCAGACGTTTCGGCAATGCCATCGACTTCCATCATCAGTGAAAATCGAGTGCGATAACGTGAGGTGGTATATGTTAGTGACCACAGTACTGTGGTTAAGGCTGAAGCAGTAAGTAGAAAGAAGTAGTTTCTATGGTAATATTTCATTTCGAAAATTATTTTAATTATAAATCTTAGAATATGGAAGTCATGTATGGTTCTCCATACCGATATTTTTGATTACGGTACATTAATTTATGATCTTTACATCGTTACGACGGTCTACTGATCGTCGTATGGTAAAGTAGAAAACAAAATACAAGACACCAATTAAGTCACTAATTACCAGCTTTAATTACCACAATTAAACAGTTTGTAATCAACAAGATAGTCTCTTACAACAAATCAAATAAAATTTGTTCACACGGAATAAAAATGTTAAATAATATAAAACACAATTGTATTACAATTGTCCCACAAAATTACAAAACACATAACACTTCGCCACAATACTTCGAACTTCGAGTCACAACACTATGTAAATCGCCCGACAATAACTCTGAACACTAAACGGCAGGTATGGGCTATTTATAGTCTACAGAGTCCCATAATATGCGTCTTTAACTAATACGTGAACATTCTGGAGAATTCTTCAGCGCGGCCATGGCAGAAACACACACCGTCGGGCTAGTCAAGAACGACACCATCGAACGCACGAGACGTTCCGCATTACGTAATACTGCCTCGCATGTCAAGCGTCACGTATGCACACAAACATTACAGCTGCGGGAATCGTTCTCCAATGTACCAGAGACGTTCCGTAATGACGTAACACTATTACACAATATTATATTAGTTTTGTTAACTGACTTAGTTCTGTACATTTGTGTTCTTTCCCTGTTTGAAACCATAAAATTATAAATTTATGTTAATTTTTCACGCGCGGTGTTTAACAATTTACCGGGCCATTAGACCGTGGTCTAGGTTGTGCCAGTTTATCTCCAACCGTTTTGTCCACACCGATGGCGGACGAACAGTCGCGCGGGAACACGGACCGTTTCCGATTTGAACATTGAAAATAGGACACAATTCGTTCGCTGGTGTTGTAATCTGTGTTCTCGCGTCACAAGGTATGTCCGTCATCGGTATGGACGGAAACCTAGACCACGGCCTAACAGTCCGGAAAATTGTGATAATTGTGTTCATTTTTTAAAAAAAAAGTACCGTTTACCAAATGGTAAAAGCTTAAGAGCATGATAATGTCTTTCAACCGCCAGCTAAACGCAACATTATAATGGTTACTGACTCTGACTGAGTGTTTCTTTTGCGCAAATGTTGCGTTTAGTTATGGTTACTATATACCAGCAGCAGTGTATTTCACCACAACACAAAACAAACCTTTATTTTCAACAATCCCAATGACATGTATCTGTGTTTATCTTCAAATTTCTGCGGTGAGTAATTAAATATAAAGAGGAAGTAGATTTGCAATTACGATGCAGTACTGACAAATATTTAAATGAATAGATGCAGGATCGTTAGCTGAATCACATACGAAGACAACCATTAACTAGAGACAATAACCTATCTACACCTGTGCAGTGTTGTTTGCTTGTTAGGTCTTTAATCTGCGACGACGTTAGCATGTTAGCGGTCGCGGTTTTAGTTAACGATTCCCGGCTGGTAAATTGTGCTAACACTTGATTTTAAACTTTCAGGACGCTTTATAAATCTGGTTTAATTGTTTGCAGTGATATTATTTTTAACACACTATATATAGGCCTATATATATATTGTTACAACACAAATAAGCCAACCCAGTACCAGTGATAAAAACTATATTTATAAATGTAAAAATACTTCATATCAAATAAACTAATTAATTCAAATAAAATATAAAGAATATGACTCGACAAACGACGACTTTGACCTAACCCAAGTGATTGACCCAACAACATTAAACAAATGAAGAAGGCAACCACACAAATAACCAACGAGAATAAGAGAAGAAAGTGATTGACCCAACAACATTAAACAAATGAAGAAGGGAACCACACAAATAACCAACGAGAATAAGAGAAGAAAGTGATTGACCCAACGAATACGACCAAAGAAGAAAAGAAGGTGATTAACCAAACCAAAGGAAGAAAGGAAAAAATTCAAAACCCAAACAAAAAGGAAACAAATTCATGGGATTAAACGACCCCAAAATACCCAAAGAAAAGGATGGAAAAACCAAAGTATTAATCAAATAATGAAAATGAAGAAGGAGGGAGATAGGTAGAAGTGAAAACCAATAATGATTCACAAAACGAGTAATAAAGCATAGGAGAAGCAGAAATAAAGCACTCAAGAAGAATATTGGAACGAAACCAATGGTTATCCTGAGAAAGGAAAAAGTAACGGTTACTACCCATTAATGGACAAAATGATCTAGAGAAGAAACACTATTAAAAACGGTTAAGGATTAAGGTGATAAAAAGCAACCTAAACCACAAATAAAATTGTTATTAATTTTTAAGTATTAATTGTTATTAATTAATTGTTATTAGTATTAAGGATATATTGTAATGAAAGAGAAATAAATATAGGGATCACCCACTAAAAAAACACATAGTATAAACAGTGATACAGTGCAATAGTGTATGTGTAAAAACCCCAAAGTGAAGTGATAAGGTACGCTAGTTAAATTATAATTAACTATAGATAATTTAAAAGTGAAGGTGAGATATAAGTGGGAATAGTATAAGATTTAGAATATAACTATTATAAGAAATAGTGAATAATGAAGAAAGTAGACACTTCACAAATCTGTGAAAAAACACTAAAGGTTTAAAAGTGGAAAAATAACAGTGAATGAATAGCTGGTGAAAAATAGTATTAAGTGTGAATTGTAGAATAAGATAGGATAAACACTAGAAAGTGATGATGACATTATTATTTAAGAAAAGATGTTTAATAGAGTTAAGTTTAATTATAGCCGGTAGTAAGTAAAAAGGGAGGATTCCAGGAAAGAATAAATTGAAGGTGTTGACATGGAGAGAATGTAAAAATTGTTTAAAGATTAAGGAATCAAAGACAGGACAAAGACACCTATGTTATAAGGTGTTATAAAGACTGTTATAAATTTAATAAAAGTGATATTGTTCATCACAATAAAAATAATATGTATTGTAAACAAACAAAAATTAGCAAATAATGATAAGTTGGAAGGAAGTGATGATATTTCTCACTCAAAATAATAACTCTAATAACTTATAAAGAATTGTTCATGTTAATGTTATGAATAGGATATGGCTGAATGAAATTTGCAGTCCATAAGCCTAATGTTATGTTTTAAAGATTAAAATAGAGAAAGCAATATTGACATGTAATCAACACACCAACAGACTCAAAATACAACACAACTAATAAAAATAACAAAGTAAAGCCCATTAGGCTGAAACAAAATGTGATTTAAATGGAATAAGTAAAATACTATAATGGCTACTCAGGCCTAGGAAAGGCATAACTGTCAGAAACAAACAACCAAAAATTATAACAAATTGAATAAGAATTTAGAAAATCTGAGGTGAAGGAATCACCAAGAATAAATTGTAAATCATTTGTAACACAAAATATTGTAATAAGCATTTTTATACAAAAGAAATGTAATTAACAGGCATTAACATAATTGTAAAAACATAAAATCTAAAATTACCCAAATTGTGGGGTATCAAAATAATCTATGAAAGGAAATAAATACTATAGTGACAATATTTAATAACCAGGAAGGAAGATGGAGGAATAACAGCAATCAGAAGATATACGAAGAATTCGAATTTTGATAACAATACATCATCTCAAAATCAACCAATCAAAAATCATACAGTTACCATGGAAACGGCAGTTGAAGACGAAATTACCGTTGGAATTAAGAGAGAAGCGAAGCGTCATTAAGCGAATACAGATGCCAATATTTGGAAGAACGTTTTTTCAGTGAAAATAATGCAAAAAAGTATTAGAAGTTACTAACCATGATAGCATGAGAAGCAGACAACCGTTTGTAGCAGCCAATTCAAGACCCAAGGCCAATTACACGGAAAATATACTTGAAAAGAACATCTAGACCCATGACGAAAAAGACGCTCAATCCATTGAAGCCCCAAAGTCCATGAAAACCGAACTTATGCAGCTAAAACCTACCCGATTAAGACACCGAGACATACTGAGGTGTTAAGTACAATCAAATTATTTATTTTCCAAAAACCCTAATCACTTTAAATATTTTTAAAAGGTAAATTTACCTCACTATAGAACCAATATTTCTCTTTCATAGAATATTTAAGCAAAATAACACTTAATAGAAACTTGTTAACGTTGAATATAACCTATGAATTAAACACGAACTTACAAAACACTTTTGCGACACAACAGAACAGATTGTAACAGCACACATTATTATTTATGTACCCGTAGAATAAGGTGATATATATTTTTATTGTAACCATTGGAGTTCTTTAGCTCATAGTCACAAGAATCCACGATTTTGGAAACAAAAACTATTGTAATACTTCAACATATACAGCAATGCAAACGCTGAGTGTTTCCTTGATCATATTCGCTAAACCCAGAGGCAAGAATCTCATGTAAACAGACGGTGCAAATTTATTATTGTTTTATTGTCAATGTGAATGTTTTCAATTATCACCTATTAAAAAATAACTATTACAGGGAGTAACCGTCGTTATCATTTCATAGGGAGTGCTATTTATATTACTTGTATTTAGTTAAGAAATAAATTTGACTTGACGAGAGCGGACAAGTTGTCATTCACGCAGCAGCAACGACAATTGAGGCGGCAGTGCGAGCGGGAATTATTTGAATGCCCAATACCGCAACGCTGATAGCTCGTCTGACAATAATTTTAGTTGTTTTATAAAACGACTTGGCGCCACCCGGGACTAACACGCCCTTATGAAAAACAGGTAAGGTTACTGCCGTGTGATACAGGTGAATACTTCAACGCTACGGACATCGCTAGCCACAACATTACTGTAACGACCCGGTGCGAGGCGAACGCACTAATTATAATTACACATACAAAACTGGTGTATACATTTTACAGGTACGTCCCCAATAAGTCGTTACAGATCGACGACTCCAACGTGAGGCTTAAACGAAGACGAGGACGTCTTCTATTATCTCGTTACAATATATATATATATATGTATATATATATATTTTTTTTTTTTTTGCGACGTATCAAAACAAACCTTTATTTACAACAATCCCAATGACGTCATTACAGCGTGACGGTAAATAAAATGTTACAGAAAGTTTCAAAGGATGTCCAGCTAAAAGACGTTATCATGTCAAAAATTCTGAAAGGTGCTTAAAATGCAACACTTTGCAATTTAAGTTATTTATTAGTCACAGTAAATACCTTCAAAAATTTATGTTTTTGTTAAATCAGCACACGCCGAAAAGTCAATCTCTTGAGAAACATTTGGTGAAAAGACGGAAAGGACAAGATAGTGTGTGTGTGTGTGTGTGTGTGTGTGTGTGTGTGTGTGTGTGTGTGTGTTTCTCGACCGACCCTCGCTTAAACACTCCCCAGTGTGTCATTGCACGCAAAGTAAATCAGGCGACTTTTCCTTTGAGCGAAATGCACGGCGGCATTTGCATAACAAAGTACTCTACAGCGTATTTTGCGGAGAAAAGTTTTACAATTTTTGTTACATGTGCCAGTATTAGTTTCTGAATCGTGTGCCCGAATAAAACAAATTCCATTACTTAATATTTACTTCAGATAGTAAAGAATTCATGGAGCCATGACTGTTATAAAACTTGAGAGGCAAAAGTCAGTTAAATACAGTGTTGTGGAATGATTAAACCTATAAACAAAAAAATGATTTGTTTTGATTACAAAGTCAGGTGTATCTTTGCTTGCAGAAGTTGAAAGTTGAGTTATTTCAACATCCTACGATCCTGCATCCTGCATCCTACTCTTTAAAAGTTGTTGAAGTTTTAATTATGTACAATGTGATACATGTATAATTTATAAATTTACAAGTGATAAATAAAAGACGTGGTAAGCCTTGACGTATCATGACTAAGGGCTTCGAGACTACATGAGACATCAGGCAGGGAAGTATTCTGAGCCCGCTATTGTGCACAATTAGTCCAGTCAATGAAGCATTTTACCGCATTTGACTGCATGAAGGATTTTTTCGCATTTATTCCGAACAGTTTTCATGAAGCGTAGTTTTCGCATTTATTACTAAAAAATAATTTTTCGGCTTTTCAAGGTTTTCTTCACATATCAGGGCATCCTAAACTTTTATTAACTTTTACCTAGCCATCATTTAGAAAACATGAGAAAAAAATATCATGTCTATTCGTTATTTGCAGAGAATTCTGAGGTGTGACATTTTTTCTTGGTCCGCTGAATCGACTAAAACACACACGATTATGCAAGACAATCGATGTGCCCAAAACGGGTAATCGATTTGCCAAAGGAGTCTATCTGCGAGATGAAGCAGAAAACAAACAGTCTGTTGTTAGAAAAGGTTTACATCAGGGATGGTGTATTTCTCTTAATATTTTTCAAATTTAATACTATATAAAGCTCCACAGCAATTGAATAAAAAACTCTCAGGGATAAAGGTGTAGCTAGAGGGTGAATGTTTATTACATACACAACAGTCACTGCTAACAACCAGACAATGCTAGGAAATGATATAAAAACATACAGCGAGGAAATTGAAAGAAACATAAGAGGTGAGGGTATTTACAGACAAGACGTGATATTTGTGTGTGGGATCAGACAAGGAAAATTTTCGGTCGGAAAATAACAAAGAAATCGCAACGTGCTTTGAATATAAATAGCCCTGTCTTGAAGTAACGTTTGATAAAAGCGACGCAGACGACAAAGAATAAATTCCAGAATAATTAAATGTCGGAAAACTTAATACCGCCTTGTAGAGTAGATTATTAACTAAACGAACTAAAATGAGTAACGCGACGTCATATCCAAAGAACATTTTTTATGAATATACCAGTGGTTCCCAAACTTTTCAGTCCTCGGACGCCTCCCCCAAATAATTTAAAAATTCAGGGACCCCGTCTGAGTTCTGAAATAAAACAAACAGTAAATATGATAGAAACTTATATTTTAATTAAAATGTATTAAAATAAAAAATTTCTTAACTTGCAAAATTATAGTATTAGTGATATCAAACATAGTTTAATGTGAACAATAAAGGTGCCTTTGAACAATTAGCTCCCCAATACTGGGTTTAATGTCTGATAATTTCAATATTAAGCCACTCTCGACATCAAGTTTATTTATTAACTTTGACTTCAAGTACGTAAGCAGGGAGAATGCGGTTTCACACAAATAAATAGAGGGAAACAGATTTAAACGATTCAAAGCTTTTTTACGACTTCAGGATAGTCAGTCATTACATATAACCAGAAGTCAGCTAGCTGTGATTGCGCAAACTGTAATTTTAATGAACTGTCAGTTGAGAGTTCTGCCAATGAATGTTCTTTTTGTAGTGTAAGAGAGAGGTCTAGTCAGCTCGGCTGACAAACAGGTCTGCTACACGACATGATTTAAAGACATTATTAAAGCCATTAGTTTGAGATTACTTGTACAATTACAGTTAGTTTGAACAAAAAAAAAAAATACTGGGATCTTCTATTAATTGTTTTAAGTTTCTAAAATTTAGATTTTAGAGCATAAAAATCGGAGAAAATTACCGTAGATTCTAATTTTTCTTAAAAGTGTCTAGGGACCCCCAGAAACATTGTCGCGTGCCCCCTGGGAACCACTTAAATATACGATGATTCGTATGTTGCTGGAAGACTAAAACAGTAATCCAGCTGACAAACTCACTAACAAATAATCACGTAATCCAACGACATACAAACGTACGTTGCACCTTTTCTTTGCTAAATAACAACACGTACTGACACCAGTGTTGCGTTTGTGGATGATAAAACAAAGTATTGCTATGTAAAACTACTGCCAGTCTGTTAGGCCGTGGTCCAACATCATTAAAATTATAGTTGCTATCTAAGAGCTGTGGTCTATGACAGCAACCCCGACAACATAAACTACGTATAAAAACCTCAACAAACAAAAATAACAATGACAGATGTCGGTCATGCGCTCGACGGTCTTCTTCAGTGTGACGATAGTAAGCCCAGCGAGAGACTGAGTTTGTGAATAAGCCTCCCCTGAAACGCACTTTTACAGTGAAATACCGTAAAAACCTAAATTATTTGTTGAAAGCGTTGCTAGTCCCTAGTATGATAAAGCAATGGCACACAGTCTACGGGCTTCGTTTTATAACATTCTGCAACGAATTATTTTGGCAATAATACTAAACGCATCTCCTTCGGCCAGCGATGTCCGCCAGTGACAGTTAATCTTAATGGTATTATATTATTCTGAATAATTTCTGTATTAGTGGAAGATTGGAAGATTTTTTTGAGATAAAAAGTTAAGATCAATACTCAGATAAGAGCCCAATTAATGCTGGTGAACCGTGCAGTATTTTGTGCTTGCTGTTGTATTTGTTAAACAAAACTATGATTACCACAAACAGAAGAAGAAACAATATACAGGAAACCAACACACACTGACAGATACCTCCACAAGCTGTCCAATTACCATCCGAGTCAGAAACGGGCAGTATTGAAGACTTTGGTGGACCGGGCGAAGAGTATCTGTGAATTCCGATATCTCAACGAGGAGCTGCGGCATCTCGAGCAAGCGCTACAGGCCAACGGACATTCCGTCGGGGAGGTGAGACGTACAGTCCGGCCGGTGGAGTCGGTGTCTCAGGAGAATGTTGGCTTGCTGTGTTGCCCTATGTCCATGGGGTGACCGGTCGTATTTCGTAGGTAGTTGAGCCGGCATGGCGTGACACCAAGACCAAGACAGTCCAGCAGTTTCTGACACCAGTGAAGGACGTCAGGGACTCGCTCTCGTTGTGCGGAGTGTATGGAGTTCCTAGCTCGTGCGGTCAGCTGTACGTCGAACCTACGAAACGCAATGTCCATGCCCGCGTTGATGAATACAGCCGCTACTGTCGTTTGAGACAGCCGGAAAAGTTTGCTATAGCGGAGTACGAATTCGCTAATGCCGACTACGCACACTCTTTGAAGAGACGGGGCTTCTGTTGTAGGTGAGTGCGTATTTCCCTCGCCTGCATATGGAGTCTGTCCTGATTCAGAAACATGCATCCATTACAATGAATTGGTGGCGGGTGAGTCCCTCTCACTGACTGCTTTTCGGACGCGAGAAATGGCGAACCAATAAGAATATGCATTTTCTTCTGATTGGCTAGTGGTGTCGGACAACAGCTTCGTGCGGACTCGAAAAATTTATAAATATGGGTGTTCTACTCTTAACCTCAATTCAGTGATCGTTGACTCCGAAACCTGGGTCAGTGTGTTGCAGCCTTCTGCACTGTAGATAGCCGTCGAAACGTTCGCACCGAACAACCTTACAGCCTGGCAAGCCGAAGTTCTCATTGATTGTATGGAGGAGATGTCCTGCCAGTAGAACAGGATGCAAATAATAATTAGCAAGAAACTTGCTCTAGTAAAAGTTAGTTGCATGAAGAAAACGCTGGCGCATTTAACATAGAATAAATCAGTTCATATCTAGTGTAACAAGAGTGGCACTGGACTAACGTGAATGACAGCAAACAATCACGTTATTCTGAACACACAGCGAAGTATGCTGGTGTGAATCAAGCTGCTAAGTTCAAAGTAAACATGTTCCACCTATTATCCGAATTCTCTGATATCCGGACGCGATGAGAGGTAGCTAGTGTAAAACTTCCTTGATGTGAGGAGGAGGAGGTGGAGGAGAAGGAGGAGGTGGAGGAGGAGGAGGAGGAGGAGGAGGAGGAGGAGGAGGAGGCCGACGACGACGACGACGAGGAAGAAGAAGAAGAAGGAGGAGGAGGAGAAGAAGAAGAAGAAGAAGAAGAAGAAGAAGAAGAAGAAGAAGAAGAAGAAGAAGAAGAAGAAGAAGAAGGAGGAGGAGGAGGAGGAGGAGGAGGAGGAGAAGAAGAAGAAGAAGGTGTTGGTAGTTGATGAAAGAGAAGAAGAAGAAGAATTAGGTGTTGGTAGTGATGAAACTTCAGTTGTTTTAAATAAATTAATCAGCCTAGGGCGCTATAAACGTTAAGTCAGGCGCTGCCAACATGTATAATATAATAACATTTTGCAGTATTTAAAACTTATAATTTGAACCGCTAATGTTATTTAGACAAACAGAAGTTTGTACACCCAGGATAATTATCATCTTGGTTAAAATTATTCTGATTTTTGTAAATTTCTGTTGCTTTTCTGACTAACCGAAGAAAACAGTTTGGGATTCGGCGTGAACGTCATTTCTTCTATTAGGATATAATGTATATTTTTACAGCTTTGCTGCGATATTGTCTCCTCTCTCTCACACCTCGTGTCGTGGCGTTTTATTTTTAACGAGATTTTTCATTTGTTTCTGAAACTTTGTTACAAGCGGCTACGAGTACGTGTCAGGTATAAATGACAAAAACCTTTCCGCAGTACGTGATGTAACGCGATCTTCAGTTCCCCTGGAGATTACAACTTTCTGGCGGCGCGGTGTATGACGTGCCTACTTAATCCCCTGTAGCGGCGTAAATATATCTGGCAGCTATTTCGGCAAACTTTCTAATGAAACATCTTTGTGGACGCCGATAAAATGTAGCTCTGCGTCCGTCCGTCCGTCCGCCCGTGTGTGTGTGTGTGTGTGTGTGTGTGTGTGTGTGTGTGTGTGTGTGTGTGTGTGTGTGTGTGTGTGTGTGTGTGTGTGTGTGTGTGTGTGTGTGTGTGTGTGTGTGTGTGTGTGTGTGTGTGTGTGTGCTTTTGTGCGCGGGAGCTCAGTACGATTACAAAAAAGTGACGAAAATCCTCACTTTTAATTCTTATAACAGAAATGTAATATTTGTCATAAAAAATGTTTGTTTTCATATACCCGAATGAAATTTTGTAAAACTGTGGCTGTCCCCACATCCCTGTATGCTAGTGAGACACGGACTCTTGGTAAAAGGGACGTGCAGAGGATTCAGGCAATCTAAATGAAACTTCTAAGAGGGACGCAAGGTTTTCTCTCTTGGATCGGAGAAGGAACGAAGATATTGGCCGCGATTTACACATTGTATCATTGCACCAGAAGATTGAAGACCACATAAAGAGATGGTGTGAACACTTGAATTGCATGCCTGATATCCGTCTACCTGTGGCTGCCTTGGATGGGACTCTGCCTTGTGGTTGACTCTTCTGGGAAGAGAGATGTCGGTTGACCGAGGAGGAGATGGTTTGCGGGACAGGTCTAAGGCCTAGTCCTTGTTGGTGGTGGTGATGATGATGATATTCAAGTGCTAATAATATTAAGACATACTGCTGAGCCAATTACGTAACGCTCAGGAAACTTCGAGAGCGTAATTCTACACGTTTCTCAGCTAGCCCAGTGCGTGCCGCGTCTGTGTCACGCCCGTGACCTCGCGTAGCCTCCAGACTACTCTAGCACTTGCAACTACGCAGATTATGTCAGCATGCCGCCAGGAACCTCTGCGGAATCTATATACACATCAGCGGCAGTCGGTTACACTTATTGCAATAAGGTGGCATTATTATTGCTTGTGGGCAATTTTAACTTAAATTATTGTACGAGAGTACCTTTGTGGATTTCAAATTGTTATTTGTGGCTAGTTAAAGCTGGTAGTTAGTGACTTCGTTGGTGCCTGTCTTTTTGTTTCCACTGTCCAATACTACGATCTGGAGACCGTCGTAATAATGCTTTCAACATAATCGTGTTTGCTGCAATATCAAAGACTGTACGTATTTACGAATAATAGATCTAATCTTCAATTAATAATTACATAGATTGATGTAATGTCTATTTGTGTATTGAGAAAGTTAGGATCGAAGACGGAGCGCAACCATGGTCAGATAAACGTTTTTCTCACGCAGTTCCTGACAGCCCGTGGAAGTTTTCGTGAGCATCTCCACCGAATGGGACGGATGACATCCTCTCGATGCAGGTACTGCACATCGCAGAGAGTGTTTTTTAAAACTTATTTCGAGTGCTTACGTTTACAGGATTTGTTGAGCCTCAGCTCAAGGATCGGAATTTTCAGTCATGATAGCATTGTTGGTTTGATGCTTCAGCTTGAAGACAACTGGGAAGTATACTGCATCGTAAGAAAGACGAAGGGTATTTGTCCGACCTGAAGAAAGTGACCCAGTCATAAATGGTAGCACACTGAGCTAAGCATGCAGGTCCCAGGCCGAAGTAATGCGAAAGCGGCTTGGGGCATCGTGGAGAAAGAAGGGTTTTTAGTGGCTACAAATGTCACACTACCAGTCAACACAGGCCGCTTTCTTGGTGCCTTTTAAAGGTTTTTTCCATCTATGAAAAAAATTATTTGTATAACGAACTGTGAATTTATAAGAAAGTATCAGTTTAGTATTGTCTGTACCTAACCAGGAGGTAATGACAAAAATTCTAAATATTTTGACACTTAGATAGGAATCATTCACATCGTATACTACAGGAGACTATATAACCATCCAAACGAATTTCTGAAGAGCGTTGTATAAAAATAAACTATCAGCTGATTTGGTTACTAGTTTTAAAATATGCTTTTAATTAATCTTATTTTTTGTAAGTCATGGCTTTAGCAAATAAATTGATTGATATCACATATGTCAGTAATTTCGAGAGAAACATCTTATACAAGTCACTATTTGTTTATCAAAACACTTAGCGATTCTATACAATTTGTACGTTCAAATAGCGTTGAAAACACTTATGGCGACCTTTTTGTAATAGGTGTTCAGAATTGCTGGTTATTGCTAAATTAGCTTGGAAATATTTTCTAGATATTCCGTAGTCAGATTGTTTTAATTTTTGTATATTTAAATAAGATTAAAAGTCAAATAATTGAACAAGAATGTTTGAACTAAAGGATAATGTGGTACAAATATATGGACAGCAAACCAGATGGTAGATTACCAGGAGCAGCCTTTGAAATATCATACTAGAAGAGAGATGTTGGTAGTTCGAGGACGAGATGAATTCCGAAATAGGTCAGTTACGACCCAATCCTTGGAAAGAGGATGAAGAAGAAGAAGAAGAAGAAGAAGAAGAAGAAGAAGAAGAAGAAGAAGAAGAAGAAGAAGAAGAAGAAGAAGAAGAAGAAGAAGAAGAAGAAGAAGAACAACAACAACAACAACAACAACAACAAGGCGGTTCATAAATTATAATTTATGTTTAATCATAAAGAACATCAGAAATCATCAACTGACTTGTATAAAAGCCTCCAACGTCCGTACTTCCAAAACACGTGTCGCATTGACAACCTGTGTCACAGAAAAAGTGTGACACCGTTACAGAATATTCTAGGTATTTCTCACCTATTCCAGTGGAATCCGGCTGTAATGTTGTGTGCGTACGTGATCTCAACATGCGTTAGCCAGACTGTTCCAGATTCGCCGGCCGCGCGTACTGTCTCAAGGCCGCAAGCAATTACGCTCTAGTGTAGCACTGACGCGTGGTATGGATAATTCTGGAATTTCAGCGGGGTCTAAATATAGGCATTCAGCGGCGCTTAGTGCAGTTGCAGTGGCGATTTATTCCAGTGCGGTTCGAAATATTGTGGCGAAGTGTTATGGGTTTTATAATTGTGCGGGACAATTTTAATACAATTGTGTTTTATATTAGTTGACATTATTATTACGTGTGAAAATTTTTTATTTTATTTGTTGTAAGAGACTGTCTTGTTGATTACAAACTGTTTAATTGTGATAATTAAAGCTGGTGATTAGTGACTTAATTGGTGTGTTGTATTTTGTTTTCCACTGTACCATACGACGATCACTAGACCGTTGTAACAATGGAAGACAATAGTTATACATAATTAACATGAGTATGATGATATGCATGTAATATGTGCAGCAGTTACTATTATTCCTTATCTAACATATATATACACAAGATTCACACAACACAGTCATTGAATGGTTTCATTTATTATTTCTGTACTGCCCGTATACAGGTCCTGATATAACAATAACTTTTGTAGAAACGTCGAAACGGATAATTTTAAATTAACTCTAGTAAATGGTCAAACTCAGAACAATTTTATTAGTTCACGGTTGTTACTAATTTCTTGGAATAATTTAGTATTGAAAGATAATTTTTAGTGACAAATGACTTTGAACCTAGCTTGTATAGAGTTTGTATGATAAAATTTAAGCTCAATTTTCAAAACAGAAATTGTCAATTGTGACCTGCAAAACTCGCAATTGCTTGGGAATAAAATTAGTCTTACTTAGATAAAATCGGAAAGCTATTGACATTCAAAACATTACACAGGGTGTTCAAGTTCTATAAAGTTATGGCTTTTGTCTGTAGCTATACAAAGTCCTTGACTCTAAATACTACAAGTTGTAGTACACTTCAAACGGCTGAGATGAAGTCTCTAACGTCAGTGTTGTGGGAGCAACAAGAAAGGACAAACGTTAAAATGACCCGATCAGGCAGAACCTTGAAATGAGTAATTAAAATAAAAATATAAAAAATCTATAGCAATTACTGTACTGTACATAATTCAAAAATTTTGAAAATTTCCAAAACTTCATTCAGGTGTTAGTTCAAATTCTCTTTATTTTATATGTATATCAATTTTTACCTCTATGCTGGTGGGGACACATGCAGAGAATGGATAGTGATAGAATGCTAAAACAGGTTTGGGAGGCAAAATCAGGGGGGAAAAAGAAGAGAGGAAGACCGCGACTGACTTGGGACGGAATGATGGGAAACATTTTGAAAAAGGCTTAGGCTGGAGGGAAGCGAAGACATTGTCAATGGATAGAGTAAGATGGAAAAAATTTGTATATAGAGTGTAGTTGATGTACTTATCATATATTGATGTAACCCGACACCAATATGGTATAAGGGTATTTTGATAATAAATAATATCAATTTTTACGACTTTATCAAAGTTTTCACCTACTTGGAGCCCCAACGTCAAAAAGTTTTTTTCAAGTAAATACTGTTCTCAGATAGTAGTAAAATCCCCTTTAATTTGATACCCTACCTCGGCTTCTGTGATGTTTTCACTATTTTGCCCCCTCACGTGTTTGTCGGCTTTAGACACGCATGCCAAGTTGTACTTGAATCGTTGATTGGTTCAAAAATTATCCTGAGACATACCCCAAACAGACAGGTAAGCAGATAGAGGGTTTAGGCAGATAGACAGACAGACGGACAAATGACAAAGGATCGAGTTAAAACTGAGAACTCGTCTGGCTCATTCAATTAGTAGGCCTATTTTTCACTTTGCCCTGGCTCACTTTGCTACACATGGAATTTTCGTTTACGCTTATAAGATACAATTATACATTACTGTGTCGACGTTGCAATAACATTTGTCGCGAACTGTATACGAGCTATACAGAAATAGTAGTTATTTCATAAGTTTTGTTTTATGTGAATTTGTGTGTATATTGTTACGATGGTCTCACGGATCGTCGTATGTTACAGTGGAAACAAAATACAGACACCAGTGAAGTCACTAATTACCAGCTTCAATTAGTCACAAATAACAATTTATAATCAACAAGGCACTCTCGTACAATAATTCAAGGTAAATTTGTCTACAGCAGTAAGAATGCATATGCAGCGGAAGTATGGGTTATTAACAAAAAAAATTAAAGAAAGATTCTTGCAACGGAGATGGAATATTGGAGGAGGTGCTGTGAAATAACGAGAGCAGACCGAATAACAAACGAGGAGATCGAAAGAAGATTGGAAACGGAAAGAAGTGTAATTGATTACAACGAATAAAGAAGATTGATCTGGTACGGTCATGTCCGGAGAGCCCAAAATAGGTGGATCAACAAAGTGACGGAATGGAGTTCATTAGGAAGGAGAAAAAGGAGAAACCGAGAAGATCTTGGAGGGACGAAGTGGATGAATCTATGCAACGTATAGGGCTTGAGGAAGGACAATGGGAACGTCGGGAGAATAGGAAAGCCAGGTTGAAGGAAGGGAGACGGCACTAGCTGTAACAACCCTATTATATATATAATAATAATAATGTAAAGTAATAGAGTTCCGCACTACGTATAACAATAATCACTTTCAACTTGTCTTTAACAACTACTCGATCCGCACTAAAGAGATTGTCCACTGTAACTGACTTATAACTTAAATCCGTTGCGTATATACGTCCTGTAGACGTCCCAGAATAATTTTCCATACTTTTGGCGACGTAACAGCATAATGTGCGGAGTCTTGACACAAACACTGCACCTGCACGGCTAGCCGAGAAACGTGTAGAACGACACTCTCGACCGTTCGAGAGCGTCACGTTATTGTCGTAACAATATGTTATTCAAACAATAACTGTCACACATGCATTATTATCTTCATGATACTAAGAATAAATAAAACATGCTACATGTCATTCTTTTCATCCTTGAATTTGATTGATTCCTATGTATTCCGTTTCTTAAGATTTATGTCAGCAAGCCAGTTTACTTAGATTTCACGTTATACAGAACTACCTGGGATTGTTGATAAAAAAATAGTTATCCCAAACGTGGATGATGACTACAACGCCGAATAACGAACGAACCGAGGAGATGGATCTGTAGACTCTTAAACATTATTTAGAGCCTATAAAGTGGCAGTTTTACAGTCAGAATTGTTCTCCAAAACGCTTATAACGTTGTTATATGGGAAACAAATTTCCTCTAAAATTAGTTAGACTTGTATTTGAAAGGAGTGTATTAAATAGTGTAGGAGGTAATTCTTCGTAGCGGTCACTAAATAAGGACAGATATAATCTCCTTAGTATATATATATATATATATATATATATATATTCGTGTGGGTGTTTATGTGTGCGGTTGTACATGTAGGCTGTAGTCTGCTTTGCATTCAACTGCTACCGTACGTATTTGGTAAATTAACCAAAGCTCGGTTTGGTTGTGATCCCGTTAAACTAACGTCACACCCCACTGATCACGCAAACCAGTTACACTGGGACTGGAACTGATACGTAACGGTTTCAGTAGAAAAATCAAAGTAGCTAATGTTGTAAAATATGGATCTGACGGAATGCTGTCTGTCGTTTTTGCTCTGTCCGATTGTTTTAATCACATTTTCTGCTATCGATTTAAACGAGCGGTTATTACCATCCGGATTGTTTGGCGTTGACAATCACTATTCAGTAAGTACTTTCCACGCTCCGCAACAGTCTATCAGTCTATGCGAATAGCTTATACTGATCGCTAAATCGTAGAATTTATAAAATTAAATTAAATATTTTTTCATTGAATATTTTAAAAAGAAATTGAACAGGAAATTATAACTGTAACATCAACATCTTCGCAACACAGCATCGCCAAGGCGCTACCTGTTTCGCCTTCAAAAATCCTCCAGTTATCTCTTCCTGGGTCTACCCACACACCTGTAAGTTTAACCTGTAAGTATTATAAGTTTAGAACACCGTCTGAAGAATGCCAAACGCCTGTGTATTTTACTGTCTTTTTTTTGTTGTTGTCCATAAGTCACACCCATGTACAGTACTGGGGTTGCCTTAAATTTGTAAAACTTTAATTTTGTATCTGGAGGTACCTTGTTCCTAAAAATACGGTTGATTGGTCCATAGATCGTCTGGAACTTACCTAACTTAACATCAATATCATAATTTCTATCATGGCCAGTGTCATTTCCCAAATAATTAAAGTGGCTCGCCTGTTCTAGAATGCGATCATTAATCATTACTTTTTTTCTTACGCCTCGCAATGCCATTACATTTGTTTTTGTAGTGGAGATTTTCATATTGTATTGTTCGCAAATCTGTTAAACCTAATGTTGT
The DNA here is from genome assembly GCA_034769895.1 of Magicicada septendecula. NCBI lineage: Eukaryota > Metazoa > Arthropoda > Insecta > Hemiptera > Cicadidae > Magicicada > Magicicada septendecula. The sequence goes on from CM068368.1 coordinate 840,113,190, forward strand.
CACACGAGAGGAATTTTACTCTGTGAAGAAAACATTGTCCATTACTTTACGACCCTAACGCAAACAAGACATTGACTCAAGACGTGAACTGAGCGTATAAGTGACGCGGCTCTCTTGAGACGAGAAGAGTGAATGCCCCGCTCTCGCACGGTTTTGCTTTGTACAGTCACGCACGAGAAAACTGTATAATGTATGCGTTGTAAAAGTACCTGAGCTTTATAAATCCGTCGAATCAAAGACAGTCTTTAACTTTACTAAAAAAAATCAAAATAATTAGTATTTATAAAAAAAAATTTATTTATATATATATATATATTACAACGGTACACGTTGCTGTATTTAATGTATTTTGAATTAGGGCTGTGTTTATACTCATATAACATTTATATATAACATTACTAACAACGTGTATGTATAATTGGGGTTCAGGTGTAATTATAATAAGAGTAACTCTTTTTAGGAATCGTATGTTTCCATTTATTAATTTAAACAAACTTAAAAAATTTATAATAGCATAAAATAATGATTAATTCGTCATACGATATCCATTATCTATGGTTTCAAAGTTTCTTTACTTGCCGTGTTATCATCACAAACATATATCTTATATTCTAGATATTATATTATCAATTTTAATTAAAAACTTTTCTTAATTATACTATGATTTCTTGACTACTCAGTCTGAATGTGTGCTTTTTTTAAATTTGTTAATACATCCTTATTATATATTTTTTTATACCTTTTACGGCCTTATAATCATTTGAACACAACTAATTGATTATTTCCAATTACGTAACTTTATGTGCTTTCAATAAAAAAATATTTAAATAAATTAATTATTTGTTCATTCTTCAAGCAAGGATTTACATTATCGTTACAGTGACTGTCCATTCATTAAAGAAAAACAATTAAAGAATATTCTGATTACACATAAATTACATTCTCTTATCTCTATCTACATAGTTATTATTTAATCTAACAAAAAATGTTTTTGTTTGTTTTTGTTTTTCTTTTTATTAAAGTCTTTCAATGTCTTTACTCTTGGATAATTATAGATTGGTTTTTCGTCACCTTAAATTCTGCAAATTTGTCCCGTGTCCTTCCGTGATCCCGTCCATCCGCTCCTCCTGGATGTCCTCTTGTCCTCACTGCTCATTTTCCCGTCTCTCGTCCTTCATGGTACATCGGCTGCTGTAGATTATAATGACGTTTTGCTCTGGATCTGTAGCTGTTATGATAGAACCGTCTCTACTGCTCGGTATCTCGTTCCTCTGCTAGTAGTTCTCTCGTCATCTGTCTGGAGTTGATGTTCTCAGTTGTAGACTCTTGTAGACGTCCGACGATTTCTTTGTTACGGTACTTTTTTTAATTAATGTTTTGCATTCTACTTTAAATCAAAATATTTGCCGTAATACTTTATAAGTTACGATTAAAAAGTCTTACTGATGTTAGATATAGCGTCTAACTCTGTCCAAAGTAGTTAAAAATTCGCGTCTCGGACGGACATAGCGTACCGCCGCGACTGAAGAATGTTAGAAGAGAGAGTTCGCCTCTCCTGGGCTCATATTTATATCCACCAAGAAAACTACACCTGTCAGCTCAGGAACGAGCCTGTCGAAAACTGAACCATGGCGTGAGTGTCCCCACTCTCGCCTCATTTCACATATTTGCACTTTTTCGCCAAACACATTGTTTAATGCGGATTTCAAGGTGATATAATATTGTCTAATTTAATTATACATACGATATGTAATTATCATGCTGATACCACCATTAGGGTAATTATAATGCTTTAAAAATCGCACAGAATTCGCACTGATTGTCCGAACTACGTAGAATTCGCACTGCACATGTGTCTGATTTTTACACATTTTTAGAAGTTTTTACATTCTTACTAACATTTATGGTTTGCTTAATATTAAATATATTCTTAATTTAGCATTGACTTGGGGTGAGGTTGCAAATTTTCAGGCTCAAACAGGCTTCACGCACACACACTATTTACTTGTGAACCCGCATGCAGCGGTAATCGCGTGATCCTGCGTGTTGATTCCTGTTTGCAAGCCAGCTTCCAATTTCACACCTGCTCGTCCATTATATATTATTAAATATTTATTTTATTTCATATATGCGCATTACAGCCTATGCTTGTATTGTCGCAATATATATATATATATATATATTTTTTGCAATGGAACGTCGCAGAAAGGGTCTTTGTAGCTATGATTACATGCTTTTGTAAAATTTATGACGTTATAGACATGTTGAAAATTGATTTTGTTAAAAAATTTTTAAAAAGCTATAAGTTTTGAAATAAAAAATGGGTAATTAACTGTTGTATGTCAAAATTTCCATAAATTTATTTTTTGTCATGTCAAGTGCGAATTTAGTGCGCGAGTGCGCGTGTTATTTGTATTTACATGAATAACTCTGATGAAAATTAACGTATCGAATTGAAACTTGGACAGATCACACTTCTGAATTAGCGCTACATTTTTCATATGTCAAAGACTCAAAACATATTATTTAAATGTGTATTTTTAATAGAATTCACTTTTCTAAAGAATCTTTATCTTCTGAAAATCAAAACTTTTGATAAAATCTATACATGCTTTTGCAGTCTTCAGCAAAATTGATCAGGACATATGTCTATCTATCTAACCCATCAATCACGTGCTATGGGTTTTAGCCAATCGGAGGCTCCAATTTTCATCCAGATTGGTCCCTCGTGGAAGAAGCTTCGGGCCGAAGCAGTTCAACCTAGCAGCTCGGCCTTAACAGACGTTGTCTCTGTGCGAGTTTGTCGTATCAGTTTACGTTCTACATAAGGGTTACGAGTACGGGGTCTCAGCAACGAGTTGCCCGTTTACTAGATCGTTTTGATATTAGAACTCAAAATAATTTAATTATAAATTAAACAGTCCTATCTCGCGATAGTAAAAATTTTCCTCGGTGTATTTGCCGAAATACACCTGGGTGAAAGCAGGTGTATGTATAATACACGTCAAGATACCGGAAGGTGTACGTAAAACACACCGAAATCGAATTAAATAGTTAAACGCATTATCGAGCCCTGAGATAAATGAGATAAACTCTATCGGTGAAACGGCATGCATGCGTGTGTCGCGAGAGTGCTACGTGTCTTCATTGCAGCTGATCCACCAGACGACGAGTGGCAGTGGAGCAGTTCAACGGTTCGTTAAGGGATTTAGTCGAACAAGTAAAATAGACTACAAGAGAGAAAAACATTCAAACCATTTTACAGACTCTATTAAAATTTAAGAATAAATAATTTATGTTCAAATCACATATTATGTTCAAAATATGACCATATTAAATTTGTTTTAAAATAAATACCTAACTCCAGATAAAAGACTCTGATATTATTTTGTTGTAATTACTATGCCTTATATTTGTTTCATTGCATAGTAATAAATGGCGCTGCAACCTGGTTGACACATGTAAATAGTATTATATTATAAAAATGTATTATTATTTTGAACTGTGTTTAATTTGTCTTTAGCAGAGTGTGTATACTTGGTATATTTTGCATATGCTCTGGAAGACGGTATTTAGGTTATAGGCCTAACTGTAGAATAATATTTTAGGGTAATTATTTGGAGTGAAATATTTAATTTGTATACATGTTAGGTTAAGTATTTGTGTGGACATTGAATTTGTATGATATCTGACTGACTACAGTGCATTACAATAATAGGCTATATAGGAACAGTTAGACATTAAAAGTTAATAACGTAAGAATAAGTGTTCTCGATCGTAAATCAAAACTATAAGGTAAACTTTGTTGTGGTTAGTTATCGCTAGTAAATATGGCAGAACCAATGCAAATATCAGATGATCTGCAGTCCACGCTAAATGCGATCTTAGCAAATATACAGTCCGTACGCGAAGAGAATAATAAAAATAAACAGGCGGTACGCGGCGATAATAAACAATTACAAGAAAATTTAAAATCTGTACGCGACGACAGTAAAAAACAAATTAGAAGTATTCACGAAGAAAATAAATAAATATTCGCTACCGTGCACGAACAGGCTAAACAAAACAAAAGTATCGTTGAAGCGGCAGAAAAGAAAATCACTGAAAAAGTTGAGCCCATCCGTGCTGATTTTGAAGCCGCGCTTGAAATAAATAACTCGCGAATAAACTGAATGTGAAACGCGCATGTTATCAGTAGAGGAGCGGGTGCAATCGCAGACGACCGCGATAAATGAATTTATCAATAGTCATGAAAAAAAGTTAAGAGTTTTTGGAACAACTAATGAAGAAAATACAGCAAACTACTACACCCGCGAACCAGATCACCTATGTGTATAAAACTATCGATGACATGAACACACAAATGAAATTTTATGGCCTTGACAACGAAAATCCCATCCAGTTTCTTAAATAGTGCCAGCGTAGTATGGAAAATATCAACGATAATCTTGGCGATGTTGACAAGATAAACTGGGTAGTTCGACATCTTAAGCGTACAGCTGCAGAATGGTTTTCCATCATCCAAAACAAGATATTTGTATACAAAGATCTTGTTGACCATTTTAAGGCACGCTACTGGAATGAGGAAATCCAGCGTAAGGCACGTGTACAGCTTGAATTCGGTAAGTATACACCGAGTAAAGGTACCAAGGAAAAATACCTAATCTAACTGGTAGCGAAGGCAAAACATCTAGAGACTGAGATGTCGGAAGCTGAAATTGTCAACAAGCTGGCCCCACTTTATTAGAGGTGTACAGGTAGCAGTAATTACCCAAGGGATTAAAACTTTAGAAGAGCTGCTGTTGCTACTTACTAAATGGGAAAATGTTGATGGCAATGTCGATAGTTACAGTACACATAAACCAATCAACACAAGTAACACACAAAAACAAAATGACCATAAGAGTAAACAATGGAAACAACCTGATCGTGAGCAAAATTCGTCGAAGTTTAACAAACATAAAGTCGCGTCCGTAGCTGAAGATAACCACAATAATGAACACGGCCAAAAAACGCCTAAGGTTGCACGGCGGGTGTCCTTGCAAAACAAACAAAACTAATAAAATGTACAGCAGTCAGAATCAGAAATCCAATGAAAGCATAGAAAATAACATGGTTATGACCTACTGCGTATCCGGTGTATACCCAGACGATATACGTAGTGAACTAATAAATGACAGTAATGACAATGTGAATAATGTACCTAGAGATAGTGATAAGTTAGCAAGTAGATATAGTGTGTTAAGAGCGAGAATAAATAATTGTATAGGTAATGTGCTAATAGACAGTGGTGCACAAATATCATTAATTAATGAGAATTTTATAAACAAAAACATTGTGCAATTTAAAAAGGTACCAATCTTACCTATAAACAATACCACCAATAAAAACCGCCACTGATGTTACAAAAAGTAAATAAACAAGCTTATATAAACATTTCATCTCAAGGTATGGAACTTGAAACACCTGTATTAGTTGTTAAAAATTTAATTTATGATTTTATTATAGGAACGGACACTCTTAAAAAAATAAATGCAATTATCGATTTTAAAAATAGTAAATTAATGTGTACGTTTAGTAATAAGGAGCACAGTGTAGAGTTAGGTAATGTTGACATTGATAATGAGTCGGAGGCGAATTACATCCACATAACCAAACCAACGGCTTAGCTAGTGGTAAACAAAAACAATAATAAGCATAGTAATAATAATAATAATAATACAGATAAATTAACCTCAGTACAGCGTGACAAACTTAACCAACTGACGAATAAACATACGGCAACATTTGAAAACAGTCACACTACAGCGCACGTATACACACATGAAATAGAAGTTACTGACGAAAATAAATTCGTGCGTACAACATATCCCAGTCCACTTAACTACCAAAAACTTGTGGATGAGGAATTTAAAAAAATGTTGGATGATAACATCATTGAACGTTCCAACAGTAATTTTCTGAATCCTATGGTGATTGTAAAGAAGAAAAATAATCAAATAAGGATATGTTTAGATATGGGTAATTTAAATAGCATAACAAAAAATGTTTTGACTGTGCGCCTAATGCCGAGAACTTGTTTACAAAATGCCAAGGTGTTAAATATATGACTCGTTTAGATCTTAAGAGTGGAAATTGGCAGATACCGTTAGGTGTAGATAGCAGAAAATTTACTGCGTTCTTATATAAGAACAAATGCTATCAATTTAAGGTAGTTCCATTTGGATTAGTAACCAGCCTCGCGGCAATGGTGAAATGTTTGGAGTTAGCACTTGGTCCAGAGATTGAGGATTTCGTTAGTGTATTTGCTGACGACATCTTGGTGATATCAAAATTGTTTGACGAGCATTTAAAGCATCTCGACATAGTGTTCAGCAAACTCCGTCAGGACAACCTGGTGGGTGCTAAACTACTAAAAGTCCGAGTTTAGGAAATCCGAAATAAAGTTTTAGGTCACATCATATCAGCGCAGGGTGTTAGTACGGACCCTGAGAAGATACAATCCATCACGGGATTTCCAAAACCTAAAAAAGCAAAGGAAATCAGTGCTTTTCTATGACTTACCGAATATTACCGTCGGTTCGCACCTGCATATGCTAAAAACAATTGAACCACTGCTGGTACTGCTTAGGAAAAATACCAAATGGCGATGGGAGGTAAGACACGAAAAGGCATTTTACGCAGTAAAGGAGTTATTTAAGGAAAACCTACATGTGTTTCATCCCGAAAAGCAGGGGACATATGTACTGAACTGCGGTGCGTCCGATTATGCCATTGGCGGAATTCTGTATTAGCGGAATAATAACGGGGAGCATAAAGTTATCGCGCATGTCAATCGTTCATTAAAAGGCGCTGAACGAAATTATTTTACGTCAGAGAAAGAAATTTTAGCGATTGTGTATTGTGTTAGTAAATTTAGATATTACGCGTATTTAGTAGGTAGACATTTTGAAATTCTGTCTGATAACCAAGCTTTGTCGTTTTTATTAAAATGAAAACTTGCTAATGCCCGTATGTCACGCTGGATAATGGCTATGGAAGAGTATGATTTCAGTATATTAAATATTGTAAAGCCAGTGACAACAAAATGGCGGATACTCTAAGTCGTTATCCACCTGTGCAGCAGGAAACTTATACGTCTTATAAAAATGAAATCCAAATCTTAGCTGTTAAATATGCGTTACCAAACTAGCTCAAATCTTTACTTAAGAACATTAATAATGAGAAACAACGAGACGATAAAATACAAAATATTACAAATGAAATTCAAACTAAAGAAAATCCCAAATTTCAAATTTTTAACAACGTTTTGTACAAACTCATAGACGGACAATGGAAGGTAATGATTGCAGACCATATCATAGAGCACCTGACCTGGGCGTGCCATGAAAGTCTTGTGCATGCAGGAGCATACAAGTGTTACTTGACGCTACGTGAGGACTTCATATGGATGAACTTGGCCAGGAAATTCAAGTCAATTCTACGTACCTGCCACACCTGCCAGACAGACAAATACCCAAACCAACACACGTATGTCGAAATGGGAACACAGTGATGCATGGTAAGAATGAATTATTGTGTATCGATTTCCTTGGTCCATTACCACGTGCGTCTCGGTGTATGAGAAATCTGGTTGTGTGCACTGATGCTTTCACCAAAAATGTAAGTCTGTATGCCATAGGTAGACAGACCCACGACGGATGCTGTACTTAAAATAATTCTGGAGAAATACATCCCTAAGTATGGCCATGTCAAGAAGATCCTATCCGACCAAGGCAAACAGTTCCAAAATAAGAAATGGAAAGCTGAGTTGGAGAAGAGGAACATACAAGCGGTATTGACGTCCATTAGGAGACCTCAAGGAAATCTTGCCGAAAGACTCAATAGAGAGGTCGGTAGATTATTCAGAACGTATTGTAACACAAACCAAAGTAAATGGCCGGAGTATCTCGATTTCTTCGAGAACGCCGTAAATGGTAGTTACAATACCACTACTGGATATACACCGTTAGTGCTGCAATCGGATGTTCAACCAAAGCGTACTTGGAATGAGTGTGTAAAACGTATAGCCACTCAGAATTTGCCTATTCCGAACGAGATTAAGCGTTTGGAAGCGAAAGAGCGGATAAAGAAGTTTGCAGAACAGCGTACAGAAAAATTCAATTCCGAGCATAACCTGCAATCATTTAGAGTCAGCGAATTAATATTGCTCAGAGCTTCGAACGTTGGTCGTAGTATTGAAAATACAACAGAAAATTTCCATAGACTATATAATGGTCCACTCATTATATAATGTTATCTGAACAGGTGGGAAACCACACTTATATTGATACAAATCATGTTACAAACAAAACTGTTGGGAAGTTCCATGCGTCGTCATTATGAAAATATTATGTCAACATTTAATGTGGTCACGTATATCTGGGTATATAAAGAATGAATGTAATAAGCTAATTGTTAAATTAAATGAAAATCTGTAAATTCATGTATGATTGGAAAAAATGTCGGTAAAGATGTGATGAGCGTTGGTGTCTGGAAGTAGGTAGTATGACGTCATGAACTGTTTATATTAGCTGATCTTTGTGGGTCAAATGATAACCGAGATATCAACCAAATGTACGGATTTGTTTACATTCAAAGTGACAGATGTCAAACTTCTCGGAGAAGAGAGATTTTTTAGTTTGAAAAGTATTATTTATTTATTTTGAGTTTTATTATATTGTTATAAAATGGAGGTGATATTTTTTTATGTTATGAAAAGAAAAAACATTTGTAAACATGTAAACAAATTTTTCTTTTATACGTGGAGGGGTTATTCTTGCAATGGAACATCGCAGAAGGGGTCTTTGTAGCTATGACCACATGCTTTTATACAATTTACGACCTTATAGACATGTTGAAAATTGATTTTGTTAAAATTTTTTAAAATAGCCATAAGTTTTGAAATAAGAAATGGGTAATTAACCGTTGTATGTCAAAATGCCCATAAATTTATTTTCTGTCATGTCAAGTGCGAATTTAGTGCGCGAATGCGCGTGCGCGCGTGTTATTCGTATTAACATGAATAACTCTGGTGTAAATTAACGTATCGAATTGAAACTTGGACAGATCATACTTCTGAATTAGCGCTACATTTTTCATATGTCAAAAACTCAAAACATATTATTTAAATATGTATTTTTTAACAGAATTCACTTTCCTAAAGAATCCTTATCTTCTGAAAATCATAAAACGTTTTGACAAAATCTATACATGCTTTTGCAGTCTTCAGCAAAATTGATCAGGAGATATGATTATAGGTATCTATAGGTATTTTATAATTTAACTCCTGTTATTTTGGTTTATTTATGACTTATAATTCATTTAAGGTATCCTTACTCTACACTACTTTTTACATGCAATCTCCCTCACATATTATTATTTGGCCATTATTGTTATTTTATATATAACCCTGGATATTTTACATCTAAACAAAATAGTTATGGTAAACAAAAATATTAATTCTAATTCTAAGGCCTTTGTGGCCTACACAATACAAAATTACAGCAACTTGTTAACAGTAATACAGTTTATTGCTATCATACTGCTTCTTTCATCTTCAACACAACTTTGTGAAAAGCTCTTTTTAAATGTTAGACACTTTCACCGATCATTCTATGTTCCACTTTGTACACTGCACTTTTATGGTTACACTTAGTATTGTTTACAATGTTTACAGTGTTTTTAGAGTACAAAGATTCTCATAATTTGATACCTAATCCCCATTTCTGACTTTTTAAAAAATGGGTGATTACTGGTTTTCCTCTGGTGATTATGTTATCATATTTGGGCAGGGGTTATGTAACGTTACAATATATATATATATATATATATATATATATATATATTGCAATGGAACATCGCAGAAAGGGTCTTTGTAGCTATGACTACAAGCTTTTGTAAAATTTATGACGTTATAGACATGTTGAAAATTGATTTTGTTAAAAAATTTTTAAAATAGCTATAAGTTTTGAAATAAAAAATGGGTAATTAACTGTTGTATGTCAAAATTTCCATAAATTTATTTTCTGTCAAGTCAAGTGCGAATTTAGTGCGCGAGTGCGCGTGTTATTCGTATTTACATGAATAACTCTGATGTAAATTAACGTATCGACTTGAAACTTGGACAGATCATACTTCTGAATTAGCGCTACATTTTTCGTATGTCAAAGATTCAAAACATATTATTTAAATGTGTATTTCTAATAGAATTCACTTTTCTAAAGAATCCTTATCTTCTGAAAATCATAGAACTTTTTGATAAAATCTATACATGCTTTTGCAGTCTTCAGCAAAATTGATCAGGACATATGTCTATCTATCTAACCCATCAATCACGTGCTATGGGTTTTAACCAATCGGAGGCTCCAATTTTCATTCAGATTGGTCCCTCGTGGAAGAAGCTTCGAGCCGAAGCAGTTCAACCTAGCAGCTCGGCTTAACAGAAGTTGTCTCTGTGCGAGTTTGTCGTTATCAGTATACGTTCTACATAAGGGTTACGAGCACGGGGCTTAGCAACGAGTTGCCCGTTTGCTAGATCGTTTGGGTATTAGAACTCAAAATAATTTAATTATAAATTAAACAGTCCTATCTCGCAATAGTCAAACTTTTTTCGCATAGGCATCAGCTGTATTTGCCGAAATACACCTGGGTGAACGCGAGGACACGTCAAGATACCGGAAGGTGTACGTAAAACACACCGGAATCGAATTAAATAGTTAAACCCATTATCGAGTCCTGAGATAAATGATATAAACTCTATCGGTGAAACGGCGTGCGTGCGTGTGTCGCGAGAGTGCTACGTGTCATCATTGCAGCTGATCCACCAGGCGACGAGTGGCAGTGGAGCAGTTCAACGGTTCGTCAAGGGATTTCGTCGAACAAGTAAAATAGACTATAAGAGAAAAACATTCAAACCATTTTACAGACTGTATTAAAATTTAAGAATAAATAATTTATGTTCAAATCACAGACCATATTAATTTGTTTTAAAATAAATACCTAACTCCAGATAAAAGACTCTGATATTATTTTGTTGTTATTACTATGCTATATATTTGTTTCATTTCTACATATATATATGAGTGAAGGTCTTAATATTTTTTAGACGCAGTATATAATGTAAACGAGGATCAGTTGAAAAGTTCAAAGACATCTATAGCTTAGCGATAGAACTAAACATTTTCGTGTGTTAGAGATTCATGTTCATGTAATCTCTGTTAGTTTACAAATCTGTATGGCAATTTGTTCATTGTTTATCGGCTTTTCGTGTCAGGCGTGTTTTGAAAAATAGAGAAGATTTAATATCATGCTATGAATTAGTTGCTTGTTAAAAATCATCTAACGCCAATAGACATTCTCAACAAAATGGTAAATGTGACAGGAGATGGTGAGCCTTCAAAATCCATAATTTGTAAATGGGCACGGGAGTTTAAACGTGGTCATGCGAATCCTGAATTTGATACCCGCAGTGGACACTCAAAAAATGGAACAACTCCAGGTATCAATAAAACATTTCATACACGGTGTTACAAGACTGACGTTGAGAGTGGATGGCATTGCTGAGGTCATATGCTTCCATATATGCGTGATTATTGTATTTGAACTCAAAAACTTACTGTGAAAAAAGTTTGTGCAAACTGGGTGCCGCATTTGGAGTTATCGCACTTTTTGGCCGTCACTGCGGGCATCAGCTACCGATGCTCGTACGACCCCGTTTAAACTCGGAGCTAGCTTACAAACCATTGTTTTTGAAGGTGCACAATCTTTTAAAACAATTATCATGTTGTTGGTAATCTCCATTCAAACTAGAACTTTTTCAACAAGGAATTGGTGATTTTGTCTGATTTGTGCTTTCCAAATCATCATCAGGTTCACTACTGACCTGCTGAAGGAAACATTGCCAACGGTCTCTGTTCAATTCATCCATCCTCCACTCGCGTATTCCTCCGCTTTCTGCATCCTGCTGCACTCCATCTCGCCACCTCAGCTTTGGTTTTATTACCGTCCTTTTCTCTCTGGGTTATACAGAATCCTGAGAATCTATCCTGACAACACGACCTGCCCATCTAAGCCGTCCTGTCTTTACATTTTGATTACGGTCATGTCGTGTAGCCGGTTATATAACTCTTCATTAGTTCTTTTTCTCCAGACACCTTACTCATTCACTGACCCATACATTCGTCTCAGTATTTTCCTCTCAAATGTTCCCAGGTCATTCTCACTGCTTTCATAACACAAGTATTGTTTATCATCCGATGGCATGAACTTTATAAATCTTTTTATCCTTTTTAAAACGTCATTTCTGCCGATCGAGCTTTGCTAACATCGTTTTGCATGATCGTCCAGAGTTTGCTTCCATATGTGTGTCACCATTAATTTGTAGAACTCTTTAATTTTGTTTCTTTTTTTAAGAATACCCTTTCTCTCAGTGTCGTATCTGTGGTACCGAAAGTATACTATCAATGTCCTACCTGAAAGACGTGAGGCATAGGAGACAGTTAGGTCAGCCAAATTTTAGATACCTGAGTAACATGATACATAATGAAGATAAACACAATAGATAATAAATAAATACAATCATAATAGGTAAACACAACAATACGTGACAGGATACAAATATGAAATAAGACAGTAGGCGAACACTATACTAACACCAGACTATTGAGAAGCAAGCTCAAAAGTCACAACACAAAAATGAAAGCATACAAGACACTCAATTAACCGTTTATCGCTTTCGGACGTGAGACGCAGACTTTAGCAAAAAAAAAGAACAAAACCTCTTAGAAGGTTTGAAAGTAAGATTGCACGACGTGTCCATGGCCCGGTTAATGAAGATGAATAGAGAATAAGAAACAACCAGGACATAGATGAGGTTTTAATCATGAGGACATCGTAAGATTCGTAAAAGTTTAACGATTACAATGGCTACGTCACCTAGAACGGGTGGCTGATCAGCGTATTTAAAACAGAATTCTGGTATATAAAAGCAGAAAGACGGATCGACCTAGGATAAGATGGTTGGATGATGTGCTGAAAGACCTCTGAAGAATAGACGTGAGGGGTTACGCTGAGATAGCAACGGATAGGAGGCAGTTGGAAAGGATTCCCGTAGGGCTATATTGCTAAAGAAGAAGAAGAAGAAGAAGAAGGAGAAGGAGAAGGAGAAGGAGAAGGAGAAGGAGAAGGAGAAGGAGAAGGAGAAGGAGAAGGAGAAGGAGAAGGAGAAGGAGAAGGAGAAGGAGAAGGAGAAGGAGAAGGAGAAGGAGAAGGAGAACGAGAACGAGAACGAGAACGAGAACGAGAACGAGAACGAGAACGAGAACGAGAACGAGAACGAGAACGAGAACGAGAACGAGAAAAAGAAATAGAAAAAGAAAAAGAACGAGAACGAGAACGAGAACGAGAACTAGAACGAGAACGAGAACGAGAACGAGAACGAGAAAAAGAACAAGAAGAAGAACAAGAACAAGAAGAAGGTCGGCTGAATATCGATATAGACACAGATAATCGATTAAATAAGTCGACGGTAAAATAACATTTAATGTTACCAGATAAACGATTCAATATTCAATCCATATTACAGCACTGACACACACACAGTAATTACATTCACAGTTGATGCAGTTATTCGGCCCCCTTCGCCGAATGCAACAGCCGGTTAATGGCGATTTGAGGAAAATAAATTAAATAGTCGCGCTACGGAACTCGTACTCGTACTTTGGTCGACGTCACGCCCCTCCCCGTCCCTTTCCTAGTAAAGTTTTCGCTAGACAAGTCGGTTCAGTCGACCACCTGACAGGATAGTGACCAGAGCTGGCCGCCGCCGATCCGGCGCTTTCGGTTCGGAAGACTCGGCAACCAAGGTATTTATACTGTAATTATTTCAGTCACTATGGATCAGTACTAGTAACAAATTATATTTGTTTGTCATTTTTGTAAAAAGAATCATATGTATTATTTTATGTAAAAGACTGTAATTTGTAACAGACCATGATGTAACATGTTCGTAACTGTAAGCCTCTTAACTGAAACCAATTCCAGCCAGTCAGTCAATTTACAGAAAAGGAAAGATATGTAATTTTTTAATGTCAATTTCAATGTTGTTATAGAATTTGAGCCGTAATTTTGTAATTATAATGACTGTAGTTTTGTAAATGGCGATCAGGTATTGTGTAACTGAATGTGCGAGTACAGTAGCTGTTAACCTGTACTAAAAGTTCTGGAATTTGCAGTGTAAGCTTGGTTCCACGAACGGGGCCAGCAACTCCAGAGATTTGGTCCATCACCTGGATTCTTCACTTCATTTACGACGACACGTGCTGCAGACAGCACGGAAAAATGAACCCATAACGGACGCACGTATGCCGGAGCAGCGACAAATTAAGCACTTCGTACAGTTTCAAACAACAATATGTTTCTTTAATTACATCCAGCGATAGTTCCAAGTTCCAGACAAGTATTAAAAAAAAGGAAACATGAAGTAAATCGCTCGCTTAAAGCGACATGAACTTACATATTTTGCAGAGACTTTATAGTATAAGGAAGTGTTAGAAATTCATTAACAGATCATAGCATGCCTGTTGCGCACAATTAAAACTGTAAACTGGTATTGATTCATGTGGCTGATTTAGTCTAATTAATTTGAATCAGCGTTTAATTTACTCCGTAAATCGACACTTAGTAACCAATACTCTGGACCTAAATCACTTAGTATTCATGTTAGTCAGTATTTAATTAATCAGCTACTAATCTTTATTTGCTGGCTGCCTCATAATTATACAAAATTAAGAGGCTAATTCTGTTTCAAAGTGAATAAACTCATTTTAACTCTGCTCAGTAGCTGGTAGTATCTTTTTTGACGCACCGGTCTCCTTTATATTTAAGTTAACTACTACAAGCATTTTAGATGTACCTTATATTCATAATGAGTTATAGGTGGTAGCAAATATTACGATTACTGTGGTGTATTGTGTATATTATGATATTGAAGTATATTGTGTGTCACGTTTTCCTTTTGGGGCCCAGCAGCATATAAACGTGCCACAAGTAGGCCTATATGTACTTGGTGCTCCGGCGGCACGACGCTGTAATCCGCTTAGTGTCGCTGTAATAAAACTGTTTGCATTTACAAATTCATCACGGCCTGCCTCGCTGCTGGGGCTGTTCGTCGCGCGAGATAAACAACTCAGTCAATCGAAACGAAGCTCGACATTAACGTAACGTTGTATTTCATTATTACTAATTTCTAAACCGTAAAGGTAAACATTGTGGAATCAGATAATATTGTTACACTGTTCGCACAGATCGTCGTCGTCTTTAAATATCGAAAGAAAATAATTAAACAAACACCAGGCAATTTCTTAATCACAACTTTAATTTCATAAACAATGACACTCGAAAACGTCAATTTTCGTAAATCATAATTGTCTTATGCAATGCAAACCATCGCAAACAGTTAACATAAGGTCGGCCGCCACTGGAGCGACAGTTTGTTTCGCGACAGAACCGTTTTAGCGCATTGTGTCATAAAGCGTCGCAGATGACTCTACTACTGTTAGTGTCTACAAAGCGTCACACAGTGGCTGTCTAACGTCTACAAACGTAGTGTAGCGTCACGAGTGTAGCGACATTGTCTAGAAGACGAAACACGAAGGACGAAACTCCTTCAACTTAGGTGACGCAACAAAACAGCTTCGACGTTCTGAACTGCGCATGCGCCGCTAACCACACGAGGCGGGGAATTTATGTTATGCGTACCCAGTCCTACTTGGAAGGTATGTACAGTGTCCTTTCGTTCTGATTCTTGCATGTTGTTGAGTATTTATTAATAATACGAGGGGCGGCTGATATGTAATGCACAGTCGGGAAAACAAAACAAGGTACAACACGACGCGTGCTGCCACCTTGCAGTGACATTCTTGTATTAAAAACGTCCTAGATCACGTTGACCAACTTCTTCTCGTTTTCTGTCAGTCGCCATTGTTATGGAGTCGAGTACTATGTCAACGCGTCTAAAACAACGTGCAGTGATTGAATTTTTAACAGGTGAAAAAGTGAACGCCAGTGACATTCATCGTCGTCTAAGAGCCGTTTATGGTGATGAAACTGTTGATCGAAGTACCGTGAGTAGGTGGGCTATAAAATTTTGTGCATCGGAAGCTGGTAAAGCGAATATTGAGGATGAACCTCGGAGTGGTCTACCAGTTTCTGTGACTGACGAGAAGCACCAAATGGAGGTAAATGAATTGATTCAAAATGACCTTTGCATTACACAACAATGCATCACCACCCAGCTAGGCATATCGAAGAAACGAGTAGGAGACATTATTGCAGAACTGGGTTACCGTAAAATCTGTTCGCGGTGGGTGCCATGCACACATCGTCTGCAGCCGCTGAGGCTCTTGTGAACTTGGAATTTGAACCCATTCCACACCCTCCGTACTTAACAGATTTGGCGCCCTGTGATTTTCACTTTTTTCCGCATTTAAGAAGGGATTCGCTGATGATACCGCTATCCTCGCAGTAGATCCCAACCCGGAACGAGCCTCTGAGAAACTGCAAAGCCATCTTTACCTCCTGCAAGATTGGTTGCAGCGATGGAGGATCCGAGTTAATTCTGCAAAATCCACTCAAATAACCTTCATCATGAAACGTAGCTCTTGTCCACAAGTCACCATAAACGATGCCCCCATACCTATAAAATCAGAAGTTAAATACCTGGGGCTGCATTTGGACGACAAATTAACATGGAAAGCCCACATTCAGGCTAAGAAACAACAACTCAACTTGAAAGCTAGGCAAATGTACTGGCTCATAGGTAGAAAATCTCAACTATCTCTCGCAAACAAAGTCATCATATATAAAGCTGTGCTCAGACCAATCTGGACTTACGGTATAGAATTGTGGGGCTGCTCTAAACCTTCCAACACAAAGATTCTGCAGACAGTTCAGTCAAAAATCTTGCGCTGCATAACGAATGCTCCCTGGTTCATCTCTAATTATACTCTTCACAAAGACCTCAACATACCATACATTTCTGATGTCATCAAGATGCACGCCGCTAAGTACAGGAACCGCAACGTAGGACAGAGCAATAACCTGATCAACGAGCTCCTCAATCCATCACTGGATGTAAGAAGGCTGAAGAGACCAGATGACCAGTGGCCAGATGACCTGACCCAGTGAACGTGGTAATCATCGCTGGATGGTTCCCCCCTCAAGTGACGACTTATACATGACTTTTACTTATTACTCTGTGAAATGAGTAGATTGTAAAACTGCATTATAAAAAAAAAAATGTAAGAAGGGATATTTAGGGTATTCATTCCACCACAGTTAATGAACTGAAAGACTCAGTGAGGTTGTGGAAAGACCACCGGTATTCGTCATTGACGGGATGACACAACTGGTTCACCGTTGGGTGAAATTTGTAGCTGTAAATAGTGACTATGCGGAAAAATAAATGTAAGTTTTTATAGCAAATAAAATGGTCTTTTTTCCATATTTGTTTCATTTGACTATCCATTTTCATTTGCTAGTTACATACGCTGTGCATTACTTATCAGCCGCCCCTCGTAATAATTACTATTGATTATAAAACGAAACAAGTGAAAGTGTAGTTGAAACTGAAATAGGTGCAAAATAGTGCCTGTGATGAACCCACGAACCACACACTTTTACATCTCAAAAACAACTGACGAGAAATTGTTTTGTTGTCGCGAACCAACGTCTCAAGCCTCTGTCCACCAAAGCGACGCTTTGCACCACGATGCGTCAAAACGGTTCTGTCGCGAAACAAAATGTCGCTCCAGTGTGCGGGCGGCCAAACCTAAGTCACCAATTACAGACGTTCACACACAAGAATTTACCATTAACGCTTTACGCACAACACCACTGTCCAATAACACAACGGTGTATGCTGTCGGTCGTCGAGCTGAGATGGCAGTTATCTGGCTCCAGGACCAGCTTGACGAATACGTTAAGTGGGCAGAGACATGGAGGGTTGCCATCATCGCGGCAAAGAGCACAGCCGTAGTCTCATCCATATGCATTAGGCTTCCTGACAGACTTTACGTAGGCGATACTCCTCTGCCCTGGTCTCGAGAGGTTAAGTACCTCGGGTTACACCTAGATCGTCGTGTCACGTGGCGGACACACTCCGAGCAAGTAGCCCGCAAGACCGCCCTTCGTCTGTAGCAACTCTATGACCCGCCGCCTAGGGAAGCTTATGTGGTGCCGATGGTTACCTACGCGATTCCCGTATGTGGCTACTTTGCCAAGACCCATAAGCGAAAGCTTCTGTCTCTCCTGAACCGAGGATTGCGCTAGGCGTGCAAAGCCCACTACCTGACATCTGACAAAATCATTAGCGTGTCCGTTCCCTGGACGCCACTATACGGTCACTGTCCCGGAAATTCTATCGCCGCACCGTCCGCTTCCAGGGCAATCGCCTTATTAGCGCCCTCGGTCGCTACCCATCTCTGCCAGGTAAATCTTGGACTCGGCCTCGACGAACACTCACCCTCAACTATATAACTAATTGAAACCCCACGGCCGGTAGCAGGCCACACCCTTAACATCCAGATCATCTGTAGTCCCTGCGGCAAGAGCTCTGTTTGAAGCTCGGGACGCTGCACACGAGCTGGCGACGGGCATGCCCTTCTTCCCGCACAGCCCCACTTGTAGTACTGTCCAATAGAGCACACTGAATTACATCTTAAAACAACTGGCCGAACGCTTCCGAAACACCGCTGTTTATGCTACGCAAGTTTGCCTGTGTGTTGTCTAAGGATTGTCGTTTTTTTAACAGTGGAATTAAATAATTAAACACCAGACAATTTGTTAAACACATGTTTAATTTCATAAACAGTGATACTCGAATTTGCCAATTTTTCAAATTCAGAATTGTCTTATGGAAACCTGGATATATTATCTAGACCCAGATTGTCTACACTTTACTAGATCTACCGACTCATGTTCAGCTACTGCGGTCACTCGCATACTGCACACCATAGGTTTTGTTGTTCCCGTCTCCTCGTTGCAAGTCTCTTTTCACAATTTCATTGTAAATGTCCTCCTCGCATGATGTCCTGGGGCTCCCCGTTTCTGTCATCAAGTTGGAACCCAGTCTACCTATCTTTTGGGCCAACGATCTTCAGACCTCGCTTTATATTTATGATGTCTACAACCGCTATGGAACTATCAGCCGAGGGGACGGAGAGAAGTGAGACGTCCGAGGAAGCGCTGGCGTGACCACGTCTAATATTTGCCTATTTGAGACCGGAACAAACCATCCTGGGTTTAACCCTTAAAGATGATGATGATGTCTACAACTGTCTTGTTAACACGGAGCTATGGCTTACTATGTCAATCATTATTTCCGTTAAGATGTTCCATAAAACAGGTTGATTACCTTCGGTCGCGCTTCTTAAAATCCAAGTATAGGATAACACGAGTTTCGACAACTAGTGTGTCATCATCAGATCCTCATGAGTGTAGTTAAAACTACATTTGCCGATGTTTATACTTCTCGTCAAATAATAAAAAACAACACACATACATAGTACAAAAATAATAAATAATTTATAAACGAAATAAAACGAATGAAACACAATACACGCGGCCGCCACGAACCTGCACAATAAAAAAAAATGTTTAAAAGATGTTCCATACATTTTAGCCGATAATGAACAATCCTATCGAGTATATGTACTCATAATATTCAGTTTCTGTTGTATGTGTGAATGTCTCCTGCAATCTTTAAGAGTATATGCTGCCACGTGCCTGAGAAATCTCATTTCGGTCGCTTGAATACGACTGACAGTTTTTTTGTTCTCACAGTTATAAAAAATTGTGGGGACGCCCATCACCTTGTAGAACTTTACTCGTTGATTTTAGAGTTTCCGCTAGTATGGTTGAGCTTTGTACCTTATTCAACACGTCATTGTTCGTAACGTAAGACACATTATACCCACATATTCAAAACAATTGACTTGCTCCACAACAGTACCATCTGCAGCAAGTTTTGCTCGTTTGGGATCAGCTCCATGAAAATACATCACCTTGGTCTTCAATGTTAAGATTTGTAATCTATAATCTTTGCAGATTCGATCCAATGAGTGTGGAGGGCGTACAGCCGTATGCAAGCCGCTTTACGAGTTTGACAGGACATCAGTAAACGACAACGTGTCAACTACAGAGTTAACTACATAAAATGTTCGGAAAGTTTCATCCGCCAATTGGTCCAGATATAAATTAAAAAGAGAAGATGACAATGGGCACCCTTGTCGTACTCCACACAATTGATGAAGACAACAATAATAGTGCTTGGTCTTCCTGTCTCAATTAACATTGTGTTTTTTACACATAGACCGTGTATGGCTCTAAATGAGGTTCTGCAGGAGCCCTTGTTCATATTTACAAATTTATTAGTTCTATATTTATCAAAGTAAAAATAACCCTACAAACAAAAATCACAACAGTATTATAATTATGATTGTCTTTAGAACACTACAAAAATAAATGACATTATTTTTCTGTCTAATAATTACTGTAGTAAAAAAAATTATTTTTGCCCACTAAATAAAACTAAATAATGCTTGAGAATAACTCCTTAAATTTGTAGTGACCGTCAATCAATGAATATTTCAGTGAAGGGTTTGTGAGGATCGGTAAAAAATGTAACACAAATTTTAAGTTATTTGTGTCGACGTTTCGACAGTGTTTTTAAAGAGAATAACGTTTTTAAAGTTATAACAGTTGTAACATTGAAACCACACACAATACACAATAATTTATAAGAAAAACGAAACAAATATATTAGTTTATAAAAAGTCACAATCTACAAACTAAAGTGTTATTTGTGTCCAATTTAATCAAAACTTGTTTGTTATTATATTAAATTTCAATATCATTTTCTAAACTATTACAAGAAACATCTTCATTGTCGGCAGCTTGAAAAGCTCCAAAAATTAATTTACCAGGTGAAGCATTAATCATGAAGTTCCTGCCAATTTTCTCCAAATATTGTAGTCAAGAGCTTTGCAACGTAGCTTTTTTCATTTTTGTAGAAACAAATTTTTTTTAATGATAATTTTTTCAGAGTGGCTATAAGGATATGTAGATGTCTTATCTCATGTTTTAATAGATACTGATCACTTTGTGCAATCTCTGTACTTTTCATAGACTTCGACTGTTGCAAAGAAACAATTTAAAGATGATCTGTTCTTCCTGAAATTACGCTGGAACTCGGAGAAAATAGTCTCGGTTATTGCATTTAGTCTCAGCTTAAAGTTCTCCACTTTTAGATACAAAAACCACCTGCAAAAAATCTCTGTCGTAAACAAAGTACAACACAGACACTCAAATAGTGAAACACTTACAGACAACAAGTTTGGGTAAGTTGAGTGAAAACCTTAAAAGCCAGCAGGGAGTAGAGCTAGAGCTGTAAAAGTATTTCAATCTTGCACTCGTGTCGTAATGTTTGTTTCAAAGTCACGCATTGTGAAACCTTTCAGCAACTCTTTCTTGTGCGTATGTGTGTAGACATGTGTCTGTGTGTGTCTGTTTGTCAGTTTGTCTATCTTTCTGTGTGAATCCAGCCGTACCAATGTTGAGAGTAAAAAGATATTTTGGTAACACCTCCCCGTGTCGCTCTGATTAAATGAGAACGACGAAAACATTAATCTCTTTTCGCTCTTTTCGTGCGGCGGTCGCAGCTAAACGTTTCAACTTATTCCTCTTTCCTTGCTGAAAATAAAATTTTAATATTTTGTTTTGACAATCTTGAAAGTAAATAATTTTCCAGGATTTATATTACATCATCGACATTTCTATTTTAGTTTACACAAGTTGAGAAAATGAACTATAAAATTTCATCGCCATCTTCAAGGATTAAACCAAGGATGGTTTGTTCCGGTCTCAAATAGGCAAAGATTAGAGCTGGTCACTAAAGCGCTTCCTCGGACGTCCCACACCACTCCATCCCCTCGGCTTATAGTTCCATAGTTGTTTGGGGATGCGGCAGTCATCCATTCGGCAAAGTTGTTCCCACCAATTCAGCCGATACTGGGCGATCCTATCGAGTAACTCATAATATTCAGTTCCTCCTGTATATCTGTGTTTCTTCTATGATCATGGAGAGTATACCCTGCCACGTACCTGGGAAATCTCATTTTAGCCGTTTGGATGCGACTGGCTTGGCCTTTCGTTAACGTCCAATTCTTATACCCATAAAGAAGTGTGGGAAGAGCCATCACCTTGTAGAATTTTAGGCATGTTCCTTTACTTGCTGACGTAAGGGTTCGCCTAATGGTCCCGCACATAAGGTTGAACTTATGCAACTTATTATTTACAACGTCGTTGCTTGCATTACAAGACACACTGCAAACCAGATATTCAAAATTGCTAACTTGTTCCAGGACAGTACCATCTATAACAATTTTTGCCCGTATGGGATCAGTTCCACGAAAAGCCATCACCTTGGTCTTAAGTGTGGATATTTATATTATAAATTTGTCTAACCTAAATAATTAAGTGTCCGATTAAGTGTTTTAGTATTTGAGTGTGTTTGTGTGTTGTTGTACTTTGTTTACGACTGAGATTTTGCAAGTGTTATTTTCGTATCTAAATCCGTCAAATTCCCAAGGCTCGTATGAGTTATGGAAGCATTAATCCGGTTTTATTTAAGCAGATTACTGCCCTGCATGAAATCTCCTAATTATAGTATCAGAAGGAGATTTATGTTGAGGTTACCATTCAACTGAGGGCCCAGATTTCACCCTTACACTTCCTATCATAGGTGGATTTTTATGGATTTGCAACTACTGCTGCACAGTTCTTAGTATTTACAGTATTTACCAATAGACAGCAGTGGACACCCTAAGATCTTCAGCCACCCCTACAATTAAGCAGGAACAGAAGGGATGAAGAGAACGAAAGGAGTAAAGATATTGGGTACACAAGGATGTTCTCCACTGGAGACGAAGAAAAATGAAGATATTAGACAAAACTCAAAGTGGAATTTTTGCACAAGAGTATTAAAGGCAATAACAGTACGTTGCAAGAGTATTAGGGGCCAACACATAGACCATATGCCAAATATGCGATTACTAGTGGCAGCCTTGAAACGTGAACCTAATGGAAAAAGGGCTGTTGGTAGACGGAGGAGAAGATGACCCGGGACAGGTCAACTAATCCTTTGAGTTAAGAAGAAGAAGATGATGATAAGTGAATGTACTTGTACACTGACAGATTATTATTTATTGGCTTCCATTTAATTAAAAAATGCAGAAGAGAGTCACTTTGTAAGGTTCAAGTTTGAGTCAATCCGTTCTCCCTCTACCGTCTATTGCGACAACAGTTTCTGCTGCGATAAACGGATCTGAGTCCTGTAATACAGACACAGTTTTCTTTAGAGGTTATGTGTTTTGAACTGTATCATGTGTGTATGAAACAGGCCATGGGCATACGAACACGATTTGGCATATGAACGATTACAAAGAGAAATGACCGCTAAAACAGAGAAGGCTCATCATGCTGCGAACAAACGTGTTATGGAAGATTAACAGTGGGCAGTACGTAACCAGGTGACTCACATGACAGATAAGGGTCAACCAGAGGGTAGGCGAACTAAACGAATCCTTTTTTTATTTTCAGTAGCAATCAGAAACTACAATAATTTCTGTAAGTTATTTTGCTGGATTAGGAACTAATTGTTAAACGCTCTTCTGCCGTGACGGGACATCCCCAGTAAGAACACCTTGGAGTGAAGAAGAACAAGATAAGTGAATGTGCATGTGTACTGATAAATTATTGTTTATTGGCTTCCATTAAATAATGGACTTTTACACCGTGTCAGGTCGATTGGCCAATAATTTCTTATCAGTCTTTTGGTGTGATGAGTCTTCCAGTAAGAACACCTCTTTTACTTTATGTCAGGTCGATTGGAAAAAAATAATCTCTTTTTACTCTCCTGGCGTGGTGCCCTTGCGCAAGTGGTTGGATGAGAGGATTGGCGTGCGTTTCTAACCTTGAATGATCGTTCCTATTTTGTTCGTGGATAGCCACGGTTGGTATTCGGGGAACTAGGTGTAGCATCTGGTTAGTGACGTACCATGACGCATCGGTTATCGCACGAAGGATTTACGATTGCGCGATCCTATGGCAATGCTAGATTTATATGCTTAATTACGACTTTGTATAGAAGAGTTCATTTTCTAATAGAAGTATAGATTTTCTATCAAGTGGCCAAAATAATTCCGGCATCCTCAAGTCAATCTGCTTACGCTTTTTTATACACATCCCCACCCATTTCGCTTATTATCAAGGTGAACACAATTAAGTACTTAACGGATGTTTATCTAGAAACTGCTATATTGTTTAAACAAATTTGCGGACATTGATCTTTTCGTAAAGTGACTGTTATACGCTGTGATTTAGGTTAATCAAAATCCTTAGCGACGTTTTATAGACAACGTTTTTAGTAATGTCAAGCAGCTCATTCTAAATTCACTTACGCATATGAGCGTTGAAGATGAAGCGATGGAGAACACCGTGGGTTAGCCTAAACGCGTGTGTTGCGTAAAAAAGAAGAAAAATAGTAAATCTGTTAAAAACTATTTTGTATGATACTTTTTGACTTTAATTTTTCAATTTCCTTTAAGTGTAAAATACGAAAACCCACAGCTGAACGAAAACTTTGAGCTAAATAAAATACAGTCAGACACAAAGACAAAGACACGTCGAAATAATAAAACATTTACAGAAAACAAGTTTGGTCAAGTCGAATGAAGAACTTAAAAACAATCGGGGAGTTCAGATCTAGAAGTGTTTCGGCCTCGTTGTAAGTTTGCTTCGAAGCTACGCACTGTGAAACCTTTCAACAAACTTTGTGTGTGCGCTCGCGCCCGAATCCAGCCACATCAGTGTCGAGAGAATGGAGTTATTTCGTTAAACGCTTCTGTGTCACTTGAAGTACAAACGAGACTGTGAAAAGATTAATCACTTTACACGGGGGGGGGGGGGCAGCTGAACATTGTAATTTCCTTTTTGTTTTCTTTCACAGGGAAAAAATAAACCTTTCATATTTTAACATTTACAAAACGGTCAGGGATTAGATCGTCTTCCTCATTTCATGTTTAACAAAAAAAAAATAAATAAAACTCATCTACCTGCAGTTAAAAAAACTAGTCTAGTTGTGTATATTATTGATTGAGTCTAGTTGTGTATTCATCAAGCGAATCGAGTTCTCAGTTTCAACTCGACCGATTGGCATTTGTCTGTCTGTCTTTCTGTTTGGAGTATATCTCACGATAACTTTTAAACGCATCAACCGATTTTCCTAAAACTTGGCATTTATGTCTATTGGACCCTACTCGTCTATTTCATTTGGACCGTACAGAATTCTACAGTTTTACTTCTATGTTCCATAAGGAAATGTAAGTATGGTGATGGGAAAAAAAATCGTGTTCGAGGTAAAAGCTTATTCTGATTGTAGTACTCTTAAAACATGAAAAAAGTCATTTTTCGAAAAGTGTCTGTATGTCTAGTTTAGAATTTTTTCTATGGCGAATGATAACTGCCGCAAATTCAAACAAAATTAAACATTTTTTGTATACGTTCCTGAATTATGGAGGACTCAAGGTCTATTGATTCTGGTGAAGATCGGTTAATGGGAAAGGGTAGTTTACCAGCAACGTTTTATGTTTTAACACGAGTAATTTTGTGTATGACGAACGGTAACTGCCGTAAATTCAAACAGAATCAAATAATTTTTTGCATATATACAGGAGTTATAAAGGACTCAAGGCTTGTTGATTCTGGTAAAGATCGGTTAAGGGGAACGGGTAGTTTACCTGCAACATTTTATGTTTTAACAAGAGTAAATGTTTTAACAAGATACTTTTGATAAATAAAGTATCCTGAAAAGAAAGTCATAATAATCCACTGTAGAAAGGTAGATGAAATATCTATAAATGAAAAGGGTAGTTGAAGGGGGTGGGGGTAAGTTTCTATAAATGAAAATGATAGTTGTAGGGGGAGGGTGTCATTTTTTGTATGTGTAGTAGGTAATCGGCAACACAAAGAAGTAGTTTGTTGTTAAAATTCCTTCCCGTTCTGTATGGGCGTGGTCCAATGTTTTTTTGCAGAACCAGACGTTTCGGCAGTGTTATCGACTACCATCATTAGTGAAAATCAAGTGCGTTAACGTGAGGTGGTATACGTTAGTGACCACAGTATTGTGGTTAAGGCTGAAGCAAGAAGTAGAAAGAAGTAGTTTCTATGGAAATATTTCATTTCGAAAATGATTTTATATATAAATCTTAGAACATGGAGGTTCATGGATGGTTCTCCATGCCGATATTTGAGATTGATTCCCCCAAAATAAGAAGGGGAAGTGAGGTAAAAATGTAAAGGCCAAAATTGTGAAAAATCATCAGAGCCCATGTGGGGTATCAAATTACTAGAAATTTTACCATAATTTGAATATTTATAAAAAATTAATTTAATCACAAAATTAAAAAAAAATTTACACATAAGAGCCCAAAAAGTTGGTCAAAACTTATGATAAAACCACAACAATTTATTTGATGTTAGATTAAATATTAATTTTAATCAGCATCTGAATGTAGTGTTACGTTTAGAAATTTCGAATTTATGGGACCCCAGGACGTCTAAAAGAGATCAAACGTTTGAAAAAAAATTTGTGAAATTCCAGTAGGGCGTTAGACTAAAAGGAATTTGAACGCAAACCCGAATGCTTTGTGTTTGTCATGTGATTGTGTGCTCTGAAATTGTTATATCTATATATATAAAACTCAAAGTGTCAGGATTTATGTGTACTGAATACAAATGCACACCGTTATACGATTGCCACCAAATTTTGCACAGGTAACCTATGACGCAAGGCAAAAAACACTGTCCAACTTAGAATTTGATATTTTGTCCCGTTTGCACGATTTAGACCCTTTTAATTAGGTCTTTTTGTTAACGCGGATAAAGATGTCAACAACACCATGCAGACCAGAATTAATTACTATAGTAACAAGTAAATAAACAAATGATATTTAGCGGCATCAGAACTGTACCTTTATCAGTTCCTGCAGATTTTAATATTTTTAATATGCGAGTGTATCGATATATTCTGTAATTTTGTATACAGATACGTGTGTGTATCTGATTTTGTAACTTTGTATATTTTGTAATTGTCTCAAACGATTATAAAATTTATGTTTATACGTATTTCTGATGACGCAATGAATAAGTAATGAAAAATATTAATTACTACTACTAAAGATGTCAACAACACCATGGAGACCAGAATTAATTACCATAGTAAAAAGTACCGGTAAATAAACAAAAGCTATTTAGCGGCATCGGAACTGTAGTAGGCCTACATTTATCCATTCCAGCAGTACATTTTGGATGTTTTTAATATGCGATTGGATCGATATATTACGGTGTGGAAAAGAAGAAGTGTACTAATTGCAAATAGTTTATAGCGGCATCGGAACTGTACCTTTATCCGTTCCTGCAGTACATTTTCGATGTTTTATATGCGATTGTATCTATATGTTACGATGTGGAAAAGAAGTGTACTAAACGTAAATTGTCCTATTACTTAATACAAAGCGAAAATAAGTGTTGTTTTCATTTGAGAGGTTAGGTGACAATGGTTTTTGGTTTTTAGTTTACTGCTGAAGTAAATAAAAGCCATGGTTGAGGAAACCATAAAGTTTAATGTGTTATACAGTGCTTCTAACACAGTAACACTTAAAATAAAGAATTTAGCGTTTTTGATTTAACAGGTACTTTATAAATATCTCCAAAGGGCTTTATAAATGGGGTACTCTTAAATCTCCAAAAGCTGTCGCACCAACATAATAATTTAGTACAAGTTAAAATAGTACAAGTGTTGAAAACAGCTTTGGAGAGAATTTGACTAACGAGTACAAATTTGTTATACGAGCTGACAGAACGCCATATAGACATAGACATTAAAAATTATATTAAAATACTTATTAAAAGTCAAATATTCGCCTGCGAATCCGCGGGTAACAGCTAGTTACTAAACAAATAGTAGAGTAATCGGAATTTTTAGAATTTTTCCTGTATATAATATGGAATTTATGTGGTAGAAATGTACTTTGTTGAAAATTGTGAGAGCGAGTTCTGCAGCTTTGGGGGGCGGCATATTAGTTTATTAGCTTGAATAAATGTCGGCGGTGTAGCTCTGTTTGGTTAGTGCACTGTAATCAGGGTTGTTCGGCTCAAGACCCAGTCAGTCCAGTTGCTTCTATCATGACAACGGCACACCTAGACGTGGTCACACACACACATCAACACTCTTCTCCTGCGCGCGCAGTTCGTCAATGCGCGTAGTTAAATGTACAGTAATTACTAACTTGTGGTGGTATACTGTAAATTGTACCGTGGCTAGAGGACCCTACAGGCCAAGGGGGAACCTAGGATTTCATTACGTGAGGGGGGAGGATTTTTTCAGCCACATATCGTTTTCTTAGAGAAATGTTTTTCTCGTGTTATAATGGATATCGTACCAACAAATTAAAATTAATGGGAAAATAATAGCTGTAATTCACTAATTTCATTAAAATCAATTAATAACGTACATCAGACAGGCTTCCAGTTTGTCTTTGAAGCCTAATAATATCTTTCTGTGGAATATAAATGCTGTGGATATAAATCTATATAACAGGGTTGTAGATATACGTTTTACAGCATTTAAAATAATGTTAAATAGTTTTGTAAAAAAAGTATAATGATTGTCAACCTTTTTAAAAGGAAAAATAGAACAAAGAAAGGTAAAAAACTGAAGAAATAAATATAACTATATACTTTATTAAATAACTGTTCTATTTATCCTTATTGATATTTTAAAAAATAAATAGACTATATATGCTTCATTATATGTCTATTCCATGTTTCATAAAAAAAAAAACTAAATATTTAAGTAACTTTGGTCAAATAAGGCGTATTAATTACGCGAGTTCATAGGATAACACTGGAACTGTTCGACTCCTAACATCATGTGACTTCAAAATCACGCTCCATGGCCTGTATTTCTCGTAGGCCCGGTTTACGGCCAACTAACGGGTAAAAGCAAACAATTCCTTCGTTGCGGGAATTAAATAAATCAGCTGACATGGCTCAAGCATTGTGTAAAGCACGTTGTCACATATGTTTCAAGTTGCTTGTAACCAGTGGAAAATCGTGTCCTCCTTCTCTCTTTCAAGTCGACTTACTTCCATTTATCACCATTTCTTTAAACAACTCTCATATTTATTATTGAGAATAAGGACTAATATTGTAGATTATATAAACTTGTCATTGACCTAAATAGTAATTTTTTACTTCCATATTCCTTAAGGAATGGAAGTATGGTGATGGCAAAAAAAATCGTGTTCGAGATTATTGCAGATTCTGATTCTACTACACTCAAAACATGAAAAAAAGTCGTTTTCCGAAAAGTGTCTGTGTGTG
The DNA here is from genome assembly GCA_034769895.1 of Magicicada septendecula. Classification (NCBI taxonomy): domain Eukaryota; kingdom Metazoa; phylum Arthropoda; class Insecta; order Hemiptera; family Cicadidae; genus Magicicada; species Magicicada septendecula. The sequence goes on from CM068368.1 coordinate 840,142,731, forward strand.
TGTCTGTAGATTTTTTTTCTATGGCAAACGATAACTGCCGAATTGTAGAGTTCTCAAGACCTTTTGTTTTTGGTGAAGATAGGTTAAGGGAAAGGGGTAGTTTACTTGTAACGTTTTATGTTTTAACAAGGGTATTTCCTATGGCAAACGATAACAGCCGCAAATTCAAACAGAATCAAAAGATTATTTGCATACTGTCCTAAATTGTAGAGTTCTCAAGACCTATTGTTTTTGGTGAAGATCGGTTAAGGGAAAGGGGTAGTTTACCTACAACGTTTTTTTAACAAGGGTATTTTCTATGGCAAACGATAACAGCCGCAACTTCAAACAGAATCAAATAATTTTCTGCATACAGCCCTGATTTGTAGAGTACTCAAGACCTATTGTTTTTGGTGAAGATCGGTTGAGGGGAAGGGGTAGTTTACCAGCAACGTTTTTTATCAAGCGTATTTTCTATGGCAAACGATAACTGCCGCAAATTCAAACAGAATTAAATAATGTTTCGTATACAGCCCTGAATTGTAGAGTTTTCAAGACCTATTGTTTTTGGTGAAGATCGGTTAAGGGAAAGGGGTAGTTTACCTGTAACGTTTTATGTTTTAACAAGGGTATTTCTTATGGAAAACGATAACAGCCGCAAATTCAAACAGAATCAAACGATTATTTGCATACAGCCCTAAATTGTAGAGTTCTCAAGACCTATTGTTTTTGGTGAAGATCGGTTGAGGAAAAGGGGTAGTTTACTTGCAACGTTTTTTTAACAAGGGTATTTTCTATGGCAAACGATAACAGCCGCAAATTCAAACAGAATCAAATAATGTTTTGCATACTGCCCTGATTTGTAGAGTACTCAAGACCTATTGTTTTTGGTGAAGATCGGTTAAGGGGAAGGGGTAGTTTACCTGCACCGTTTTTTTATCAAGCGTATTTTCTATGGCAAACGATAACAGCCGCAAATTCAAACAGAATCAAATAATTGTTTGCATACATCCCTGAATTGTAGAGGTCTCAAGGACGTTCGATTTTGGTGAAGATCGGTTAAGGGGAAGGGGTAGTTTACCTGCAACCTTTTACGTTTTAACAAGAGTAAAGTACTTGCAAATTTATTTAAACTTTTTGAAACAATGGTAATTGTTAAAAATAAAATAATTTTGTTGCCAGGCAATAAAATTAAAATTTTTTAATTTTAATGTAATATAATATTTTTCATTTAATACGGCAATAAAAAGGCAGGTAAGACACAAACACACAATTCACGTTATTTCTGGCCTCACTCATGTTTATTTTCTTACGTTTGCACGCTTTTTAAATGGAAAGTGCCGAAACCCACACCAACATAACGCGTGCAAGCCGAAAAAATGGACATCAATTTGCTTACTGGCGAAGCTAGTAGTTAATGAATGGGTAGGCAAAAATCTTATCTTAAATTTTTTTAAGGAATCACTAAAAGGACGGTGGGTCAAATCGGACGCTGAGGTAGAGTTTGCTGTAACCGAATGGTTCCACAAACAGCCGTAAGAATTTTACTAGCAGGGAATCTACAGGTTAGCGCAACAGTGGAACTCATGTCTTAATGTTATTGGAGACTTCTTTTAAAATCGTTGAATAAAAAATGCTTCACAGCTCTATACGTGTGTCTATTGAACAATCCTTGTATTAGTCATACACAATAATACAACTGATTGAACTTCAAATTTTTAAACTTGGTTAGTTTCTATATATATGTTTAATGTTACAAATAATTCAAATAACAATCTTGATCATCTGTTAGTTCAGCGGAATAACAGTGACACTTTTAATAACCGCATAAAATAAACACTTAGAAACAACACAGGCGCTTTAACTTAACTGTTTGGACCACAGAAGTGAGGCATGCCTCAACGCTCTATGTGTACAGCGCGGGACAAACCCCCCTCCCTACACTTCCCTATCACACCACTACATTGCTTACATACGATGTATACAAAAAACGCTGAGGCAAGTTCAGGTTGCCTCATTCGCTTTAAACGAACTATGCCGAATCTCACCTGTCACCATCTAGCGGTCGCTCAATAAAGCACGTTTCGGTTTAATAAATTTGACAGTCACAGTAACAATGTATAATCTTTACGTTATGTAGTTCATACGTATTTATAATTTTTATTCTACAGAATTTTTTAGGGTAGGCATTGCCTCAATTGCCTCCATGTAACTTCGCCACTGATATATATGTGTACAACGTTATCGGCAACAAAGAAGTAGTTTTTGTTAAAATTCCTTCCCGGGATATTTGGCCGTAGTCCAATGTTTTCTACAAAACCAGACATTTCGGCAATGCCATTGACTTCCATCATCAGTGAAAATCGAGTGCGATAACGTGAGGTGGTATACGTTAGTGACCACAGTACTGTGGTTAAGGCTGAAGCAGTAAGTAGAAAGAAGTAGTTTCTATGGTAATATTTCATTTCGAAAATGATTTTAAATATAAATCTTAGAATATGGAAGTCATGTATGGTTCTCCATACCGATATTTACATATGTGCCTGAGCTATAGAGAACTCAATGTCTGTTGATTTTGGTGAAGATCGGTTACGGGGAAAGGGCAGTTTACCTGAAACATTTTTTGTTGTAACATGAGTAAAGTACTTAATTTTGATAAGGTATCCTGATAAGATCTTAATAATCCACTGTAGAAACGTAGATGAAATATCTATAAATGAAGAGGCTAGTTGAACGGGCTGGGGGTAATTTTCTATAAATCAAAATTATAGTTGAAGGGGGAGGGGATAATTTTTTTTTATATGTGTACTACGTTATTGGCAACAAAGAAGTATTTTTTTGTTAAAATTCCTTCCCTGGCTGTGTGGCTGAAAATGATTTTAAATATAAATCTTAGAATATGGAAGTCATGTATGGTTCTCCATACCGATATTTAGAATTCACCATCTTGGAAGTCAATTAATTACATTTCAAAAAACACCCAACCCAACCCAATCCAACATTCTTTTAAATTTTTTAAGATTGTGGGGGATATCCCCCATATATTATATATCCCCCCAGATTTTAGATTGTCCCCCATATCCCCCTATGTTTGCCCCTGCTACAGGCTTTAGCTTAACGCTTCAGGGAAGAATGATAATAAAAAGAAGAAGAAGACCGTGAACATGTAACTTCATTCACCAAAACATTAAGATGCCAAAATGCGAGTGTAAAGTGACTCTCATCGTAACAAAACTGTTTTTCGCCTTAAGAGCGTCGTTTATTTCTCTTAAAACGGAACGGTTTGCCCATACTTCGAGAGACATCCTGATCCATATGGCGCATATCTATATGTTGTAGCCGTGATGAAGATGCCTCACGGGCGAAACATTTGATTTTAAGTGAAATAAAACGACGTGTCTTAGAAAAGTTTTTAAAAATATATAAACACTTGGTACGTTTCACAGTTTTTATTTAACTCTGACAGCTGTTTCGACTTCTTAAACCATTGTCAAAGAGATGAGTGAACACTAAACAGAGGATGTAAGGATGGTGGACATCAGTTTAGGGGGTGTATCGTAACATGTGTGAGGTGTGAAGATGGAGAGGGGGTTGCAGGAGGTAAGAAAAGTAAAATGTTAGAAATTTTAGAAATTAAAAAAGCAATAAAAAAATAATAAAAATTTAACAAATGAACAAACTGAATTCTGTTCATCCCCTTTATTAAAAGCTGTTATTTAGTTTAGTTAATTTTATATGTTGCATTCAGATTATATTTAATTTTTACAAACACTTGACCTTCCCTTAGCTCCTGCAACCCCCCTCTCCATCTTCACACCTCACACATGTTCCGATACACGCCCTAAACTGATGTCCACCAACCTTACATCCTCTGTTCAGTGTTCACTCACACCTCTTTGACAATGGCTTAAGAAGTCGAAACAGCTGTCAAGAGTTAAATAAAAACTGTGAAACGTACCAAGTGCTTATATATTTTTAAAATCCTTTGTATTGATATGTTTCACCAAGTGTCCAACGAGTCATCAATTAATGACGTGGCTTAGGCCTAAAAATAGTATTGTTATTAAAAAAACGACTAAAGTTTACGATCGTGATTTTTTATCACCGGTTTCATATTTCTAATTCTTTTATATTTCTGCTCTCCATGTTATCTTCACGCGTTTTCTGCAATGTGTAGTTCTACAGTCCTAGTACTACTTACGTTTGTTACAACAGGTAAAAAATAAAACACAGCGCGTTTGACCAGATGCGCCTCTATTGCTCGTCTTTACATTCACCTCGCTCATCAAAACAGAATCAACGCGTAGCAGCTAGGCCGTGATGAAACTGTAAACGCAAGCAGTTTATTACAGCGGTAGTAAGCGGATTACCGCTGCATACCGCCACGCCGTGGTGTTCCGGAGCAATAAGTGTGTATATATATATATATATATATATATATATATATACAATTACAGAGCATACGTGCGCTATGCCGTAATATGGTTTGAATACCGTCGCACTGTTCGTAATACTAAACTTATTTCCCGTTATTTGATTTTATATGTACAGGTGAAAATTCTAGTTCAGCTATTTTTATCGTGTGAAAAATTATTTCATGTGAATGTGTGCCAGTATCTGTGAACTTGCCTATTTGTTTTAAATTACAAATATTTGGACATTTTAATTTGTCATTTGACATTAAATGAAATTGTTTTAAATGTTATGGAACATCTGCTCTGTCACAAAGCAGACACAATCCTACCTCTGTAATTTTTCATTTCCAACTATCTACAATTATTATCTATTATCTTTACATAATGAAAACAGAAGGCTGAGATATTTCTGGAAGGTAGGAAGCTAGTCAAGTTGATTCCTTTAAATATCTTGGGACCTGCAAGAGTGGTGTAAAAATTAAAATTGCTCAAGCAAGAGAATTATTTTTCAAGGAAATATCTCCTCTGGAGTGCAATGACGTATCCCTAGAAAGTTACAAAGAAATTTGTAAAGAATTTTATTTGGAGCATATACACATATGGCGGAAACCTGGACATTGAGGAAATTGAAGAGAAGGTAAATTAAAAAAGCTTTTGAGATGTGATGCTAGGGGAGGGCTTAGGAATATCGTGGACGGAAATAGTGCCTAATGATGAGGTTTTAAAGAGAGTGTGTAAAAACAAAATCACTCTCTCTCCCCCTACACACACACATGCGCGCCTGCGCATAAAGATTTCGACGAAACCGAAAAATCGAAGCGTGATAACGTTTTGTAAACAACAGATTTCTAGAGTGTGGGGAATCGAAAGTGTGGAAGCGTCACATTTTTCGATGACGCATCACGCATTTTGTGGAATGACCTCCAGCCTAAAAACACTATCATGTTAAAAGAAGACGCTGATTGGAACCACTGTGGAAAGGAGGAGCAGTGTTATTGGTCACCCGCTACGGGGTTTACCACCCTGATCGAGGGAATGAGGTAGAGGGATAATGTGAGGGGAAGGCCCAGAGAGTAGTACATCGGTGGGGTAAAACAAGGAAGAGGGTATGTGATGATCAAGAGACTGAATTAACACTGTTGCACACCATAATAGAAAAATTATTCCGATTAGCACGTTCGAGCTTCACAGCTCATCACCAGGTCGGAAATAACAATAATGGAACTAGACCTCTAGTCTCGTTCTGTAAAGCTGGAAAGCGCTAATCGGAATAATTTTTCTATAGTGGTGTGCAACAGTGATAATTCTGTTTGTGATTATAACCATTAATACAACTTTATTAATTAAAAAAAATATCAAGAGACTCTGTACGAATAAGAAGACATTGCAAGCCAACCAACCTCTGCATTAAGGAGGAGAACAAGAGTCTCTTGACAAAGTCACTTTGCCAAATTATTTATCAGAATAACTGAGCTCTTCGGTTTCAAAGACTCTTTAAGAAGTTTCTGTTTTCTTTAACTCTCTGATAAACCTCATCTGTCATAAGGTTTTCATTTTTCCACAGCACCACAGTTCGGAAGCTACTAAGAGTATTTCCTGTACCTCCTCTGCTGTCGTCACGATTCATTCTAGGCTATATAAAGTAAAGTTCTTTAACAAACTTGTTCTGTACCTAGCCCCCCCCCACACACACACACACCTGATATAATTAATTTAATTAAACCATTATTGCGTACTACTAAGTTCTATGAGCTGCAGAACTCGCTCGCTGTTAAAAAAACACACATTTATTATTAGAACAAATTAAATTAAAATCCGCAAGAATTTCCCATCACAGATTTCCACATTGAAGACTAAGGGGACGGCTTTCCATAGAGCTTTACTATGGTACCGTTCTGGACCAGGTCAGTAATTTTCAACATCTGGGCTGTATTGTGTCTTATATAACAATGGCGGTAAGCTACATAAATTTGGTCACATGTGCGGGACCATCCGGAGAAGTCAGTAGTCAATGTATAAACAAACACGCCTAAAGTTCTACAAGGCGATGCTACTCCCCACACTTCTCTACGGATCTGAGAATTGAACTTTAACAAAATCCCAGGCCAGTCCAGTTGAACGATATTTGAAATTATATTTCTACTGTACGTAACAGGATATACTCCTCAAGATTGCAAAATACATATCTATGTACAGCAGGAACTGAATATTATGACTACACACCAGACAGGATTGCCCGATATCGGGTAAAATAGTTGGAACATCCTAACCGAATGGATGACTGCTGCATCCCGCACAACAAATAAGACGAAGGGACGGAGAGGTGTGGGACATACGAATAAGCGTTGGAGGGACCAGTTCTAGTCTATCTGCTTGGGACCGGAACAAACCATTTTTGGTTTGAGCGTTGTAGAAGATTTTAAGTTTTTAAACTGTGAATAATATTCTTTGAATGTACGATTCTTAGCGTTGTCTGAGAAATACCACAAAGTGACCCATACATCGTTCCTCTTAACTTTATACTTCAGATTTTTGTTAATTTTAATGTTTTTATTTACATACAAAAATTAAGAGGTTACAAATTATGTGCAAAGAATCAACTTTAATTATTTTTTGTAAAAAGCAAAAGCTTCACTGTGTAGACTGCCCTTAGTGCACCTAAACTTATAACAAAATTTTCAAAGTAAACACTGCGTACGTGTTCAGGTTAAACTTTCCGTTAGTTTAATAGATAATGGAGTTTCTACGTGGAAATTAAAATAAGACCTGGAATAAATGCCACGCAAACTAAAGGAAGAGTATGAAAAATGGGGATTACTGATGAGCGTAGAAAAACGCAGTATCTGTGTGTCGGAGAAGAAACAACAAATTTAATCTTAGAAAACAACGAACGTATGAAAAAATGCACAACTGAAAATAACTGAAGAAGGAACTGATGATGTTGAAATAGAATCAAGAATAAACAAAGCAAAACAAACAATTAGATAATTGAATGTGATTCTATGGAGCACAGGAACTGTAAAAGGAAGGAAGAAAAGAATATACCATAGTATGATTAAAATCACGTTGATGTAGGGATCCGAAACGTGGAGAATAAAGGAAAAGGTAAAAAGAAAGTTAGAAGCTACAGAAATGGATGCTTTGAGATGAGCTGCTAGAACGTCAAGACTAGAACGAATACGAAATGAAATGATCAAAGAATAAATGGGCGTACAAAAGACAATCGTCGACTGCATTGAAGAAAAACAACTAATCTAGTATGAACACGTGCAAAGAATGGGACAAGACCGACTACCAAAGAAAACAATGAGATGGATACCCGGACGTCACAGAAAGAAGGGAAGACCCAAGAAAACATGGATAGAGGGCATAAGAAGATCAATGAAGGATAGAGGACTAAGCGATGAAAACCGCAACGACAGACAACAATGGAGGTTGGGCTTCGGACAAAGTCGTAGGACGTTTTGACCCGAATTGAATAAAAATGGTGTTTCACAACGTTTTCAAAATTTTGATTCTTTCCTTGGGACTGATTTTCGGAAATAATGAAATTTATAAGATTCGATTCAGAAGTTCGTTAACATTCTCTTTAATGGCTTAAGTAGATTTTTTTTGTAATTGTTTTCAAAATTGTTGCCTCTTATATTTTTGCCCTCACCTCTCTATTTTGTTAGGGGGGGGGGTTAGTATCAAAAAAATATTGACCTGTAGAAGAAGTAAAAGTGTGGACGTGCATGCTAAGCTTAACGAAAATCAGTTGATACATTCAGAAGTAAAAAGGTGTCGTGGAACATAGGTTATATCAAAAATAAAAAGACAGATAGACATTCAAATTCTAAACTGTTGAGTTAAAACCGAGGTTCAATAAATCTTTCACGAACGAGTTGGTTGTGTTTTGTGTTTAGATGGGAGCCAAACTAGTGTTCCTGTGGTCGGCGAGCGCGGCCGGTTACTACTACAGGCACATGACGGAGGCGGCCCACCAGCAGACGTTCGTGGGCACCAGGACGTGTATAGAGTCCAGGGTGAAGCTGGAGTGCGAGAAGGAACAACAGGAGCAGCTACTGTTGAGCGTCATTCCCGCTTACATCGCTGCCGAGGTAACGCTCTACAAACTTTATAGTGGCTAAAACTTTTAAACGTAGCTATAAATGTCTTTTACTTCTACGTTCCGTAAGGAAATGGAAGTATGGTGATCGCTTAAAAAATCCTGTTCGATATAAGGGCAGATTCTGATTGTACCATCCTCAAAACATGAAGAAAAGTTATTTTCTAAAAAGTGTCTGTGTGTAAAAATTTTTCTATGGCGGACGATAACTGCCACAAAATCAAACAGAATCAAATACTTACTTTTTTGCATATGTGGCCGAGTTGTAGACGACGATAAAACCTATTGATTTTAGTCAAGATCGGTTAAGGGGAAGAGGTAGTTTACCTGCAACGTTTTACGTTTTAACAAGAGTAAAGTACCGGTACTTAATTTTGATAAATAAAGTATCCTGAAAACAAAATCATAATAATCCACTGTAGAAAGGTAGATGAAATATTTATAAATAAAAAGGGTAGCTGAAGGGAGAGGTGTGTAATTTTTTGTATTGATGTTTTTATTCGATCCAATACTTAAAAACTTCAATAAAATATTAACAACTTATATCGTTCCATTCTATGTCACCACGGATACGTAAGGAAAATAATTTTCGTTTTCAGAAATTCACATATAACAAACGCTGGGCGGTATTCGCTTTTTTCGCGTTGTTTAAATAAAAGATAATTTAATCAAATTAACTCGTTATTTTTTTAAATATTAACAACTAGTTACAATTCGTATTTTGATATTATCTTTCTCAGCGTTTTCACCAGAAGCATGCTGATATATTTGGTTTCGTTCAGAATGTAGGCCTACATATTAAAAATAATTTTATAATTAATTAGAACATGGAAGTCACGTAAAATACCGATTCGACACCCCATACCAGTTTTTTTTGGGTGGTGAAATTATATGTAAACTTCGATGGTTTAACTAGACAGAATTTAAGATATATAATATCCACAAATAAAACTAATATTCAGTGGAAAACGTTTAACGCGAAATGACGGGGACCAGCTGTTTTTTCGTGTTAAGCGAATTCCGTGTTAACAGAATTTCATGTTAAAAGCGCAAAAAATTAAACAAAGATAATTTTACAAATACTGTATACGTTATTCACTGTGTTGTGCGGTAAAATAAAGCAATTAAGAATAATCAGAAGGTGCTTATATATAAATATTTTATTTATCCTCATTGATAATTTCTGTTTAATTTTTAGAAATATCATCATCATCTATCTGTCCAGGATTAGGCAGGTTGCCTGTTCCGACTTCACCATCTCCGTCTCGGTCTGCCAACATTTCTACTTCCGGTAGGATTATAATTCAGGATTTTTCTCGGAATTCTTTCTGGAAATATGCGCATAACATGCTCCTTCCATCTTTTTTTTTTAGTTTTTCGCTAGTTCAGTTATTGGTTGTAATTACTTTTAATTCCTGTCTTATGTCTTAGAAATATATGGTTAATTTTTCTTAAACTTTCGTAAGCAGGCACTGTAGCTGTTCCTAGCTTAGTCTTACGAGTCAGGTTTTCTTGTACAGCAATGTAGTACGTCTGTTAATGTTCCTATAGTGACAATTTTAAATTCTTTTTAAAATAGACCGTCATTTTCTTTCACACACAATTTTGCACTACTTTACTTCCAACAAATTTTTATAATTTATTAATGTAGTAAAATATTTCACCTTCCGTATTGGCTTCTTTCTGAATATCGACGAACACGGCTCACAAAGTGTTGTGAAAGCTACAACAGGATTTCTACAAAGTGTGTTCAAACCAGTCTTCCAAAATATCAATAGAAGAAGTGAGGAAAACAAAGTTCTTAGATGCACCATTCCAAATGGATTTGCCACATAACAGAGTGAAAAAAGTGGAAGGTATACCAAAGAAATAAATATAAAAAAGACTTCCAGCTATTATCTAGTTTACAGAAACATTTTGAAAGAACTGTGTAAGGAATATTTAAAAACTACTTTCATAATGTTACTCTATGCTGTGGACCAGTAATTATCTACATATACCGTATTTCACCACATAATGGTCCCACCCTATTTTCGAAAGCTAAAATTTGTGTTAAAAATATTTTTTAAACAAACTGTTTTTCTTTTTTTAAGAAAAACATTTCGTAGAAAAAGAAAGAATCCACGTCGGGAAATATACACTATATGTAGTTCAGTAGAAATGTATTTCTTTATCTTTCGTGCGATACTTTGGTAGGTGGTAGAACGTGGTCACATAACCGGTATTTCCAATTCTTCCTCATCCTTAAACAATAAGTAAAGTTACTTCACAAACACGCTGCATGATGTCATTGTTTGACTGTTGAACTGTTAACGTCTGCCGCATCTTCCTGCTTGTGCATTTCTGTGTCGTGAACAGATTAGCCATCCTGTAATGGGAAAATATAACAGTTACACCTTATGTAACAGTAATGTTAACAATGTACGTTAAAGAACTAAGAAACAATCGTTGTTGTGTTACGTTTGATATGATTCAAACTAAAGCTCGCGAAATAGCAAAAAGTAAAAACTTAGAGAACCAATTTAAGGGTAGTCGTGGTTGGGCGTATAGATTCATGCGGGGTTACAATTTATCTCTTAGAAGGAGAACAACATACCGATAGCGGTAGAAAGTCATAACTTTTCACTGTAATTTTCCGTGTTCCGTAGGACACCCTCAACAACACTTTCAAAGTTTTTAAATCACACTGTTTTGAGGCGTGCATATATGGATTCAGTTATTACGCAGCTAATGAAAAGCCAACAAAAATTATTTTTAACAAAACTTTTTCGTGTGAAACGATATTTTCTTGGTTGAACTTTTGTGTTAACCGTACAAACTATAATTGTAAAATAGAAGCAACGATCAGGACCTGAGTCATATTTTGTGTTAACCCATATTTTGTGTAATTGTTTTTGTGTTAAACGTTTTCCACATACTCGTTATTCGCAACACACTTTATAAGTACATAGTCACTTTTTTTTAAGAAACGTTCAAAAATGCATTGTGTGTCGGATACTAGCGATTGTATAGAAATGCCAACGTCGAACTGTGTTTATGTAGGATTCAGCTACGTTAAAGCGATTGTAGGCGGCAGGTGACAAACGTCTACACGTTGTAGATAAATTTCAAGAACTGTGTTAACGACATGGTATGCCAGCCTACTGGTCGGCCAACGCGTGGAGTAATGCTTTTTCCAAAATTTTGCAATGCTCGTAGAACAAAATTTTTGAAATCGAATTTGCGTCATGTTTCTTGATGTGTTTCGTTGTCTTCTTCTTTTGCTAGTGACAGTTGGTGTTCGCGGACACGTTGGAAGATATTTCTTCCAGACTGACCTATATAAAACTGGTCGCATTTTTTGTATATAACCTATAAACTATATTTATTAATATAACCCCGAAAGAAGATATTATATGCCAAGTGGAAGCAGCTCTGGTGCCACTGGAGGAGACAGAAGGCGAAGTAATTTGCCGACAAGAGATGGCGAGAGTAATTAGGCACGCCACACCACCAAAACAGAACATCACACGTGAGTAAGTAAAACAGCCTGATAGCACTCAGAGATCATAATACTTGTACTGATAAAGGAAACGCCATTGTCATCAAGTAAACACACGACTACCATTCCAAGATGATACACCGACTTTACATATAACACCTACGCAGAAACAATACGAGACCCCACAACATACTTACGGATAAAAAGACGCGATTACTCATCCTCAATGGACTATTGGAGACAGAAACAAAACAACGTCTTACTCATTGCGAGGAGTCTTCAAGCACATTAAAATTATACGCTCTATCTAAAATCAAGAATCCGACATCGCACTTCGCCCGATACAGGTTCTCCCACACAAATTGTTCCTTTTTTCTTCTTTTTCTCTTCTCCTGCTTCTTATCCTTCGTTCTTCTTATTTTTTATTCTTATTGTTCTTTTTCTATGACTCCACACACCAAATTAGGCTATACGTGCCGCGGTTGTGTTTTCATTTTACAGTAAGTATTGGCCCCACCCCAACTACGAGGTTCAGTTGAAAAGTTCGCGGAGCGACATCTATAGGTTAGTGGTAGATCCAAAATTTGTTGTATTTTGTAAGTTTCATATTTCGTGTAAACAGCTGTCAATTCCTAAATCTGTCCTGCCAATGTCTTCATTGTTTAGCGGCTGTTCGAAATTTACGTGTCACGCTTGTTTTGAAAAATGGACAAAATGAAACATCTTCCTGTGTCCAAAGTGTTTGTTGAAAAAGGTCCAGCGCCAATTGAAATTAACAACGGAATGGTAAATGGTCATGAGATGTTACGCCTTCAAAAACAATAATTTGCAATTGGCAACTCGAGTTTAAACGTGGTTGTGCAGGCATGGAAGATGATGATCCCCTCAGTGGACACCAAAAAACTGCAACAACTCCAGATATCAATTAAAAAATTTCATACACGGTGTTGGAAGACCAGCGATGGTGAGCGGATTACATTTCACGTGAGGGTGTGTAACATATTTTAACAAAAACTTTTTATGAAAAAACTTTGTACAAGATGGTTGCCACATTTTCGAGTTCTTGCACTTTTGAGCGTTCACTGCGGGGATCAGCTTGAGTACGTTTAAAATCGACTGCCCATTAACAATATTATGTTTCTGATGGCGCACCATTTAACGCATTTATCACTTCATTATGTATCTGAATTGACTATGGAGGTTTTTAACAAAGAATTATTCATTTTGTCCATTTTTTAAAACTCGTGTGACACGTAAATTTCGAACAACTGGTAAGTAATTAATAAATTGACTGACAGACTTGAATTTGACTGGTGTTCATACGAAATATGAATCTTACAGCACACGAAAAATTTTAATACTACCACTAATCTAGACCGACACATACAGCCTCTTGCACCTTAATGTCAACCTCGCCTGCACGCGGTGCACCCTGCCACACTGATGAGGCTCTGACGACCGAGTGTCTCCCGGAATAAGGAGACTCCCTCTGTCAAGTGCCAACGGCCTCTTAGGAGGGCGGAAGAGCAGTAGATGATTAGAGCAACCTATTGTCCTTGAGGTGAGAAATCGCTTCAAAAGGCGGATGATTCAGGATACATGAACAACGGCATTAGGATGCAGAAGGCAACGGGAAACCACTGCATTAAGGATCACTTGGATTTCCAAGTAGTGTTAAGAACTGCACTACAGTTATCTGTTAAAATGGAAAAAGGCCTTAGTGTAAAATTTTCCGGAGTAATGCCCCCTCAATCGGATCTCCGGGAGGGGGAAACAAAGAGGCAAAACCTTGAAAGCAGAAAAGGAAGGAAATGGAGGATGAAGAAGAGGAGTAAATTGAGAATTGGAACGTGGAATGTCCTGACATTGCTACAGTCAGGAAAACTAGAAAATGTGAAAAGAGAAATGACCACTAACAATATTGACATATTCAGAATGAGTGAAGTTAAGTGGGGCGGAAATGGAGAGATTGAAAGTGGAGAGTACGAATTATTCTATTCAGGAGAAGATAAAAATGGAAGAAACGGTGTAGGACTGATGATGAAAAACAGTATAGGAAAAAGAGTTATCAAGATAGAATATACCAATGAGAGAATAATATGGATTAGACTGAAGGGTGTAAATAAGGATTTAGTTATAATACAGGTATACATGCCTACAAGCCAATACCAAGAAGAAGAATTAGAACAGTATTATGAGAATATAAAAGACATAATAGAAAGGGAAAAGAGAAATGCTTGTATAATAGTGATGGAAGACTGGAATGCAGTAGTAGGAGAGGGAGAAGAAAATAAGGAAGTAGGCAAATATGGATTAGGAAAGAGAAATGAAAGAGGAGAAAGACTTTTGTAAAGAAAACAGCATGACAATTGGAAATACTTTATGCGAGTCACACAAAAGAAGGAGATATACGTGGACATCCAGAATAAATGGTGATAGATACCAGATTGACTATATACTGATACAACAAAGATATAGAAACAGTATTTTAAGTGCTAAGAGCTACCCGGGAGCAGATGTAAACTCTGATCATAATCTCGTGGTGGCGGAAATATATCTGAAATTGAAAAAGACTAAGAAAAGTCAGAAAATAGAAGAATTCAGTTTGGAAAAAGTAAAAGAACAAGGAATAAAGCTTGAATTTGAAAGAAAATTTATGTCAGTGACAACAGATAAACCTAAGAAAACAAATATAAATGAAAGATGGGAAAACATGAAGACTAGTTTAAAGGAAACAGCTAAAGAGGTCTTAGGAACTAAAATGCGACAAAAATACGAAAAGATTGGGTAACAGCAGAAATGGTCGACAGAATGGAAGAGAGAAGAAAATGGAAAAATATTAATACGGAAGAAGGGAAGAGAGCTTACAGAAGACTTAATAATGAGCTACGAAGGGAAACTGAAAGAGCAAAAGAAAACTGGATCAGAGGAAAGTGCGAGGAAATAGAAAAACTGGAAAAAAAAGGGAGATATGAGATACTATATAAAACAGCCATGGAATTAGTATACAAAGACAAAAATACCAATAATAGCAGAGAGATAGAAGCGGCTGATGGAAGAATGTTGTGTGAGACCAGTGAAGTTTTGAAAAGATGGAAAGAGTATATAGAGGAGCTGTACGACTTAAAACACAAACCTCAAGAAGAAGACATGAATGTTGAAGAAGAAAGTGAAGTAGAGGAAGACAGTAAGGGATGTAGTATTCTGGAAAGTGAAGTAATAAAATCTATGAAGGAAATAAAAGATAGGAAAGCAATGGGAAGCGATAATATACCAATAGAGATACTGAAAGCATTAGAAGGAAAAGGAAGGAAAATATTTACTGAACTTTGTAATGAAATATATAAAAATGGTAAATGGCCAAAGGATTTTAGAGAAATAATTATGATACCAATTGGAAAGAAGAAAAACACTAAAAAGTGTGAAGAACACAGGACCTTAAGTTTAATTTCCCATGCAGCTAAGGTACTACTAAGTACACTAAACAGAAGATTATGTAAAAAATGAATGAAATTGTTGGAGAAGAACAGTTTGGATTCAGACGAGGAGTTGGGACAAGAGACGCAATAGGATTGTTAAGGATAATATGTGAAGATATATAGAAAAAAGTAGGAAAGTATATGGAATATTTATAGATCTGGAAAAGGCATTTGATAGAGTTAAATGGGATAAACTAATGGAAATACTTAAAAGACATGGAGTGAACTGGAGAGAAAGAAGAATTAAGAGAAGATATAGAAATAGGGAGAGGAGTGAGACAGGGATGCTGCCTGTCACCAACCTTGTTTAACATGTACATAGAGGACATTATAGCCGAATGTTTTAAAGGAACGAGAGGAGTTTCCTTAGGAGGAAGGAGGATAGAATGTATAAGATTTGGTGACGATATGGTAATATTGGGTGAAAGTGAGGAAGAAGTATGTGCGATGCTGGATGACTTAAGCAGTAAGTGTGAACAGTACGGAATGAGGATTAATGAGAGAAAGACAAAATGTATGGTAGTTGGTGGAAAAGGGGAAAGAATAAATATTACAATGAATAACGAAAAAATAGAACAAGTAAACAGTTTCAAATACTTGGGAAGCATAGTTACAGATGACATAAAAACACGAAAGAAATAAAAACTAGGATTGCAATAGCAAAAGAAGCATTCAATAAAAAGAAAAATTTGTTAAACCGGCCATTAAACAAAGAACTAAGGAAAAGGTTAGCAAAGTGTTATATATGGAGTGTGGCATTGTATGGAGGGGAGACGTGGACTTTAAGGAAGGAAGATGAAAAAAGGATTGAAGCTTTTGAAATGTGGATGTGGAGAAGAATGAAAGGAGATAAATGGGAAGACAGAGTACGGAATGAGGAAGTGTTACGAAGAGTGGGAGAGAAAAGAGAAATATTAAAAACAATAAGGAAGAGAAAGAAGAACTGGATAGGACACTGTTTAAGAAGAAATTCTATTATAAAAGACAGTCTAGAAGGCATGGTTAGCGGAAAAAGAAAAAGAGGAAGAAAGAGACGACAGTTGATGGACAACATCAAGGTGGAAAACTACATTACCACGAAAAAGCTGGCAGAAGACAGAGAACAGTGGAGGAGTTCATAAAGAAAACCTGCTATACAGCAGAGGAACCGATGATGATGATTCTAGACCTTAAGATGTCGCTCCGCAAACTTTTCAACTGAACCTCGTATTTCAAAAAGTGTCACTAAACATTTGTAAGTTAATGTTATACAGAATAGAACATGACTGTTTGATTTCGTGAAAACTACTGCATGTCGCTTACCAATATTTCACACATATAATACGAAAGTAGTGCATGTGTGTGAGCGATCCATCTGTAAGCCAACACACGTTGTTTATTTATATCGTATTAAAGGAGACGGTCGACTAGTTGTTACAGTTTTACTGTTAACGCAGCTATACTTACGTATAAAGTACGTGGATCACCCATAGGAACAGCTCGTTCCGTTACAATAACTTGTTGCCCGGGCTGCCGGTTTCTTCCTGTCTGTCCCGTAAGGCGATCCATCTGTAAGCCAACACTCGTTGTTTATTTATATCGTATTAAAGAAGACGGTCGGCTAGTTGCTACAGTTTTACTGTTAACGCAGCTATACTTACGTATAAAGTACGTGGATCACCCATAGGAACAGCTCGTTCCGTTATAGTAACTTGTTGCCCGGGCTGCCGGCTTCTTCCTGTCTGTCCCGTAAGGCGATCCATCTGTAAGCCAACACTCGTTGTTTATTTATATCGTATTAAAGGAGACGGTCGGCTAGTTGTTACAGTTTTACTGTTAACTCTTCTATACTTACGTATAAAGTACGTGGATCACCCATAGGAACAGCTCGTTCCTTTACTATAACTTGTTGCCCGGGTTGCCGGCTTCTTACTGTCTGTCCCGTAAGGCGATCCATCTGTAAGCCAACACACGTTGTTTATTTATATCGTATTAAAGGAGACGGTCGGCTAGTTGCTACAGTTTTACTGTTAACGCAGCTATACTTACGTATAAAGTACGTGGATCACCCATAGGAACAGCTCGTTCCGTTATAGTAACTTGTTGCCCGGGTTGCCGGCTTCTTCCTGTCTGTCCCGTAAGGCGATCCATCTGTAAGCCAACACACGTTGTTTATTTATATCGTATTAAAGGAGACGGTCGGCTAGTTGCTACAGTTTTACTGTTAACGCAGCTATACTTACGTATAAAGTACGTGGATCACCCATAGGAACAGCTCGTTCCGTTATAGTAACTTGTTGCCCGGGCTGCCGGCTTCTTCCTGTCTGTCCCGTAAGGCGATCCATCTGTAAGCCAACACACGTTGTTTATTTATATCGTATTAAAGGAGACGGTCGGCTAGTTGCTACAGTTTTACTGTTAACGCAGCTATACTTACGTATAAAGTACGTGGATCACCCATAGGAACAGCTCGTTCCGTTACTATAACTTGTTGCACGGGCTGCCGGCTTCTTCCTGTCTGTCCCGTAAGGCGATCCATCTGTAAGCCAACACTCGTTGTTTATTTATATCGTATTAAAGGAGACGGTCGGCTAGTTGTTACAGTTTTACTGTTAACTCTTCTATACTTACGTATAAAGTACGTGGATCACCCATAGGAACAGCTCGTTCCGTTATAGTAACTTGTTGCCCGGGTTGCCGGCTTCTTCCTGTCTGTCCCGTAAGGCGATCCATCTGTAAGCCAACACACGTTGTTTATTTATATCGTATTAAAGGAGACGGTCGGCTAGTTGCTACAGTTTTACTGTTAACGCAGCTATACTTACGTATAAAGTACGTGGATCACCCATAGGAACAGCTCGTTCCGTTATAGTAACTTGTTGCCCGGGCTGCCGGCTTCTTCCTGTCTGTCCCGTAAGGCGATCCATCTGTAAGCCAACACACGTTGTTTATTTATATCGTATTAAAGGAGACGGTCGGCTAGTTGCTACAGTTTTACTGTTAACGCAGCTATACTTACGTATAAAGTACGTGGATCACCCATAGGAACAGCTCGTTCCGTTACTATAACTTGTTGCACGGGCTGCCGGCTTCTTCCTGTCTGTCCCGTAAGGCGATCCATCTGTAAGCCAACACTCGTTGTTTATTTATATCGTACTAAAGGAGACGGTCGGCTAGTTGTTACAGTTTTACTGTTAACGCAGCTATACTTACGTATAAAGTACGTGGATCACCCATAGGAACAGCTCGTTCCTTTACTATAACTTGTTGCACGGGCTGCCGGCTTCTTCCTGTCTGTCCCGTAAGGCGATCCATCTGTAAGCCAACACTCGTTGTTTATTTATATCGTATTAAAGGAGACGGTCGTCTACCTGTTACAGTTTTACTGTTAACGCAGCTATACTTACGTATAAAGTACGTGTATCACCCATAAGAACAGCTCGTTCCGTTACTATAACTTGTTGCCCGGGTTGCCGGCTTCTTCCTGTCTGTCCCGTAAGGCGATCCATCTGTAAGCCAACACTCGTTGTTTATTTATATCGTATTAAAGGAGACGGTCGGCTAGTTGCTACAGTTTTACTGTTAACGCAGCTATACTTACGTATAAAGTACGTGTATCACCCATAAGAACAGCTCGTTCCGTTACTATAACTTGTTGCACGGGCTGCCGGCTTCTTCCTGTCTGTCCCGTAAGGCGATCCATCTGTAAGCCAACACTCGTTGTTTATTTATATCGTACTAAAGGAGACGGTCGGCTAGTTGTTACAGTTTTACTGTTAACGCAGCTATACTTACGTATAAAGTACGTGGATCACCCATAAGAACAGCTCGTTCCGTTACTATAACTTGTTGCACGGGCTGCCGGCTTCTTCCTGTCTGTCCCGTAAGGCGATCCATCTGTAAGCCAACACTCGTTGTTTATTTATATCGTACTAAAGGAGACGGTCGGCTAGTTGTTACAGTTTTACTGTTAACGCAGCTATACTTACGTATAAAGTACGTGGATCACCCATAAGAACAGCTCGTTCCGTTACTATAACTTGTTGCCCGGGTTGCCGGCTTCTTCCTGTCTGTCCCGTAAGGCGATCCATCTGTAAGCCAACACTCGTTGTTTATTTATATCGTATTAAAGGAGACGGTCGGCTAGTTGCTACAGTTTTACTGTTAACGCAGCTATACTTACGTATAAAGTACGTGTATCACCCATAAGAACAGCTCGTTCCGTTACTATAACTTGTTGCACGGGCTGCCGGCTTCTTCCTGTCTGTCCCGTAAGGCGATCCATCTGTAAGCCAACACTCGTTGTTTATTTATATCGTACTAAAGGAGACGGTCGGCTAGTTGTTACAGTTTTACTGTTAACGCAGCTATACTTACGTATAAAGTACGTGGATCACCCATAAGAACAGCTCGTTCCGTTACTATAACTTGTTGCACGGGCTGCCGGCTTCTTCCTGTCTGTCCCGTAAGGCGATCCATCTGTAAGCCAACACTCGTTGTTTATTTATATCGTACTAAAGGAGACGGTCGGCTAGTTGTTACAGTTTTACTGTTAACGCAGCTATACTTACGTATAAAGTACGTGTATCACCCATAAGAACAGCTCGTTCCGTTACTATAACTTGTTGCACGGGCTGCCGGCTTCTTCCTGTCTGTCCCGTAAGGCGATCCATCTGTAAGCCAACACTCGTTGTTTATTTATATCGTATTAAAGGAGACGGTCGTCTACCTGTTACAGTTTTACTGTTAACGCAGCTATACTTACGTATAAAGTACGTGTATCACCCATAAGAACAGCTCGTTCCGTTACTATAACTTGTTGCACGGGCTGCCGGCTTCTTCCTGTCTGTCCCGTAAGGCGATCCATCTGTAAGCCAACACACGTTGTTTATTTATATCGTATTAAAGGAGACGGTCGTCTACCTGTTACAGTTTTACTGTTAACGCAGCTATACTTACGTATAAAGTACGTGTATCACCCATAAGAACAGCTCGTTCCGTTACTATAACTTGTTGCACGGGCTGCCGGCTTCTTCCTGTCTGTCCCGTAAGGCGATCCATCTGTAAGCCAACACACGTTGTTTATTTATATCGTATTAAAGGAGACGGTCGGCTAGTTGCTACAGTTTTACTGTTAACGCAGCTATACTTACGTATAAAGTACGTGGATCACCCATAGGAACAGCTCGTTCCGTTACTATAACTTGTTGCACGGGCTGCCGGCTTCTTCCTGTCTGTCCCGTAAGGCGATCCATCTGTAAGCCAACACACGTTGTTTATTTATATCGTATTAAAGGAGACGGTCGGCTAGTTGCTACAGTTTTACTGTTAACGCAGCTATACTTACGTATAAAGTACGTGGATCACCCAGAGGAACAGCTCGTTCCGTTACTATAACTTGTTGCACGGGCTGCCGGCTTCTTCCTGTCTGTCCCGTAAGGCGATCCATCTGTAAGCCAACACTCGTTGTTTATTTATATCGTACTAAAGGAGACGGTCGGCTAGTTGTTACAGTTTTACTGTTAACGCAGCTATACTTACGTATAAAGTACGTGGATCACCCATAGGAACAGCTCGTTCCTTTACTATAACTTGTTGCACGGGCTGCCGGCTTCTTCCTGTCTGTCCCGTAAGGCGATCCATCTGTAAGCCAACACTCGTTGTTTATTTATATCGTATTAAAGGAGACGGTCGTCTACCTGTTACAGTTTTACTGTTAACGCAGCTATACTTACGTATAAAGTACGTGTATCACCCATAAGAACAGCTCGTTCCGTTACTATAACTTGTTGCACGG
Source organism: Magicicada septendecula (assembly GCA_034769895.1). NCBI lineage: Eukaryota > Metazoa > Arthropoda > Insecta > Hemiptera > Cicadidae > Magicicada > Magicicada septendecula. Next base: position 840,163,969 of record CM068368.1, read on the forward strand.
GCTGCCGGCTTCTTCCTGTCTGTCCCGTAAGGCGATCCATCTGTAAGCCAACACTCGTTGTTTATTTATATCGTATTAAAGGAGACGGTCGTCTACCTGTTACAGTTTTACTGTTAACGCAGCTATACTTACGTATAAAGTACGTGTATCACCCATAAGAACAGCTCGTTCCGTTACTATAACTTGTTGCACGGGCTGCCGGCTTCTTCCTGTCTGTCCCGTAAGGCGATCCATCTGTAAGCCAACACACGTTGTTTATTTATATCGTATTAAAGGAGACGGTCGGCTAGTTGTTACAGTTTTACTGTTAACGCAGCTATACTTACGTATAAAGTACGTGGATCACCCATAGGAACAGCTCGTTCCGTTACTATAACTTGTTGCACGGGCTGCCGGCTTCTTCCTGTCTGTCCCGTAAGGCGATCCATCTGTAAGCCAACACTCGTTGTTTATTTATATCGTATTAAAGGAGACGGTCGTCTACCTGTTACAGTTTTACTGTTAACGCAGCTATACTTACGTATAAAGTACGTGGATCACCCATAGGAACAGCTCGTTCCGTTACTATAACTTGTTGCACGGGCTGCCGGCTTCTTCCTGTCTGTCCCGTAAGGCGATCCATCTGTAAGCCAACACACGTTGTTTATTTATATCGTATTAAAGGAGACGGTCGGCTAGTTGTTACAGTTTTACTGTTAACGCAGCTATACTTACGTATAAAGTACGTGGATTACCCATAGGAACAGCTCGTTCCGTTACTATAACTTGTTGCACGGGCTGCCGGCTTCTTCCTGTCTGTCCCGTAAGGCGATCCATCTGTAAGCCAACACACGTTGTTTATTTATATCGTATTAAAGGAGACGGTCGGCTAGTTGTTACAGTTTTACTGTTAACGCAGCTATACTTACGTATAAATTACGTGGATCACCCATAGGAACAGCTCGTTCCGTTACTATAACTTGTTGCACGGGCTGCCGGCTTCTTCCTGTCTGTCCCGTAAGGCGATCCATCTGTAAGCCAACACACGTTGTTTATTTATATCGTATTAAAGGAGACGGTCGGCTAGTTGTTACAGTTTTACTGTTAACGCAGCTATACTTACGTATAAAGTACGTGGATCACCCATAGGAACAGCTCGTTCCGTTACTATAACTTGTTGCACGGGCTGCCGGCTTCTTCCTGTCTGTCCCGTAAGGCGATCCATCTGTAAGCCAACACTCGTTGTTTATTTATATCGTATTAAAGGAGACGGTCGTCTACCTGTTACAGTTTTACTGTTAACGCAGCTATACTTACGTATAAAGTACGTGTATCACCCATAAGAACAGCTCGTTCCGTTACTATAACTTGTTGCACGGGCTGCCGGCTTCTTCCTGTCTGTCCCGTAAGGCGATCCATCTGTAAGCCAACACTCGTTGTTTATTTATATCGTATTAAAGGAGACGGTCGTCTACCTGTTACAGTTTTACTGTTAACGCAGCTATACTTACGTATAAAGTACGTGTATCACCCATAAGAACAGCTCGTTCCGTTACTATAACTTGTTGCACGGGCTGCCGGCTTCTTCCTGTCTGTCCCGTAAGGCGATCCATCTGTAAGCCAACACACGTTGTTTATTTATATCGTATTAAAGGAGACGGTCGGCTAGTTGTTACAGTTTTACTGTTAACGCAGCTATACTTACGTATAAAGTACGTGGATCACCCATAGGAACAGCTCGTTCCGTTACTATAACTTGTTGCACGGGCTGCCGGCTTCTTCCTGTCTGTCCCGTAAGGCGATCCATCTGTAAGCCAACACTCGTTGTTTATTTATATCGTATTAAAGGAGACGGTCGTCTACCTGTTACAGTTTTACTGTTAACGCAGCTATACTTACGTATAAAGTACGTGTATCACCCATAAGAACAGCTCGTTCCGTTACTATAACTTGTTGCACGGGCTGCCGGCTTCTTCCTGTCTGTCCCGTAAGGCGATCCATCTGTAAGCCAACACACGTTGTTTATTTATATCGTATTAAAGGAGACGGTCGGCTAGTTGTTACAGTTTTACTGTTAACGCAGCTATACTTACGTATAAAGTACGTGGATCACCCATAGGAACAGCTCGTTCCGTTACTATAACTTGTTGCACGGGCTGCCGGCTTCTTCCTGTCTGTCCCGTAAGGCGATCCATCTGTAAGCCAACACTCGTTGTTTATTTATATCGTATTAAAGGAGACGGTCGTCTACCTGTTACAGTTTTACTGTTAACGCAGCTATACTTACGTATAAAGTACGTGTATCACCCATAAGAACAGCTCGTTCCGTTACTATAACTTGTTGCACGGGCTGCCGGCTTCTTCCTGTCTGTCCCGTAAGGCGATCCATCTGTAAGCCAACACTCGTTGTTTATTTATATCGTATTAAAGGAGACGGTCGTCTACCTGTTACAGTTTTACTGTTAACGCAGCTATACTTACGTATAAAGTACGTGGATCACCCATAGGAACAGCTCGTTCCGTTACTATAACTTGTTGCACGGGCTGCCGGCTTCTTCCTGTCTGTCCCGTAAGGCGATCCATCTGTAAGCCAACACACGTTGTTTATTTATATCGTATTAAAGGAGACGGTCGGCTAGTTGTTACAGTTTTACTGTTAACGCAGCTATACTTACGTATAAAGTACGTGGATCACCCATAGGAACAGCTCGTTCCGTTACTATAACTTGTTGCACGGGCTGCCGGCTTCTTCCTGTCTGTCCCGTAAGGCGATCCATCTGTAAGCCAACACTCGTTGTTTATTTATATCGTATTAAAGGAGACGGTCGTCTACCTGTTACAGTTTTACTGTTAACGCAGCTATACTTACGTATAAAGTACGTGTATCACCCATAAGAACAGCTCGTTCCGTTACTATAACTTGTTGCACGGGCTGCCGGCTTCTTCCTGTCTGTCCCGTAAGGCGATCCATCTGTAAGCCAACACACGTTGTTTATTTATATCGTATTAAAGGAGACGGTCGTCTACCTGTTACAGTTTTACTGTTAACGCAGCTATACTTACGTATAAAGTACGTGTATCACCCATAAGAACAGCTCGTTCCGTTACTATAACTTGTTGCCCGGGTTGCCGGCTTCTTCCTGTCTGTCCCGTAAGGCGATCCATCTGTAAGCCAACACTCGTTGTTTATTTATATCGTATTAAAGGAGACGGTCGGCTAGTTGCTACAGTTTTACTGTTAACGCAGCTATACTTACGTATAAAGTACGTGTATCACCCATAAGAACAGCTCGTTCCGTTACTATAACTTGTTGCACGGGCTGCCGGCTTCTTCCTGTCTGTCCCGTAAGGCGATCCATCTGTAAGCCAACACTCGTTGTTTATTTATATCGTACTAAAGGAGACGGTCGGCTAGTTGTTACAGTTTTACTGTTAACGCAGCTATACTTACGTATAAAGTACGTGGATCACCCATAAGAACAGCTCGTTCCGTTACTATAACTTGTTGCACGGGCTGCCGGCTTCTTCCTGTCTGTCCCGTAAGGCGATCCATCTGTAAGCCAACACTCGTTGTTTATTTATATCGTACTAAAGGAGACGGTCGGCTAGTTGTTACAGTTTTACTGTTAACGCAGCTATACTTACGTATAAAGTACGTGGATCACCCATAAGAACAGCTCGTTCCGTTACTATAACTTGTTGCCCGGGTTGCCGGCTTCTTCCTGTCTGTCCCGTAAGGCGATCCATCTGTAAGCCAACACTCGTTGTTTATTTATATCGTATTAAAGGAGACGGTCGGCTAGTTGCTACAGTTTTACTGTTAACGCAGCTATACTTACGTATAAAGTACGTGTATCACCCATAAGAACAGCTCGTTCCGTTACTATAACTTGTTGCACGGGCTGCCGGCTTCTTCCTGTCTGTCCCGTAAGGCGATCCATCTGTAAGCCAACACTCGTTGTTTATTTATATCGTACTAAAGGAGACGGTCGGCTAGTTGTTACAGTTTTACTGTTAACGCAGCTATACTTACGTATAAAGTACGTGGATCACCCATAAGAACAGCTCGTTCCGTTACTATAACTTGTTGCACGGGCTGCCGGCTTCTTCCTGTCTGTCCCGTAAGGCGATCCATCTGTAAGCCAACACTCGTTGTTTATTTATATCGTACTAAAGGAGACGGTCGGCTAGTTGTTACAATTTTACTGTTAACGCAGCTATACTTACGTATAAAGTACGTGTATCACCCATAAGAACAGCTCGTTCCGTTACTATAACTTGTTGCACGGGCTGCCGGCTTCTTCCTGTCTGTCCCGTAAGGCGATCCATCTGTAAGCCAACACTCGTTGTTTATTTATATCGTATTAAAGGAGACGGTCGTCTACCTGTTACAGTTTTACTGTTAACGCAGCTATACTTACGTATAAAGTACGTGTATCACCCATAAGAACAGCTCGTTCCGTTACTATAACTTGTTGCACGGGCTGCCGGCTTCTTCCTGTCTGTCCCGTAAGGCGATCCATCTGTAAGCCAACACTCGTTGTTTATTTATATCGTATTAAAGGAGACGGTCGTCTACCTGTTACAGTTTTACTGTTAACGCAGCTATACTTACGTATAAAGTACGTGTATCACCCATAAGAACAGCTCGTTCCGTTACTATAACTTGTTGCACGGGCTGCCGGCTTCTTCCTGTCTGTCCCGTAAGGCGATCCATCTGTAAGCCAACACACGTTGTTTATTTATATCGTATTAAAGGAGACGGTCGGCTAGTTGCTACAGTTTTACTGTTAACGCAGCTATACTTACGTATAAAGTACGTGGATCACCCATAGGAACAGCTCGTTCCGTTACTATAACTTGTTGCACGGGCTGCCGGCTTCTTCCTGTCTGTCCCGTAAGGCGATCCATCTGTAAGCCAACACACGTTGTTTATTTATATCGTATTAAAGGAGACGGTCGGCTAGTTGCTACAGTTTTACTGTTAACGCAGCTATACTTACGTATAAAGTACGTGGATCACCCAGAGGAACAGCTCGTTCCGTTACTATAACTTGTTGCACGGGCTGCCGGCTTCTTCCTGTCTGTCCCGTAAGGCGATCCATCTGTAAGCCAACACTCGTTGTTTATTTATATCGTACTAAAGGAGACGGTCGGCTAGTTGTTACAGTTTTACTGTTAACGCAGCTATACTTACGTATAAAGTACGTGGATCACCCATAGGAACAGCTCGTTCCTTTACTATAACTTGTTGCACGGGCTGCCGGCTTCTTCCTGTCTGTCCCGTAAGGCGATCCATCTGTAAGCCAACACTCGTTGTTTATTTATATCGTATTAAAGGAGACGGTCGTCTACCTGTTACAGTTTTACTGTTAACGCAGCTATACTTACGTATAAAGTACGTGTATCACCCATAAGAACAGCTCGTTCCGTTACTATAACTTGTTGCACGGGCTGCCGGCTTCTTCCTGTCTGTCCCTTAAGGCGATCCATCTGTAAGCCAACACTCGTTGTTTATTTATATCGTATTAAAGGAGACGGTCGTCTACCTGTTACAGTTTTACTGTTAACGCAGCTATACTTACGTATAAAGTACGTGTATCACCCATAAGAACAGCTCGTTCCGTTACTATAACTTGTTGCACGGGCTGCCGGCTTCTTCCTGTCTGTCCCGTAAGGCGATCCATCTGTAAGCCAACACACGTTGTTTATTTATATCGTATTAAAGGAGACGGTCGGCTAGTTGTTACAGTTTTACTGTTAACGCAGCTATACTTACGTATAAAGTACGTGGATCACCCATAGGAACAGCTCGTTCCGTTACTATAACTTGTTGCACGGGCTGCCGGCTTCTTCCTGTCTGTCCCGTAAGGCGATCCATCTGTAAGCCAACACTCGTTGTTTATTTATATCGTATTAAAGGAGACGGTCGTCTACCTGTTACAGTTTTACTGTTAACGCAGCTATACTTACGTATAAAGTACGTGGATCACCCATAGGAACAGCTCGTTCCGTTACTATAACTTGTTGCACGGGCTGCCGGCTTCTTCCTGTCTGTCCCGTAAGGCGATCCATCTGTAAGCCAACACACGTTGTTTATTTATATCGTATTAAAGGAGACGGTCGGCTAGTTGTTACAGTTTTACTGTTAACGCAGCTATACTTACGTATAAAGTACGTGGATCACCCATAGGAAAAGCTCGTTCCGTTACTATAACTTGTTGCACGGGCTGCCGGCTTCTTCCTGTCTGTCCCGTAAGGCGATCCATCTGTAAGCCAACACACGTTGTTTATTTATATCGTATTAAAGGAGACGGTCGGCTAGTTGTTACAGTTTTACTGTTAACGCAGCTATACTTACGTATAAAGTACGTGGATCACCCATAGGAACAGCTCGTTCCGTTACTATAACTTGTTGCACGGGCTGCCGGCTTCTTCCTGTCTGTCCCGTAAGGCGATCCATCTGTAAGCCAACACACGTTGTTTATTTATATCGTATTAAAGGAGACGGTCGGCTAGTTGTTACAGTTTTACTGTTAACGCAGCTATACTTATGTATAAAGTACGTGGATCACCCATAGGAACAGCTAGTTCCGTTACTATAACTTGTTGCACGGGCTGCCGGCTTCTTCCTGTCTGTCCCGTAAGGCGATCCATCTGTAAGCCAACACTCGTTGTTTATTTATATCGTATTAAAGGAGACGGTCGTCTACCTGTTACAGTTTTACTGTTAACGCAGCTATACTTACGTATAAAGTACGTGTATCACCCATAAGAACAGCTCGTTCCGTTACTATAACTTGTTGCACGGGCTGCCGGCTTCTTCCTGTCTGTCCCGTAAGGCGATCCATCTGTAAGCCAACACTCGTTGTTTATTTATATCGTACTAAAGGAGACGGTCGGCTAGTTGTTACAGTTTTACTGTTAACGCAGCTATACTTACGTATAAAGTACGTGGATCACCCATAGGAACAGCTCGTTCCTTTACTATAACTTGTTGCACGGGCTGCCGGCTTCTTCCTGTCTGTCCCGTAAGGCGATCCATCTGTAAGCCAACACTCGTTGTTTATTTATATCGTATTAAAGGAGACGGTCGTCTACCTGTTACAGTTTTACTGTTAACGCAGCTATACTTACGTATAAAGTACGTGTATCACCCATAAGAACAGCTCGTTCCGTTACTATAACTTGTTGCACGGGCTGCCGGCTTCTTCCTGTCTGTCCCTTAAGGCGATCCATCTGTAAGCCAACACTCGTTGTTTATTTATATCGTATTAAAGGAGACGGTCGTCTACCTGTTACAGTTTTACTGTTAACGCAGCTATACTTACGTATAAAGTACGTGTATCACCCATAAGAACAGCTCGTTCCGTTACTATAACTTGTTGCACGGGCTGCCGGCTTCTTCCTGTCTGTCCCGTAAGGCGATCCATCTGTAAGCCAACACACGTTGTTTATTTATATCGTATTAAAGGAGACGGTCGGCTAGTTGTTACAGTTTTACTGTTAACGCAGCTATACTTACGTATAAAGTACGTGGATCACCCATAGGAACAGCTCGTTCCGTTACTATAACTTGTTGCACGGGCTGCCGGCTTCTTCCTGTCTGTCCCGTAAGGCGATCCATCTGTAAGCCAACACTCGTTGTTTATTTATATCGTATTAAAGGAGACGGTCGTCTACCTGTTACAGTTTTACTGTTAACGCAGCTATACTTACGTATAAAGTACGTGGATCACCCATAGGAACAGCTCGTTCCGTTACTATAACTTGTTGCACGGGCTGCCGGCTTCTTCCTGTCTGTCCCGTAAGGCGATCCATCTGTAAGCCAACACACGTTGTTTATTTATATCGTATTAAAGGAGACGGTCGGCTAGTTGTTACAGTTTTACTGTTAACGCAGCTATACTTACGTATAAAGTACGTGGATCACCCATAGGAAAAGCTCGTTCCGTTACTATAACTTGTTGCACGGGCTGCCGGCTTCTTCCTGTCTGTCCCGTAAGGCGATCCATCTGTAAGCCAACACACGTTGTTTATTTATATCGTATTAAAGGAGACGGTCGGCTAGTTGTTACAGTTTTACTGTTAACGCAGCTATACTTACGTATAAAGTACGTGGATCACCCATAGGAACAGCTCGTTCCGTTACTATAACTTGTTGCACGGGCTGCCGGCTTCTTCCTGTCTGTCCCGTAAGGCGATCCATCTGTAAGCCAACACACGTTGTTTATTTATATCGTATTAAAGGAGACGGTCGGCTAGTTGTTACAGTTTTACTGTTAACGCAGCTATACTTATGTATAAAGTACGTGGATCACCCATAGGAACAGCTAGTTCCGTTACTATAACTTGTTGCACGGGCTGCCGGCTTCTTCCTGTCTGTCCCGTAAGGCGATCCATCTGTAAGCCAACACTCGTTGTTTATTTATATCGTATTAAAGGAGACGGTCGTCTACCTGTTACAGTTTTACTGTTAACGCAGCTATACTTACGTATAAAGTACGTGTATCACCCATAAGAACAGCTCGTTCCGTTACTATAACTTGTTGCACGGGCTGCCGGCTTCTTCCTGTCTGTCCCGTAAGGCGATCCATCTGTAAGCCAACACTCGTTGTTTATTTATATCGTATTAAAGGAGACGGTCGTCTACCTGTTACAGTTTTACTGTTAACGCAGCTATACTTACGTATAAAGTACGTGTATCACCCATAAGAACAGCTCGTTCCGTTACTATAACTTGTTGCACGGGCTGCCGGCTTCTTCCTGTCTGTCCCGTAAGGCGATCCATCTGTAAGCCAACACACGTTGTTTATTTATATCGTATTAAAGGAGACGGTCGGCTAGTTGTTACAGTTTTACTGTTAACGCAGCTATACTTACGTATAAAGTACGTGGATCACCCATAGGAACAGCTCGTTCCGTTACTATAACTTGTTGCACGGGCTGCCGGCTTCTTCCTGTCTGTCCCGTAAGGCGATCCATCTGTAAGCCAACACTCGTTGTTTATTTATATCGTATTAAAGGAGACGGTCGTCTACCTGTTACAGTTTTACTGTTAACGCAGCTATACTTACGTATAAAGTACGTGTATCACCCATAAGAACAGCTCGTTCCGTTACTATAACTTGTTGCACGGGCTGCCGGCTTCTTCCTGTCTGTCCCGTAAGGCGATCCATCTGTAAGCCAACACTCGTTGTTTATTTATATCGTATTAAAGGAGACGGTCGTCTACCTGTTACAGTTTTACTGTTAACGCAGCTATACTTACGTATAAAGTACGTGGATCACCCATAGGAACAGCTCGTTCCGTTACTATAACTTGTTGCACGGGCTGCCGGCTTCTTCCTGTCTGTCCCGTAAGGCGATCCATCTGTAAGCCAACACACGTTGTTTATTTATATCGTATTAAAGGAGACGGTCGGCTAGTTGTTACAGTTTTACTGTTAACGCAGCTATACTTACGTATAAAGTACGTGGATCACCCATAGGAACAGCTCGTTCCGTTACTATAACTTGTTGCACGGGCTGCCGGCTTCTTCCTGTCTGTCCCGTAAGGCGATCCATCTGTAAGCCAACACTCGTTGTTTATTTATATCGTATTAAAGGAGACGGTCGTCTACCTCTTACAGTTTTACTGTTAACGCAGCTATACTTACGTATAAAGTACGTGTATCACCCATAAGAACAGCTCGTTCCGTTACTATAACTTGTTGCACGGGCTGCCGGCTTCTTCCTGTCTGTCCCGTAAGGCGATCCATCTGTAAGCCAACACTCGTTGTTTATTTATATCGTATTAAAGGAGACGGTCGTCTACCTGTTACAGTTTTACTGTTAACGCAGCTATACTTACGTATAAAGTACGTGTATCACCCATAAGAACAGCTCGTTCCGTTACTATAACTTGTTGCACGGGCTGCCGGCTTCTTCCTGTCTGTCCCGTAAGGCGATCCATCTGTAAGCCAACACTCGTTGTTTATTTATATCGTATTAAAGGAGACGGTCGTCTACCTGTTACAGTTTTACTGTTAACGCAGCTATACTTACGTATAAAGTACGTGTATCACCCATAAGAACAGCTCGTTCCGTTACTATAACTTGTTGCACGGGCTGCCGGCTTCTTCCTGTCTGTCCCGTAAGGCGATCCATCTGTAAGCCAACACTCGTTGTTTATTTATATCGTATTAAAGGAGACGGTCGGCTAGTTGTTACAGTTTTACTGTTAACGCAGCTATACTTACGTATAAAGTACGTGGATCACCCATAGGAACAGCTCGTTCCGTTACTATAACTTGTTGCACGGGCTGCCGGCTTCTTCCTGTCTGTCCCGTAAGGCGATCCATCTGTAAGCCAACACTCGTTGTTTATTTATATCGTATTAAAGGAGACGGTCGTCTACCTGTTACAGTTTTACTGTTAACGCAGCTATACTTACGTATAAAGTACGTGGATCACCCATAGGAACAGCTCGTTCCGTTACTATAACTTGTTGCACGGGCTGCCGGCTTCTTCCTGTCTGTCCCGTAAGGCGATCCATCTGTAAGCCAACACACGTTGTTTATTTATATCGTATTAAAGGAGACGGTCGGCTAGTTGTTACAGTTTTACTGTTAACGCAGCTATACTTACGTATAAAGTACGTGGATCACCCATAGGAACAGCTCGTTCCGTTACTATAACTTGTTGCACGGGCTGCCGGCTTCTTCCTGTCTGTCCCGTAAGGCGATCCATCTGTAAGCCAACACACGTTGTTTATTTATATCGTATTAAAGGAGACGGTCGGCTAGTTGTTACAGTTTTACTGTTAACGCAGCTATACTTACGTATAAAGTACGTGGATCACCCATAGGAACAGCTCGTTCCGTTACTATAACTTGTTGCACGGGCTGCCGGCTTCTTCCTGTCTGTCCCGTAAGGCGATCCATCTGTAAGCCAACACACGTTGTTTATTTATATCGTATTAAAGGAGACGGTCGGCTAGTTGTTACAGTTTTACTGTTAACGCAGCTATACTTATGTATAAAGTACGTGGATCACCCATAGGAACAGCTCGTTCCGTTACTATAACTTGTTGCACGGGCTGCCGGCTTCTTCCTGTCTGTCCCGTAAGGCGATCCATCTGTAAGCCAACACTCGTTGTTTATTTATATCGTATTAAAGGAGACGGTCGTCTACCTGTTACAGTTTTACTGTTAACGCAGCTATACTTACGTATAAAGTACGTGTATCACCCATAAGAACAGCTCGTTCCGTTACTATAACTTGTTGCACGGGCTGCCGGCTTCTTCCTGTCTGTCCCGTAAGGCGATCCATCTGTAAGCCAACACTCGTTGTTTATTTATATCGTATTAAAGGAGACGGTCGTCTACCTGTTACAGTTTTACTGTTAACGCAGCTATACTTACGTATAAAGTACGTGTATCACCCATAAGAACAGCTCGTTCCGTTACTATAACTTGTTGCACGGGCTGCCGGCTTCTTCCTGTCTGTCCCGTAAGGCGATCCATCTGTAAGCCAACACACGTTGTTTATTTATATCGTATTAAAGGAGACGGTCGGCTAGTTGTTACAGTTTTACTGTTAACGCAGCTATACTTACGTATAAAGTACGTGGATCACCCATAGGAACAGCTCGTTCCGTTACTATAACTTGTTGCACGGGCTGCCGGCTTCTTCCTGTCTGTCCCGTAAGGCGATCCATCTGTAAGCCAACACTCGTTGTTTATTTATATCGTATTAAAGGAGACGGTCGTCTACCTGTTACAGTTTTACTGTTAACGCAGCTATACTTACGTATAAAGTACGTGTATCACCCATAAGAACAGCTCGTTCCGTTACTATAACTTGTTGCACGGGCTGCCGGCTTCTTCCTGTCTGTCCCGTAAGGCGATCCATCTGTAAGCCAACACACGTTGTTTATTTATATCGTATTAAAGGAGACGGTCGGCTAGTTGTTACAGTTTTACTGTTAACGCAGCTATACTTACGTATAAAGTACGTGGATCACCCATAGGAACAGCTCGTTCCGTTACTATAACTTGTTGCACGGGCTGCCGGCTTCTTCCTGTCTGTCCCGTAAGGCGATCCATCTGTAAGCCAACACTCGTTGTTTATTTATATCGTATTAAAGGAGACGGTCGTCTACCTGTTACAGTTTTACTGTTAACGCAGCTATACTTACGTATAAAGTACGTGTATCACCCATAAGAACAGCTCGTTCCGTTACTATAACTTGTTGCACGGGCTGCCGGCTTCTTCCTGTCTGTCCCGTAAGGCGATCCATCTGTAAGCCAACACTCGTTGTTTATTTATATCGTATTAAAGGAGACGGTCGTCTACCTGTTACAGTTTTACTGTTAACGCAGCTATACTTACGTATAAAGTACGTGGATCACCCATAGGAACAGCTCGTTCCGTTACTATAACTTGTTGCACGGGCTGCCGGCTTCTTCCTGTCTGTCCCGTAAGGCGATCCATCTGTAAGCCAACACACGTTGTTTATTTATATCGTATTAAAGGAGACGGTCGGCTAGTTGTTACAGTTTTACTGTTAACGCAGCTATACTTACGTATAAAGTACGTGGATCACCCATAGGAACAGCTCGTTCCGTTACTATAACTTGTTGCACGGGCTGCCGGCTTCTTCCTGTCTGTCCCGTAAGGCGATCCATCTGTAAGCCAACACTCGTTGTTTATTTATATCGTATTAAAGGAGACGGTCGTCTACCTGTTACAGTTTTACTGTTAACGCAGCTATACTTACGTATAAAGTACGTGTATCACCCATAAGAACAGCTCGTTCCGTTACTATAACTTGTTGCACGGGCTGCCGGCTTCTTCCTGTCTGTCCCGTAAGGCGATCCATCTGTAAGCCAACACTCGTTGTTTATTTATATCGTATTAAAGGAGACGGTCGTCTACCTGTTACAGTTTTACTGTTAACGCAGCTATACTTACGTATAAAGTACGTGTATCACCCATAAGAACAGCTCGTTCCGTTACTATAACTTGTTGCACGGGCTGCCGGCTTCTTCCTGTCTGTCCCGTAAGGCGATCCATCTGTAAGCCAACACTCGTTGTTTATTTATATCGTATTAAAGGAGACGGTCGTCTACCTGTTACAGTTTTACTGTTAACGCAGCTATACTTACGTATAAAGTACGTGTATCACCCATAAGAACAGCTCGTTCCGTTACTATAACTTGTTGCACGGGCTGCCGGCTTCTTCCTGTCTGTCCCGTAAGGCGATCCATCTGTAAGCCAACACTCGTTGTTTATTTATATCGTATTAAAGGAGACGGTCGTCTACCTGTTACAGTTTTACTGTTAACGCAGCTATACTTACGTATAAAGTACGTGTATCACCCATAGGAACAGCTCGTTCCGTTACTATAACTTGTTGCACGGGCTGCCGGCTTCTTCCTGTGTGTCCCGTAAGGCGATCCATCTGTAAGCCAACACTCGTTGTTTATTTATATCGTATTAAAGGAGACGGTCGTCTACCTGTTACAGTTTTACTGTTAACGCAGCTATACTTACGTATAAAGTACGTGTATCACCCATAAGAACAGCTCGTTCCGTTACTATAACTTGTTGCACGGGCTGCCGGCTTCTTCCTGTCTGTCCCGTAAGGCGATCCATCTGTAAGCCAACACTCGTTGTTTATTTATATCGTATTAAAGGAGACGGTCGTCTACCTGTTACAGTTTTACTGTTAACGCAGCTATACTTACGTATAAAGTACGTGTATCACCCATAAGAACAGCTCGTTCCGTTACTATAACTTGTTGCACGGGCTGCCGGCTTCTTCCTGTCTGTCCCGTAAGGCGATCCATCTGTAAGCCAACACTCGTTGTTTATTTATATCGTATTAAAGGAGACGGTCGTCTACCTGTTACAGTTTTACTGTTAACGCAGCTATACTTACGTATAAAGTACGTGGATCACCCATAGGAACAGCTCGTTCCGTTACTATAACTTGTTGCACGGGCTGCCGGCTTCTTCCTGTCTGTCCCGTAAGGCGATCCATCTGTAAGCCAACACTCGTTGTTTATTTATATCGTATTAAAGGAGACGGTCGTCTACCTGTTACAGTTTTACTGTTAACGCAGCTATACTTACGTATAAAGTACGTGTATCACCCATAAGAACAGCTCGTTCCGTTACTATAACTTGTTGCACGGGCTGCCGGCTTCTTCCTGTCTGTCCCGTAAGGCGATCCATCTGTAAGCCAACACTCGTTGTTTATTTATATCGTATTAAAGGAGACGGTCGTCTACCTGTTACAGTTTTACTGTTAACGCAGCTATACTTACGTATAAAGTACGTGTATCACCCATATGAACAGCTCGTTCCGTTACTATAACTTGTTGCACGGGCTGCCGGCTTCTTCCTGTCTGTCCCGTAAGGCGATCCATCTGTAAGCCAACACTCGTTGTTTATTTATATCGTATTAAAGGAGACGGTCGTCTACCTGTTACAGTTTTACTGTTAACGCAGCTATACTTACGTATAAAGTACGTGTATCACCCATAAGAACAGCTCGTTCCGTTACTATAACTTGTTGCACGGGCTGCCGGCTTCTTCCTGTCTGTCCCGTAAGGCGATCCATCTGTAAGCCAACACACGTTGTTTATTTATATCGTATTAAAGGAGACGGTCGGCTAGTTGTTACAGTTTTACTGTTAACGCAGCTATACTTACGTATAAAGTACGTGGATCACCCATAGGAACAGCTCGTTCCGTTACTATAACTTGTTGCACGGGCTGCCGGCTTCTTCCTGTCTGTCCCGTAAGGCGATCCATCTGTAAGCCAACACACGTTGTTTATTTATATCGTATTAAAGGAGACGGTCGGCTAGTTGTTACAGTTTTACTGTTAACGCAGCTATACTTACGTATAAAGTACGTGGATCACCCATAGGAACAGCTCGTTCCGTTACTATAACTTGTTGCACGGGCTGCCGGCTTCTTCCTGTCTGTCCCGTAAGGCGATCCATCTGTAAGCCAACACACGTTGTTTATTTATATCGTATTAAAGGAGACGGTCGGCTAGTTGTTACAGTTTTACTGTTAACGCAGCTATACTTACGTATAAAGTACGTGGATCACCCATAGGAACAGCTCGTTCCGTTACTATAACTTGTTGCACGGGCTGCCGGCTTCTTCCTGTCTGTCCCGTAAGGCGATCCATCTGTAAGCCAACACACGTTGTTTATTTATATCGTATTAAAGGAGACGGTCGGCTAGTTGTTACAGTTTTACTGTTAACGCAGCTATACTTACGTATAAAGTACGTGGATCACCCATAGGAACAGCTCGTTCCGTTACTATAACTTGTTGCACGGGCTGCCGGCTTCTTCCTGTCTGTCCCGTAAGGCGATCCATCTGTAAGCCAACACACGTTGTTTATTTATATCGTATTAAAGGAGACGGTCGGCTAGTTGTTACAGTTTTACTGTTAACGCAGCTATACTTACGTATAAAGTACGTGGATCACCCATAGGAACAGCTCGTTCCGTTACTATAACTTGTTGCACGGGCTGCCGGCTTCTTCCTGTCTGTCCCGTAAGGCGATCCATCTGTAAGCCAACACACGTTGTTTATTTATATCGTATTAAAGGAGACGGTCGGCTAGTTGTTACAGTTTTACTGTTAACGCAGCTATACTTACGTATAAAGTACGTGGATCACCCATAGGAACAGCTCGTTCCGTTACTATACCTTGTTGCACGGGCTGCCGGCTTCTTCCTGTCTGTCCCGTAAGGCGATCCATCTGTAAGCCAACACTCGTTGTTTATTTATATCGTATTAAAGGAGACGGTCGTCTACCTGTTACAGTTTTACTGTTAACGCAGCTATACTTACGTATAAAGTACGTGTATCACCCATAAGAACAGCTCGTTCCGTTACTATAACTTGTTGCACGGGCTGCCGGCTTCTTCCTGTCTGTCCCGTAAGGCGATCCATCTGTAAGCCAACACACGTTGTTTATTTATATCGTATTAAAGGAGACGGTCGGCTAGTTGTTACAGTTTTACTGTTAACGCAGCTATACTTACGTATAAAGTACGTGGATCACCCATAGGAACAGCTCGTTCCGTTACTATAACTTGTTGCACGGGCTGCCGGCTTCTTCCTGTCTGTCCCGTAAGGCGATCCATCTGTAAGCCAACACACGTTGTTTATTTATATCGTATTAAAGGAGACGGTCGGCTAGTTGTTACAGTTTTACTGTTAACGCAGCTATACTTACGTATAAAGTACGTGGATCACCCATAGGAACAGCTCGTTCCGTTACTATAACTTGTTGCACGGGCTGACGGCTTCTTCCTGTCTGTCCCGTAAGGCGATCCATCTCTAAGCCAACACTCGTTGTTTATTTATATCGTATTAAAGGAGACGGTCGTCTACCTGTTACAGTTTTACTGTTAACGCAGCTATACTTACGTATAAAGTACGTGTATCACCCATAAGAACAGCTCGTTCCGTTACTATAACTTGTTGCCCGGGTTGCCGGCTTCTTCCTGTCTGTCCCGTAAGGCGATCCATCTGTAAGCCAACACTCGTTGTTTATTTATATCGTATTAAAGGAGACGGTCGTCTACCTGTTACAGTTTTACTGTTAACGCAGCTATACTTACGTATAAAGTACGTGGATTACCCATAGGAACAGCTCGTTCCGTTACTATAACTTGTTGCACGGGCTGCCGGCTTCTTCCTGTCTGTCCCGTAAGGCGATCCATCTGTAAGCCAACACACGTTGTTTATTTATATCGTATTAAAGGAGACGGTCGGCTAGTTGTTACAGTTTTACTGTTAACGCAGCTATACTTACGTATAAAGTACGTGGATCACCCATAGGAACAGCTCGTTCCGTTACTATAACTTGTTGCACGGGCTGCCGGCTTCTTCCTGTCTGTCCCGTAAGGCGATCCATCTGTAAGCCAACACACGTTGTTTATTTATATCGTATTAAAGGAGACGGTCGGCTAGTTGTTACAGTTTTACTGTTAACGCAGCTATACTTACGTATAAAGTACGTGGATCACCCATAGGAACAGCTCGTTCCGTTACTATAACTTGTTGCACGGGCTGCCGGCTTCTTCCTGTCTGTCCCGTAAGGCGATCCATCTGTAAGCCAACACTCGTTGTTTATTTATATCGTATTAAAGGAGACGGTCGTCTACCTGTTACAGTTTTACTGTTAACGCAGCTATACTTACGTATAAAGTACGTGTATCACCCATAAGAACAGCTCGTTCCGTTACTATAACTTGTTGCCCGGGTTGCCGGCTTCTTCCTGTCTGTCCCGTAAGGCGATCCATCTGTAAGCCAACACTCGTTGTTTATTTATATCGTATTAAAGGAGACGGTCGTCTACCTGTTACAGTTTTACTGTTAACGCAGCTATACTTACGTATAAAGTACGTGGATTACCCATAGGAACAGCTCGTTCCGTTACTATAACTTGTTGCACGGGCTGCCGGCTTCTTCCTGTCTGTCCCGTAAGGCGATCCATCTGTAAGCCAACACTCGTTGTTTATTTATATCGTATTAAAGGAGACGGTCGTCTACCTGTTACAGTTTTACTGTTAACGCAGCTATACTTACGTATAAAGTACGTGTATCACCCATAAGAACAGCTCGTTCCGTTACTATAATTGTTGCACGGGCTGCCGGCTTCTTCCTGTCTGTCCCGTAAGGCGATCCATCTGTAAGCCAACACTCGTTGTTTATTTATATCGTATTAAAGGAGACGGTCGTCTACCTGTTACAGTTTTACTGTTAACGCAGCTATACTTACGTTTAAAGTACGTGTATCACCCATAAGAACAGCTCGTTCCGTTACTATAACTTGTTGCACGGGCTGCCGGCTTCTTCCTGTCTGTCCCGTAAGGCGATCCATCTGTAAGCCAACACTCGTTGTTTATTTATATCGTATTAAAGGAGACGGTCGTCTACCTGTTACAGTTTTACTGTTAACGCAGCTATACTTACGTATAAAGTACGTGTATCACCCATAAGAACAGTTCGTTCCGTTACTATAACTTGTTGCACGGGCTGCCGGCTTCTTCCTGTCTGTCCCGTAAGGCGATCCATCTGTAAGCCAACACTCGTTGTTTATTTATATCGTATTAAAGGAGACGGTCGTCTACCTGTTACAGTTTTACTGTTAACGCAGCTATACTTACGTATAAAGTACGTGTATCACCCATAAGAACAGCTCGTTCCGTTACTATAACTTGTTGCACGGGCTGCCGGCTTCTTCCTGTCTGTCCCGTAAGGCGATCCATCTGTAAGCCAACACTCGTTGTTTATTTATATCGTATTAAAGGAGACGGTCGTCTACCTGTTACAGTTTTACTGTTAACGCAGCTATACTTACGTATAAAGTACGTGTATCACCCATAAGAACAGCTCGTTCCGTTACTATAACTTGTTGCACGGGCTGCCGGCTTCTTCCTGTCTGTCCCGTAAGGCGATCCATCTGTAAGCCAACACTCGTTGTTTATTTATATCGTATTAAAGGAGACGGTCGGCTAGTTGTTACAGTTTTACTGTTAACGCAGCTATACTTACGTATAAAGTACGTGTATCACCCATAAGAACAGCTCGTTCCGTTACTATAACTTGTTGCACGGGCTGCCGGCTTCTTCCTGTCTGTCCCGTAAGGCGATCCATCTGTAAGCCAACACACGTTGTTTATTTATATCGTATTAAAGGAGACGGTCGGCTAGTTGCTACAGTTTTACTGTTAACGCAGCTATACTTACGTATAAAGTACGTGGATCACCCATAGGAACAGCTCGTTCCGTTACTATAACTTGTTGCACGGGCTGCCGGCTTCTTCCTGTCTGTCCCGTAAGGCGATCCATCTGTAAGCCAACACTCGTTGTTTATTTATATCGTATTAAAGGAGACGGTCGTCTACCTGTTACAGTTTTACTGTTAACGCAGCTATACTTACGTATAAAGTACGTGTATCACCCATAAGAACAGCTCGTTCCGTTACTATAATTGTTGCACGGGCTGCCGGCTTCTTCCTGTCTGTCCCGTAAGGCGATCCATCTGTAAGCCAACACTCGTTGTTTATTTATATCGTATTAAAGGAGACGGTCGTCTACCTGTTACAGTTTTACTGTTAACGCAGCTATACTTACGTATAAAGTACGTGTATCACCCATAAGAACAGCTCGTTCCGTTACTATAACTTGTTGCACGGGCTGCCGGCTTCTTCCTGTCTGTCCCGTAAGGCGATCCATCTGTAAGCCAACACTCGTTGTTTATTTATATCGTATTAAAGGAGACGGTCGTCTACCTGTTACAGTTTTACTGTTAACGCAGCTATACTTACGTATAAAGTACGTGTATCACCCATAAGAACAGCTCGTTCCGTTACTATAACTTGTTGCACGGGCTGCCGGCTTCTTCCTGTCTGTCCCGTAAGGCGATCCATCTGTAAGCCAACACTCGTTGTTTATTTATATCGTATTAAAGGAGACGGTCGGCTAGTTGTTACAGTTTTACTGTTAACGCAGCTATACTTACGTATAAAGTACGTGTATCACCCATAGGAACAGCTCGTTCCGTTACTATAACTTGTTGCACGGGCTGCCGGCTTCTTCCTGTCTGTCCCGTAAGGCGATCCATCTGTAAGCCAACACTCGTTGTTTATTTATATCGTATTAAAGGAGACGGTCGGCTAGTTGTTACAGTTTTACTGTTAACGCAGCTATACTTACGTATAAAGTACGTGTATCACCCATAAGAACAGCTCGTTCCGTTACTATAACTTGTTGCACGGGCTGCCGGCTTCTTCCTGTCTGTCCCGTAAGGCGATCCATCTGTAAGCCAACACTCGTTGTTTATTTATATCGTATTAAAGGAGACGGTCGGCTAGTTGTTACAGTTTTACTGTTAACGCAGCTATACTTACGTATAAAGTACGTGTATCACCCATAAGAACAGCTCGTTCCGTTACTATAACTTGTTGCACGGGCTGCCGGCTTCTTCCTGTCTGTCCCGTAAGGCGATCCATCTGTAAGCCAACACTCGTTGTTTATTTATATCGTATTAAAGGAGACGGTCGTCTACCTGTTACAGTTTTACTGTTAACGCAGCTATACTTACGTATAAAGTACGTGTATCACCCATAAGAACAGCTCGTTCCGTTACTATAACTTGTTGCACGGGCTGCCGGCTTCTTCCTGTCTGTCCCGTAAGGCGATCCATCTGTAAGCCAACACTCGTTGTTTATTTATATCGTATTAAAGGAGACGGTCGGCTAGTTGTTACAGTTTTACTGTTAACGCAGCTATACTTACGTATAAAGTACGTGTATCACCCATAAGAACAGCTCGTTCCGTTACTATAACTTGTTGCACGGGCTGCCGGCTTCTTCCTGTCTGTCCCGTAAGGCGATCCATCTGTAAGCCAACACTCGTTGTTTATTTATATCGTATTAAAGGAGACGGTCGTCTACCTGTTACAGTTTTACTGTTAACGCAGCTATACTTACGTATAAAGTACGTGTATCACCCATAAGAACAGCTCGTTCCGTTACTATAACTTGTTGCACGGGCTGCCGGCTTCTTCCTGTCTGTCCCGTAAGGCGATCCATCTGTAAGCCAACACTCGTTGTTTATTTATATCGTATTAAAGGAGACGGTCGGCTAGTTGTTACAGTTTTACTGTTAACGCAGCTATACTTACGTATAAAGTACGTGTATCACCCATAAGAACAGCTCGTTCCGTTACTATAACTTGTTGCACGGGCTGCCGGCTTCTTCCTGTCTGTCCCGTAAGGCGATCCATCTGTAAGCCAACACTCGTTGTTTATTTATATCGTATTAAAGGAGACGGTCGTCTACCTGTTACAGTTTTACTGTTAACGCAGCTATACTTACGTATAAAGTACGTGTATCACCCTTAAGAACAGCTCGTTCCGTTACTATAACTTGTTGCACGGGCTGCCGGCTTCTTCCTGTCTGTCCCGTAAGGCGATCCATCTGTAAGCCAACACTCGTTGTTTATTTATATCGTATTAAAGGAGACGGTCGTCTACCTGTTACAGTTTTACTGTTAACGCAGCTATACTTACGTATAAAGTACGTGTATCACCCATAAGAACAGCTCGTTCCGTTACTATAACTTGTTGCACGGGCTGCCGGCTTCTTCCTGTCTGTCCCGTAAGGCGATCCATCTGTAAGCCAACACTCGTTGTTTATTTATATCGTATTAAAGGAGACGGTCGTCTACCTGTTACAGTTTTACTGTTAACGCAGCTATACTTACGTATAAAGTACGTGTATCACCCATAAGAACAGCTCGTTCCGTTACTATAACTTGTTGCACGGGCTGCCGGCTTCTTCCTGTCTGTCCCGTAAGGCGATCCATCTGTAAGCCAACACTCGTTGTTTATTTATATCGTATTAAAGGAGACGGTCGGCTAGTTGCTACAGTTTTACTGTTAACGCAGCTATACTTACGTATAAAGTACGTGGATCACCCATAGGAACAGCTCGTTCCGTTACTATAACTTGTTGCACGGGCTGCCGGCTTCTTCCTGTCTGTCCCGTAAGGCGATCCATCTGTAAGCCAACACTCGTTGTTTATTTATATCGTATTAAAGGAGACGGTCGTCTACCTGTTACAGTTTTACTGTTAACGCAGCTATACTTACGTATAAAGTACGTGTATCACCCATAAGAACAGCTCGTTCCGTTACTATAACTTGTTGCACGGGCTGCCGGCTTCTTCCTGTCTGTCCCGTAAGGCGATCCATCTGTAAGCCAACACTCGTTGTTTATTTATATCGTATTAAAGGAGACGGTCGGCTAGTTGTTACAGTTTTACTGTTAACGCAGCTATACTTACGTATAAAGTACGTGGATCACCCATAGGAACAGCTCGTTCCGTTACTATAACTTGTTGCACGGGCTGCCGGCTTCTTCCTGTCTGTCCCGTAAGGCGATCCATCTGTAAGCCAACACTCGTTGTTTATTTATATCGTATTAAAGGAGACGGTCGGCTAGTTGTTACAGTTTTACTGTTAACGCAGCTATACTTACGTATAAAGTACGTGGATCACCCATAGGAACAGCTCGTTCCGTTACTATAACTTGTTGCACGGGCTGCCGGCTTCTTCCTGTCTGTCCCGTAAGGCGATCCATCTGTAAGCCAACACTCGTTGTTTATTTATATCGTATTAAAGGAGACGGTCGTCTACCTGTTACAGTTTTACTGTTAACGCAGCTATACTTACGTATAAAGTACGTGTATCACCCATAAGAACAGCTCGTTCCGTTACTATAACTTGTTGCACGGGCTGCCGGCTTCTTCCTGTCTGTCCCGTAAGGCGATCCATCTGTAAGCCAACACTCGTTGTTTATTTATATCGTATTAAAGGAGACGGTCGTCTACCTGTTACAGTTTTACTGTTAACGCAGCTATACTTACGTATAAAGTACGTGTATCACCCATAAGAACAGCTCGTTCCGTTACTATAACTTGTTGCACGGGCTGCCGGCTTCTTCCTGTCTGTCCCGTAAGGCGATCCATCTGTAAGCCAACACTCGTTGTTTATTTATATCGTATTAAAGGAGACGGTCGGCTAGTTGCTACAGTTTTACTGTTAACGCAGCTATACTTACGTATAAAGTACGTGGATCACCCATAGGAACAGCTCGTTCCGTTACTATAACTTGTTGCACGGGCTGCCGGCTTCTTCCTGTCTGTCCCGTAAGGCGATCCATCTGTAAGCCAACACTCGTTGTTTATTTATATCGTATTAAAGGAGACGGTCGTCTACCTGTTACAGTTTTACTGTTAACGCAGCTATACTTACGTATAAAGTACGTGTATCACCCATAAGAACAGCTCGTTCCGTTACTATAACTTGTTGCACGGGCTGCCGGCTTCTTCCTGTCTGTCCCTTAAGGCGATCCATCTGTAAGCCAACACTCGTTGTTTATTTATATCGTATTAAAGGAGACGGTCGGCTAGTTGTTACAGTTTTACTGTTAACGCAGCTATACTTACGTATAAAGTACGTGGATCACCCATAGGAACAGCTCGTTCCGTTACTATAACTTGTTGCACGGGCTGCCGGCTTCTTCCTGTCTGTCCCGTAAGGCGATCCATCTGTAAGCCAACACTCGTTGTTTATTTATATCGTATTAAAGGAGACGGTCGGCTAGTTGTTACAGTTTTACTGTTAACGCAGCTATACTTACGTATAAAGTACGTGGATCACCCATAAGAACAGCTCGTTTCGTTACTATAACTTGTTGCCCGGGTTGCCGGCTTCTTCCTGTCTGTCCCGTAAGGCGATCCATCTGTAAGCCAACACTCGTTGTTTATTTATATCGTATTAAAGGAGACGGTCGGCTAGTTGCTACAGTTTTACTGTTAACGCAGCTATACTTACGTATAAAGTACGTGGATCACCCATAAGAACAGCTCGTTCCGTTACTATAACTTGTTGCCCGGGTTGCCGGCTTCTTCCTGTCTGTCCCGTAAGGCGATCCATCTGTAAGCCAACACTCGTTGTTTATTTATATCGTATTAAAGGAGACGGTCGGCTAGTTGCTACAGTTTTACTGTTAACGCAGCTATACTTACGTATAAAGTACGTGGATCACCCATAGGAACAGCTCTTTACGTTACTATAACTTGTTGCACGGGCTGCCGGCTTCTTCCTGTCTGTCCCGTAAGGCGATCCATCTGTAAGCCAACACTCGTTGTTTATTTATATCGTATTAAAGGAGACGGTCGGCTAGTTGTTACAGTTTTACTGTTAACGCAGCTATACTTACGTATAAAGTACGTGGATCACCCATAGGAACAGCTCGTTCCTTTACTATAACTTGTTGCCCCGGCTGCCGGCTTCTTCCTGTCTGTCCCAGGACAGGAAATAAAGCGATGTATCACTTCAGGTAATAGGTGCTTTTTTAGTCTTACATTCCTTGTTTCATGGCAGAACAATTTCCAGGATCATCAGGCTGCTTCTGTTTAAAACACTGATTCGCCCAGTTCTCATCTATGGTTCTGATACCTGGACCATTTCTAGAATGTCTGAGTCATACTGCTAGTTCATAAACGGAATTTCTCCGCAGCGTTTGTAGTCCAATTTGTTTGGTAGGTGTATGGAGGTAAATGACCAGCTAAGAACAGAACACTTCCCCGAATGAACCAGATATTGTGAAAATTATAAAACTTGGTAGACTGAGGTAGGATGGACATGTGATCAAAATGGGGGAGAATGAAATACGCCCAGAAAAGCACTTACAGAATAGATCTATGGCACCAGGAGAGTTGGTTGGTAAGGCGGTGTGATCTATGATGCGCGCCGTATCTTTGGGACCCGGAACTGGAGAGCAGCTGCACTTGACCAGGTCAACTGGCGTAGGCTGTTAAAAGGGGCCTTGACTCAGTAATAGCTCGTTGCGCCGCCGCTGAAGAGGAAGGAGTTCTTCAAACTAAATATTATTTCTGTTAATATTTCTGGAAACATTCTTCTTTTAGCAACGCTGCAACTGTCCAACTCCACAACGCTCTCCGTCTAGAGAAGACGGTGGCACTTAATTGAAGTCGTGTAATCTCAAACCAATGTTTACTACTAAGTGTTTACTCGGTGGTCTATCACGTCTGCTTGTTGTCTTTGCTGTATCAATAAAATATTCACTTTTTTACTGTGTTACGGACAGTGACGTTTCAACACCAAAATTCATATTATCTGTTGAGTAACAAACATGGACACAAGTTCTCGTTTAATATCCTGTTTACCACACAACACGTATTTCGTTTATCGTTTGTCATTTGCAACGTAATAGTGCATTACAATTTTGAATACGGTAATTAAAATCGTTTGTAATTCATTAAATAAGTTGATTATATCTTTTCATTGTGTTGTATTTATTCTTTTATATTATACTGAGGGTATATTATATAACCGAAAGGTCGTGTAATATAAACAGTCACTAACACTGAAGGCATAGATGTTTAGTAACTTGATATTTATAAAGTAACTCTAAACGGGAAACGTTAAAATAACATATGGTGTACTGTTTAAAATCGTTTGCATGGTATCACATACAACAATTGCAATTGTTAAAATATTCATTCTGATTTTAATGAATTTCTTCAATTTATTTGAAAATCACATTTTAGTTTCTGTTTTTGGTGGCCGTCGACAAAGGACCATGCTTGCATGCACACAATGCACATTATACCGCACACAATTCAATATCCAACTAAAATTAATTTCGTCTAATTGTCATGTAAAAGTATTAATAAAAAAAAGAAAAAATTGTCTGTTGCCATGACGACAGCGATTATTTTACGTATGGCATGAAATATGTGTTCTACATAGTGTTGCATTATTCGGCATCCCCACCACATATGTCGTGATCATTATTAATAATCTGAACAACGATGCGTCCGTGACGTATCGTTCCGGATTGGTCGTGTAATCTTCTAGTAGTTTGTTTTCGTTGTTGTTCGACGTCACGCCCCCACCTTTTCTTTACGAAACTAATGGAGCAAACTATGGGCAGTAATGGCAAGGAAAGGGATCCCACAACATCTAATTAGACCAATACAGAGTTTGTACATGGAGAATAAAATCTTAATACAAGCAGGGAAACCGAGAACAGCTCTTAGAGTTGGCCTGATCAATTGTGGAGTACGACAAGGGTGTCCATTATCACCTTCTCTTTTTAGTTTATATATTGACGATGTCATACAAAACGGGCAGATGTGCCTTCCAGACCATTTTATGAGTGGTCAGTCTATAATTGACACTTTGCTGTTTGCGGACGATCAGGCTATTCTATCGGACTCTGAAAACAGATTGCAGATGGGTATAGGCCTACATTTGTTAAATGGAATCTGCAAAGACTCTGGATTACAGATATCCACAATTAAAACCAAGCTAATGGCTTTTTGTGGAACTGATCCTGTACTGGCAAAAATTGTTATAGACGGTACTGTCCTGGAACAAGTTAGCAGTTTTGAATACCTGGGCTACAGTGTGTCTTATAATGCAAGCAACGACGTGGTGAACAAGTTGCATAGGTTCAACCTTATGTGCGGGACCATCAGGCGAACCCTTAAATCAGAATCTCCTTAAACTCTGCAAGGTGATGGCTCTTCCCACTCTTCTTTATGTGTCTGAGAATTGGACTTTAACGAAAGGCCAGGCCAGTCGCAGCCAAGCGGCTGAAATGAGATTTCTCAGGCACGTGGCAGGGTATAGTCTCCATGACCATAGAAGAAAGACAGATATACGGCAGGAACTGAATATTATGAGTATACTCGACAGGATCGTCCAGTATCGGCTGAATTGGTGGGAACATATTTGCCGAACGGATTACTTCCCCATCCCCAAACAACTATGGAACTATAAGCCGAGGGGACGGAGAGGTGTGGGACGTCCGAGGAAGCGCTGGAGTGACCAGCTGTAATATTTGCCTATTTGAGACCGGAATAAACCATTCTTGGTTTAAACCTTGAGGATGATGATGATTCGGTACTCAGCCGGTCGACCTTTTTTGCTCAGTCAGCTACTGGGGTCCGAGCTTGTAATTGGGTGAGCAGAGTCAGGAACCCAATTTTCTACAAATCGGCTCTTTGTGCTGGCAACCTGACATACCAAGCATCGGCTTGGTCGAAGATTACTGGCACTTTTTGATTTTCTTCAGCAAGCTATCGTTCGCTGATGTAACCCGCACATACTAAAAGACACGGAGGCTGACACTTCTTGAGGGTATCCAAGAAATTCGTCTCTACGACAGGCCTCTGCACGACGTCGTCGTCATAATCCTTCCAGAGGACACGCCCTTTTGTTCTTTCAAATAAAATTAATTAATGCACATCTGGAACTCCAAGTTTGTAACACTTCAGACAGAAAAGAAAATGAACCAAGTTTATTGTTTATGTGACACAATAAACTTTTGTTATAATTAATGAGTTCACAGTAGTATGTAAGTAAGAGCTATTAACATTTTGTAAACTAACATTGATTTATGCACCGATGTTAATTTTAGTCCGCTGGCTGACTTAATTTTTTTTACACATAAAGAGCCAAATATTTATCCTACTAAAATAAACCAATGCTGATTCTGCTCACTAAAGCTTGGTGCACATCATTTTCTATTATGCCTTATTTATTGCATTCAATGTAATATTATAGTTATTGGTGTTGAAGTAATTTTTGTGTTACGTCTGTTTGGGCCCAGCAGCTCATCGTACAATTTAATACACATAGCGCGCAACAAAAGGAATTTGCTCGGATGAAGGTACGTGCTGCAGAACTGACATATACTTCATGCATCTTCAGGTAAAGTCGCGGAGATAAATAATTTAAAATTAAATTATTAGCACACTGTCGGAGATACAATTGTACGAACGTAAAGTATAACATCTTAACTTGTGTTATAACCTAGGGAACCTGCATTAATTAGAAATGCCAATCATACAGGCTGCCTTCGTTGTGACGAGCTGAAAATTAATCACAACACCAAAACAATTAATATAAAAGGATTCTGGAAGGGGGTGGAAGGGGGAGACTGTTGATTTATGCACTCAGTTTAGTCGGTACTACAGATGACATCTCTTTATTACATATGGTATTAATTGCTCTGCTTAAAATTCTCAACATATATGGTTCAACAGCTTACAGTTTACAAGATGATTATATTTTATTCTTTTGCAAGGGCCCTCAAAATAAGATGTACATCAATTTAATTAATTCCCCGGATCCGGGATTGAATATAGTACGTTAACAATGGTCACCTCGCCATATACAATCTTTAAAATTGTGCCATTTGAAGAATGGACTTTATTAATCTTTTTAAAACAATAAAGCTTTCAGTTTAGAGCTATAACTCTTTTACTAAGAATAAGAATACAATTACTGTCAGTACTTAAAATGTCTTAATGTTGTTAATTTAATTGTCTTTTGTTGGATATAATATTTAGTATTTCATAACCACGGAAGGCATGCTTCCGTGTCACCTTTTGGATATCCTCCAGCTCCTCGTTATTCCAGTCCTCGGTCCTCGGTTGCAGCATGTTTGATGTAGGTCAGCTATCTCTCGTTATCTTCGTATCCGGGGATGGTGTAGTCCTGAAGTCTTTTAGATCATTGCGGGTCCTGGTTCACTGCTCTTGGCTAACGGGTAGTAATAGCTCGTTGATTTGAATTATTAACACAAAAGTTTTATTCACCTGTATCTACTTCACATGATTGTTTATTTGTTGCACTTCACTTTATGGTCTTACCACAGTTTTAATTACATAAGTTTTATATTTTAGGATTTTTGTAGAGATGTCATAGGCGCTAAATTTTCATTATTCTTTCTTACTCGTTTACAACATATTTATATGAATCGCGGTTCAACTATATTAACGCAACACATTGTTTAATAGTATAAAGAATGCCTCTGTGTCTTAACTGACGGATTAATCACTTTAGGAAACAAACTATTTTTAACGTTCCACATTACTGCAATGCGCAGTTTACGGGTTAACCGCTCCATTTCAAGTGCGTGAAAATTGTTAGGGGTGAGAGTAGTAATCTCGCGACATTTACCAATCAACATAAAAGTAGTTCCAAGTTTCTTCTTTATTTAAAGGATTAAAGTTTGACTATTTAATTAAGTAGAGATATTCTTAGTTGCAGACGTTATTAAAATACATTACAGTGGTCTTATTTAATTATTTAAATAATGTCAAAATTTACAAGTATATTTAGTTTGTTTAGGGGTCGGAAATCAAGTTAATTCTGGTTAGTGCCTGTCTATGCAGGATTAATTAACAAGCTTTACCCTTTCTGTACAATCGTATTTCTTTTATTTTATTATTAGACCTTTTATTAAATATTATTATTATTAATGATAGCAATAAGATTTAGTTTAAATGTGCGATTTTATTGAAAAAAACTTAAAATTTCTCAGCCTACACATTACCTATTTCTTAATTACCATATTTTTATTAATGAAATCGTCACAAAAGCAAACCTGGCTGAAAGAGATACAGGGTTTTGATACTTAGGGGAGGTTGATTCCTTCCTGAAATCTAAGCTTCAAGGACTAAATTTTAGTGATGTTCACAGACATACTATTGTACAGTTAATAATGCGCTAAGCTTATATTCACTGTTAAACTTTCTTTTAGACGATTAATCGTCTCTTTTCTCAAATGAATGTCTTGTGTGATAATGGCCAGCGTGAATACTATTGTAAACATTCCGTAGTCTATTGTTTGTGTGAACAAACATTTCGGCCTCGCCATCGGAGGCCGCCTTCAGTGTCGGAAACAATTGGCAATTGGTGTCCGCTTACCGCTGGGATGAATTGGCGGACACCTGTTTCCGACACTGAAGATGGTGGTGCCGAAATGTCTGACCACGCAAACAATAGACTACGGCCTGAGATCCCGGCAAAAAATGTTTACAAAACAAAAATTGAAAGAGAAAGTACTAAATTTTCATTAGTACACAACATCTAATTAGACCTACACAGAGTCTTTATGTAGAAAATAAAATCACAATTGAAGCAGGGAAACCGAAAAAGGCTTCTAGAGTTGGCCTGATCAATTGCGGAGTACGACAAGGGTGTCCATTATCACATTCTCTTTTTAATTTATATATTGACGATATCAAAACTGGTAGATATGTCTCAGAGCATTTTATGGTTGATCACTCTGAAATTGACACTTTGTTGTTTGCGGACGATCAACCTATTCTGTCGAACTCATAAAACAGGTTGCAGATGGGTATACATTTGTTGAATCGAATCATCAAAGATTCTGGTTTGCAAATATCCACACTTAAGACCAAGATCATAGCTTTTCGTGGAACTGATCCCGTACGGGCAAAAATTGTTACAGATGGTACTGCCATGGAACAAGTTAGCAATTTTGAATACCTGGGCTACAGTGTGTCTTATAATGCAAGCAACGACGTTGTGAATGGGTTGCATAAGTTCAATCTTATGTGCGGGACCACTAGACGAACTCTCAAGTCGGCAAGTAAAGGAACACGCCTAAAATTCTACGAGGCGATGGCGTGTACCCGCTTCCCACACTTCTTTATTGGTCTGAGAATTGGACTTTAACGAAAGGCCAGGCCAGTCGCATGAAAGCGGCTGAAATGAGATTTTGCTGGCACGTGCCAAGGTATACTCTCCATGACCATAGAAGAACCACAGATATACGGCAGGAACTGAATATTATAAGTATACTCGACAGGATTCCCCAGTATCGGCTGAATTGGTGGGAACATCTTTGCTGAATGGATGACTGCCGCATCCCCAAACAACTATGGAACTATACGCCGAGGGGACGGAAAGGTGTGGGACGTCCGAGGATGCGCTGGAGTGACCAGCTGTAATATTTGCCTATTTGAGACAGGAACAAACCATTCTTGGTTTAAACCTTTAAAATGATGATGATGATGATGATGAAGTACTAAATTTTTGCAGTGTGAGTATACAGATATTAAGATACTTTACTCTATAAAAAAGAAGCATATCAGTGGTCAAAGATTGTATTCCATAAAACTGTATGTGTAAATATGTAATGTATTCATTCGTAAGGTTGGAAAACGTTGTCGGATAAACTCCATAAAATTGCAAGAGTCTAATCTCGTGCATATAAAGCGCCCTTGTGCTAAATCCCTCAAAAACAATGTTGTTGTTATAAAGAAAATTTATCGTGGCGTACGTAAATAATAATAAAGTATTATTACAAACAATAATAAAGTATTATTACAATGTACGTATCCCAACTCTATAACACAGAATAGAATAATTTGTAGTTCTTTATTGCTCATTAGATCAGTAGTCGACAACCCTGCGGCCGCGGGCGCAAGTGCGCCCGTCGATAAGGTTTGTCGCGCCCACAAACCAATTTTATTTTATTTATTTATTTTTTTTTTAACGAAGGAACGTACACGAATTGTACCTGCTTCGAAGTACTGCATAATAAAATAGTACAAGCCGTTTCAAATTTTACTTTTTCCTAATACAATAATTACTGTTTTAAGTTGTTATTTCTTTTTCAAGAAAAGGAACTGAAACCTTCATTTATGTTTTAAATATGATTTTTTTAAGTTTTAAATTTCTGTTCACTTTATAAAAATAAATAGTGTTATTGTGGTAAGTTCTTTAATTTATTTTTATTAAAACGTGTTCTTGTTTAACGATTTTTTGTTTAAAGTTTTGTTAGTTTTAACAAGCGTGTGCATGATGGCAGATTATTGATGACCCACTCCTAATGTGAAAAATTTTCACAAAAGTATATATGAAAAATACTGCAAAGGTTTTTCGATCCGGTGTTTCACGTCGCTAAATGTAAGCGCACGGGTATCATAAAGCAACAATTAATGTTTGTAACGTCCAGCTGTTGACCATTGATGCCCAACGTCCAGCTCCGCACCTTTCTATTTTCCATTGATGGTATGGGGAGGGGTGCGCCCATCGAACTGGTCCTCAGTTATATATATGGGCCCCCATAAATTCAAAGGTTGCCTATGACTGCATAAGATTGTCACTTGTTTTGTTTTCTCTAAGCACTTCGAGTTTCTGGTAGATAAACATTACTAATCATAAGTGTAAAACAGTGGAAGAATTCAGAACAAAGAAACTGACAAATGATTAAAGCAGAATAGCACACAGCTACTCTAACAAATGTAATATTAACAAAAAACCAATAAAGGAATGTTTTGTCAGCAGAAACAGAACAACCTGAATAAGTTCGCACGGGAACACGCGTGTCAGCGTCGTGGGGTTTTACGGGTGTGGAGATTTTGTCACCAAAAACACTCTTTATCCCTGATGACCTTCTTATCATCCAGTCGTCAATCAGAAAAAGGAATAACTGTAAAAAGGCAAAAGTGAGAGAAAAGGTTGATGAACACAAAGGGGAAAAGCTTTACGAGTGGCTTCCGAGACTAGGGAGGAAGGAAGCGCGTATCGTGTCAGCAATAGGGGAAGGAACATTGATTTGTACGAAAAATATTGCTTCGAACTACAAACATTGAAGTATAAAAGCAGTTACTATAATGTATTTGACACGGTGACTGTGTTAAATAAAAGTAATAAATTAAATATTTAATATTTACTTGAATTGGAACTATGTTAAAACTTTTTTTTTAATTATTTAAACGTTCGAAATGGGCATCAAATGTCCTCTTTTTTGTTTCAATTTTGCAATATATAGAAAAATGTATTATAATGTATACAAATGCCTCGAGTAAACCAAACCCATGGATCTATATTTTGTAAAGTAAATAGATTCTAATTCAATAATAATAATAATAATAATAATCCTTAATTTAGTAGTGACCGTTGATGAATAAACTTTAACGATGGAAGGTTTAGCGAGGATCGGTCAATAAGTACAGACACCAATTTTAAATTATTTGTGTCGACATTTCGACAGTATTTATTATCATCATCAGGACCTGTGTACGGATACAAGAGAAAATATAATATATTTTCTCTTGGATATAGAAATTTGTGTACGTATATTTTCTCTGGTATCCGTACACAGGTCCTGATGATGACAATAAATATTGTCGAAACGATGACACAAATAATTTAAAATTTATGTTATACTTTTTAGTCGAGCCTCGTTAAACCTTTCGTCGTTAAAATAATAATACTAATATTTTTGTTTACCATGGAAACTGTTGAAAACTAATGTTTGCCGCAAAAAGGTCCTCACTACTGTGTAGGACTGGCACCACCGAAACCACAAACCACAAACCACATGGATTCACCGCGGGACTCAGCTTTTGCAATACTTTATGGTGGTGTCATTTGTTCTTCGTCCATGTGGACGTTCATCTGTTTTAAACCTTTAGCGGGTTCACTGTTTTCTTCTATTCTCTAATTGACCCTAGCAAGAGCATTTGCTCCTTTCTTCTTTTACTTTAGAACCTTATCTTTGTAGGCTATGCAGTGCTTAAAAATGATGATGATGATAATAATAATATTAACAACAACAGTAATATAAAACCACTATAACAAAAAATAATAATTTAAATATTACATTATGAATTTATAAATTTATTACAAATAATAAAATCGGTATGGGGAACCGTACGTGAATTCCATGTCCTAAAATTTATATTTAAAATCGTTTAAATATTAATTAAATAAGTGGATGCTTGAGTTCGGAAGAAATTACGTATCAGCTAAAATGGTACCACCATGTCAGATTATCCTCAACCTTCGTGAGGAAGGACTGTACTTTTACTTTTGGATAAAATGTCTGTAGGTCGAAGGAAGAGGGTAGCTGCGATCTGATTCCTGTAATGAAATTTGACTCTCGCTGCGAGGGCTGAGGGATGTCTATAGTGTTATCAAAGTCTTTCCTGTCAGTACTATACTAGACATTTTTCTTTTTTTAAATCGAGTCTTGATTTCTTTCTTTCCATTTGTCTTCTGATTTCCTGAACGACCATTCTGTTCACCCGTATAATTATAAATTTCTCAGCAAAACATTTCTCCCTTAATACATTTGTGTCTCCTGTTTAACACCCACCATTCTGATCCATGTCATGATGCTATATTCCACACAGGCTAGTAAATAACTAGCCATCAGGGAGGTTAAAATATTTCAAGGAAGGGCAAACAATTTTCCAAAGGAGAAAATATTTATATATTTTTCATACACACACATGCACCTGTTAGTTTATAATGCCCATATCATAATAGAAGTAAGTACACAGAATGTATTATTTGCTTTAATACAACAACACTGCCCAGCGATCCACAGGAAGCAAATCGATGTCCACCTTTTCGGCTTGCACGCGTTGTGTTGGTGTGGGTTTCGGCACTTTCCATTTAAAAAGCGTGCAAACATAATAAAATAAACATGAGTGAGGCCAGAAATAACGCGAATTGTGTGTGTGTGTGTGTGTGTGTGTGTGTGTGTGTGTGTGTGTGTGTGTGTGTGTGTGTGTGTGTGTGTGTGTGTGTGTGTGTGTGTGTGTGTGTGTCCTGCCGGCCTTTTTATTGCGGTAGGCCTAATCACAATAATAAAACTTTGGAAAAGTAAACATTACATAATTGAGATATGCTTGCCTGGCAGGAACGATATATTTTCACTCATACGTGATTTAAATTTAAAAAAAAATATAGAATTTTGTTAAAGTGAGATGAAGTGTTTCCATAGAAACTACTTCTTTGTTGTCAGTAACGTAGTACACATATAAAACTTATAAAAATTTATCATTTTAATTTATAAAAAAAAATATCGGTATGGAGAACCATACATGACTTCCATGTTCTAAGATTTATATTTAAAATAATTTTCGAAATGAAATATTACCATAGAAACTACTTCTTTCTACTTACTGCTTCAGCCTTAACCACAGTACTGTGGTCACTAACGTATACCACCTCACGTTATCGCACTCGATTTTCACTGATGATGGAAGTCGATGGCATTTCCGAAACGTCTGGTTTTGTAAAAAACATTGGACTACGGCCAAACATCCCGGGAAGGAATTTTAACAAAAACTATTTCTTTGTTGCCGATAACGTAGTACACATATATATAAATATCGGTATGGAGAACCATACCTGACTTCCATGTTCTAAGATTTATATTTAAAATCATTTTCGAAATGAAATATTACCATAGAAACTACTTCTTTCTACTTACTGCTTCAGCCTTAACCACAGTACTGTGGTCACTAACGTATACCACCTCACGTTATCGCACTCGATTTTCACTGATGATGGAAATCGATGACATTGCCGAAACGTCTGGTTTTGTAGAAAACATTGGACTACGGCCATACATCCCGGGAAGGAATTTTAACAAAAACTGTTTCTTTGTTGCCGATAACGTTGTACACATATATATATAAAAAATATGCATAATTCGGCTTGCACGCGTTATGTTGGTGTGGGCTTCGGCACTTTCCATTTAAAAAGCGTGCAAATGTAAGAAAATAAACATGAGTGAGGCCATAAATAACGCGAATTGTGTGTGTGTGTGTGTGTGTGTGTGTGTGTGTGTGTGTGTGTGTGTGTGTGTGTGTGTGTGTGTGTGTGTTCCCTGCCTTTTTATTGCAGTAATCATAATAATAAAATGGAAATGTAAACATTACATAATTGAGATATGCTTGCCTGCCACGAACGATATATTTTCACTCATACATGATTTACACTAAAATGAAAAAATTATAATTTTATTGCCTGGCAACAAAATTATTTTATTTTTAACAATTACCATTGTTTGAAAAAGTTTAAATGAATTTTCAAGTACTTCACCTGAAAAAATGGAGCAGGTTTAGTGTGTATGAGGGTACACCGTGGACAAAAATTTTCAACATTTCGTATTGAGCGTTGCTTAGAGTAAAGCTGCGAATCTACAGTGTACGTTCACAGAACAAACACGCGGAAAAGAAGGAGCGCTCCGAAGTCACTCATGGACCCTCAGCATCTTGCAGAGGGTTCATTTCCTAAAGACGAAAAGTCTGTCTATGAATCGTTCCTCTGTAAACACGTGCAGTTACACTGCCCAGCGATCCACAGGAAGCAAATCGCTATCCACGCTGGACACTTTTTCGGCTTGCACGCGTTATGTTGGTGTGGGCTTCGGCACTTTCCATTTAAAAAGCGTGCAAATGTAAGAAAATAAACATGAGTGAGGCCATAAATAACGCGAATTGTGTGTGTGTGTGTGTGTGTGTGTGTGTGTGTGTGTGTGTGTGTGTGTGTGTGTGTGTGTGTGTGTGTTCCCTGCCTTTTTATTGCAGTAATCATAATAATAAAATGGAAATGTAAACATTACATAATTGAGATATGCTTGCCTGCCACGAACGATATATTTTCACTCATACATGATTTACACTAAAATGAAAAAATTATAATTTTATTGCCTGGCAACAAAATTATTTTATTTTTAACAATTACCATTGTTTGAAAAAGTTTAAATGAATTTTCAAGTACTTCACTTTTGTTAAAACGTAAAAGGTTGCAGGTAAACTACCCCTTCCCCTTAACCGATCTTCACCAAAATCAGAAGTCCTTGAGACCTCTACAATTCAGGGACGTATGCAAAACATTATTTGATTCTGTTTGAATTTGCGGCTGTTATCGTTTGCCATAAAAAATTACTCTTCATAAAAAAATATTGCCGGTAAACTACCCCTTTCCCTTAACCGATCTTCACCAAAAACAATAGGTCGTGAGTACTCTACAACTCAGGGGTGTATGCAAAAAATTATTTAATTCTGTTTGAATTTGCGGCTGTTATCGTTTGCCATAGAAAATACCCTTGTTGAAACATAAAACGTTGCAGGTAAACTACCCCTTTCCCTTAACCAATCTTTACCAAAAACAATAGGTCTTGAGAACTCTACAATTCAGGGAAGTATGCGAAACATTATTTGATTCTGTTTGAATTTGCGGCTGTTATCGTTTGCCAAATAAAAATTACCCTTGATAAAAATGAACTGTTGCAGGTAAACTACCCCTTTCCATCAACCGATCTTCACCAAAAAATATCGGTATGGAGAACCATACATGACTTCCATATTCTAATATTTATATTTAAAATCATTTTCAGCCAAACAGCCAGGCTGTGTCTTACCTGGCTTTTTATTGCTGTATTAAATGAAAAATATTATATTACATTAAAATGAAAAAATTATAATTTTATTGCCTGGCAACAAAATTATTTTATTTTTAACAATTACCATTGTTTCAAAAAGTTTAAATAAATTTTCAAGTACTTTACTCTTGTTAAAACGTAAAAGGTTGCAGGTAAACTACCCCTTCCCCTTAACCGATCTTCACCAAAATCGAAAGTCATTGAGACCTCTACAATTCAGAGACGTATGCAAAAATTATTTGATTCTGTTTGAATTTGCGGCTGTTATCGTTTGCCATAGAAAATACGCTTGATAAAAAAACGTTGCAGGTAAACTACCCCTTCCCCTTAACCGATCTTCACCAAAAACAACAGGTCTTGAGAAATCTACAAATCAGGGCTGTATGCAAAACATTGTTTGATTCCGTTTGAATTTGCGGCTGTTATCGTTTGCCATAGAAAATACCCTTGTTAAAAAAACGTTGCTGGTAAACTACCCCTTTCCCTCAACCGATCTTCACCAAAAACAGTAGGTCTTGAGAACTCTACAATTTAGGGCTGTATGCAAATAATCTTTTGATTCTGTTTGAATTTGCGGCTGTTATCGTTTGCCATATGAAATACCCTTGTTAAAACATAAAACGTTACAGGTAAACTACCCCTTTCCCTTAACCGATCTTCACCAAAAACAATACGTCTTGAGTACTCTACAAATCAGGGCTGTATACAAAACAGTATTTGATTCTGTTTGAATTTGCGGGTGTTATCGTTTGCCATAGAAAATACCCTTGATAAAACAAAAAACGTGGCTGGTAAACTACCCCTTTCCCTCAACCGAACTTCACCAAAAACAATAGGTCTTGAGAACTCTACAATTTAGGGCTGTATGCAAATAATCTTTTGATTCTGTTTGAATTTGCGGCTGTTATCGTTTGCCATAGGAAATACCCTTGTTAAAACATAAAACGTTACTGGTAAACTACCCCTTTCCCTTAACCGATCTTCACCAAAATCAGCAGATCTTGAGAACTCTACAATTCAGGGCTGTATGCGAAACATTATTTGATTCTGTTTGAATTTGCGGCTGTTATCGTTTGCCAAACAAACAAAATTACCCTTGCTAAAAAAAAAACCGTTGCAGGTAAACTACCCCTTTCCCTCAACCGATCTTCACCAAAAACAAAAGGTCGCGAGTACTCTGCAAATCAGGGCGGTATGCAAAAAATTATTTGATTCTGTTTGAATTTGCGGCAGTTATCGTTTGCCATAGAAAAAAAATCTACAGACAGACAGACAGCCAGACAGACAGACAGACAGACAGACACACAGACAGACACACACACAGACACTTTTCGGAAAACGACTTTTTTTCATGTTTTGAGTGTAGTAGAATCAGAATCTGCAATAATCTCGAACACGATTTTTTTTGCCATCACCATACTTCCATTCCTTAAGGAATATGGAAGTAACAATAGGTCGTGAGTACTCTACAAATCAGAACTGTATGCAATACATTATTTGATTCTGTTTGAATTTGCGGCTGTTATCGTTTGCCATAGAAAAAAATCTTAAGACAGACAGACAGGTAGACACACAGACACACACACAGACAATTTTCGAAAAACGACTTTTACTTCCATATTCCTTAAGGAATGGAAGTATGGTGATGGCAAAAAAAAATCGTGTTCGAGATTATTGCAGATTCTGATTGTACTACACTGAAAACATGAAAAAAAGTCGTTTTCCGAAAAGTGTCTCTGTGTGTGTCTGTGTGTCTATCTGTCTATCTATGTGTCTGTGTGTAGATTTTTTTTATGGCAAACGATAACTGACGCAAATTCAAACAGAATCAAACAATTGTTTGCATACAGCCCTGATTTGTAGAGTACTCACGACCTATTTTTTTTGGTGAAGATCGGTTGAGGGGAAGGGGTAGTTTACCTGCAACGGTTTTTTTTTAACAAGGGAAATTTTTCTTTGGGCAAACGATAACAGCCGCAAATGCGAACAGAATCAAATAATGTTTCGCATACAGCCCTGAATTGTAGAGTTCTCAAGACCTATTGTTTTTGGTGAAGATCGGTTAAGGAAAAGGGGTACTTTACCTGTAACGTTTTATGTTTTAACAAGGGTATTTCCTATGGCAAACGATAACAGCCGCAAATTCAAACAGAATCAAAAGATTATTTGCATACAGCCCTAAATTGTAGAGTTCTCAAGACTTATTGTTTTTGGTGAAGATCGGTTGAGGGAAAGGTGTAGTTTACCTGCAACGTTTTTTTAACAAGGGTATTTTTTATGGCAAACGATAACAGCCGCAAATTCAAACAGAATCAAATAATGTTTTGCATGCAGTCCTGATTTGTAGAGTACTCAAGATCTATTGTTTTTAGTGAAGATCGGTTAAGGGAAAGGGGTAGTTTACCTGCAACGTTTTATGTTTCAACAAGGGTATTTTCTATGGCAAACGATAACAGGCGCAAATTCAAACAGAATTAAATAATTTTTTGCATACACCCCTGATTTGTAGAGTACTCACGACCTATTGTTTTTGGTGAAGATCGGTTAAGGGAAAGGGGTAGTTTACCGGCAACATTTTTTTATGAAGGGTAATTTTCTATGGCAAACGATAACAGCCGCAAATTCAAACAGAATCAAATAATGTTTTGCATACGTCCCTGAATTGTAGAAGTCTCAAGGACTTCTGATTTTGGTGAAGATCGGTTAAGGGGAAGGGGTAGTTTACCTGCAACCTTTTACGTTTTAACAACAGTGAAGTACTTGAAAATTTATTTACTTTTTGAAACAATGGCAATTGTTAAAAATAAAATAATTTTCTTGCCAGGCAATAAAATTAAAATTTTTTCATTTTAATGTAATATAATATTTTTCATTTAATACGGCAATAAAAAGGCAGGTAAGACACACACACACACACACACACACACACACACACACACACACACACAATTCACGTTATTTCTGGCCTCACTCATGTTTATTTTCTTACGTTTGCACGCTTTTTAAATGGAAAGTGCCGAAACCCACACCAACATAACGCGTGCAAGCCGAAAAAATAGACATCAATTTGTTTACTGGCGAAGCTAGTAGTTAATGAATGGGTAGGCAAAAATCTTATCTTAAATTTTTTTTAAGGAATCGCTAAAAGGACGGTGGGTCAAATCGGACGCTGAGGTAGAGTTTGCTGTAACCGAATGGTTCCACAAACAGCCGTAAGAATTTTACTAGCAGGGAATCTACAGGTTAGCGCAACAGTGGAACTCATGTCTTAATGTTATTGG
Organism: Magicicada septendecula; assembly: GCA_034769895.1. Classification (NCBI taxonomy): domain Eukaryota; kingdom Metazoa; phylum Arthropoda; class Insecta; order Hemiptera; family Cicadidae; genus Magicicada; species Magicicada septendecula. The sequence goes on from CM068368.1 coordinate 840,203,867, forward strand.
AGACTTCTTTTAAAATCTTTGAATAAAAAATGCTTTACAGCTCTATACGTGTGTCTATTGAACAATCCTTGTATTAGTCATACACAATAATACAACTGATTGAACTTCAAATTTTTAAACTTGATTAGTTTCTATATATATGTTTAATGTTACAAATAATTCAAATAACAATCTTGATCATCTGTTAGTTCAGCGGAATAACAGTGACACTTTTAATACCGCATAAAATAAACACTTAGAAACAACACAGGCGCTTTAACTTAACTGTTTGGACCACAGAAGTGAGGCATGCCTCAACGCTCTATGTGTACAGCGCGGGACAATCCCCCCTCCCTACACTTCCCTATCACACCACTACATTGCTTACATACGATGTATACAAAAAACGCTGAGGCAAGTTCAGGTTGCCTCATTCGCTTTAAACGAACTATGCCGAATCTCACCTGTCACCATCTAGCGGTCGCTCAATAAAGCACGTTTCGGTTTAATAAATTTGACAGTCGCAGTAACAATGTATAATCTTTACGTTATGTAGTTCATACGTATTTATAATTTTTATTCTACAGAATTTGTTAGGGTAGGCATTGCCTCAATTGCCTCCATGTAACTTCGCCACTGATATATATGTGTACAACGTTATCGGCAACAAAGAAGTAGTTTTTGTTAAAATTCCTTCCTGGGATATTTGGCCGTAGTCCAATGTTTTCTACAAAACCAGACATTTCGGCAATGCCATCGACTTCCATCATCAGTGAAAATCGAGTGCGATAACGTGAGGTGGTATACATTAGTGACCACAGTACTGTGGTTAAGGCTGAAGCAGTAAGTAGAAAGAAGTAGTTTCTATGGTAATATTTCATTTCGAAAATGATTTTAAATATAAATCTTAGAATATAGAAGTCATGTATGGTTCTCCATACCGATTTTTTTTCATGTTTTGAGTGTAGTACAATCAGAATCTGCAATAATCTCGAACACGATTTTTTTTGCCATCACCATACTTCCATTTCCTTAAGGAACATGGAAGTAATTATCCCCTCCCCCCTTCAACTACCCTTTTCATTTATAGATATTTCATCTCCCTTTCTACAGTGGGTTATTATGACCTTCTTTTCAGGATAATTTATTTATCAAAATTAAGCACTTTACTCTTGTTAAAACGTAAAACGTTGCAGGTAAACTACCCCTTCCCCGTAACCGATCTTCACCAAAAACAACAGTCCTCTACAATTCAGGACTGGATGCAAAACATTATTTGATTCTGTTTGAATTTGCGGCTGTTATCGTTTGCCATAGAAAAAATTCTACACTCAGACACACACACACACACACTTTCCGAAAAATGACTTCTTTTTTTATGGCAGTACAATCAGAACCTGCCGTTATCTAGAACACGATTTTTTTCGCCATGACCATACTTCCATTTCCTTATGGAACATGGAAGTAAAATCAATTATACTAAATAATATATTACATGATAAATGTAAGACAACAGTAGTTATATTATTTTGAACCCAAAATACCCACTAACCTTTAATCTATAAGTACAGTAGTAAATAAGTATTTATCTGAGCACGGGCACAGCTCACAACTTTAAGCACCAACAAAAATATTTTCTCCAAAGTCGGACCAAGGCAAAAGGGATACAAAAGATGACTTCCCCTGTGTAACAAATGGACGATGAAATACTGCTCTCACACACATTCACACACGAGCAGGGGCTCCGTCCGTCCGACGACAAACGGGATTAATCAACGTCTTTGTGTCGACCACGTCTCACGCCGTGCAATTCTCTTACAATCAACGTTTCTCCTTCGCAGCATTCCACGTTCTCTGGACAAAAGCTCTGAGAACAATCGACACGTCTAAACAGTCCAGTGTTTATTAAACGATTTATCTGTAATAAAACGGTTGAATTGTGGTCGTGGTTACATTGCCTGAATAAGTTGGGAAATATTTTTTTAGTTGCGTTACGAGCAATGCGAGTTATGACAGTCCTAGACATAAATAATAAACTTATAAACCTACATTTATCGTGAAGCGTGGCTATCTCTTTTTTGAGATGAATGCGTTCATTTAAAATTTAAAGGGAGAGAGAGAGAGATTGAGAGAGAGAGAGAGAAGTAGACAGAGAAAGCGTTTGTTGTTCTCTAACGTAATAAATTATAAAATATTTATTACTGATACACGAATGAAAATTAATGTAAACGTAGTTCTTCTTCTTCTTCACTTCACGGATTAAGTCCTAGTTGACCTGTTCCGGAACCTTCTCGGACTACCAACATTCCTTTACCTATTAGGTTCTTATTTCAAGACTACCACTGGTATTAGGTTATTTGGCATGCTGTCGAAGTGTTGTCACCATCTCCTCTTTTTGTCTTTAATCTTCTTGTGCAAAGATTCGATTTTTAGTCCTTTCCTAATATTTTCATTCTTATTCTTCTTATCCAGAAAAGAATATCCATTTGTGTTTCTTAAAAATTTCAATCACCCGCTTGAATTTTTTTTCTTCCTTTTTACAAGGTGTCCATGTTTCATTGGCATATACAAACTTTGGCATAGCTACTGTTTTGTAAAATTTTATACGAGCATCTTTCTTCGTTTTATTTTTTAAGCATCTACGGATTCTTCCACAAATATCCCTGAACTAACTTACCTTCACAATCAGTGTCACTTTTGTATGAGATGTCACAGGTAATTAAAATTATTATTCTGGTTAAAATTTGATTGTCTATTACTATTATTTTTCTAATTGGATGTTTACATTTAAATGCCATAGTTGTGATTTTCCAGCAGAGATCTTTAGCCCACAATCTCGTAGCATGTTATCAAGTGCAAGACCATTTGTAACTGGTCTTCTGTATTCTGTATTGTTACACTATCGTCTGCGTGGAGCAAAGAATTCACATCTACTTTTCTCTGAAGTGATATACCTGGGTCAACTTTTGCATTCCATAACCGAAACAGGACATCTGTGCATATGTTAAAAAGCGTTGGTGAAATGTCCTCTTGTCCAACACCTTCAGTTGTAGGGATTTCTTCCGTTAGTCTACCATTAAAGTCTAAGGCGACAGTTCTCTTGTAATAGAGGGTCAAATCATTGTTATAGATGTTTATCGCTCTAATCAATTAAGTAGGGAAACCTGATTGTTAACGATTACGCTCTTCTAATGGAAACATTTCAACTCAAACTCAACTGGCCGCCATTGGACACGCTCCAGATGACGCTACAGTCAAGCCACGGGTGCAAATACACCCCGCACCCGTAACTCAAACACTTTCCAACATTTAACATTGCCAAAATTTTCGCTATATCTGTAAAATTTAGATGTGTTATTAAGCTGAATTCTCTTCTTTTCTCAATAATTAAGTTAAGCGTACAGATCGCGTCAGTGCATGATCTACCTTTTCTGAAGCCATTTTCTTCTTCCGATAGTAATGCATCAGCTGATGGCTTCAGTCTACCATTCACTATTGTAACTTAGATCATATATATTGTATCCAGTAAGAAGATCCCTCTGTAATCTCTCTGTAATCGCAAACGCAGTTTTTTTCTTGAAAACGAAGTTATCAGATATATTTCGAGATTAATTTGTACGCCCATCTTCGGTCAGTGTTATTCTACGTCGGATGTAAGAAGGTTACGGTTACACGAGCGTTTTTTCTCGGTCGTTTGCGTGCGGTTTGGAAACGCATTGAATTTAACACGCAGGCGGCAATGAAATTGGTCACACGGACGTGAAAAAACGTAGCTCAGCTGTATTTTCAAGGGCTCCCGCATCGAAACGCGACCTGCTGCGTTTTTAGTGCGTTTCTAACACGCCGCTAGCTCAAAGATGCCGCTAAAATAGCATTTGTTTATTTACCTGTTACTATGGTAATTATTTTTTGTCACCATGGTAGTGTTGACATCTTTATACAAAAAATATGTAGTGTAACAAATTTTCTTAATAAAGAAATATTTACTACTGATAACCAATGTTTTCTTTAACCTAAACACGCACGTTTCTGTGCAGTTGCGTTTTAACCTTTATATACACATTTAACATTTATAGCCAGAGCTGTAGGGATGCGCGTCCGAGACGTCACAACGCTACCGTCCGATTATAAACCGCCTATGCGACTACACTTCCGTCCGTGCACGTACGAGAAAAAACGCACTTGTGACCACTGTACGTTTTTCCAAACCACGCGCGTGCACGGCCGGAAAACAAACGCTCATGTAACCGTAACCTAACTATGAATAACTTGAAGTTTTTATTTAACTGTTTTTTTGTAACAGGCTGATTTATAACGACTTCTTGTAGCAATCGTCCGTTATCTATATTCATACAAACAGGTGCTCTCGTAAACTCAATAGGCTCGTATACGATTAATATATTCTACAGTTTATTCATGTATACATGCTTTTCCACAACTGACAATATCTGAGTATCTAGATCCATGTTTTTTGAATTATTTTTTTCCTACTGAAATAATATTATCGCTGTAGGATTGTGAATATACCATTGCTGCATAATTTTATTATAGTAAATTTGTTAAACAAAACGCATTTACATTTTCGCATGTTTGCCCAGTGCTGACTCTTACGTATTTTATTTATAAATATGTTCTACAATGATGAACAAAATAAACCTAGGAATACACAGCCACCAGGAAACGATAAAAATATTCTGGAAAACGTACCCGTACCTGATAAACTGGTAATTGTCTCTATTCGACGGAAACTCCTGCGGGAATATTGGCTCAGCTATTGGCAACGATTTTGGATTTTCAAATCCCTCCGCTGCTTAGATTTAATTTTATACGACATTCTTGTTCGATTCCCACGATACCGCCCGACACAGTACTGCCGCACTCGCATAGTACCAGTTCACACGCAGTCGCGCTTGTGCACTGGTACACGCATCAAAGCGTTCCTTTCACACACGTGTTCAGGATTAAAACAATCGTTAAAATTTCGTATTACAATAAATTGTTATTACGTGTTGATAATTGTAGCGATAAAACGATCAAACAATTCAGTCAGTTTTGTTCAAATTATTATTTGATTTTGGGCTGTTTTAGCGTGGTCCGGTGCTGTACACGTCAGCAGACGTTCCGACCGTGCCATTATCAGTGCAAAAATGAGCTTACGACTAACGTAGATCTCACCGCTAGTGACCACAGTTAGCCGTAAGCTCATTTTTGCACTGATGATTGCCGTCGATGGCACGGTTGAAACGTCTGCTGGTGTGTACAGCACCGGACCACAACCAAACAGCCCTCAACCAGAAAATTATAACAACATTGACTCCAGCCTTAGAACCTATTGAATTCAGTCAGTTTTTTTTTTGCAATACAGTAATCCCCCGTTATAACGGACTAATAGCGGCTCTGAGGTGCCTGTTATATTGAACGTTCGTTGTAACTGTAGGCCTATATAGCAAATAGACCTTATAATATAGTTATGACTTATTTAAACTACGTGGATAAAGATAAAACTATTTATTTTACTATATTTATATAAAATAGATAACTGTACAGCAGTACAGCAATGAAAAACATTTATATTTTATACAAAACACTGTATACATAATATTTGTAATAAAAAGTCCACTATAACGAACAGTTTGTATTTTATAATGTTATGAACAAAATATTCACAATACTAGTAAAAACTTTGTTCAACTCTATCTTCTTCAGAAACAAGATAGTTATGTGTCAGAATCACTTTCCATATTTACTGGCTTAAAAAAATTACTAATTTTTATTTGAGATTGATTACAGTTAACTAGCTGAAGTACCCGTTCTACGCCCGGGTGGCGAGCATTTTTATTGGCACATATTGATAAAGCCACGGCTGGCTATGAAGTTTAATTATTGGGAGAAAACTATTTTTGGTGTAAAGTCTGTGGTCTTTCTTTAAGTTGCCTTGTTGGTCAGTTCCTAAGACTTTTACCTTGACTTGCTGAAAGGACTTTGTTCTTGAAAACACAACATAAAGTTGTCCATGACTGAATACTGGAGATGGCAAATAAATACCAACTGAATCCAGTGTTTGTCCATGGCTTTTGTTGATGGTCATAGCAAAAGCAAGTCTAAATGGAAACTGTTTTCGTCATAATGTAAAGGGAAGGTCAGGGTCACTGGGTGCAGAATCACTTTCCATATTTACTGGCTTAAAAAAATTACTTATTTTTAATTCAGATTGATTACAGTTAATTTCTTTAATCGCCAACTCACGAAGGTGTCCCAAGTGACCGTAATAGTGCGACATGTTTTAAGTGGCAAAGTTCAAGTGGTCTTTTACTTGGCTCACTTTAAATTTTTAAGCCCGATTGTCTCTGATTGTATAACATTCCATTTTTGAGCCCGATTGTCTCTGATTGTATAACATTCCATGTTTCTTAGAGCCGACCGTTATAATCGGGGCCCATTTTAACGGGGGTCCGATATAACGAGACATTACTGTATTCTACAGTATTTTCAGGAAATTGAAAGTAGATGAGAGATTAGTTGAATCTCTTCAGTCAACGAGAAAATTGGGGAAATTAAAAAATAAATAAATAAAACGTTGATAAGTTTTATACTTTTTATATAATTTATATTTTATTTTTATTTTATAATTTATATTTTATATTATAACAGATAACAATGAATGGCATGGTTATAAGCTGTCTGCCTTTATAAAGAACAACAGTTTTTTGGCTGCTCCAGCCAGACACTCAGCAAGACGTACACAGCTTACTGTATTCTACAGTATTTTCAGGAAATTGAAAGTAGATGAGAGATTAGTTGAATCTCTTCAGTCAACGAGAAAATTGGGGAAATTAAAAAATAAATAAATAAAACGTTGATAAGTTTTATACTTTTTATATAATTTATATTTTATTTTTATTTTATAATTTATATTTTATATTATAACAGATAACAATGAATGGCATGGTTATAAGCTGTCTGCCTTTATAAAGAACAACAGTTTTTTGGCTGCTCCAGCCAGACACTCAGCAAGACGTACACAGCTTGCCTACACCCCATCCTAGCGTACTCACACCTGATCCTGCTGACGCCTAAGACCCTATAGTCATAAGAACGGCGAGCCTTTACAATTATACTCCGCCACCTCCCCCCAAACTCGTACCAGCAACAGGCTATTACCATGAATGCCCTCTTCCCGGACCTCGACTCTTTCCTGATCAAATTAAATATTAAATATGCTAAGAACGCAAGCACTCGAGCCTCCATCCAATCCACTGCGACCACCATAAACCGCTCCACCAGAAACTCGAAACGAGCCAATTTCCTCACTAATCGCCTGCTGACCATTGCCAACACACCAAACAGACACCGCAGATGAACATCACAAATGCTTACACTAACTAGCAAATCCGGTAACTCCTCTCGATCTTTCCCGCCTTTCAAGCCCATCAATTGAGTCCCACGCGTACCCTTGACGCCGATTTGTATCTTAGACGCTACCCTCCATCTTTAGCGTCCTGCGCTGCACTCACTAGTTTGGCACAACCACATTCCACTCTTCTCCATACCCTACACATTCGACTGTCCTACACTACATATCTCCAAAAAACCACACCTGACCTCACTATACTTGGTACCTACCTCCACCTTCTCAGCGGCGTGCGCCTCCAAATATTGAATTTCCATGCGGCTGAAGGGACCTTGACCCCAAAACAGTCTGAGACTTCCCCTTTTGGACAAGCCTCAAACGTCACGAAAAGAATCGGAGCACGGAAGTCCGGGTACAGTTAATAGACCATATGTTTGCCATTGAAGAAGAAAACTCCTTAAAGAGATCCCACATTTGTAATGGGGAAACCACTGCTTTAGAAGCCTACAAGCTATCCCCGCTGCTGGAGAACCGTATCAAACTAGTCACATGTGTGTGTGTGTGTGTGTGTGTGTGTGTGTGTGTGTGTGTGTGTGTGTGTGTGTGTGTGTGTGTGTGTGTGTGTGTGTGTGTGTGTGTGTGTGTGTGTGTGTGTGTGATAGAGAGAGAGAGAGAGAGAGAGAGAGAGAGAGAGAGAGAGAGAGAGAGAGAGAGAGAGAGAGAGAGAGAGAACCGAACCTTGCTCCCTAAAATCGAACCCGTGATCTCTAATTTAGTAGCCAGGAGCTAAGCCTATTCTACTCACAGTGTCTACAGTACCTACATACAATATGCATTCATCTGCTAAGCCCCGCGCACGTAAAGTTTTCACTTTGCAAATAAGTAGTAAAAATACAGCTACGCTGTATAAATCACATTGTATTCATGCATATACGCGTAATATTGTGTTCTTTCAGCGGAGACTCCCTTATGAATATTATCTGACGTATTGGCAGTTATAAATTCCGCTGCTATCTACATTTCATTTCACCACCGAACCCGATGCTCTCGGTACACGTTAACCGCGCTCACAAGGCAAAGGAACGATACCCCTCCTCCAACATACGCTCGACCATAAATAACTCTTATGAACTGGTTTTGCTGCTCGGTCTTAATCTTCTTCTCTTTCCCTCGCTTATATCTCGCAGCATTCATGTAGACTTTATTTTATACTTTTTAGAATGTTTTCTCCTTTAAGTCTATCTTTTCCTTGATTGGTGTTATTTCGTTGTTTTTGGAATCCGTTATCTATATTAACCCTTACGCGAGCTGTTCAATGGGACGCTTGTCTGATATTCAAAGAACATAGAAAAAACTCACATTCATCTGAAAATGCTTTATTTTGAGAGAACGTTATAAACACGGTATAAACGAAATTATCATTAAAACCCTTAAAACAAGTTGGATTCGTATTATTATTACTGCATTCTGTATTGTCGACGAGTACAGTAACGTTTCGGATTGTGTTACCTACAACCATCTTCAGGCCAACAAAACTAGAAATTGTGTACTACCGTTGAATTATATAAATTATAAGTTTCCAATCGATTGGAACGCCTGAAAATGATTTGAGCCTGTGAAGGAATGAAACTTCAAAAGAAATAAAAAAAACTACGGTTTCTGTCCGAAGTAAGGTATTACTCATAACGTTGGACCGTCGGGAAGGAGTTTTAAAGATCCGATAATAAAGGAAAAGAGCAAAATAAAATTTATTAAAATAGGGAGTACATAAACAGACTATTCAATAAGTGAGTGAGAGAGAGAGAGAGAGAGAGAGAGAGAGAGAGAGAGAGAGAGAGAGAGAGAGAGAGAGAGAGAGAGAGAGACATTTTCCGTAAAGTCCTCATATCTATTTCATTATGTTTTGGGTTTTTTGTATTATTGCTGCTTCAGATTCATACGCGTAATTAGGCAGTTGTCTTAAAAATAGTTTGTATGTCTGGTTTTACTCTTGTTTCTTAGGTTTTTTTTATCCATAATATGTTATTAAAGCAGTCCCCAGATTTCCTGACAACATTCATTTGTCCTGAGTTTTCGGTTACTTCATTGTTTGTTGTGTTCGTAGTATTCATTTGAAAGCGTAAAGTATTTAAATTTTAATTACCTATTCAGTGATATACTTTCATGCAATTTTACTCTTCTGAATACTTTTCATATTGATAAGGAGTAAAATATGATAAAATTTTTAAGACATCGTATTCAAAAACAAATATCGTAGGAAAGCTTTTAAAATACATTAAGCTAGAGTATTTATTTAGGCATTTTGGTTACTTAACAGCGATATTATGGAGAAATGTTTGTTGATAAAAATCCTTAGGGAAAGCAAAGAGGCTTGTTTTTGCTTCTACCTTAAACGTGGGTTTGAAATAATACTAAAATAAATACTACTATTTATACATCAACATTAGATTTGCTAAGAGTACTGTGTAATTTGCAGAATGTATTTAATTTAATATTATATTACTTAACCTTAAGGCCTCTATTACACTACACAACTGATTATGCAACTGATTTCGAAGTTTTTTCGGGTAGTAAAAACACGCTCCAACTGCTCTGCAATCAGTTCCAGAGTAAGCGTGTCGTCTATGGTACTATTAGGCCTATACAGAGGTAAAACGTGTTTCGTTGCCGGGTTAGCCTCAGAAACTGCTGATCCGATAAAACGTCTTTCATCACCGTGTTCCGTGTAGTTTGAGGATGGTTTCAGAAATAAATTCGAACCGATAACTTTAGTAATTTTCAAGAATGGAGTCTTAAAACAGTTCCATGGCATGAAATTTCTTTGAGTGCAGTTTGTGTGCAGTTAAATTTTTGGGATGCAACAAACGTTCGTTCTAAAGGTGTTAGGCCTATATGGTGTCACTGAGTATAATTTACACAAAATTTAAAAATTAATTTTGGTTTCTGTTTCAATAAAATCCTCTTTTTAGTTTTCGAGATAATTTTTGATAAAATTTCAAGGCGGTTTTGTAGAAAAATTCGTATACGTTGTTTCGGTCCCATGTCATGAAATTTCTTCGTTGTCCGCAGAATGCGCGCGCAGGCGAGTTGCATGCAATCGGCTGCACGGTGTAATAGGATACATTTGAACCGACGTACCACATCGAGCGCGTGAAACTAATAGTTCCACGAGCAGTAGCGTGGCACGCAACTGTCTTGAAACTGATTGCAGACCGTGCAATCGATTGCGTTAAGTGTCTCATTTAAACCCAATTACCCACAACTTTTTCTGCCTTGTGTAATATCTACCATAATTCAAGTCCAAAGATAATTGAGCAGTACGTTGATAGTTAGAATCCTTCAATTATAACCTCATTCTGGTGTTCTGAAGCTGGAAGAGTCAGGGTTTCTTCAACATCCCAGAACATTTCGCATAATACTAAAAAATCATTATCTTGCAGAGGAGTTAGTGATGCTGTCAGTGCCGTACAAGTAGCCACCGGAACCTGATGGTATGCTGTCTGGAGTTGGACACGAACTGCATCAGGAGTTATTGATGACAAAGAGCAAGAGAGGGAGGTGAGGGCCCATAATAACGAAACCAAATTTGGTCCCAACAGCAGTTGGAAGACCAGAACCCAGGGGAACCACCTGCCCTGTGAGAACAGCAGACACCACGTCCACTAACAACAAAACATCCACCACAGCACAAAAAGTAGGATCAGTGTCAAAAAGTAGTTGACAAAGTGTCAAAAGTAGGATCAGCTAACACCAACTTCCTTGTAACGTCCCCCAACAGCAGAAGACACCACAAATAGATGAGTATTATGGGCAATTTAGATTAAAACTAACCCCCGGGCTGTTTTGCCGTGGTCCAAGATTTCCGACAAAATCAGACGTTTCGGCAGCACCACTGGTTGCCATCTTCAGTGGAAGAAACGAGTCAACGCTGGCGTGGATGTAGTACGTTGCGTTGACTCATTTCTTCCACTGAAGATGGCAGCCAGTGGTGCTGCCGAAACGTCTGGTTTTGTCGGAAACCTTGAACCACGGCCAAACAGTCCGGGGATTAGTTTTAATCTAAACGATACCGGCCGTGAAAGCCTTCGACCAAGAACTTTGATTTCGGGGTGCTCTTCCCCTAGAGAGTTGCTTTCACCTCAGCTGACGAGCTCTCTCTGCCTGGTCGCAGTAGGCTCACTGAAAATTACGAACATTAGCCTTGTGTAATAGAGGCCTAAGCCAACGTTTTACTCGGTTACGTCGTGTGTAGAACGATCGAGCCCACGGCGCCACGCTTTGGAAGCAGCAACTGTCCTGACCACAGGCCATCTGGAGACGCTTTTCCAAGTCTCATAATTGATACTGATGGTTTTTTACTTGCACCGCACGCTTCTTAATCGCCACTTGTCATACTTGTTAAAGTCGGTGTGTAGTGACCATTTGGTGTCCGGAACACGCGCGGCAGGCGGCGCGGTCCCGAATAAGCAAAAGCGATACTAATAACGAACTGACATTAAAATTTAAATCCAATTTCATGGCCCGTTGTCTATAGTCTCATGTTGACACAAAGTCTGGCATGTCGGAGAGGCACATCAAATATTCAGTAGACGGTCGCATCCAGCCCGCGCGCGCTCTATTCAAACTATGAGCGAGGAAAAATATATATCTTAATATAAATCTTCGTAAACGTTCTGTTGTACGTGTTGTTATTATGTCGCTCTTCGCCAAAGCGGCTTTGTTTTTAAACGATTTGACTTAAAACAGTGAAACCTGGTGGTTCTTTATTTTTTTACCAGTTTTTGTCAATTGTAATATGACGCAGTGAGAGTAATAAAAACATACGATCCCTACGCTGCTGCACTCTCGCGGAATAGCACAATTGTAATACTTCTTGCAGTAACTCAAGACGCATTTTCTAACTTGTGTTCGTCGCGACCGACAGACCAATCGTCATGTATCACTGTGGCGTTTTCTTGTTATCAATTCCGAAGAGAGACTGCTCAAGCCATTCAAAGTCATTTTCATCGACTAAATTTCTTGTAATCTGATTGGTTCTCTGGTAAACTACTAGTTATGATTTTCCCAATTTTCCTAGGCAAGAAGGTTACAGAACAATTCATGTTCATTAACACAAAATATTTTACGATCCATTTATGAGCTATAGTACTTTCTTACTTGGAAAACGGAACATTCATTTTCAGTTAAAAGTTTTCAGTAAAACGATACATTCAAAAAGACTATTTCAGTTATTTTTAAAATAACTACTGTCATCAGGTAGGTCTTTTATTACGAGCATTCTCATATAAGTCTCATCTCAAAATGTCCCATATCTTCTTCTTCTTCTTCTTCTTCTTCTTCTTCTTCTTCTTCTTCTTCTTCTTCTTCTTCTTCTTCTTCTTCTTCTTCTTCTTCTTCTTCTTCTTCTTCTTCTTCTTCTTCTTCTTCTTCTTCTGCTCCTCATCCTCCTCCTCCTTCTTCTTCTTCTCCAAGTCTTCTTCTCCTTCTTCTTCTTCTTACAGCCTGTTCCTCCTTCAATGAACCCATCTCTTCCTTAGTCAACCTATAACTTGTGTACTAAAAGGTTGGTCTTCCTTGAGGTCTGTATCTTGTTACTTGTTTAGATAGTCTGATCTCTTCCATTCTCTCGATACGCTGCCTGCATTTTATTTGTCCTTCCCTTATTTCGCTGGCCACAGAATATACATTTAACTCGGTTCTTATATCTTCATTTCGTATTTGATCTCTAAGGGTCCAACTTTTGGTTTTTCTCAGTAACTTCATTTCACTTATTTGTATTATTCGCTCATCATTTCTCGTCATCGTCCATATTTTGCTATATTTTGATAGTTATTGAAATTAACTGACTGTGATACTGCGACTTTCGGAGAAGGACTTCAATGGAGAAAGACCACAACGGTGGTGAAGGCGGGGAAGAGGATCTTCGGTACGGCGGATCCGGCAGAAGTGGCAACCCTTGTTTCTGTGGGTTAATGCAAAAATGACACACGGGCAATGGTCTCAACGGTGGAAGAGGACTATGTTCCCAACGGCTGACAGAGCAGAAGAACCTAGGAGGTGGGACTCTGAATGAAACCCAGAGCAGGTCTGGAGGCTCTAAGGTGGCAACCCCACCACTGGACTTACCTTACAAGACGCTGGTAACGTCTTTAGGGGACATGACTCGCAATCTTCACAAAGGAAAAGGAAAGCATGACGGATTTAATGGGTTAATGACCAGGCGCGGAAAGGAAAAGATTCACGGTATATCGAGAATATTACAAGTAGGAACCTGGAATGTAAGAGGGCTCGGTAATAAAGAGACTGAACTTAATAATGAGCTAGCTAATAAAAAAGTTGATGTAGTCACAGAGACGAAGAAGAAATTAAGTGGTACGAAAGAATTGGAAAATTATGTCATGGTTTATAGTGGTGTTCCCCAGTATAAAAGGGTGGCTTGTGGGGTTGCAATCCTCCTGCATAACCAATGGAAATCAAAAATAGTAAGCCACAGTTACATATCGGAGCGAATGGTTACATTGAGGATGAAAACAGAGAGAGGTCACTTAACAGTAGTCGGGGTCTATGCACCCGAAGAAGGGAAGTACGATGAAACTCTCTTAATTTATGAGTCGCTTCAGAAGGTATTGAATAGACATATAAGAACTGATTATGTGATTGTGGCTGGAGACTTGAACGCTAGGGTTGGTTCAACTCCAATACCAGGAGTTGTAGGCTGTTTTGGAGAAGATGTGATAAATAGAAATGGGCAAGAACTAAGGCAGTTCGCATCTTTTAATAAACTTAAAATAACGAACACCTTTTTCAGGAAAAAGGACATCTATTGCTAGAGGCTATCGCTCACTAATTGATTACGTTATAGTCAATGAAAAGATGAAGAACTTAATACAAGGGTTTACAGGGGACCAGAAATAGACTCAGACCATTACCTAGTTATATCAAAAATAAAACTTCTACGAAGGTGGACAAAATTTAGAACAAAGACTATCAGCTCAGAGGAAGTATGTAAGGTTTATCTGCTCCAAGACGACGGTATAAAATATCTGTACCAACAAAGATTGGGAGCATATTTAGCAAACATTAATACAGAAAATGATATTAATAGGGAATGGGTAAATATACGAGCGTGTATACAGAAGAGTGCACATGAGGTAATAGGTCGGAGGAAGAAATTTAGGAAAAGAAAAGGATTGAAAATTTGAACGGAAGAACTTGAACAGGCTCTAAAAGATAAAAAGATAGCGTATCATAAATACTTACAAACGCCAAGTGTACAAAGTGAGGAAACTTATAAGCCAAAAAGAAATACCGCAAAAGCTATAGCCAGGAGAGCCCATCAACAACACTGAGATATATTTGTAAGCAACATAGAACATGACCTGCATGGACGGGAGAAAGTAGCCTATTGATTGGTTGATGATGCTGTTCTTACCTGTGCGGGGGTTGAAATTAGTATAACAATTAGCACAGGTAGCATCGCGGGAAATCAGCAGCCTTCCCCACAGTACTTCTCGGAAAACTAGTGAGTATCTAATGGCATAGCTTGGTGCGAGCCAATCATACACCATCTTTATTGTGATTGGCTGATGGTGTCATTTTTACCTGTACGTGGGACTTAGCTGAATTTATAAGTACAGGTAGCATGGCAGGACAGCTTTAGCCTATACCACAGTACTGTGGGCCTGTACGTAAACACCCGGCGTGCAGGATTCTTATACCACTGATGATGGCAGCCAGCGGAGCTGCCGAAACGTTTGGTTTTGTTGTAAACCATGGACCACGGCCAAACAGCCCGGATATCATAAACAATTCAATTAGCTTATAAAATGTTTAAACATCTAAACTCTCAGGAAAGAGACACAGCTAGACTAAACGTGATCGAAGATGAAGAATGGAAAAGGCACTACCAAGAACTATGGTGTCAAGCAGAAGCAAACAGGGACGAAGGAAGCGACATAAGTGCTTCCGTGGATATGATTACTTTAGATGAGCTGCAACAGGCACTAAGAGACTCTAAAAATAGGAAAGCAAGTGGACTGGATAAGATAAGCATGGAATTGCTAAAACACGGAGGGCCTCTTTTTGAACTGCGATTTCTTCATTTGCTTAATGAATGGAGAGCAAATGATGTGCCATCAGCATGGAACAAAGCGGAGGTAATATCCCTTTTTAAGAAGAGGGACAGACATAGGTGTGATAACTATAGGGGAATCAGTCTACCTAACTCAGCTTATAAGGTCTATTCACGGATAATCAACAATAGATTGAAAATTATTACTGACGCATTGCTATGTGAAGAACAGTCAGGTTTTAGAAAGGGACGCTCTTGTATTGACAATGTTTTTATAATACAGCAACTGACTGAAAAAAGAAGAGAGTTCAATCTTGAAACGCACATAGTATTTATAGATTTTAAGAAGGCATTTGACAAAGTAAATAGACAAAAGCTGTGGGAAATTATGAATATAAGAGAGTACCCTCGACACTTGATCCAGGCATTGAAAGGACTATATAAACGAGCAGAAATAGTGATAAATACGGGACGAAGTATAAGCACAGAGCTAGTAACAACACAAGGTGTGCGACAGGGTTGTAGCATATCTACAACTTTCTTTAATATATACATAGATCACATAATCAGGAAATGGAAGGAAACAGTCCGTGGAGGTATTAAAATAAACAGCAACACCATTTTAAATTCGTTACTTGCTGCAGATGATTTAGCAATAATTCAAATGACTGAAGATGGCCTGCAAAGATGGGTGTACACATTAGAAACCATAGATAACGAATATTCCCTAGAAATATCGGCACAGAATTATGGGATTTAAAGGGAAGAATCCAGTACGCTCAAAAATAATGGTCTATGGACATCCTGTAGAACAAGTATCACATTTTTGCTATTTAGGATCGGATGTCAGCTATCTAAAAGGACGTGATATAGAAAGAAAACTTCAGAGATTTGAATACATAGGGGGCACGATAAATAGAACATTGGGAAATAAAAAGCGTAAGGAGACAAGATTAAAGTTATATAAAACCATGGTTGTCCCCATTCTGACGTACGGCAGTGAGACCTGGGTTCCTTCAAAGCTAGATAGATCAAAGATTCAGGCAGCTGAAATGCGCTTTCTGAGAAGAGTCAAGGGCTGTACACGATTAGATAGAATACGTAATGACGACGTCCGGAATGCGCTAAACGTCTACAATTTGAATCATCGGATAGATGATTACAAACGGAAATGGCGGGAACACATCGACCGCATGGACAAATGTAGACTACCACAACAAATAAGATCTTATAAACCAACGGGCAAGCGTAACGTTGGAAGACCTTTTTCAAGATGGGACCAACTATGACATTGTGGAGACGGAACAGGCATTTCTGCCTATACCATGAAGTGTAGAAGAAGAAGAAGAAGATTGAAATTAACGTGATTTCTAATAATGTCCCGTAAAATAATTACGTACCCTCGCCTAAGCCCACTACACACGCGCTAAGCGTACTTACGCGCCATCTCACTGTACATAAAGTTGCTTCACAAGTCTAAAAGTACTTAAAACTAACATTTTTCGCAACGTTCAACTGCTTCACAATATTCAAACCTGGAACCTCTACTTATTTATATAGTGTTTTTATATGCTATCATACACTTAAGATAGACGTACGCTTTTAAGAAGACGTACATTTCTGGATTTTGATACCAAGAGAGCTAATACTTTATACTTTATACTTTTTTCTCGTTAATTCCAATGTTATATGTTTGATTCTTGCCACATTTTTGGTTGGAATTACTCATTTTGATAAAGCAAAGAGACAACTTTTACTTTTTTGTTAACCAATCTTATTTCTAAATTTCTTGTATAATTATGTTACTCACAGTCACCGCTTGGTTTCTGCTCTTCATTTCTGTCGTCAATACTCATGAATCACACGAAACGACTGACCTACACGTTCAAAATGTTCAATTTTGCAATTTCCACCATTACTAGTGTCATTTTAAGAAACTGTTTTTATGTGATGTCGGTACACATGTTACTGACAGTCGTCTAAAATATTAGCCCTATTTGATGCATAGTTTACATATCACAGCTGAATGAGTAAGTCGCCCTTAGGTGTAGTAGGCGATTTTTTTGTCATTCTACAATGCAAGATTAAAGAAAATGAATTACATTCTCTGTAAACTATAAGATAAACTGCTTTATCCCTGTAAACGTGTTCAGAAGACTTCTGGCGAAACTGGTGTGCGTGAAGCGGTTTACAAGCTTCAAAGATTGCCGTAAATGAGTTTAAGGCCGTGGTTGTCAGATGAAATTATGTTTTTGTGTTCCACGAAATTTCATCGCTAGGCCCAGTGGAAAATAAGAGTACTAGTTGGACATTTTACGCCATTTGTATGAAGTTATTTATTCTGTGAATAACTTCATATCTTAGTACACACTAAATCTTGCCGTACACTAAACGGCAAGATTTGCAGGAAGGTAATTTATAAAAATAATGCGCCTAGACGTACGTCATTGCTTGTTAAGAATTTTGCCAAGCTAAGCAAAAGAATATTGTACGCCATAATGATGACACGGCAACTGCTGTATTCACCAGATGTATCCCAACGCGATCTTTTTTCCTCTTAATAGTGATAATTTCTATGAAAGGACAACGTTTCGCGACCGTTGAAGACGTCAAACGAAAATCGCTAAGCGAGCCCAAGGCTGTACCAAAAACCGCATGCTAGAAATATTTTAAAACAGTAAAACGGCTGCAAAAGCATTTGATAAGGACCATCAAACTTTATGGAATATTATGTATAGAAGAGGATATCCACAGCATTTAATAAATGCAGTTAAGTTTCTTTACAAAAGTACATCTGTAGTCCTGGATCTGAATGGTAGGCTGTCAGGTAACATTCCAATAAGTAAGGGGGTTAGGCAGGGATGCTGTGTTTCCCTTTAAACCTTGTTTAAAATATACATTGACGACATGTTGAGAGCATGGAAATCCAGAGTGACTTCGGGAATACAGCTTAACAAATCAATTTGTATGGGTTCCCTGCTATATGCGGATGACATATTTCTTATTCAAAAAAATGAGGATGATTTACAAAGAGCTATGTTTCAATTTCAAGAAGCAGCAAGAGAGTACCCACTGACAATTTCAGTGAGAAAGACCAAAACCATGGCCTTTAAAGGTAAATTGAGGACTAAGATAGTTGTAATCAACAGCACTTTAGAACAAGTGAGCCGTTTTAAATATCTCGGCTGTGCAGTAAGCTATGAATCTGAATATGATGTAAAAGGGAAGGTAAATAAATTTAGGAATACTTGTGCTACGATTCATAGAAATCTTAGAAATAAAATAAGACACATCACAAGCATTACAATTGACTGAGACTACTTTGAAGGGGGCAGTATAAGTATCGATGAATGAAGGTATAATTTTTAAAAGAAACAAGAACTGCATGAACTTTATGAGCAAACCTCGTATGTGGTAATGAGGACTGGCAAATTGGTTTCTGAGATACGTTTGTACTAAATGTAAAGTAAACCCATTAGGCCCTTAATAAACGCTAAGACAGCACCAAATTATAAAAAAAAAAATTACTATCACAAATATTAAAACATAAAATAAAACTCATATACAAATATAATATAAAAACTAGTATCAAACTCACGAAAAACTAAAAACCTACAAGTAAACAAAAATACAAAATAATATTCTTTTGTACATGTTCTTCTAATATAAAAATTATTGTTCTTCAAAATAATATTCTAATGTTCTTCAAACATGTACACAACTATTCCCATTGACGATACTATAATACAATAAAAAATACTCTAAAAACAAATAATGAAGCTTGGAAGGTATAGTGGGGGTGGTGTGTAGAGGAAGGGGATTGGCGCGGGGATCCAAATTATTGTTTGTTTTATGTATAATTGTGTCGAAAAGTGTATGTGATTTATATTGTAATTGGTCGTTTAGTATGTTGTTTGGTTGTGTTGTGTGGTGTTTGTATATTTCATACTGTTCAGCTGTGTTGAGTTTTCGACCTTTGGGTAAGAGGTGTAATATTTCAAGATTAGTATCTATGTTGGTGTAGCTGTGGTTATGTGTGGGTATGTGTGTGGCAAACGCAGAATGTATATTGTTGTTGGAGAGGGGCTTTAAGTGTTCAGAGTAACGGGATGAAAAAGATCTTCACGTCTGGCCTATGTAGAAACTATTGCAGTTATTACAATTTAATTTGTATACACCTGTTCTATTGTATTTGTCTATGTCTGTGTTGATGTGTATCGTTGATACCTTCCAACGATATTGTATCGTTGATGTGTTTTTTGATGGTATTGTTAGTTCTGAATGCTATTTTGTACTTGTGTTTTCTGAATGTGTTGGCAAGTTTGTGTGTGTTGGAGTTATGGTATGTGAGTGTGATGTACAATTACAATATAAATCACATACACTTTTCGACACAATTATACATAAAACAAACAATAATTTGGATCCCCGCGCCAATCCCCTTCCTCTACACACCACCCCCACTATACCTTCCAAGCAACAACCGTTATAAGTTCTGGCAGTCCGTTCTAAGCTGACGAAGGCGAATACGACGCCGAAACGCGTTCGACGAAAAAGACAAGTAAGTTTTCACAAGAGAAAGTTTCAATATTATATAAAGGTAGTGCTGTGAAAGAAGATGATGAACAAACAAGACAACTACAAATAATGAAAACGACACATACGTTAGACAATTAACTAACAGTTTAAAAATAATATTAAAACAAAATTATTTTCAATATAATAACAAACTATAGCATCAAACAAGATGGACTTGCTATGCTATGGCATCAGCCTCCGCTATCGTCTCCGAAATCTTTTTACAAAAAACTTGACAAAGAAATAATAAATATAATAAAATTGAACAACATTAGGATGCTACCTTAGATACGTTTATGACACTATATATATCCCAAAATAAAGGTATTAACATTTCTAATATATAAAATCCAATTAACAATTTACACAACAAAATAAAATATCGGTATGGAGAACTATACATGACTTACATGTTCTAAGATTTATATTTAAAATTATTTTCGAAATGAAATATTTCTATAGAAAAACTTCTTTCTACTTACTGCTTCAGCCTTAACCACAGTACTGTGGTTACTAACGTCATATCACGTTATCGCACTCGATTTTCACTGATGATGGAAGTCGAAGGCACTGCCGAAACGTCTGGTTTTGCAGAAAATATTGAACTACGGCCAAACAGCCCGGGAAGGAATTTTAACAACAAAATACTTCTTTGTTGCCGATAACGTAGTACACATATAAGTAACCGTCTAGAAGTGCTTATTAAAAACACCAAACAGTATGGGTAGCAATCAGCCATAGGGCTAGGCGATCAATGGATGCAGTTTAACGAGTTACCTTCAGAAGTAGCAACATTCCGTAGCCCGCGAGATTGCCAGCGTGCTATTTATTCTACTGGGGATATTTTGAGAGCAAGGTGTATAATGATCCACATCCATTATATACTCAAAGTTGATATAATTTCTGTTCACATGTTACACCGTGTAATGGAAAACGTAAAAACTCGACTTCAAAAGTGTGTGAGTTGAAATTGTCGCCACATTCGGGGCGTAGTGTTCAAAAACTTATAGTTTCTGCGTCTAGTTAAATGCTACTATGTATACTTTCAGGTTAGTGTAAATGTTAATTTTACAATCCATAAATAAAATATCGGTATGGAGAACCATACATGACTTCCATATTCTAAGATTTATATTTAAAATCATTTTCGAAATGAAATATTACCATAGAAACTACTTCTTTCTACTTACTGCTTCAGCCTTAACCACAGTACTGTGGTCACTAACGTAGACCACCTCACGTTATCGCACTCGATTTTCACTGATGATGGAAGTCAATGGCATTGCCGAAACGTCTGGTTTTGTAGAAAACATTGGACTACGGCCAAATATCCTGGGAAGGATGTTTAACAAAAACTACTTCTTTGTTGCCGATAACGTTGTACACATATATATAAAAAATATGCATAAAATTAATGGCTTGTATAAGTTAATGATTGATCTCCATTAAGTAGTGCTCAAGTTTCTAAAGTTTTAATATTATGATGTCCGTAATTAAAACATCAGAGCAGGTTTAGTGTGTATGAGGGTTCACCGTGGACAAAAATTTTCAACATTTCCTATTGAGCGTTGCTTAGAATTAGTCTGCGAATCTACAGTGTATGTTTCACAGAACAAACACGCGGAAAAGAAGGAGCGCTCCGAAGTCACTCATGGACCCTCAGCATCTTGCAGAGGGTTCATTCCCTAAAGACGAAAAGTCTGTCTATGAATCGTTCCTTTGTAAACACGTGCAGTTACACTGCCCAGCGATCCACAGGAAGCAAATCGCTATCCACGCTGGACACTTTTTCGGCTTGCATGCGTTATGTTGGTATGGGTTCGGCACTTTCCATTTAAAAAGCGTGCAAATGTAAGAAAATAAACATGAGTGAGGCCAGAAATAACGCGAATTGTGTGTGTGTGTGTGTGTGTGTGTGTGTGTGTGTGTGTGTGTGTGTGTGTGTGTGTGTGTGTGTGTGTGTGTGTGTGTGTGTGTGTGTGTGTGTGTGTGTGTGTGTGTGTGTGTGTGTGTGTGTGTGTGTGTGTGTGTGTGTGTGTGTGTGTGTGTGTGTGTGTGTGTTCCCTGCCTTTTTATTGCGGTAGTGATAATAATAAAATTGAACGTAAACCGTACATAACTGAGATATGCTTGCCTGCCACGCACGATATATTTTCTCTTATAAATGACTAGCAGAATACCCGTGCTTCGCTACGGAGTTTCACGTTGTACGTAATGAAAATGTTAGTTTAATTAATAAAGTTTAATTAAAGTAGGCTTCTTAAAAATAAATAGCTGTTGCCCACAACTTCGTTCGCGTGGTCTTCAATTTAATGCGATAATATATTTAGAACAGAATCTATTCTATTGGGTTGCCATAGTAACCAGATCTAATAGTTTTTTAAGACCGCAAAGGACCCCCCCAGAGGATTGTATCGAAAAAACACCTGTCCTATGTTGGTTCTCCCGTTGCGTAAAATATTTGTGCCAAGTTTGGTTGAAATCGGTCCAATGGTTTAGGTGGAGACGTGGAAGACCCCAAAGGATCGTATCGAAAAAAACACTTGTCCTATGTTGGTTCTCCCTTTGCGTAAAATATTTGTGCCAAGTTTGGTTGAAATCGGTCCAGTGGTTTAGGAGGCGATGTGGAAGACCCCAAAGAACCCCCAAAAGGACCCCATCGAAAAAAAAACCTATCCTATGTTGGTTCTCCCGTTGCGTAAAATATTTGTGCCAAGTTTGGTTGAAATCGGTACAGTGGTTTAGGAGGAGATGTGGAAGAAACCTTCGCGGACGTGCGCACAACAACTCACCGAAGTTTCATCGCAATCGGATGAATGGTATAGGAACGCATACGGGACAAACAAAGAAACATTCATTTTTATATATAAGATGTAAACTATACCACTTACTTGACATAAACCGTGATAGCTAAGCTAATGTACAACATATATGTATTAATTATACACATAAATGTTCCTCGATAGACACTCTATCTATTGGCGAAAACTTGAATAAAATCCGTTCAGTACTTCCTGAGATTAGCGATTTCAAACACAGAGAGAAAACGCACCGACTTTACTTTATACTACGTACAGATTTACATTAAAATGAAAAAATTATAATTTTATTGCCTGGCAACAAAATTATTTTATTTTAACAATTACCATTGTTTGAAAAAGTTTAAATGAATTTTCATGTACTTTACTCTTGTTAAAACGTAAAAGGTTGCAGGTAAACTACCCCTTCCCCTTAACCGATCTTCACGAAAATCAAAAGGCCTTGAGTCCTCTACAATTCAGTGATGTATGCAAAAGATTATTTGATTCTCTTTGAATATGCGGCAGTTACCGTTCGTCATAGAAAATACGCTTGATAAAAAAATGTTGCAGGTAAGCTACCCCTTCCCCTTAACCGATCTTCACCAAAAACAATAGGTCTTGAGTACTCTACAAATCACGGCTGTATGCAAAACATCATTTGATTCTGTTTGAATTTGCGGCTGTTATCGTTTGCCATAGAAAATACCCTTGATAAAAAAACGCTGCCGGTAAACTACCCCTTTCCCTTAACCGATCTTCACCAAAAACAATAGGTCTTGAGAACTCTGCAATTTAGGGCTGTATACAAATAATCTTTTGATTCTGTTTGAATTTGCGTCTGTTATCGTTTGCCATAGGAAATACCCTTGTTAAAACATAAAACGTTACAGGTAAACTACCCCTTTCCCTTAACCGATCTTCACCAAAAACCATAGGTCTTGAGAACTCTACAATTCAGGGCTGTATACGAAACATTATTTAATTTTGTTTGAATTTTCGGCTATCGTTTGCCAAAAAAAAAATTTCCCTTGATAAAAAAAAACCGTTGCAGGTAAACTACCCCTTTCCCTCAACCGATCTTCACCAAAAACAATAGGTCGTGAGTACTCTACAAATCAGGGCTGTATGCAAAAAATTATTTGATTCTGTTTGAATTTGCGGCAGTTATCGTTTGCCATAGAAAAAAAATCTACAGACACACAGACACACACACACACACAGACAGCACACACACAGACACTTTTCGGAAAACGACTTTTTTTCATGTTTTGAGTGTAGTAGAATCAGAATCTGCAATAATCTCGAACACGATTTTTTTTGCCATCACCATACTTCCATTCCTTAAGGAATATGGAAGTAAAAAATTACCCCCTCCCCATTCAACTACCCTTTTCATTTATAGATATTTCATCTACCCTTCTACAGTGGATTATTATGACCTTCTTTTCAGGATACTTTATTTATCAAAATTAAGCACTTTACTCTTGTTAAACCGTAAAAGGTTACAGGTAAATTACCCCTTTCCCTTAACCAATCTTCACCAAAATCAATAAGCCTTGAGTCCTCTACAATTCAGGACTGCATGCAAAAGATTATTTCATTCTGTTTGAATTTGCGGCTGTTATCGTATGCCATAGAAAAAAATTCTAGACAGACAGACACACACACAGACACTTTTCGAAAAATAACTTTTTTTCATGTTTGAATGGTAGTACAATCATAATCTGGCGTTATCTCGAACACAATTTTTTTCGCCATGACCATACTTCCGTTTCCTTATGGAACATGAAAGTAAAATTCACAACAGAAGAAGAATCAAATAATAAACTGAATTACTTGTACCTAACCATAAATAGAAATGTAAATAATTTCGAGTACTCGATATACAGAAAACCATCTCAAACTAATTTAATATTTCGAAATAAGTCTAATTATCTTTCCTAACATAAAATGGCAGCATTCAATTCATTAATATACCGTATGTATTGAATCCCATTAAATTAACAAGAAACAAACCACGAAAGAAATATTATCAAACAAATACCACTAGACAATGGATACAAAATAAAAACTATCAATAAATTAGAAAATAAAATAAAGCATAAACTTACTAAACAAACACCATACAAACCTTAACTTTAAAATCCTTCCACTAATGATAATATAAAATATATCAACTTTACATATCACGGAAACATAACTCGTAAACTAAGCAAACTATTTAAAGATACAAACTTAAAAATATCTTATAACACAGGTAATATTGTTTTGAATAAAATAAAACCTAAAACTAAATTCAACATTCACAATAAAAATGGAGTTTACAAAATAGAATATCCAGATTGCAATAAATTTTACGTAGGCCAGAAGAAGAAAAAACTGTCTGAGAGATTCATACAACATTGCAATGCGTTTTTAAAACCTAATACTAACAAATCTAATTTAGCCACACACTGTTTAAATAATTAACATAACAATTTATTAAAAATCCTACATCTATTGGAATATTAAAAATAAAACATTGAATATATAATAAATAGCCGACTACATACAAACATTACAACAATCGAAAATATGAATCGAAATAAAATCGATTATCTGTTAACTATATTGTAAGCAAAACATTCAATTACAATTCAAAAATATCGGTATGGAGAGCCATACATAACTTCCGTGCTCCAAGATATATATATATAAAATTATTTACTTTAATTCGGTTCGATAATTTCTGAAAAAATATCTCACACTCTCAAACTATTTTCACTATTTTTGGATATTTTTGTTATTATGTGTTAGTCGTTTAATATAATGTTATTTTCCAGTCACTTTATCTATAAAAATTAGATACTTTATTCTTGTAACGAAATTGAACTACGCAAATAACCATCTCTCCTCCTCAACCGGTCCCCAACATTATGAAAGTACGTTACACTTTCATAGAGTAATATTTTTATCATATGTAATTGCTAAGGTATCTTATCCTTTAAATTTAAATACTCGTACTTTGCTTGATATCAGAAAGGTAATTTTCAAAAAGTGACTACCCCCTTCAACTATTCTCTCCATTTATAGATATCTGATTTACCATTTTACAGTGGATTAATATAACTTTATTTTCTGGGCACTTATTTATCAAAATTAAGTACTTTAGTCTTGTTAAAACACAAAACAATGCAGGTAAACTACCCCTCCCCCTTAACCGAAAAACCCAATTTTTTGTATTTAAAGTTTTATTGAGTAACAGTTTTATTATATGTACCTTAATAATAGGCCATCTTATCCTTCAAAATGAAGTACTTTATTCGACATCAAAAAGGTAGTTTTCAAAAAATTATCCCCTACCCCTATAACTACCCTTTTCATTTATAGATTATTATTTTTTATTTATTATTATTTTTTATAGATTTCATTTTCATCTACCTTTCTACAGTGGATTATTATTACCTTCTTTTCAGGATACTTTATATACTTAATATTAAAAATTAAGTACTTTACCCTTATTAAAACGTAAAATGTTGAAGGTAAACTACCCCTCCACTTTAACCGATCTTCACCAAAATCAATAGGCCTTGAGTCTTCTACAATTTGGGCACATATGCAAAACATTATTTTATTCTGTTTGAATTTGCGGCAGTTATCATTCGCCATAGAAAAAATTCTATGCACAGACACTTTTCAGAAAATGACTTTTCTTTATGTTTTGAGGGTAGGACAATCAGAGCCCTTATCTCGAACACGTCTTTTTTCGCCATCACGATACTTCCATTTTCTTATGGAACATGGAAGTAAAAACCCTCTGAAAATACAGAATAATTTCTGTAAAACGTGCGTCAGGTGAAAATAAACCTACTTGCAGTTGTATTTATTTGAAGATATTAAATGTGAAGTAAACTTTTATGACGGTCAGTACAGCCAAAGCACGTGCAGTAGTTACTGACGAATGCAATTATTGTGTGCATCACACACTGCGGTCACGTCCCGCTATTGTGTCAACTACGTGCTGAGTAGGTCGCCCGACCTCCCATATCCAGACCGATATAAGCCTATAATGATATTTTCAATCCGATGTGTGTACGTGACTCGTCCATAGTGCAGACAAACAAGAAACAGCGTTTTTCATTTAAAAGTTTTGTTTTAGTTGTTTTTTTTATTTACTTAGGTTATTTTGAACCACTGTTAAGTTTTCAAACAGGTAACGGGTAGGAGCTCTCTAGGACTTCCCAGGGACAATCCTATCAGGAAAAATAAATCATTCCCTGTCCGCCGTAGATTTCAGAGATTTCCTGGCCCGGGGGAAGTTAGCAGGGTTCCTTTCCCAACGTTACATGCGTAGTCCACACGGCCAGCGACGGCGGAGGTACAGTAGTATTAAACAGACATGAATCAGCGCGCAGGTTGTAGTGGGGAGAAGACTGCAGCAGTGAAAGGTACGAGAGAGGAAAATGTCTACTAACGCAGTTGAAAATATTGGTCTACTCTCTGAATTGTCAATAAGACGCGAATGTGACAAGAGTAATCTATTTTGACACGGGTTGACTTTTTATACCTAATGTGCCGAAGTTTGCTTCTTTAATAATTAAAGATGAAAGATAATAGTTAAATTTACGTTTTTCTCTGTAAAAGTAGTAAAATTTGAAAACTGATATCGCTTATATGACAGCTGAAATAAACCAGTTACACTGCTTTGTCGATTCACAATTATTTTCGTTTTATTATATTTATAACTTTATTTATTTAGTGTTCTATTGTCTATGATTCTTATAGTGTTTTCAATTGTTTATTTTTAATTTTTAACGTTTTTATGTATTTATTGTTTTTTACATTTCATTAGCTACATTTTTAATTATATTACTAAATACTTTACCAAACTAAATTTTACAGCCCTACCAACACACACACACACGCACGCACGCACGCATATATGTAACTTACTTTTTACTAACTTACTTAACTTTTTACTAACCAATTATTCTTATAATTTGAAAATTCTTTTGTTATTCTTTTAATTGTTTTTAAGGTTTTACCTAAAATTTGGTTACCTACAAAATTTGGTTGTAGGTAAGTTTTGATTTCGATTACGACAGTAAACGTGGACATTTTGTAAGACGAAACAAGCGTCAGACACAACAGAAAGAGAGAATGTAGACCTAATAAAGATTTCCATTATTTTGTAAACAATGACTTGGTGTGTTGTGTCTGTTGCAATGTTTCTCGAAAGTCGAGGCTAGACATCAACAATCGTTGTATATTTTGGAATGTGTACACTTTGTGTACATGTTACGATTCACGAAAAACTTAGTAATACATGATCCACATTGCTATGGCATCTTAATTTGTTTGAATAAGTAACATTAATAACAGCCACGTACGTGAAATGATTGTGTGTGTGTGTGTGTGTGTGTGTGTGTGTGTGTGTGTGTAATGCAACAATTAGACTGAAACTATTTAATTACCATAGAGCACATTTACTTACATGCAATTACAATAATTATTTAGGTCAGTTCTTCACCCTACTAATATTTCCGTCACTGTTATCACCGTTAGCCTATTATCACTATCACTCAAGTTGCCTTCACTGCTGCTATCTCGTCTTACATTATTTTCTAAACGATCTGTTACAGTATCCCTTATTCGGTTCGATCTCACGTAGTCATTTTAAATTTTCATTACGTCACGTCTTGATCTCTAGTCTGCAGGAGAAATACAATAAAATTCCTTCGACACTGTCCACAGAAAAATGCACGGTTTTTCTTTCAACACGCTTCTTCACGGTTGCCCAAGTCAGTTCCATAGGATTAAAATCCGACTGATAGTGTAGAAGTTATAAAACAGAATGTCCTTGGTTTGCCAAAATAGCATCTATTTTAAAAGTTTTGTAAGTTGGTTTGTTTTGTTTAATTAGTGCATACGGCTCAGGCTTTAACATAGATGGACTACAAGGAATGTTATGGTTTTTTAACCAGTTAATCATGTCTGCCTTTTTTTGATAATGATGTTGGAGGTGGATTTATTTGTACATTTTGGTAGGAGGCATTATCTATTACTATTACGCTGTTCTTATTAAAATGAAATGAAACTAAACGCTTCATATTTGATGAATACTGATGTTTTTTGAAAAGTACTCACACAATAACCTCCACAGCGTCTCAGAGAAAACTAAGCTATGTTTCTCTGTTGACGCATGCGCATTACATTACCTGCGCTGTTAGCACAAAAACGGTTGATTCATGTCTAGCAAACTTTACTTTAAAGAACATCATACGGCGAAACTATGGACATTAACAAGAAAAGAACATGAAACACTAAGAAGGTTTAAAAGAAATATTGTGAGGCGTGTTTATGGCCCAGTTACTGAGAATAAGAAATAACCAGGAAACAGATGAGCTACTGAAGCATGAGAACGCTGTAAGATTTGTAAAGGCTCAAAAAATACAAAGGCTAGGTCACCTAGAGCGGATAGATGATCAGCGTATACCAAAGAAAATCCTGAGGGCTCAAGACTACAAAAGCAGAAACAGGGGCTTAGGATAATAAGGATAAAAGCCTAGGATAATAAGGAGGGGCCTAGGATAATAATAATAATAATAATAATAATAATAATTGGATAAAAGCAGATAAGGTGGACCTAGGATAATGTGCTGGAAGGTCTAGGATACAAGGAGAATAGATATGAGGTGTTACGCTGAGAGGGGATTTAGGAGGCATTGGAGAAGATTGCTGTTGGAAGCCAGGGCTCGCATTAGGCTGTAGTGCTAAAGAAGAAGGAGAATACGGCAAAACTGGTGGAGATTGCAACCTAGCAGCTTTGGGGGGGGGGACAAAACTGGTGGAGGTGGCAACCTAGCAGCTTTGGGGGGGTACAAAACTGGTGGAGGTAGCAACCTAGCAGCTTTTGGGGGATACAAAACTGGTGGAGGTGGCAACCTAGCAGCTTTTGAGGGGGTACAAAACTGGTGGAGGTGGCAACTAGCAGCTTTTGAGGGGGTACAAAACTGGTGGAGGTGGCAACCTAGCAGCTTTTGGGGGGGATACAAAAGCAAATGGCCAGGCGGTAGCAATCCATCTACGGGAAGAACACTCTGAAATCAAAGTTTCTGGCCCTCCAGGTTGGGGTTTGGAGGTAGGGCCAGCTACCCTACATATGTAATCAAAGTTTCTGGCCCTCCAGGTTGGGGTTTGGAGGTAGGGCCAGCTACCCTACATATGTAATCAAAGTTTCTGGCCCTCCAGGTTGGGGTTTGGAGGTAGGGCCAGCTACCCTACATATGTAATCAAAGTTTCTGGCCCTCCAGGTTGGGGTTTGGAGGTAGGGCCAGCTACCCTACATATGTAATCAAAGTTTCTGGCCCTCCAGGTTGGGGTTTGGAGGTAGGGCCAGCTACCCTACATATGTAATCAAAGTTTCTGGCCCTCCAGGTTGGGGTTTGGAGGTAGGGCCAGCTACCCTACATATGTAAAAATCTTGTACCGCTAAAAATTCTAGTAAGAAGTATCACTCGGACGGATTTAATCGTTTAGGATTGAGTAAATTAAAACGGACTCTGAATATTGGTACCAGGAATATAAAAAGTTTACGCAGCAAGCAAAAGGAAGTTCTAGATGAAACAAAACACTTCAGAATGGATACAGTGGTTATTAGCAATACCAAAAAGAAAGGTAAAGGAAATGAGGTTACTTGAAATTATATACTCGTTTACAGAAGCTTGCAGAGCTAAAGCGTGTGTCGCCATTATTACAAGAGAAACCCTCATGACAGAAGAAGAAGAAAGGGAGGCTGCGGTTCACTTGGATGGAAGACATGAGGACTGCAATGGCACAGAGAAATCTGATGTATAATGATTGGAAAGATTTGGAAGTTCGGAATCCAGGATAAGAAGAACGACTTTAAATGTTGTTCCAAAATCGCAAGTGTGTGTGTGTGTGTGTGTGTGTGTGTGTGTGTGTGTGTGTGTGTGTGTGTGTGTGTGTGTGTGTGTGTGTGTGTGTGTGTGTGTGTGTGTGTGTGTGTGTGTGTGTGTGTGTGTGTGTGTGTGTGTGTGTGTGTGTGTGTGTGTGTGTGTGTGTGTGTGTGTGTGTGTGTGTGTGTGTGTGTGTGTGTGTGTGTGTGTGTGTGTGTGTGTGTGTGTGTTACAATGAGGAAACTCGCAGTATTCAGCTGAAATTTGTATAATACAAAACTGTCCTTTAACATTATTGAAAACTATAAACAGAAGGATAATATCTACAAACTTGTTTAAAGAGCTCGGCCGTTTGCCACTACCATCAGTAGGCTATGCATTCGAATTAATAGAATTTGTATAATACAAAACTGTCCTTTAACATTATTGAAAACTATAAACAGAAGGATAATATCTACAAACTTGTTTAAAGAGCTCGGCCGTTTGCCACTACCATCAGTAGGCTATGCATTCGAATTAATAGAATTTGTATAATACAAAACTATCCTTTAACATTATTGAAAACTATAAACAGAAGGATAATTTCTACAAACTTGTTTAAAGAGCTCGGCCGTTTGCCTCTACCATCAATAGGCAATGCATTCGAATTAATAGAATTTGTATAATACAAAACTGTCCTTTAACATTATTGAAAACTATAAACAGAAGGATAATATCTACAAACTTGTTTAAAGAGCTCGGCCGTTTGCCTCTACCATCAGTAGGCAATGCATTCGAATTAATAGAATTTGTATAATACAAAACTGTCCTTTAACATTATTGAAAACTATAAACAGAAGGATAATATCTACAAACTTGTTTAAAGAGCTCGGCCGTTTGCCTCTACCATCAGTAGGCAATGCATTCGAATTAATAGAATTTGTATAATACAAAACTGTCCTTTAACATTATTGAAAACTATAAACAGAAGGATAATATCTACAAACTTGTTTAAAGAGCTCGGCCGTTTGCCTCTACCATCAGTAGGCTATGCATTCGAATTAATAGAATTTGTAAAATGAAACTTGCATTTGTATAAACTAAATATAAAATAATGGCTTCCGTGTGTACCACCTGAAGTAGTGTAGGAGAAGGCAAGGTAGGGTGCCTTATGTGAGACGAACGGCATACAAGGAAGGCAGTGTGGCCAGCACTACGCTTCAGCCGCCCATTATTATCCCCAGGATGTTATCCCAGGTACTCATTTTCAACAGCCTGAGTCGACCTGGGGGCTGAAAAACTCACCTCGATTTTATGGTGCGGGCCCGGGAATCGAACCCGGAACCTCTAGTTTAGTAGCCAGGTGCCATACCCACTGGTCTACTGAGCCGCCTATAAACTAAATATTTCCAGTTTTTATTTACAGCACTGTAGCCTACATAAGGATATTTTAAAATTTCCCGAACATGATACATACACTAGACACTTCACAATTGTATTTCTCTTCTATGCTGACGAGGTAGAGAACGACTTTTTGTAAGACATCTTCTAAGGGAACAAGAGCTGCCTGACTGCTTGATTGTCTGCAAGCTGTTATTAGTTTTCAAGCCAAAGAATAAGAGCAGACTTATTTAACTAGGAAGTTCTCTCATTTCAAAACAGTGAAACTCGTACAGCGAATGTGTACAATTACGAACGTCTCAGCTAGAAGTCGCCACTTACAGTATACTGGAACAGTGTTCACGTACACGCTACAGTTTATGAGCACCACACATGTTACTGATCGTATGCCGCTCTCGCCCCACAGCACTACGATGTTAGTGTGTGAATACGGAAACGCGACGTGTTATACTCGTGAGAACGCGACCGACGGTCTTACGATGTTACAGATTCAAAGTTTATTGTAACGTAAGCGGTTTGTGCGGTGTTCATTATGTATAATAGGTTTACAAGCTTACAAAATATTACGGAAACATATATTATCTTATTAAAAGGTGACGTACTGTATAATTCGTTACGCTACAATTCATTATTGTAAGTGCCCAGGTTATATTGTTACGAGGTAGCGTGGATTGCGATCTTCGAACAGTGGAATAAATTACTAAGAGCCAGGTAAATGAATGGTCACAATTTTTATTGAGATTTCTATAATACAACCACAGTCGTGTTGGATTTATTTAATTGTTTTCATCATCATCAACGGTGATTCTCTCCGAAGACACCTGATCTGTTCCCTACTGAACAGTCCGTTCCTGCGGTGGATCTTTATAATGTCGACCCATCATCGAATCTGAAATTTGAGCCGGTGGAAGGAGGGGACAGAGTGCATCAGGTTTGGTCTTGCTAGCTGAGTGTGAAACGACATTAAATGGAATCCTGATGGATTTTAACAGAACTTGTGAAGACTGTGGAACAAAAATCACTGTACAGAAGACGAAGAGCATGGTCAGGTGTCACAGGAGTCACACACAGAAAACACTTGTTCTGTTCAAGTGTACACTTCAGGAATACAGGGATTCAGGGGTACTTCACAGGTACACTTCAGGGATTAGGCAACGTGCCTGTTCCGACTTCACATTATCAGATCCATTTCTATCGTGGTCTTGCTACATCTCTTCTACCCGAAGCCTTGTGGTTGTTTACAATTACAAATTCTAATCATAGATTGGTGTTCGTATTATTTATATTTTTTATATTTTAAAATTGTTCACCTGAAGACATCTGCCGATTCATGGAGTGACCGAAACTTTCCTGTCGTAAAAATTAAATTAGCCATGGCAAGCGTCCTCTTTTTAAAACTTAAATATAAAGACCTAATGTACGGTATAGCTAATGCTAATTCAGTAACTAATGCAGTTCTTGTAATGCATTCACAAATATTACCGTCTCAGCCAAAAACTTAACAGTCGGAAGCCTTTGATGTAATGATGTATTATTTGAATGGTTGTGTGGCGGGCTATTAGGCCGTGGTCTTGGGTTACTAAAAACCACGCTGATTGTGACTGGTTGTGGTGGCAGCTGATTGTGATCGGCCGATGTTGCTTGTCAGCTTGCATCGTGCTGGCAACGAGGTTCTATAAAAAGGGCCCTTCTTAGAGGTAAAAAACATGGTTTGCTCAGTACTGACGTTTTTAGGCGAACGTCTGCAGCGTGCTTTTGTCACTGAAGATGGCCTCCGTTGGTGAGGCAGAAACGTTTGGTTTTAATAACCTAAAGACCACCTCCCAATAGCCCGGGACACAACCGTTCAAATAATATTGGCGTCGGCCGTGGAAGGCTAAGAACATTGTTAATAATGTATTCTTAAAACTGTGACACTGCCTCCTCGCACTGATCAGATTGTCCCGTTAGTAAAATGACGTCATCATGTCTGGTCCACATAGAGGCGGCGTTGTCACAATCAGTCTCACGCTGAATTTAAATGGAGTTTATCTTAGAGGTAGAGGACAATTCCTCCCACTACCTCGCCCCACTAGAAAAGCGTCAACAACGCACTAAAAACTCTCTCTCTCTCTCTCTCTCTCTCTCTCTCTCTCTCCCTCTCTCTATTTATGCACCTAAGCATTCAAAGAATTTCCGACGAAACCGAAACATCGAAGCATGATAATGTTTTTAGACTGTGGGGAATCGAAAGTGTGGAAGCGTCACGTTTTTGTGGAATGACCTCCAGCCTAAAAACATTGTCGTGTTAAAAGAAGTCTTCCGTATTATTTTCCTGTCCGTTAGGTCGTGGTCCTCTTTTTGAAAAGCCAAACGTTTCGACAGCAGCTGCGGCTGCCATCTTCAGTGGCATGCCATGTGAAGATGACCGCCGTTTGGCTCTACAAGAAGAGGATCACGGCCCAACAGCGCGAAAAATAATTTCACTGAAGATGACTTCGGCGAGAAAGCTTTAATGTTATGATTTTAAAAAAGTCATTTATGGCTGATGATTGTTGTTTTCATTTCCGACAAGGCATAAGGAAGGCTGTAATACCGTTTGTACTGTACCAGACATAGGCTAACACAAACTGCCTACTGTGACGAATAGAGACCGTTCTTTAACTCAGCGGAAGGAGGTGTCTCTTTAAATAAAGAACATAAAATTAATGCTCCTGGTAATCCAGTTTGCGGGATGGGTGACTTTTACAAATGCAGTCATCATTATCATCTTCTTCTTAACGGTTTTAAATAGATTTTAGCGGCCTGTTGCTATTGCACAGTCCATCTTTCCTTAGATCTACCAACTTTTCTTCTGCCTCTAGGGTTGTAATCTTTCTCCATCTTCGGTATTCTACTTTCTTCCATTCTACTGATGTGCTAAATCAATTTTCTTATGTATTCTTTAATCATTTCATTAACTGCAAGAATACCTAAATCACTTCCTATCTCTTCATTTCTTATATGACCTCGTCTGTTATACCTTTTAGTTGATCTCAGAAATTTCATTTGTACCGTTTGTATCTTCTGTTCACCTTTTTTCTTTACGACCCAAGTTTCAGAACCATACAGTAGTGCAGGTATTGCCATTAGTTTATAAAATTTTATTTCGGTTTCTTTTACAAATGGGATTCCTCAAAAAATGGAAAGAACAATTCCCTGACGGTATTAAAATCCACCTAAATAAAAGCTTGACAGCCATTCTCTTTACGGGTGACCAAGCTATATTTGCCACTTCAGAAGACCATCTCCAGCGAGCAATATACTTCTTACAGATGCAATGCCTTGTCGATTTTTTTTTTAAGGAAATCTCACGGAACATGTAAATTAATTTAATTACGTGTTGTAAGATTGCAACTCTTTATCTTATATAAACGACTGTTTTTCCAATGAAACTGGAAAATTCAATTAACGTGAAACAACATTAAGAAATGTGCTGGTGCTGCAATGTGCTGCAATGTGTTGGTGCTGCAAAAAAACACAGAAGGACGTAGGTTTCAGTGTGAGCTGTTGTCTCCTGCAGACGACATTAGATGTCAAAAGCCAACACGACAATTGGGATTATGACAACGACAGTACACATAAGTGGGAGGAGGTTTATGACTGAGAAATTACCGCTATCGGGCGGCACTATTGTTGAGTATGTTTGTATAGTACCGTATATGTAGCACATATATATAGCAACGTTACAAATATTAATATGATGGATACAATTCTGTGTTTATACAGAACTCAACTTTATTGTATAAACCACTAGTTAGGTCGTGTGATTTTGTGTGTTTGTTGCGTTAAGTATAATACACTCTTTGTAGAGAAGTGAAACGCTGATCTAATTAAAATATTGAAAAGAATAAATCATTTATTTATTAATTATTCTGTTAAAAACATAATTAAATATCAAAAATTAAAAATGTGAATTCAGAATATTTCGTTTTATAAGAATATTCAATGACAACATGTTATATGTTATGTACACAGTAATAGAATGCAAACATCAATACATAAAAAAACATAAGAAAATAAATTATAAAATTATTTAGTTTGCTACAGTCTTGGACAAGCGTCAACATTGAAACATTATTACAATTTTTAACTCACAGAAATTCGTTTACGAAAATAGTAGTATTATATTTTTGAAGCGAAACTTCTTTTGGCACGGTAGGAAAAATTTTCGTTACGCGTTACGCGTTATATGCATGAAACTTCTTTGGGCACGGTAGGAAAAATGTTCGTTACGCGTTACGCGTTATGCGTTATGCGTTATTTGCATGCATGTGTGTGTATATGTGTTTAGTAGTATACCAAAATGAGGAAATGTACAGTTATATATAATTATTGTTACGAATATTTTAAGTTAACGATATGTAAAAAATAATCTACCTAGTCGTACATAATTTAATGACATATATGTTAAAAATTGTTTATGAATACGATCGATGTCATTCTCAATCATTATTATACGTTGCTTTATCACGTGTGACAAGTATTGAAGGATTACATATTACGACACAGAACAACGAGAAGATATTCTACCATGGTCGAAGACGATCATCATCAACAATTGATTTGCAAGAGGAATTTAAACGACTTTCACTAAACAAACTAGAAACTATAAATGAAAATTTAGTTAATTGATTTAATTTCATCAATAATAGAAAAGTTTTATCAATATTCACTTTTAATTGCCAAAGTCTTACAGCTCATGCTGTTGATCTAAAAGATATAGTTGTGAAAAATTCAAATGTCATAGATTTATCAGAAACTTGGCTAGCCAATGAAGCTGACGTATCTGTTCTTAATTTCAACTGCATTGTGAAATATAAACGACCAAATATTAGAGCGGGAGGTGTCGGGATATTTCAAAATTCTGACGATATTAATAACATTATAACTCCATCCATGGATTTTTCCGTTACTCAATCTGATGTCTAGGGTTCAATGGCATCTACAGTTGGCGATTTGTGTATGGCTGAATGTAAAATGGAAAATGAGCAAAAAGTTGTGATTTTAGCAGTGTATATTTCTCCTAATAAAACATTAGATGATATTATTGATTTTCTCCATCATTCATTATTATCATATACATCACAAGGTGCCGCCATACTTCGTAAAGATTATCATAAAATACCTATGATTTTAAGTGGAGATTTCAATGTCAATTTTGCATTAGACAAATCTATAAAACTGTTTGAATTTTTAAAAGATAATTTAAACCTGTCTATACAAAATGATAAAAAAATATCTACGACAAAATCGAATACGACAATTGATGCAGTATTCACAAGGTTTCTGGATAATATTGAATGTAAAACATACATTTCTTATTTTAGTTACCATAAGCCTTTGGTTACAAAAGTGTATGGTGAAATATCACTAAATATTAACGAAATAGATTAATAATAATAATAATAATAAATGAAAATTTTTCTTATACTGATACCTCTGCCATCCTATTAAATTTTAAGTCGTAGTCCTTCAGCCTTACGACTGGTTAGTACCCTCCCCGCATATACCCGTGGTGCGTGTGGTACTGAGTCTCTCACAGGTATATGGGACCTACAGTTTAACGCCGGATCCGAACGGCATAGTTGGGGAAGGTATAAACGTCATTTACTAAGCAGGATACCTCTCGCTGGTTTGCCATTGCCTTGCGAGGGGGAACGGTCGTATCTAAATCAGATGGCCCCCGGCGTGAATTGAACCCGCGCCGACAGCGTAGCAGCGCCACACGCTAGCCACTACACCACGACCGCTCCAAATTTTAAGTAAACAGTTAAATTTTAGTAATTTTAAATTTTAAGTATACAGTTAAAAATAATAATAATAATAATAATGGATAAACAAAAAATAATGGATATAACCCAAAGAAGTTTCACTTCTTCCGCGTGTTCACTCAGTGATACACGCACACAAACATTTTT
Source organism: Magicicada septendecula (assembly GCA_034769895.1). NCBI lineage: Eukaryota > Metazoa > Arthropoda > Insecta > Hemiptera > Cicadidae > Magicicada > Magicicada septendecula. Next base: position 840,241,864 of record CM068368.1, read on the forward strand.
TTGTGAGTAATGAAAGCTGGTTATTAGTGACTTCATTGGTGCCTTGTATTTTGTTTTCCACTGTACCATACGACGATCGGTGAGACAGTCGTAACAATATTTTTATAAAGTAATCTTTACTTTAAATAAAAATAATTATTATTTGCAATAGAGCACCTATTTTCAATTAACTAGAAAATATACTTTTTTAAATAAAACTCTAAATTACGTAATATTATTTACTTTGAATATGTACACTATTTAACTTACGCCTTGGGGTAGCCCATTTGCCACCCAGTAGCTTCGGACCCACGCCTAGTCATAGCGCAAAATGCCTTTTTCTGCCGGTAGAACTCACACATGTGCGTTACACTGTAAACACACACAGCTTACCTCGACAGGTGCTCATTACTTTGACAGGCTGGACCCGGTAATCTGCCTGCACATACACGTTAAAACTATTTTTAACAATTTCTCTGTATTATATATTTACAAAAACACTGCCTTCCATAAATATACAAATATATGTATTGTTGCAATATGTGTGTGTGTGTGTGTGTGTGTGTGTGTGTGTGTGTGTGTGTGTGTGTGTGTGTGTGTGTGTGTGTGTGTGTGTGTGTGTGTGTGTGTGTGTGTGTGTGTGTGTGTGTGTGTGTGTGTGTGTGTGTGTGTGTGTGTGTGTGTGTGTGTGTGTGTGTGTGTGTGTGTGTGTGTGTGTGTGTGTGTGTGTGCACTGACATAAGTACAGACCTCTTATATATATATTATATACCCGGTTTTCAGGTATTGACAATGTATGCTGCATACCAATCGATACTGATTGATTTGACACAGATTACGTTGTGTGTTTCAGGTGAAGCGTAGCATAATGCTGAAGATGGCGGACGCCTGCCAAGACATGAGCAAACAGACCAGGTTTCACGAAATGTATGTACAGAGGCACAACAATGTCAGGTAATTATTATAACAACCTTAATATTATTATTGGTTTTATTATTATTATTATTGTTGTTGTTGTTATTATTATTATTATATTACAACCTTGTTAGATGGACCACAAGAGTCATACCTGAAAGACACATCGAACTTGAAAGAATGGATTGACCGCCAACACGCTGAGGTCAACTACCATCTGACACATTTCCTCAGTGGCCACGGCAATTTTAATGCCTACCTCCACTGAATGAGAAAGGGTGCAAATCCTAGCATGCCAGTACGGTGACTCTCCCCATGAAGATGCCTTGCACCTTTTTCAAGTGCTGCAGATTTACAAGAGAGAGGATTACGTTGGAGATGGAGCTCGGGGAGATCACTCACGAGAGCGTAGTTGAAATTATGCTTCGAGGCAAGGTGGAATGGGACTGCATTTATTCAGTGGATCCTACCAGAAAATAAAAGATAGCCCCAACTTGGCACCCAACGGGCAGTAGAAGATAAGGGACAAGATTATTGTTAAAGTGACACTCCCAATGCAAATTCCCAGACTTTAAACATAAGAAAAATAATTAGCCTACTTACATAAACAAATGAACATGTTTTAAGTCTTATGTGGGACTCAGTAATCAATTTCCGCATTATCATAGGATTAATTATATGTAATTTGTAGTGTTATTTATAAATACTTATCGTGTTTAATTTTATAAACCTAATTTTCTGAATTTTCATGAAAGCAATAGATAGATTTATACATAATTGTTGTGGTCTCCAAGTTGCCTATATAATTAAATATTAGAATTACCTTGGTTTCCTCCTTTGCAACTTCTTTGTGTTCTCAATATACACTACGCGTTTCGGAACTTGAAGTCCCATCATCAGGTGGATAAACTTTTCACTCATGTAGAGCACGTCACTAGATAAAAAATATATAAAGGTCACGCACATCTCGCGCTACATTCGATTCCCCCACTCGCGTTATCTCACGATGCGCATCGCTACCGACACGATGCGCATCGTGAGATAACGCGAGTGGGGAAATCGAATGAGTAGCGAGATGTGCGTGACCTTTATATATTTTTTATCTAGTGACGTGCTCTACATGAGTGAAAAGTTTATCCACCTGATGATGGGACTTTAAGTTCCAAAACGCGTAGTGTATATTGAGAACACAAAGAATTTGCTAAGAAGGAAACCAAGGTAATTCTAATATTTAGATAGATTTATGTCTGTTTAATTGGGTGGCAGAAGGCCACCTTTGAAAGAGGTCATCATTATCTTCACATCACGGCATAGGCAGGCGTCGCCTGTTCCGCTTTCAAAGACCCTCCAGCCATCACTTGTGTCCTGTATGTTTATATTTCCAAACTTGTTTGGCCAATCTTGAATCTAACATTGTTTCTAAGTGTTCTTTCCATCGTTGTTTATAATCTTTTACTGTTTCACTTAAGTTAACCACTTGTAATTCTTCTCTTAATCCTCATTCTTTATACGGTCAAGTTTATAACACCTTTTAACTCCACTTAAGAACACCATTTCCAAGGCGAAAACGCCTTGACAGAGTAAATTAGATTACATTTTTGAGGATTCTAACACGTCTAGGGCTGAGTTGTAGGCAAAAGATTTATGAATTTATTTACATGTCAAAGGGCGCGCATAACGATATATCACGAAGATGTTTTGTTGGATAGCTGTATGAAAAAATTACTTTTTAATGCCATCGGCTTTGGTTACAACATATATGGAGACCAGCTGATTGAAGAATCTTTCTAAGACATGGATGATGGTGATTAAGTGTCGGCAGGCGGTGAGAGAATAAAAAAATATTTGCCACGCGGATAGTCAGGCAGTACTGGCAACGAGTTTGAAAAGAATGTTAGGAGGGACAGGTGTGGTAGGAACGAGGTTAAAGACAAAAAAATCCAAAGTAATGAGAACATGAAGTCAATCCGGACATACAAAGGTCGCCGTTGAAAGGAAACAACTGGACTAGGTTATCACTTTTAAATGTTTTGGAAGCTGCACAGAAAAAAAATTAGAAGCAGAATTTTGAATAGCAAAGCAACATTTAACAAATTCAAAAAAATCGTTCATTCTGAGGTTTAAGAGAGTAAATCTTATACATGGAATTATGTGGTGGAGAAATGTGAACATTTTTGAATAAATAAAGCAATTACTTAACGATCAATTACAATATAAATCACATACACTTTTTGACACAATTATACAAAAAACAAACATTAAGTTGAATCCCCGCGCCAATCCCCTTCCTCCACGCACCACCCCCACTACACATTCCACACAACAACCGTTACTAAATGATGGCAGTCTGTCTCTAAGCTGAAGAAGGCGAATACGTACGCCGAAACGCGTTCGACGAGAAGAGAATAAACAGTAAGTTCACAAGAAAAAGTTTCATTTTTAGATAAGTGTTAGTGCTGTGAAAGAAGTGATGAATAATCAAGACAACTAAAATAAAGCATGTCTATTTGAAGAGTTTTTAAGTTTAGCTGTGAAAAAATAGAACAACGGAAAAGAACAATTGACCGAATAAAGTAACAAATGAATGATTTATGAAAAGAATTGATGAGTACCGTAAGATATTTCAGAAAGTGAAAAGCAGAGAAAGACGAATCGAACAGTGCACATTTTTAAAAGTAACTGTATCTAGAGAAAATAAATAATAGAAAAGAAAGATTATTGTGCGACCACTGGACATGAGGCTGAGAAAGAATGTAGTGAATTGTTTGTTTAAAGCGTGCTCCTACACGGGACAGAAACTTGACGAAAGAAGACTAGAGGAGGTTAGAGGTTTTCGAATCGTGGGCTTGGAAAAGGATCGAAAGTATTTTCTGGCAGAATAGAGTGACAAATAAAGACGTGCTTGGAACAGTAGGAGAAAAAAGGAGAGTGTTGAATATCGCTAAGGGCATGAAGAGAAATTGACACTGTATTCCCAATACAATGTTGGTACACTGTGTGCGACAAACACGAGGTATTGCGGTGGTAGAAGCACTGGAGGGGCTGGTAGTGGAAAGCGGAATAGAGGATGAAGAAGGAGAGGCTAGATGATAGACGATATACGGATGCGGTACCAAGACATGTTAGAAACTAGCCCAGAATAGGAAAGCACGGAGGGAGACCCTGTAAGACCTGCCCTTGGGCAGAAAACACGTGATGTATCCAAATGTGGGAAATACTGAAGTAAAGAGAGGCAGAGGAAGAGAGAGGAAGTGAAACACTTTACGGGAATACAGGAAGCTAAAGGACAATGCACAGGACAGGGAGGCGTAACGTCTGCGATCCTTTGTTACCTGTCAGTAGACTTTTCCACTGCCTATCAAAAAGCATAAGTGTGTGTGTGCTCGCGCGCGCGTACCTCTTTACATACGAGATTTGTCTAAAAAGTAATGAGACTGAAATTTTTTCCCAGGAAGTGGCAACACTGCGAAACCAACAATGCAACAGCTAATAGCTGTAACATTTGTTTACATTGGTAAAAATGTTCAGCTTCTTAACTTTAACAGATTTTGCTGTGCCATCGTTTTTGTAAGTGTTTGTTTTGTCTCATGTCATAAAAATGGAGCTTAGTAATATTGAGCCGAATTATGCAATCAAATTTTGTGTCAAACTCCAAGACAATCCAACAGAAACATTTAATAAGTTAAAACAAGCTTACGGAGATGAGATGAGATGAACCATGTTCCGGGCTTAGGTTCTTAGGTGGCACAAAGCATTTTTATATGGCCGTGAAACCGTAAACACCGTTCTGGACGACCAAACACAGCACGAACTGACGAAAATGTGTTGAAAGTGAGAGATCTCATCAAGTCTGATCGTCGTTTGACGGTGAGAATGATTGCTTCTTCTTTTCCACTTCAGGGGCATTAGCTCATAGACCTGTTGCGCCCACCGGCCATGATAGAACTCACGCCCCACCCCAGCCAGAGAGATATTAGCTAACCTTTTAACCCACTCCCGGGGGTAAGCCGTGCGGGGGGAGGGGAAGAGTGTTGTTTATGTGTGTAGTATATATTGTGTGCCCTTGTTACTTATCTGGCCCGGGTATGCCAGAGAAGACGTACGTAATATTTTTCCGCGTACGTGCGGGTGGACGAGCAAATCGAGGCGTGACCTTGACTCGATCTAACCACATCGGCAGCACAGCAACGCTCTGATTATGAGTCAGAGACGCTACCACTGTGCCGGCTCGCCCCCACACTGGTAATCAATCATTTAGTTCATGATTGCTTATGAACTAAATTTAAATCACGAGACAGTTCACGAAATTCTGCCGCATGATTTGAACATGCCCAAAAATGGTTCCAAAAAATCTCGCTCAAGAACAGAAGGACTACCAAGAAAATATGTGTCTTGACCTTCTTGAGCGCACTGAAAATGACACAGATTTTATTAAAAGTGCCATAACAGGTGACGAATCGTGGATTTTTTAGTATGATCCGGAAACAAAACGGCAAAGTGAAGAGTGGCACACAAAAGACTTGGCACGCTCCCCCCCCCCCAAAAAAGCAAGAAAGAGCAAGCCCAAGATCAAGTCAATGTTCATTACTTTTTCCCTAGCGGTAGCCCCCTAACTCCCCTGATCTTAGTTCATGTGATTATTTCCTATTTCTAAATTTCAATGGCCAACTCCGGGGCCGCCATTTTGGAAGTGTGGAGAACATCCAAAAGATTGTGACAGACCAACTAAAGGCATTGGCAGTTGAAGACTTCCAGCACTGTTTCAAGCAATGGAAACAATGTCTCCGTAAGTGTGTGGCTTTCCAACGGAACTACTTGAAGGAAATAAAATTGTTTTGTAGTTAATGCATCAATAAATAATTTTACACTATCAGTCTCGTTACTTTTTAGACAAACCTCGTATATATTTACAAACTGCTGAGTACATTACAGTACGTGTCAAAAATTATTTTCAGAACATTTTTCAACTGTTACTACACCAATTGTAATCGACCTATTGTTAATTCACTTAGCCAATGCCGACGCAGAAATAGTTTATCTAAGACTTAGGGATCATCACGAAAGTAGATGCATTAATACTTTAATTATATGAAAATATGTTTTCGTCCGTAAAGATATTGATACGTTAAAGTAGCATAATATTACTTCTAAACATCGTACGTATTTTCCTCGTAAAGCTTTATAAACAGAGTTTTTCACATCTACCAGCCAGTTGTGTTTATCTTTTTACAGCCAATAACAACAACATGACCCAGTTTGCTTACGCTATCGTTCAGCAAAAATATGCAATGCTCAACATATATATGTTACCGGCAAAGTATGTAATCAGGCATTCTATAGAATACCTAGGCATTTTATACAATGCCTGAATCCAGCCGGCAATGTATGAAATAAAACACATTTCATACATTGCCTAGGCATTGTATAGAATGCCTAACGTCTTCTACGTAATGTATAAAAGACAATGTGTGTTTTATGGTTTCATGTCACAACATCAATCGTCCCTCACTCACCCCGTACCAATGTACGCCCCTACCTCCCGCTGATCTTCAGTAACGTCCGAGATGTTGCAACCACGTGCTGAGTCTAGTACTAATGACCGCGTTGCTTTAATGCGAGTTCGATTTGACGCTGACATATCTCACCTTCGAAGTTCTAGTGCTAAAAACTGTTTTTCTCAGTGATGGTAACTATCGTAAGCTAGCGTTGGACGTGCATGCTGCTAAGAAGAAAGAACAGAAGGACCCACGGGATTACTGGCTACTGAATAGGTATGATGTTATGCTTGTTGAAAAAAAAGCAAACTAATTCATCCCCTCAAGCAAGGTGATAGTGCTATTCACTTTTGTGTCAGTGTTACGGAGTTGTTTGATGTACTGTATGAAGCCCATTTAGCGATAGGCCATGGAGGCAGAGACAGAATGTTAAAAGAACTTTCTATTAGGTATAAAAACATTACACGTCATGATGTTGAACTATACCTTCATTTGTGTGAGCCTTGTCAAAAAAAGCAAAAAGGTGTAAAAGAGGGTATAGTCGTAAAACCAATAATTTCACCCGAGTTTAACTCTTGTTGCCAGGTTGGCCTCATCGATTTACAATCGCAGCCAGACAGAGATTTTAAGTTTGTTATGGTTTATCAGGACCATTTAACCAAATTTGTTGTCCTTCGTGCCCTCAAAACAAAGACTTCTGAAGAAGTTACGTACAACCTCGTAGATATTTATATGCTATTTGGAGCTCCGTCTATTTTACAGTCTGATAACGGTGGGGGTTTTTTAATAAAATTGTAAATAATTTGAAAGAACATTGGCCTTCATTAAAAATTGTTCATGGTAAGCCCCGTCATACACAAAGTCAGGGCAGTGTCGAACGGGTAAATCAAGACATTGAAAATATGATTGCAACTTGGATGCAAGATGAGAAAACCGACCAATGGAGTGAGGGCCTGTGGTTTGTTCAGTTGATGAAAAATAGAGCCTGACACTCTGGCATCAAACGATCACCCTATGAAGCTCTCTTTGGATGTAAAGTTAAGGTAGGGCTTACTACATCCTCGATTCCCCATGATATGTTAGATACTCTTGAAAGTGAAGAAGATCTCGAACAAGTCGTCAACAATATACAGACTACACAAAATACCGATACCGGCATAACTGAACCTGTCGACCCTACCGTGCCTAACCTAATTCAGGCAACAGAACATGCAATCACTTCAACTGTAAGCATTGATCCTGTAGAGCATGGGTTCTCAACCTAGGGGCGCGCCTCTGGGGGGGGGGGTAGGAGAATTTCACGGGAGGCGTGGTAAGCAATGAAAATATACATAAGTTAGCCAAACAATAAAAAGTTGTAACAAACACAAACCACTTATGCACGGCCTTAGAAAAGGAACTTCTGCAAATAGTTCTTACCGTCACCGCTAGATCTAACTGCATTCAGGCACACGTCTTATTTACACTGGCCTAAACCCAAATAGTTCGCTCCGATACCGCTAGATCCTTCTGCATCTCTGTTGGAAGCAAACAAACAGTGTTTCTAGGGAAAACACTATCGTGGCTAGGGTAATTTTACTACCGTTTGGTGGCTACACTGCACAAAACAAACGATTGATGATTGTTATTGTGTTCCAGCCGTTTGTGCGAGTGAATGTCGTGCGTAGTAGTGCTAAATATGGCTAAATCATTACCAAAGAAAAGACTGTACAGTGATGACTATATAAGGTTCGGCTTTACGTACATTGAGCAGAACGATTGTCATTTACCTCAGTGAGTTATTTGTCACAATGTTCTGAGTAATGACGCAATGCGACCAGGGTGTTTAGAACGCCATTTGACTACCATTCATCCCGGCTTGAAAGACAAACCAAGGGAGTTTTGTGATGGAAAGAGAAACTTGATTAAACGAATGAAACTCGATTCAACTGGAAGTTTTCAAGTGGAGAACGAAAAGGCCGTTGAAGTTTCTTACAATCTCGCTTTGCTTATAGCAAAAGACAAGAAACCACATACCATTGGTGAGTCACTTATAAAACCATATAGCGAGCGAAAAATTTTAAAATTTCAAATTTTCTTCTCGACTGATTTTGTTCACATGCAGTTGTGTCAACGACTTCAAGTTAAAGCAATAAATAAGGCTTAATGTGAAGATGTCAAACCAGCGTCGCTAGCAGACAATAGAAAGATGTTAGACTCCACGCAACAATAGATATGAAAGTTCAAGATGACAGGAGAAGCTTGGCTAAAAATTATTACCCCTCAACAAACTACACAATGCAATGCTAGGGCACTCACACGTGTACGGAGAACTAAGACGAACGTCCGCTCGGGTTACGTCAGAATACGATGGTACTGCAAAAACGACAGGACGTCACAAAAGAGTTGAAGGTGCTACACTTTACAGAGACAATGAAGGAAATAACTAGTTGAAAAGACTCGAGGATGCTGCACAGCGGGAGGTGACGTTTACGTGACAGACACAATTTACGGTTAGAAAGTTGGGGTGGCTTCACCAGCCAACGCATGTCAGAAATTATTAATAGATACAAAAAAGGGGTGTAAGATAGAACAATACCTCAAGATGACCAAGGAAACAGTTGGGGGAAGTCAGAACAACATTGCGTATGTCCTAAACAAAAGGGTGATTGACAGGCGCGCAACGACCAGAAATTCTGCGAAAAGGATCAACGCCCGAACGAAGTAATCTGGGGATGTCTGACAACCTATCAGAGTACAACGTCTTGCGAAGACACCGATGGAGAGAAGAGTTTCTATGGTAACCAGGAATCAAAGCGAATCATTGAACAGAAACCAAAAACCCTGAAGAAGTGGGACAAAATATTCTAAGAAAATATCGAGCTGACCTATCGTAAGTAAGGAAAGGCGTGGACAGGCTCAAGACAAAATTTGGGTAGGGACGAGTTGATAAAACTAACTGTCTAACACGGAGGAGAGGCAGTCTTATTACATTTTGAACATATATTTTGACTCGGTATTATTGTGCTCAGTCTTGTAAAATTTATCAGTCTTAGTGAAAACTCAGTGCTATAATATTCGGACTTAGTAAGTTCAAACTGTAAGATTCCAACACTCGAACACAACAGTATAAAATGTGCGAATTAACGAACTTAGTTAAGCATTAACATTACTAGCAATTTCCGAGTGAACAATTCGAGCGACTCAAATGAACTATCATGTAATCTCGTCACATACACTAAACATTATTAGTGTACTGTATAACTTAGAAAGAATTACATTTAGCCAGTGTTAGTGAATTACACTAGATGTAACGGAACATTTAAATACTCGAACAAACTAATCAACCAAGTAGTATAAACGCAGATACATCAACACAAAGTCAAGTGAATTTCTGTGATGAACGGACATCGACATTAACTTTGCGAGCATGAACATACACCACACATTTTAGAATGATCACACATTATAAAGCGAACTGATCTATACAAACTGACATTGAAATCAACATTACATTATTACTCTATAAATGACGCGAGTTCACGTGTGTGTACAAGTGACAGTGCATTCAACTTTATTCAACAAGATGTGTTCTTCAGACTTCACCACAACAAAGAGGCCAATCACCGCTGGACCATGAGTGGATATTCTTATCTCAAGTAACAATTATTAATCTATTAATTTAGTTACTACTACTGTCCTGACTCTTTCAAAGAATCCCCACCCTGCGAGTTTTAAATGAATTTGATAAAAGAATAAATTTAAAGTTATAAATAATGAACAAGCAAGCAAAATTATCTGGAATTAATGAACGCATTAATTAATTATTATTTGAATTTATTGTATATCATGATTTATGTATGTATGTCTTTTTAGCTATCGTATAAGCTAGAACTTGTTTAATGATATATGTGTTGTTTGATGTATTTACAGGTACAGCAAAGTTTTTATGTGTTTAAATATAAATTGACTTAATGAATAATAAATTAGTCATTTAAGTACATTTAAACAAATGCGTTCATTATTACTGAAACCCGCATGTTAAAGTTTTACCTATAACACAATCACACGAATATTTATAATTGTATAATTTTCATGTGTAACAAAAGAACATGATTAATTTACTAAAGAGCCTCTTGTCTATTATGCTAATTGGTAATTAAAATTGATAATTGTTCTAACTAATTAATTCACATAGTAATTATCATAATAACACCGTATAATATTGGCGCCCAACCGCACGGCATGATACGTAATATTAAATATAATTAACACGTAAAATTTTGGTAAAGATCAGGCAGGTACATAGATTAGCATAAAGTAAGAAATAGAGATAAGTGTTAGTGTTATAAGCTAGCTTGAATGATTATGCGTAGGAAAGCAAAGATGCCCAACAATTCCGATAGCGTAGAATTTGAAATTAATAACCAGTTAGGTATGGTAAATACCGAAGAAGATACCACACCTAGCTACCAAATAGCGCTGTAAAGAGTCAAGAGGAAAGAGCGCGAGGACAAGCGTCCAAACCAGAAGAAATGAATCTACAAGTGTTAATGGATTTTATCCGACAACAGAGCAAGAAACAAGAAGAAAATAATCAATTAATTAATGAAAATATTAAAATAATGAACGAAAAATTTGATAAGCAAAAGGAAGAACAGAAAGAAGATAGTAGATTAATTAGCGAAAAGCTAGAGAAACAAGAAGAAAATAGTAGATTAATTAACGAAAAGCTAAGAGAAACAAGAAGAAAATAGTAGATTAATTAGCGAAAAGCTCGACCAGCATAAGGAAGAGATGAAACGACAGTCAGCGGAACAGCTCGCGCAGATACGGTCTGAGTTACGAGAATACCAGCATACCTGAGAAGAGAAGATCAATGAATTACAAAAGAAACAAGAAGATACAGTAAAAGAGTTTAAAGAAGACAAACAGAAGCACAAAACTAAGGTGTGGATGCACGAAGATGCCGATAACATTGTTGATTTCACAGATATGTCAACTACCAAGAAATTATCAACTGTGGGGTCAAATGTAAGTGTCAGTAGCAACCTACAAAACAAACAGACCAAGAAGAAAGATGACTTTATGTCTTTGCGTCTGACGGTGTCAGAAGATGATTATTCTGATATGGATAAAGATAGTAAAAGTGTGGCATCATCAATTGGAGTACGCAAAAAGCGCAAACTAAGCAGCACAAGGATAGATGCTACATCAGTGAGACCACTAATGAAGTATCCAGTTTGTGGATCAGACATACATCGACTAGTCAGTCGAGCTGCATCAGTGGAAAGCATGAAAAGGAAGTTCAGTAGTAAAATGAACACTGCATGTTATGGAACTGAATACAAATCTAAGCAAGCAATGGGTGATGTGAAGCGGAAAGGCTTACCAGATCCGTATGCACACTCGTCCTTGACAAGGAATGTTTTGAGAAAGAGAAAAAGGATGAAATTTGCTGGACAATTCAAGAATATTGTAAAAATTGGTACCAGAACGAAAAGAAGATTTCAAGCGATCGAGATGAGATTTCTTAGAAACCTAGAAAACAAAACATTATTACGTGAGTACGCGGACAGGAAAACGAAAGTAATTAACGCGCCACAAGCAGTCAAAGAACGTATTTGTAAGAGGGTTTGGAAGAAACGACAAAAAAACTCAGTGCGTACATAAGTAATGGTAATGTGCCTGGGGAAAGTTGTCAAAAAGGATGGCGTGACATACTTTCAACACACCCTCATAAAGAGAGAGAGGGACAGGTCATAAATCCTGGAGGTGTGAAATGCAAGACACGTAGTACCAACGAAGCAGAAACGGACGGCCGATTGCAGGGTAAATGTGTAACGAAATTCACTAGGTCAATACCCTAACTATTTACCAACAAAATGTGGGGTAACGGCACTGACCCAACAAGACATACAACTATGTCTCCACAAATAGAAAATTAAAAGTAAATAAATGAAACGGATTAAGGAAAATGATCTTAAGAATGTCTGAAAATTTAATAATTAAGTTAGATAATATTGGGTAAAATACCTTAAGTAAGATTGGTTGTGTAAGAATACATTAACCGAAGAAAATAAATAGATATGAATATAATATGAATAAAATAAAATAAATGTTAAATAAAAACATTGCCGTGAAAGCACGGAATATTAATAAATCGAAAGTAATAAGGAAGCAGGTATTATGTAACATAGATATAGATGGGATTAAGAATGAGTGTGTGTTCCTCGTTATACCAGACCTTATAAAACCATGCATTTTAGGAATTAGTTTTCTCCAGGAAGCAGGATGTCTTATTGATATGGGAAAAAGAGTCATCGGGTTAAAAGGAAAGGATAACGAAGCAGCGTGCACAGTGCCAATAATGCATATGGAAGTGATGGGCATAGAAGAAGATGAAGAAATCATGCGAAACGTCGACAAGAAGGTGGAGAGCATTGACTGCGGAGATGAAAGAATATTGATGATGTTAAGGGAAATCCTTGTCAGAAATAAAAGTTTATTCAGGGAGTGCCCCGGGAGAATCGAAGGATACGCTCACGAGTTCCAAGTAACAGACCGGACACCGTACTTCGATGGCCAGTCCCACTAGCGTACAAAGGGAAGGTGGATGAGGAGATAAGTCGCATGATACGATATGGGATCATCAAGCGATGCAACAGCCCCTATGTTAACCCGCTTGTCACAGTTATAAAGAAAGATGGAAGGGTCCGATTATGTCTGGATGCGAGGAAGGTGAACAGCGTGACGATCCCGGACTACGAGGGAGTTTCTCCAATAAACGATATTTTAGCCAGATGTAGCGAAATGAAATACTTATCCACCGTCGATCTAACAAGTAGTTTCTGGCAAGTACCACTGAAGCCAGAGTGCTGAAATTTCACCGCATTTATGTATGAGGGCAAATGCTATCGCTTCGCAGTCACACCGTTTGGGCTGAGTACCAGTTCTGCTGCACTAACCAGGGGATTGGATATGATATTGGAGGAAGAAGTTAAGAAAAACACCATCATTTATGTAGACGATTGCTTATGCTATTCCGAAAGTTTAGAAACACGCTTGTCACATTTAGAATTATTATTAAATAACCTAAGGAAAGCGAACTTGACTATAAATTTAGAGAAATCACAGTTTTTTAGACAAGAAATTGCATACCTAGGATACCGTCTAACTACTCAAGGAATCCAGGCGACGGATGAGAAGATTAATGCGATTATGAAGTTTCCAACACCTCGAAACCAAAAGCAACTAAAAGGTTTTTCGGGCCTAACAAATTTTTATAACCGTTTTACGGACAAATACGCCGAAACAACCCAACCACTACTTGAGTTGTTGAAGAAGGGACATAAATTCGCATGGACACCAGAACTAAATAAATGTTTCCAACAAGTGAAGGAACTATTTATAGAGACAGTGATTTTGAAGTTTCCTCGAATAAACCAAAGATACTAAATGCAATGCGATCAACTGGACGAGGAAGGTAAAATCGGCGTTATAGCATTTACTAGCAAAACATTCAAGGGTGCAGAAAAAAATTACTACACCACTGAAAAGGAGTTATTAAGTATTGCAAGATGTCTGGAAAAATTCCGCATATAAATATTAGGGCAACCTTTAACCGTTATCACGGATAATAAGGCATTGACCTTTATGAACAAATGCCATCTAAATAATTCGCGAATAACACGCTGGATTTTAAGCATCCAGGAATACAAGTTTGACATAGTCCATTGCAAAGGCAAAGACAATATTGTTGCCGACCTTCTAAGTAGGAATCCAGGAGACGCCACGCTAGAGGAAAAAATTAACGATGATGTGTGCGAGTACTTAATCAATCACATGGTAATTAAGATGGATAAGAATGTAAGTAAAATAATCAAGGATATTGGAAAATATCAACTTCAAGACACTAATCGTAAGACTATTATTGATAAAATAAATGAAGGATGTTTAGATAAGGAAGTAGGTAAGTTTTATAGATATGTCAACAAAAAGTTATATAGACAACGTAAGAAGGAATGGAAGCTGTACATACCAAACAGTGTATCCGAAGAAATAATCGCCGAAATACACCGGATGTATGGGCACCTGGGATCGAATAAATGTACGAAGATGTTGCAAGAACATTTTACAATAGACAAAATGTTGAAGAAAGTGAGGAATTATGTAAGGGCGTGTGACGTGTGTCACAAATATAAAGACACATGTAACCGGGCCTTATTCGGTGGAACGAGGGCCATTGTCCCGTTAGGAAGGGGAGAATTAGTCAGCGCGGATTATTTTGGACCGCTGCCCGTGTCGTCCGCCGGGGTGAGGTACTTGTTTGTTATTGTTGACAACTTTACAAAGTACGTACGGCTGTTTACACTTCAGAGAGCAACAACCGCTGCCACGTTAAGAAGGGTGAGACAGTATAGTGAAGAATTTGGGACACTTAAAGCAATTCTCACTGACAATGGGACACAATTTACAAAGTGGGTGAACGGCTTGAATGAGCTAAACATTCAACCAAGATACACCACAATTAGAAACCCATGTGCAAATCTAGCTGAAAGGATTAATAGACAGCTCGGGAATTTATTCAGAATCTTCGTGTGTGACCAACATACTAAGTGGTCGCGATATGTAACTACTATCGAAAGCTGCATTAACGAGACGTACCATGAGACCAATGAGGTAAAACCTTATGAGGCACATCTCGGCAGAAAACCGACTAGAGTATGGGAAAGATATCTAGACAAAGACATTGTTGGAGTTGGAGGAGCTGATCACAACCAGATATTTGTAAGGCTGAAAGAGAAAAGAGAGAAGCAAGCTAAATTATGTAATGAAACCAAAACCATTACTAAATTCAAGATTGGTGAAAAGGTTTTGATAAGGACTTATTATCAGTCAGACGCGATCCAGAGAAGGACTGACAAATTTTGCGAACTTTACTGTGGGCCTTGTAAAGTACATCGAATTCTTGGGGATGCTACCTACCAGCTCATCGACTGTGAGGACGAAAGCAAGATCCGAGGGAAATTCAATGTGAGGCAAATGAAGAAATATTACGAACCAATGGACAGAATTTAATATACCAGGGAGAAAGTAGAAGAGCATACCTTAATGAGTTAGCTGTATGAGACAAGTCATTTCAGTTAGGGCTGATGACGCGTGAACCTCATTCTAGCTAGCTTAATCAATAAAACATGTAATCTGTTGTAAATTATAACTTAAGAACCTATGTAGTTCATAGATTATAACATGTCGAATAGAACACTGATGATGTGTTAGATGATAAGTACAAGTGAATACTTTAGTTAACATTCCTTATGAAGTATCGTAGCGAATGCAAAGAACATTCTATTTACAATAACTTAAGTTGAATTATCAAAGACAAGATGAACAAAAAGGACACTTAAAAGTGAATAAGTGATGTAAATTAATAATTATATTGCAAGTAAGCCATGTTAAGATGAATTTGTATAATGGATAGATTAAGGATCTGAATTGATGCTAGAATGAAATAAATTACTCATTACTCAGAGATTATGTATGTCTATATAGTTGATGAATCGATATGGGTATAGATGAGATAAAGTAACGTAACAAATATGTTATTTATCAATCGAATTATAAATAAATTTGCGGAACAAAATTATTAGTAGGATTACTTATACTATATGAGAGTCATTTTGTAGAAGATTCTCTTTATTACTATACGTAAGACATTACATTAGGTCAATTGAATTTAATAATGACTTGTTTAATATTATATCGTATAGATATTCTTTCAGGAGTATAAATGAATCGTTTAGTTAAATGGGTGAAAACCGTCCATTGAATTTATAACTTGTTTTATAATAAGATTTAAGACACTTATAGGTAATTAATACATAGATGCGTTGATGTTAAATACGTTCAACCATTCCAGATGGTTAGCAATAAATTCGTAAATGCAATTAAAAACCAAAGGGGGGTACACCAATTGTAATACAAATTACGAAAAGTAGGTCAACATGCTATATTCCTCCCAGATAAAGATGGACATGGTGTGGCGACGAACAGGGCGCAGAATTTGGATTCTATGGTTCCAAGAGGTCACGTCATCAAATCCAAATTGAGGACGCTATAGCGAGCGAAAAATTTTAAAATTCCAATTTTCTTCTCGACTGATTTTGTTCACACGCAGTTGTGTCAAAACGACTTCAAGTTAAAGCAATAAATAAGGCTTAATGTGAAGATGTCAAACCAGCGTCGCTAGCAGACAATAGAAAGATGTTAGACTCCACGCAACAATAGATATGAAAGTTCAAGATGACAGGAGAAGCTTGGCTAAAAATTATTACCCCTCAACAAACTACACAATGCAATGCTAGGGCACTCAAACGTGTACGGAAAACTAAGGCGAACGTCCGCTCGGGTTACGTCAGTATACGATGGTACTGCAAAAACGACAGGATGTCACAAAAGAGTTGAAGGTGCTACACTTTACAGAGACAATGAAGGAAATAACTAGTTGAAAAGACTCGAGGATGCTGCACAGCGGGAGGTGACGTTTACGTGACAGACACAATTTACAGTTAGAAAGTTGGGGTGGCTTCACCAGCCAACGCATGTCACAAATTATTAATAGATACAAAAAAGGGGTGTAAGATAGAACAATACTTCAAGATGACCAAGGAAACAGATGGGGGAAGTCTTTCTGACTTTGGACATTGCGTATGTCCTAAACAAAAGGGTGATTGACAGGCGCGCAACGACCAGAAATTCTGCGAAAAGGATCAACGTCCGATCGAAGTAATCTGGGGATGTCTGACAACCTATCAGAGTACAACGTCCTGCGAGGACACCGGTGGAGAGGAGAGTTTCTATGGTAACCAGGAGTCAAAGCAAATCATTGAACAGAAACCAAAAACCCTGAAGAAGTGGGACAAAATATTCTAAGAAAATATCGAGCTGACCTATCGTAAGTAAGGAAAGGCGTCGACAGGCTCAAGACAAAATTTGGGTAGGGACGAGTTGATAAAACTAACTGTCTAACACGGAGGAGAGGCAGTCTTATTACATTTTGAACATATATTTTGACTCGGTATTATTGTGCTCAGTCTTGTAAAATTTATCAGTCTTAGTAAAAACTCAGTGCTATAATATTCGGACTTAGTAATTTCAAACTGTAAGATTCCAACACTCGAACACAACAGTATAAAATGTGCGAATTAACGAACTTAGTTAAGCATTAACATTACTAGCAATTTCCGAGTGAACAATTCGAGCGACTCAAATGAACTATCATGTAATCTCGTCACATACACGAAACATTATTAGTGTACTGTATAACTTAGAAAGAATTACATTTAGCCAGTGTTAGTGAATTACACTAGATGTAACAGAACATTTAAATACTCGAACAAACTAATCAACCAAGTAGTATAAACGCATATACACCAACACAAAGTCAAGTGAATTTCTGTGATGAACGGACATCAACATTAACTTTGCGAGCATGAACATACACCACACATTTTAGAATGATCACACATTATAAAGCGAACTGATCTATACAAACTGACATTGAAATCAACATTACATTATTACTCTATAAATGACGCGAGTTCACGTGTGTGTACAAGTGACAGTGCATTCAACTTTATTCAACAAGATGTGTTCTTCAGACTTCACCACAACAAAGAGGCCAATCACCGCTGGACCATGAGTGGATATTCTTATCTCAAGTAATAATTATTAATCTATTAATTTAGTAACTACTACTTTCCTGACTCTTTCAAAGAATCCCCACCCTGGGAGTTTTAAATGAATTTGATAAAAGAATAAATTTAAATTTTTAATTAATAAACAAGTAAGCAAAACTATCTGGAATTAATGAACGCATTAATTCATTATTATTTGAATTTATTGTATATCATGATTTATGTATGTATGTCTTTTTAGCTATCATATAAGCTAGAACTTGTTTAATCGTATATGTGTTATTTGATGCATTTACAGGTACAGCAAGCTTTTTGTGTGTATGAATATAAATTGACTTAATGAATGATAAATTAGTCATTTAAGTACATTTAAACAAATGCATTCATTATTACTGAAACCCGCATGTTGAAGTTTTACTTAGAACACAATCACATGAATATTTATAATTGTATAATTTTCATGTGTAACAAAAGAACATGATTAATTTACTAAAGAGTCTCTTGTCTATTATGCAAATTGGTAATTAAAATTGATAATTGATCTAACTAATTAATTCGCATAATAATTAGCATAATAACACCGTAACCAGGTTTACTAACAGGTACTTTACTTGGGAGGAAAGTTGCAATAAAATTGCAGAAATACCGCTCTCAAATGACACACTAAAATGTAGAATTGATGAAATGGCACAAGATTTAAAAAATAAGTAATAGAAAAGTTAAAGAAATCTCCGTTCTTTTGTCTGCAATGTGATGAGGCAACTGACATTTCAAAGCACTCTCAGTTGTTTTCTGTAGATATTTTGACGGAAAACCCTTCGTAGAGGAAATATTATTTTCCCAAACTCTTCAGACAACCACAAAATCTGAGGATGTTTTTTCTGCTCTATGTAACTTTTTGACAGCTAACAATCTTCCTTGGGAGAATGCTGCTGGAATATGCGCTGATGGGGCACAAGCCATGACAGGATGCCGTTCTGAATTTGTTGTTCTTGCAAAAAACAGAACTCTAACATCATTGATTCTCATTGTATAATACACAGACAAGCTTTGGCTTGTAAGACTCTGCCTGAAACACTTAATACTGTTTTGAAATTGGTAATCAAAGTAGTAAACTTTGTCAAATATATTGCTCTGAATACTAGGCTTTTTGAGGCTTTATGTTACGAATTGAATAGTTACCAACAAACTCTTCTTTACCACACTGAAGTTCGTTGGCTCTCAAAAGGTAATGTGCTCGCTAGGCTATTCAATCTGAAATCAGAAGTTGAAATCTTTTTGATGAGTTCAAATGAAGAAGATCTGTACATGCAATTTACAGATGAGAAATGTGTCCACCACTTGGTGTATTTATCAGACTTCTTTGAATCGATCAACCTTTTGAATTTGAAACTGCAAGGACAGAAAAACATTTCGAAGACTTATGATGCATTGAAAAGATTTCATGGAAAAAATATTTTTTGTGGCAACGTCGCCTTCAGAGTTCAGAACCCAACTTTTCGTCCTTCCCACGTCTTAACGACCTTCTTGATGACACACAAAATTTTCCATTAAATTTGAAAAGTGAATTGAAGAACTTGATTTCAGAACATTTGGCATCCTTGAAAACCGAAATTGGACGCTACTTTTCAGATCTTTCTTTAGATAGCTGGCAATTTCAGTTGACACAAGATCCGTTCAAAATCGAAGTGGACATGCTTCCTGATTCCCTTCAGGAGCAGGCAATCGACCTAAAATGTGATTGTCAAGCAAAAGCGAAGTTCCCAAACATGACTGTTGAAGACTTTTGGTTAAGCTACTTTCCTGTCTACCCACAAGTTGCTACGGAAGCTGGAAGGTTGTTGGTGCAGTTTTCATCAACGTATCTATGTGAGTCTGGGTTTTTTACGCTGGCTTACATCAAATCAAAATACCGAGCACGGCTGGATGTTGAAAGTGATCTGAGGTGTGCATTATCACAGTTGGAACCAATCATTCAAAAACTTGTGAAAGAAAAACAGTGTTCTCATTAATTATGTTCTTAAGAAATAAAACCAAATAATGTAGCCTGAAATTTTAACTCCAGTGAGGGCAGAATCCTTAAGTACCTTTAATTAATTTCAATATTCTCTCAACAAAACAAGTATTAGTATTTTTTTATATCTGTAATATTAAAAGCATTATAAAACATTCTTTGAGTTAGATTTATTAACCCTAATAGCACAGTAGAACTTTTTTACTTCAATTCATTAGGTCTAGGGGGCGTGGCCTAATTCGAGGACGCAAAGGGGGGCACAGGCCCAAAAAGGTTGAGAACCACTGCTGTAGAGCATTCTAGCGCACACAAAACCATCGACCCAAATCACCCTTTAGACGCAGCCCAAGAATCCCGCCCAAATCCGACAATGGCATGCTGTGTTTGTTCAAACCGAACTTTTGGTTCTGAAAAGTGTGTACAGTGCTGCAGAGTATATGCATAGTACGTGTGGACATTTTTTGAACACTAGTGGTAATAGTGGAGATAAGTGTGACGATGCCAAGAAGCTGTGTACTCTCTGCTTCACAGCAAAAAATGCAACTGAAGAAAGAAAAAGATCAAAATCATTTCTAGAACTTCAGGCAAAAAGATGAAATCTGATTCTGACAAAAATTTTCCTCGAGCTCCTGTCGGTGCGTCTGTTCGTGTTCCAATTCAAGAAGTGGACAAGGGGAGGGGAGATCTTCTGAACATCCTAGCAATCGTCGTGAGTGTGACAGAAGACGGATTTTACAAACTAGGAACCGCCAACGGAAAGCAGTTGTACACAAGATCGCAGTTCACTGTATACTCAAGACCACTAATGGGGGATGAAGATGTCCCTGAACAAGAAACCGCACTTTGTTCTGCTGCTACTGCCCAATCATCAGGATCCGGACAAGGGTTCGTAAAATGTGTGTGCGCAAGACTAAATCTCAAAATAAAAATGTAATTGTGTAAAAAATGAAATAATGTGTACTTCAAAATGTCACAGCTCTCTGCCTTGTTGTAATAAGTAGAGTATATTCCATATATTTAGAATTAATAAACACCAATAACATCTAATGTATTTTTTAAAACCAGATTGGTTAAAAAAATTCTTATACACTATAATTTTAATAAAATAATATCTGAACATAATTAAGTAGAGAATAGATAATCTTGAAATTTCATACAAAGTTCTTCTCTGTGTAAAATTAAACAATTATTAGTGATTTTGTAATAAAATGTTTTCATTTTGACCGTGGTAAGCTTATTTTACACTTTGCCTAAAGAATCACTGGCATTATATAGAATGCCTAGGCAATGTACAGAATGTCTAAGAAAAGTATTAAAAACATTTGAAAAGTATTCTATTATATACTTTGCCTAAAAACTCCAGTCATTGTATGAAATGCCTAGGTATTCTATAGAATGCCTGGATTACATACTCTGCCGGTAACATATATATTTAGCAAAAATCTGCTTCGTACTAGGAGATGTTTTTGTAAACAAAACGTCAGAGTTTTACAGTAGAGGATACATGTTTTATGTTTTTCAGATTTACAGAATTGCACGCTCTTGTATTAATGCCTTAATCTGTAAAATAGTAAAATAGTTATAAAAACCGTTTACAACATATTCATTGTCTCAACAATGTAATCACGAACACATTATATATAAATACGTTCGTACCAGTAAGAACGAAAACTGGATAATTAATAATAGTTAATTAATAATACGAGTAGTAATAATAATTGCATTGCATTGAGGGTGTTGGGTGTCTTTACACCCGTGGCTTGATTGCAGCATCTGGATCGTGTCCAATGGCTGCCAATAGTTAAATAGTTAACGTAGTACTAGTACAATTCGACAGGTAGCCTAATACTGGAAAAGGAAACCGCCAACCAGTTAACTGAGAAGGCGGGGAGTAAAAACTTTTTTATTTTAAGCACTACCGCTGGTACCGATTCGGGCAACAGATGTTGCCCGTCTCAAGTCCAGGCAGCAGACGCCCTGAGGCGTCGGTCGCGTCGCTCCCCGCGAGGCGGAGAGCCTCCGTGCCAATGATCGATGACAGCGACAAGCAGCCGACTCAGCGTGCTAGGAGGTGGTCAGGAAGGAGAGAAGGACAGTTTCATTGATAAACTCTGATCTAGGACTGATGCTTTTATTTTTATTTTTATTTAAAGAGGATGGCGTTATGGCGGGTCATCAAGAAGCGTTCGAGGGCGCTTGACCCGAATGGGTGGTGGTGGTTCTGATGCGCTGATGGTGCGTAGGTATGAGAAGATGGAGGTCGAGGCTTTAGCAAAGACAGTTAGAGCCAGCGACCGGACAAAGGCAGTCAAGGTAGGAACACGGAGACCCCTTTGAATCACGTCGTTCCTTAAAAACCAAGGGGACCCCGTCAAGCATTGGAGTGGAGGGTTCGGGACTGGAAAGCTTCCAGCCTACATCTGTTGGTGGTGGACAAAAGAGACCACCAAGCGGGAGCCGCATAGGTCAGTACAGACCTGAGAAAAAGTAGATAAATGGTCAATTTCGTGCCCATGGCCAGGCGGCTGCGACACGAGAGGAACGGAGATAATTTGTCTCGGACGCCGCGAGCCTTGGCAAGGGTTTCCGTCACGTGGGCGTTGAAGCAAAGGCGCCGATCTAGCCGAACGCCTAAATACTTCACCGACTCTTTGTAGGCGATGGGCCTCCCTTCCAGGGAGAGTAATAATAATAATAATGAATACATGAAAACAATGGGTGTTTTATCATCGTCGTTATCATAATCATCATCATCAACACTACCATCACCATCACCATCACCTTTTTCCTTCATAATAACCGTCATCATTATCATCATCATCATCATCACCACCACCACCAACATCATCATCATCATCGTCATCGTCATCGTCATCGTCGTCGTCACCGCCGCCATCACCACAACCACCATCATCAACATCATCAGCACTGACACCACCACCACCATTACCATCACCATCACCGTCGCCGCAATCACCATCATCATCACCAACACCATTATCATCGTCACCATCACCATGAACATCATCATCATCATCATCACCACCACCATCATCATTATCATCATCGCCAACACCACCATCACCATTACCATCACAATCAATCCCCAATACCAACATCAACATCATCGTCATCATCATCGTCGCAATCATCATGATGCTGGTGTCACCATCGTCATCAGCCCAATTACCACCATCATTACCACTATCATCATTACCAGCATCGTCACCGCCATTATTATTAATAGCCGTTCAAAGCTTATGATCAATCCCCTGTTCAAATCTCGAGTCTCTGAAATTCATTCTGAATTCTCAGCTGGAATACGCGTTGCACAAATTTGAAATTGATAATTTTTAAGAGAACCAATTTAGTTTGCCACGCGGATTTATTTTGAGTGCTTTAGACGCTGTTATAATAGTTAAATGTAACCGTTTAATAGTTATTTCATTGTTTAATAATAAAATTGTTTAATTAATTAGAACAATTGTTTAATAATAATGGATGAATTCGATGTTCTCACACCCGTAACGTGTATACCACTCGGTTATGTATTCTTCCAGTTTTCATCCAATGCTCCTAACTCACAATTCTTCTCTGATTTCAGTATTCCTTTTTTTTATTTTAGCATCCATGTTTACAATGGTATCCAAACTAATAGACAAACTGTCCTTTTTCAGTTCACCTTGTCACTTCTTTTTATACTGATGACGCGTTTCAAAGCATATGCTGCATCAGCAGATCTTAAAATACTCTCGTAGGAGGTCGTCATCGGTTAAAATTATGACCTCAACATTGATGACCTCTTAAGAGGGATACTTTAAAATCAGATGACCAAGCATATGCTTCGAAACGCGTTATCAGTATAAACAAAGACGTCACAAACGAACGAAAAAGGTTACTTTGTCTACTTTTTTTTATAGTATAGTCTATACTCTGCCGGAGGTCTTAGAATTTTCGTTTGCTCTGCGTCAGTTGTTATCTAAGCTTATGTTGCTACGTTTGTATCGTCAGTTGTTGCTACGTTAATCTTTAGGCATCTACTTCTTTATTTAACATCCACGGGTGGTTTTTATCTCGTGTAGGTTTTCCGGTCAAACCTTCCCTATGTCCGTACGCAACACAACGCCGTCAGTAATTCGTCGTCCCCTCACATGCCGCAGTGCAAACAAAAAAATATTTTACTTTATTGTTTACATACTCCTATAATCTGGCTGTTTCTGCAGCTCATACTCGAACAAGGTTCTTCATTTTATATTTCTTTCAGTTTTTTTTTTTTAAATTGAACTTAAATCAAATAGTCTATTTTATTTAATTCTTCCTGTGGTCATATCACTCTGATATCTGTTTTTGGTCATTTCAATTTCTTGAAGTCCGGACTTCTACTGTGATCTGTGTCGCACAAATGTTAACCCGTATTTCTTAGATAATTAGTCTCCTTATTCTTCTTTTTCTTCCATCCTAGAGTAAGTATAGACACATGTCCGGATTCAGAAATCTTATAGACAGTGTGTGTTGAAATTAGTTATTTACAAATATTTTAAGTTGAATTAAAAACCAGGCCATTGTTTTCTGGGCCTTTCTACATTGCGACTATCCTGTGCGGTCTCTGGTGTAGAATTCTTTTCCATGCGAAGAACATGTTTTCCTTCATCTATTATCGCATTCATCAACTTTATCGACCAATGGGAACGCCGTACGCTCACTCCACATAACCTTATTACAAAACATATATAAGCAAGAGCATCTTTTGACCATTCTTAAAAACCTCATTTCTCCCGTGGTAATTTTATATTTGCGGAGCCTATGACTCTGCAGAGTAGGTAGGTACTACCTCATATGACCCTACCATGTTAATTATACGAGAATCACTTGAAGCCGTCCATGGACCTTGCCTTCACACCTTGTCTCCGATATTCGTTTTTCCTTACCAAAGATCTTCAATCGTTTCTCCCAACAATTCTCAAGCTGCTTACCCTCAAGCCAGGATGTCGTTAATCACCTTTCCTTCTCTAACCTAACAATTCAAATTTACAACTGTGTTGTATATTTTGGCACACTTTCATCCCTCCACCAACTATCACCTCCTTACTTAAAAGTATTTTACCAATATTTGGTATCATTATAAAACAAAGCCTGGATTGTATAAACACAGAGTAATTACTCTCTGCGGTTTTTTAGTAAATAAAGAGAGCAAATTTTGTTTTGAACACCAGTTTTGTGTTGTTACAGCATTCTGTACGCAGACATTGTGAACTTTACACCACTGTCTGAACAGCTGAGCGCTTCCGACTTGGTGAAAACGCTGAATGAATTGTTTGGCCGCTTCGATCAGATAGCGCAGGTACGTACTTTACTCCTGATGTATTACGACACAGATTTCTTTCTTTTGTTTTTAAATATAACTCGATGGCATCGAAACGTCCGCTTCAACAAAGAAAAAAACGACCGCCTTGCATTTAGTGTATCTATCTGATTTGTTCATTGATAATATTTTTTGTTCAAGTTGATTTCTTCATTTCTTAGTTAGCAATCCGCAGATTGGTTTGTAGCAGTTCTCCACACTGATCTTCTCTGTGCTTTCCGTTTCATCTCTTCCATTTCTTGACAGGAATAACAACTACCAAAAATCTGTTTCGTACATTAGAGTCTCGGTCTTCATCTTCATCTTTTCTCTTCTTCTTCTTCTGCACTACAAGGATTAGGCATTTGCCTGTTCCGTCCTCACAAACTTACGACCACCGTTTTTGTGGTCTTCCTATATTTCTTTTCCCTCTTGAGTTGTAGTTAAGTATTTTTTGGGGTATTCGCCCATATCCCATTCTATTTACGTGTTGTTTCCATCTTTCTTTATATTCAGTTATTTTTTTCATTTATTGCATAAACATTTAGTTCATTTCGCACGTCTTCATTTCTTACTAAATCTCTTCTTGTGCAGCCTTTGGCCCGTCTCAAAAATCTCATTTCTGGTGCCTGTATTTTGCTGTCCCCTTTTTTGGTATTTAGCCAACTTTCACTCCCATACATAAGTACAGGTACAGCCATCGTTTTATAAAAATTTATCCTTGTGTCTTTGCGTGTTTTGTTATTTAATGTTCTATTTATTATGCCACATATTGCCTGGAACTTATTTATTTTATTTTCCATGTCATTGTCATAATTGTAGCTTGTGTCGCAGCTGAAGTATGTAAAATTTGATACATTTCGATATCATAATGTAAAATTTGATAAATTTCTCTTCAGTGTAACCTAGTTTTACAGAATCCTTGTTAAGAAGCAAAGTGACTAATGAAAGTAGAATGAAAAGTGTCCAAAGCATATCGTTGTTTCAAGCTTATCCATATGAGGCGCGAGTCACGTGCAAACATTGGATTGAAAATATTACTTAATAGTCGTGATGGGGGGGGGGGGAGTTAAGCGTCACTGTTAACACTATCAGCACAGCACGTAGTCCGACTATAGCAGTGCACTAACGAGTTTGGGAGCAACAGCCGTACTATGTGACCATAGACGGACACAGTAACCTCATTCAACTATAACTGACTGGTACTGTTTCAACTAGTAAACTTCACATCTCGCTCACTATACTGAACGAAGTATTAGATGAATTTCGATATTAGACCATTTTTCAATTATAAAAATTACAAAGCTCCTGATCTAACTACTTTGTCCTTAGTAATATAATAATTAACTGTAGACCACGCAATCATATAATAAACACTATGAATCTAAACTGTTCGGATTTGGGTTAGAATTTCTTTTAGTCTGACGCTGTGATAGATTTTCACAACTTTTTAAAAATTACTCATCTCTTTTTTGAAGCTTTGAGGTCAAAACATTTACAAATTTACAAAACCTAACACTACATTCAGATGTTAGTTAAAATTCTCTTTCACTTGAAACTCCATATAAATTTTTGCGGGTTTTATCAAAATTATCGACCACTTTTTGGGCTCTGGAGTCACAAAATTGTGGGTAATCATTTCTGCACTTTTAAAATCACAAAACCGATGTATCATGACATACTTAAATGAGACTGTGTCCGATTTTTGTGTAAACAGGATTTATCAAAATGCAAAATTCGTCGACGATTTATTCGTATCCTCCTGGCCCCCTTCGTTTTGTAAAGAATGAATTTGTAAGAACAGTATTCTTCCATTAAGTACCTACCTAGTGTTCGAGTTTAATTTAAAATTTTCAAAACTTAACACTACATTCAGATGTTAGTTAAAATTCTCTTTAATTTGATACCCCATGCGAATTCTTGCGATTTTATCAAAATTTTTACCCACTTTTTAGGTTTTCTCGTCCGAAAATTTTGAAATTTCAAATAGGAACACCGTATTTAGACATTGGTTAAAATTCCCTGTAATTTGATACCCCACACGGACTTTTGTGGAGTCCAAATCCAAATTTTGATCCCCTCACATGTTTGCCTCCCGCTTCCATATTTTGTGGAGGACGATAGGGTTTGAGATATTTCCTATCTCAAAAACGATAGGGTCCTGTATGATAAAAGTACACGCATGACAAGCTTTACGAAAATCGGTTGATACGTTCAGAATCTATCGTGAGACATACCCCGAACAGACAGATACATAGATAGACAGACAGTAAGACAGTCAGACAGGTAGACGGCAGAAAGACTAAGCGCGGATCCACAGGAAGAATGGTGGAAATTTCTCCCTCCCCCGCAATCGTCACTTCAGACGAAATTGTTTTCGTCGTTTAGTGATTTTAGAATGGTTTTGTGACTCTAAATATGATATAAAATTCATATTACGTATAAGTTCAAGCTTTTATTTTAAAATTATTTTGTATTCTAAATATACCTTACCAGTATGTTCGTTTTTGTTTGATACGTATCATAACTGAGTAGCGTGTATTTTAAACTGTAAATGAATATTATTTAAAAAAAATGAACTGACAAATACAGATATACGATGTTATACATGTTATACGTTAATAAACTTATTTTGCTGATAAATAACACAGTGTATACTTTATTCATATCATTTATACTTGAGGCCTTTAAAAAATGGTCCAACGTTTCCTAATTCCACGTCAAATTTAATTCTTTACCTCTCAAAATTGCTTGCTGGATCCTCCCCTGAGACAAACCACCAATATCAAACGGTCAAGATAAAACTGAGAACTCGCTTCGCTCGTTTAATTATCATCATCTTTCTACAAGGATTGGTCTAGGCCTTAGTTGACAGGTTCCGGTTTATTTCTTCTTCTTTCCACGAGTATCTCTCTTTCCAATAGACTCACTTCTCAAGCTTGCTACTGGTATACAGCGTGTCTGTCTGTTATTTAGCATGCTTTATGTAAAAACAATATAAAAGAATCTTCTGCTACAGTACTGTGGATACTGGTGAAGAACGTACCAGTTGCTCAAGTCGTTTCTTGACTTGAAGATGGTCTCCAACGGCGGGGCCGAAACGTCTGTTTTATGCGGTACCAGTGGACCACGCCCTGATAGCCCCGAGAGTTATCAAACGAATTTCAACAGAACGCCCTTTCTCAAATTGTAAGCTATAATATTGTATAAAGTGGCGACAAAACTTGATTTCTTTGAAAAATCTATCACTCGATGACTCGAGTTCTACTCATCGAGTAGAGAAACTTTTTTCATATAGGTCTGTTTACTTATGTACGTTAGGACGGTTGGAAGTGAAACTACGAAAACCAAAAATCCACATTTTGCTTTTCTTTTTTAAATTGCGTATGCGGGCTTTACTCAAGCGAAAGAGTGTAATACCAGCATTCGTTTTTAAAAAATAAAGAAATGCTTCACTGTGTCTCTGACAGTAGTTTTAAACGAAGTACACATACGAAGATCAGTTGAAAAGTTCCGCGGAGCAACGCTTATATCTTAGCGGTAGAAGTAAAATAATTCTTGTGTTGTATGATTCATATTTCACGTAACACCTGATATTTCAAATCTATCTGTTAATTTATTCATTCTTTACCAGTTGCTTGAAATTTACGTGTCAGCCACATTTTGAAAAACGAAAAAAATCACGATTCTCT
This sequence comes from Magicicada septendecula, assembly GCA_034769895.1. Lineage (NCBI taxonomy): Eukaryota > Metazoa > Arthropoda > Insecta > Hemiptera > Cicadidae > Magicicada > Magicicada septendecula. Next base: position 840,270,978 of record CM068368.1, read on the forward strand.
GTTAAAAAATGGTCTACTACCAATCAAAATTCACAACAAAATACGATTTACTCCATCCTCAAAGAAAATCGTGTGTAAATGGGCGTTGTAACGTGATCCCACGAGCTTTGAAGACGATCCCCGCTCGAGCTCGCAAACAGTGTGACAACCCAAATCCAGTTTGCACCAATTTTTTTCACACCAAATTCTTTAGATGAAATATGATGCACACGCTCAAATGAGACGCCTCTGGTGTTTGGAATGTCAACCATTCTCCATCGTTGTCATCCAATACCGTGTGTGAAATGTTTTTAATGATATATGGAGTTGTTGGACTTTGGGGCGACCACTAAGGGGGGTCATTCTCGTACGACCAAGTTTGAACTCGAGTTTCCATGTGAAAACCGTTATCTCCACCTCCTAACAGATTTACCATTTCTTTGTAAATTTTCATCGACGTTTTTTTTAACGAAGAATTCAATTACAGCACAATGTTTAATTTTGTCAATTTTTCAAAATACGCGTGACACGTAAATTTCAGACAGCTGGTAAATCATAAATAAATTGACAAATAGATTTCAAAGTTGACATGTATTTACATGAAATATGAGTCTTACAAGACAGGATAAATTTTAGTTTTATCGCCAGTGTGTAGGTGTCGCTTCGCGAACTTTTCAACTGACCCTCGTATTCAATGCTTGAGTCACGGACACACATCGCACTGAGACTATTATTACAGTAGTAGCAACGGCAAGGTGTGGATACTGGGCTACCAGTGTAAGCGTTATTGTTAACGCAAAAAGCTGAGCACGTAGTCTGTATATTTGCAACGACGCGACGTTAGACACAATAGCTGAACGACCGACTGTTTCAGAACGTGACCGTACGTTATGCACACACTAATTGCATTCATCCAAAACTATTGCTTCATTCTGTACGTGATCCAACTGTATTGCCCGTCATAAAATTTTATTTGACTTTTATTACTAGTAAGCTCCCTTAGCTGCAGACGTGTCTCATTATTTGGGGCAAAATACAGTTATTATTAGAATAATCTCAGTATTATATAATTTTCCTTCCTTCCTTTTCCTGGCGTTACAACCAGGGTGGTGGGTTTTAGTCTGCTCAATGACTTTCTTCCAAACTCAAAACCCTGCAAGGTCCTCTTATGTAACCCATCTTATCTTAAGATCGTTTCGGCTCATTTTAGTCATGTCTTAGATCGACATGTAATTACACGTAGTGTTTATATAATCTTTTTTTTTAGTCTTTACTGTAATATTTAATTAAGAAAGTTGTGTTAGTGGTTATAATCATAAACAGAATTATCACTGCTGCACACCACTATAGAAAAATTATTGCGATTAGCGCTTTCAAGCTTCTCAGCTCATCGTCAGATCGGAAACAATGAACTGAGAAGCTTGAAAGCGCTAATCGGAATAATTTTTCTATAGTGGTGTGCAACAGTGATAATTCTGTTTACTGTAATTGTTTTATACCACATCACATTTATCTTTCATTTCTCATACCGCCGTTTATTTTATCATTACTATTGCCTTATTTGTTACTGATTACTCTCAAATACTTAGGAAACTAACATTTTTCCTAAAGCTTTCACCGCCGGCATATACACTATTCGCTGAAAATATAAGAGGATAAAACCTCTTTCTGTGCTCCCAAGTCAATCAGATAGCACTTGATGCTGATTGGTTGACGCTGTTTTCCAGCTTAGGTCATACTGGTATAAAAGTTTATATAAGTGGGGCCTTCTTAGGAAAAATATATAGTCTGTACTTCATCACTGGGGTGAATTGGCGGACACCGTGCCAACTGTTTCGACATCCATGATGTTGAGGCCGAAACGTCTGCCAACATAAACTATAGATCACGGCCTAGCAGACCGGCTCATAACATTTCCAACTAGTATTTTATTTGTTAAATACCAATTTGATATTAAAAGATACGTTTACCAGTTTTAAATAATATATCTATATATTAATACGTGAAGAGAAAACTTTGTACCCCTTTTTAAGCATATTGTGCGCACGGAGGAGTGTGAGATTTGGCATAGTTAAATTTTATATGGAGAAGGAGTGCAGGAAGCTAAAATTTATATATAATATGTGTTAAAAATACATTAAATTAAATTAAATAAAACATTCATTTGCACTTGAAAATTCATTTAAACTTTTTCAAACAATGGTTTGATAAAATATAATAATTTTGTTGCCAGGCAATAAAATTATAATTTTTTCATTTTAGTGTACATTCATACTGCCAATGTCAAACACATAATAGTCTGTGGTCAAACAGTCGCACAGAGTAGAGATTGTCGCCAAAGAATTTTAAAATGTTGCCAACAAATAATTACTGACAGATTGACTGATTGAGCTGTGAATTTTGTGTGATTTCAAATGTTCCTTTTTCAATAGTCTATGGAGTCTTCAAGGCAAAAAAGCGTTTATTTTATATTTTGTATATTAGATATCTATGTTTTATATATTAATGTGCAGTTGAAAGTGAAATACAGCTTGCTTAATATACACCTGTTGCAAAAGGAAAATTTTGTAGCAGCAATTTGAATTGACTTGCTCTCGCCTAATTATTATTGGTGGTTTCAAAAAGTGAGTACATTTTATTATTTTAAAATTAAACCCTGTCTAATCTTAGTTTCAGTAATTTCATTACATGTTTTTTTTTTACATTCAGATATTCGCACCTACTTCCATTATGCCTCGACATAGAACATTGACGGATCGGAGTGAGAGACAAAGAAGAAGGAATATATATTCGCGTGAAAGTCAAAATGATAATAGACCAAATGCAAATTTAAATAGTGTAAATAGTATAACATTGACGGGTCGGAGTGAGAGACAAAGAAGAAGGAATATATATTCGCGTGAAAGTCAAAATGATAATAGACCAAATGCAAATTTAAATAGTGTAAATAGTATAACATTGACGGGTCGGAGTGAGAGACAAAGAAGAAGGAATATATATTCGCTTGAAAGTCAAAATGATAATAGACCAAATGCAAATTTAAATAGTGTAAATAGTATACAAAATGATGAAATTATTTTGAGGGATACATTTAAATGCGCACTGAATGTCATTCCAAGAAATTTTAATACTTTTGATTGTGGATTAATTCATTTACAATGCAGGTTTTGCAATGCAAAACATTTCGAATCTGAGGTCACTTTAGGTGAAAGGAATGCATTCACTTCATGTTGTCATAAGGGTAAAGCAATATTACCGGCCTTAAGTCAAAATGAATACTTTAAATCATTGTATGATGGACTTACTTCAAATGAACCTTCAATAAAAAGAAAGTCAAAAAATTATTTTGAAAACATTCGTAAATACAATTCATCATTTGCTATGGTTACCTCAGAAGCTAAAATTTCGGATACAGTTACGCGTGGAGTGTATCATTTTAAAATACATGATGTTTTTTATCACAGATCAGGTCCAATGACTGCTGGATATGGTCGCTCACCATGTTATGCGCAATTATATTTTTATGATGTTGACACTGCTGTCAATTATAGATGATTACGTGAACACTATAATCAAACATGCAATAACAATATAATGCGCGAAATCTCTCTTGAATTGGAATGCATTAATCCTTTCGTTCGGTCATTCATTGCAATGAAAGATCATTGTCAGAGAGTTGAAAATCAAAATAAAGAAATTTGTATGCTCATTAAAGTAAATCGAGATTTAGATCTACGCCGTTATAATGATGCAGTTCAAACTGATGTAGCAGTAATATTTAGTACAGTTGATGGTGAGCCACCCTTTGAACGAAATATGGTTTCGTTTTCAAAAGTTCATGGTACCATTAAAAATATCTCTGTTTTGGATTCATCATTGGACCCTTTAGCGTATCCATTACTTTTTCCAAATGGTGATACTGCGTGGCATATCAATATTTCTCATAATGTACCAACTACATCTAATTCAAGAGCGCCCAGAAATAAATTAACCATGCTTCAGTATGCAGCCTATCGACTTGCAATTAGAGAAGATTTTAGCATGTTGCACCATTCACAAAAATTATTTCTGCAGTGGATAGTTGATACGTATGTGAGAATAGAGGGCACAAGGTTACATTTCATTCGACAAAATCAAACAAGTCTTAGGTCTGAAGTTTACAACAATTTAACAGATTATTTAGAATTGAACCCCAATGCCAATAATGTTGGCCGTAGAGTAATTTTACCATCTTCATTCAATGGATCTCCAAGAAATATGTATCAGAATTATTTAGATGCAATGTCAATTGTACAACATTTCGGAAAGCCTTCTTTGTTTATTACAATAACTTATTTTATATTTTGTATATTAGATATCTATGTTTTATATATTAATGTGCAGTTGAAAGTGAAATACAGCTTGCTTAATATACACCTGTTGCAAAAGGAAAATTTTGTAGCAGCAATTTGAATTGACTTACTCTCGCCTAATTATTATTGGTGGTTTCAAAAAGTGAGTACATTTGTAATGTCATGTCAATTGTACAACATTTCGGAAAGCCTTCTTTGTTTATTACAATGACTTGCAATCCAAGTTGGCCTGAAATAGTTAGCAATATTGGTGTAGGTGAGTCAGCTAATTTTCGACCTGATATTGTTGTGCGTGTATTCAAGTCCAAACTGAAAGCATTAATTGAGGGCCTTACACTAAAAAAAATCTTCGGTAAATTTGAAGCACTCATTTATACAATGGAGTTTCAAAAGAGAGGATTGCCTCATGCTCACATTTTACTCTCTTTAAATGAGCAAGATAAAATTGTTAACGCTGCCGATATTGATAAAGTTGTATCTGCGGAGATTCCTAACATTCAAACACATCCTACACTACATGAATATGTTGTAAAACACATGATGTCCATGCCGTGTACTTAATCCAAATTCTGTATGTATGAGAGATGGAAAATGCACAAAAGTTTATCCAAAACGATTTAATGAATTTACATGTGAATCATTAAATGGATATCCATTATACAGAAGGCGTGATAATGGTATTAATGCTGAAGTTCGCGGTAGTTGCCTCGACAATCGTTATGTTGTACCATACAATCCGTATTTACTTGCCAAATTTAATTGCCATATAAATGTTGAAGTATGCACTACAGTTAAAAGTGTTAAATACATTTATAAATACGTGTATAAAGGCTATGACAGTGCATCTGTTGAATTAGGTTCAGAGAGAAATGAACCAGGTCAAGAAATACAAATTGATGAAGTTAAAAATTTTTTAAATGGCTGTTATGTCGGATCAACTGAATCTGTATGGCGCGGCTATGAATTACCAATGCATTTTCAATCACATGTCGTCGTTAGACTTGACATTCATTAGACAAACAAAATTATTAGCATTTTTTTAATTGAATCGATCAGATCCATCAGCGCATGAATATAAATTTATTGAAATTCCTTTGCATTATGTGTGGGAAGATTCCCGAAAAAAATGGAAGAAGAGAAGACGTGGAGGTGATAAAATCATTACACGCATATATGTAGTATCACCAAAAGACATCGAACTTTTCCATTTACGATTGCTTTTATTACATGTCTGTGGTCCAAAATCATTTGAGGATGTTAGAACATACAATGGAATTATACACACTTCTTTTGTTGAAGCGTACCATGCTCGCGGCATTGCTTCAAATGATAATGAATGGCGCGAATGTTTAAACGAAGCAAAAGAATTACATTCACCAAAACAAATGCAAAATTTATTTGGTTATATTTGTGCATTAAATGTGCCAGCCATGCATTGGCGTTATGGAATGAATTTAAAGTATATCTTAGTAAAAATGTTTTGAGAGATTACAACGAAGAAGTATCCTTTAACACAGCTCTATTAGAAATTGAAGATATTTTGAATGTTCATAATTTGTCATGTCAAGAACTTGGTTTACCAGTTCCCACGTATTCGCAGAGAACAGACGAAGCAAATGCTATTGATCCAATAGAACAAGAGTTTCTGTTTTGTGAGCATTATGAAACTGCAAATATTGAACAGCGTAATCTAATTGATCATGTGATTCGTGAAGTTTTGCACCATGATACTGGATCTAATGTTTTTTGTTTAACCGCTCATGCAGGTTGTGGAAAAACATTCACACAAACAGCAATCATTCACAAATTAAATTCGCTTAATCTTAGTTGCATTGCAACAGCGTTCAGTGGCATAGCTTCAACTCTATTACTTGGAGGTAGAACTTTACACAATGTGTTTAAATTGCCTATACCCATTTTGGAAAATTCTGTTGCGAATATTACCGCAAATAGTAGCTATGGACGTTACATAAATTCATCATCATTGATAATTATTGATGAAATTTCTATGTGCCCACTGCAAGTGTTGAAAATCGTAGATAGATTATTGCAGGATCTATGCGATGAAAATGATAAACATAAACCATTTGGAGTGAAAACGATACTTCTGTGCGGTGATTTTCGGCAAATCTTACCAGTTGTCCCACATGGATCACGTGCAACTTTAATTGAAAATTGTGTCACGAGTTGGCATAAATTTGTTTATTTTCATAAAGTAACGTTTACTCAAAATATGAGAGCCTTACCAAGTGAAATAGAATTTGTCGAATTCTTGAAAAAAATTGGTTAGTATTGAAAGTTAATTGCATCGTTTTACTGATCAGAAACTTAAATACAAAGGAAGCATTAGTCAATGGAACAAGAATGCGCATCAAGTGTATGCATCGTAATGCTATTGATTGCGAAGTTTTAACTGGAACCGCACGCAATAAGAGAATTTTGATTCCACGTATAAATTTGACATATTCCGGTACTGTTTTACCATTTAACTTTCAAAGAACTCAATTTCCAATTATACCTGCATTTGCGATGACAATAAATAAGTCTCAAGGACAAAAATTCGAAAAAATTTGAATTTTATTGAGGCAGCCAGTTTTTACACATGGTCAATTGTACGTCGCAGCAAGTAGAGTTCGATCATTCGATGGTTTGAGATTTTATATTTTTGAATATAATGGCCAAGGGCATTTAGCAAATGATGAAAGAGTTTTTACAAAAAACATCGTTTACACAGAAGTTCTGAATCATTAAATTCACTTTCAAACTATTTTAAGTTCAATGGACAACATTTATTTTTTTAACCGCCCGGTTTTTTTGATTTAATGGAAAATATATGAAAACATACGAGGCACGTATTTTTTATTTCATTTTTTATTTTGTATTAATTTTTTATTTAAATTTTATATAATTCGAAAAAGATAGGCAAAATAACTGTGTAGCCTTGGCGAAACCTGGTCACTATGGCAATAAAAAAAACCCAAGGAAATGTCAAAAAACGCGTTATTGTTTTTTAAATATGGCTTAGCCAAGCTAAACCTCATTTTTCCTGTCTTTCATATTTTTCAAATAACTCGAAAACTAATGCATAGAAAAAATTTAAAAAATTATATAAGCTTTGTAGCAGATAATCTTCAAACTGTTTTCGAATTTTGTACCTTACCAAAAATGAAATGTAATCCACTGGAATTGAAAACAATGTATCTTATACTTCTATGAATGTCAAGTCTCATTTTTATTAGCGTTTATTTGATTCAATAATAACATGAAAAATTAAAACTGACAATGAATTATATCAAAAAATAAATACGAATACAAGCTGTAATTGTGTTTTTTTTTCAACTGTTACTAACATTAAATTTTAAATTTCATAGGTATTGCAGGGAATTAAGGCAAACAACACACGCTAATGACGTATTTGTACACGCTCGCAGCTGACGTAATAGAACAAAATTCAAAAAAATTATATGCAATGATTATAGAGGTATACTCTTTGACAAAAGAACCTCAATAACGTTCAAACTTAAAAATTTAATGAATTACGGTCGAATTTCGACCACTGGGCGACCACTAGTAAGTATTAATCTCTAAATAAAAAGTAAAAATTTTAACGTTGTTTACAGAATTTAATTGCGGTATTGCTTCTACAACAGATTGTCCGTTTGGAGAGGGGAGGGGGGAATGTTCGCTGTTAGTGAACCGTATTGCACGGTATTAATAAGCGTCTAGTGATAAATTGGCGTGACAGCTGTAATTAAAGTGTTACGTTACAGTCACAGCGTCGCGACGCCTCGAATCATAATTATCTCCGCGCCGTTACAGTATCAGCTAGCAACTGTTTAACTGTATGCAATTCATAACCGTCAGTTATCCTATCCTGTCCTGTCCTGTCCTGTCTCTGCTTTAAGTAGTCAATTATTTCAACAGCCTGTTACACATGACAAATTATATTTATAACATTTATAATGTTAGTGTGCAGCCACATTTTATACACTGTTCTTCACTCGACATTTCTGTTATAAATATTTCTATTATCTTCATCATCATCATCATCATCATGTTCTGTTCGTAATAGTGAACTGTCCGTTCTCTTTAGCGTAATAGCACTTGTCTGGACAATGCTAAGTGTACATTAATGTGCCTTTCGTTTAAAATGTTTTTGCTCAAAAATGCTTGTTTTAAAAGTCTGTGGTTTTGAGATTCCTCAGGTGTCTACATTCAATTAAAAACTCTATATTAAAATGACTAATTCAAAATAATTTTTTTATGATTTCTTCAAATTATTTAAACGATAACACCGTAAAGTTTTGTAACATTTATGCCTTCTAGGCTCTTTGAATTCAATATTTTTCAATACACACATAGGGCTCTAACTGAGAAGCATCTAAACTCTCTCCAAGCTAAGGAGATGAGATACCTCCGGAAGGTTGAAGGAAAGTCAAGAAGAGACCGAGTCAGCAACACTACTATGAGAGTGAGTCTTGAGACAGTACTTTTGAAAGATCAAATTAAGAAACCACAGTTGCGCTGGTTTGGACACATTCAAAGGATGGAAGGGGATAGACTTCCAAAACAACTGTATGAGGCAAGAGATGCTGGGAGAAGACCCAGCGGCCGGAGAAGACTGACTTAGCAGGACAATGTGAGATGTTCTCTGTAGGGGCTGGGAGTGCAGCGGATTGCCCTGGCCATGCAGAGACCACGCTGGCGAGACTTTTGCTCAACCTTTACACCTTGCAGTGAGAGAAGAAGAAGAAGAAGAAGAAGAAGAAGAAGAAGAAGAAGAAGAAGAAGAAGAAGAAGAAGAAGAAGAAGAAGAAGAAGAAGAAGAAGAAGAAGAAGGAGGAGGAGGAGGAGGAGGAGGAGGAGGAGGAGGACGACGACGACGACGACGACGACGACGACGACGAAGAAGAAGAAGAAGAAGAAGAAGAAGAAGAAGAAGAAGAAGAAGAAGAAGAAGAAGAAGAAGAAGAAGAAGAAGAAGAAGAATGGACTAGTACGTGTGATACAAAAGAGAAGAGAAGAGAAGAGGAAAAACGAAAATACTGTAAGACATGGAATTTAGGAAGATTTTATTTTAATGCCACAACTTATGACGTAATAAAATTGAAATTATGGCAAACATTTTAGAAAAACACGGAATCTTTAGGGAAATGTAAAGATGTCAAGATAGAATTAGGCCACAATAGCGTTTACTACAGTGTTCTTTTTTTTAACGAGTACAAATACTAGCGTAATATGGGCCTATTTCTTTTGGAACGGCCTACTCCACATGGTTTGTCGCTAATTACATATTGTTAATTGAAAATTAAACGTTTGGTGTAGCGTTACAGTTGCAGAAGCTAAACATAAATTTATTAAATTATTAATTAAATTCTATATTATTTCTTCCATGGAATACATTCGCTTTAACCTCTGTGTAAACTCACACGCCAATTTTGCATCCACTGGATCAAAAAGCTAACGTACAGATAAAATTGTTTACTTTACAGCGCTAAAAAATTTACCTCATTTTCCTTTTCAAAATGATATACGAGGTGAAAATTTGTACGTATACTGTATTCCCAAATATGTTCTCACATATGATATGGGTGACATAACCCATTAACACGCCTAATCTACTTTACACTAACATTCCAATACTTAAAAGCTTAGAGTTCTAGAAGCAATTAATCGTCTGCTGAATGACGTGAGAAGAGCAGGATGAAGAAAAGACAAGTAAAAAGGGTGACAGATGAGATTAATAAAAAAAAGAGCGTTAAAATTTTAAGCGAAATTTTAAACAGAATTTCCGCAAATGCTTTTTTTACGATTGAAACATTTTTTCGTACTCAAAAGTGTTATAAACTTAGGTTTTTTTCTTATGTTTGTTTCGTAATATTGTTTTTCTTCTTCATAGGTACAATAGTCGCATATATCCCATGGATCTTGACCCTGATCGGGGGTGATACTGTAACGTTGTGGGCTACGTTACAAATCCAGGGAACCCATCATAATTGACACTCGCCAATTATCCAGGCTGCCTACGTTGTAACGAACTGAAATTAAACTCAACACAAATAACAATAGTAATTACGCTATTTATTAGGACACAAGGGGAAGGTATTTCACTGATTTATGCACTCACTTCAATGTGTAATAAGATGACATAACAAATTATTTGGAAAAGATCCCATAACATAATTATTTATACTAAAAATTCAAAAGGGTTTTCTGTATAACAAGGGATCATATTGATCATGTAATTTTACCTCGGATCCGGGTTTACTTTAAATATTGTAAAGACGTCTGAGTTATACTATGTTTATCTAGGAGCTTGCAAGATTACACTAACCATTTGAAGAATGGTATTATTTACTAAAGGGATTATAATTAACATTTCCATATTAACGTTACAATGTATGATTTTAAATTCTACAGTTTACATTTCTTTGGTTTCATTTATTGCTTAAAGAAAATTATAGTCTTCGAAAAGTCTCTTTCATCTACAAAGTTATGTCTCAAATGTAATTAATTCTCGATAGCCAAGCTATCGAGTCACCTTTAAAATAAGCTTTGCTGTCCTCGTCCTGGGGTGTGACTCTTCGGAATTCTGGTAGTCGGCGTACTCATCTGGGTCGTGTCTCTGGCGAATATTTTACAGCGGTATCAGTGAGGAGATTGAAGTAATGCTGGTTAAAGTTGGGTTGATCTACGTCGGTCCTGGTCAGCGTCGTATGGGTTGTAGACGTCCATATGTGCAGTTTGTACAGGTCACATATTCACAAGTAGAGTTGTACGAGAGTTTACATCTTAAGTAGAGACGTCACCTTCTTTACGTGTTGTTAATTTTCTTTAAATTATTACATTTCTTAAATAAACTTTTCTACATCTTATATATTTAAAAAATACTAGCTCCCCACGTTTGGTAGTGGTAGCTAACCGTTTTATTTAAATTTAATTAACACATTTCTGAAGAGCTCTCGCTCGGAGGTGTGTCCTGTCTGACGGCGGCATAGTAACTCTTAACTTGATACGACTGGTACATTACAACGAAGCGGAGCGAGTACTCCGCGATAATATAGTTCCTACTTTTATTTAAATATACATTATTATAACAAGATGAAACAAATTATTTATACTTATTTAATTTACAGGAATTATTTTAACTACTACTCGTGCCTTCAAATTCTTAATTACTTACATTACGATTTTCAGACATTTCTAAGTTACAGACGGTTCGCTAAGCACGTTGTGTCCGGAATTAAACAGGTCAACGCATGATGATTTACTAAAGGGTTAACTGTGATATTATTAGCTTTTTACAATACGATTTTTATTACTTGTTTAGTTAGATTTGGCCATTTAAATCTCATACTTATTCTGGGTTAGTACAGGGGTATTAGGTTTAATTGTGCGATTTAAAAATACTTAATTGCTTTTTCAATTTTTTGTATTATTAAATATTTTATTATCGATTAAATCGTCACATACTCCGCCCCTTAAAATCCACATTAGGAATTTTAGTAAGGAAAATTCAAAATTGGGGACTTGGAGTATGCTTGGCGTCAATGTGTGGAATTTCTCTCCCCCTATTTCCTTTTCTCTCACATTGTTATGGGCAAGTGTTATACACATTTATTTCTTCTCTACAATACAATATACGTATATATTTTCTTACAAACTACCTTTTTCATTACATAAAATTCACACTTAAGATCTACATTTTAAAACACAAAACTCTTTCTTATGTCTACTACTTAAATCTACTACCGGTTTTTTCTTTGGGTTTTAGTTACTCTCTTCATAGAGTAATTTTAAAAATATTTTGTTATTTAGAGGTCAGTTTAGTGGTCATTGAGTACTCATTTGCTTATATTTCGCTGAACTGGATCTCAGGTTGATCAGGCCTCATTTCCAAATTCTACGATTAACACTTAGCATGGTTACTGAGGTATAAGATAACTTGTCTACCTCGTATTACCGTTTCTATTATTGACTATGCTATTTCTTCTTTTCTTCTTATACAATTTTATCTGCGAAATATGTGTTCTCCGTACATATTCTCGAGTCGCAGGTTCGTACAGGGCTACTGTAACTGGAGTTAAGTACTTCTGGATTTGGTAAGGACCACACCATCGGTATGATAGTTTAGAGGTGGTCTTATCAATTGCACTGCTAGTCGGGTGTGTCTTGTACATTACTAAGTCACCGACTTGGTACCTAACTAAATTGTTAGTGTTATGAACGTTTCTTTCGTGGTATTTTCTGGATTTCTCTAGGTTCGCTCTTAAATTAGCGCGAGCTTTATTCCATATTTGCTTAATCTGCTTATCCTTTATTTGCGGAGGTAGCAAGTCGTGTATTTTCCATTTAGTGGACAAGGGGTGGTTTGGTTTGTATTTATACAGTAACTCAAACGGGGTCGACTTGTGTCCTTCGTGATAAGCTGAATTAAAGGCGTATTGTATCCAGGATAGGTTCTGGTCCCAAGACGTATGATCGTTCGCATGGTAGGCGATTAATGCAGATTTGAGGTTTCGTAGATACCTTTCAGCAATATTGCCTTGCGGTCGATACTCCGTAGTGGTAATATGGTCTATTCCTAACTTGAAACACATATTCTTAAATTCTTTCGCCTTAAATTGTGGTCCGTTATCTGACACTATACGTACAGGTGTACCATAATCTTTAAATAATCTTTCCTGTAATATTTTTACAGTCGTCGACGCTAATGCTCGCCGCATGGGATACATCCAAACAAATTTGGTGAACGAATCTACACAGATGAGTAACATAGTATTACCTGATTTAGATCGTGGGTAGGGACCTGAAAAGTCTAAATAAAGTTTAGAGAAAGGGGTCTTAGGGATTTCTGAAATTAATTGGCTTACCTGACTGTTTCTTGCCGGTTTACTGAGAGCGCATAAATTACACTTTTTTACGAAACTAGCTATTTCGCTGTTCATATTGTTCCAATGATATTCTTTTCGAATGCGATGTATGGTTTTATTGATTCCCATATGGGCTCCAATGGTAGATGAATGGAAGTACTCCATCAGCATGGGCTTAATCATATCTGGGGCGATTATTCTTAGTTCCTTTCCATCTCTTATTTTGTGGCATAGTATACTCTTACTTAATACGTATTTCTCGGATTTAATACCTTGCTCAAGTTGTTCTATAATCGGTTTCAGAAGAGGGTCTTGTTGTTGATATAGAGCAATGTTGGTAAAGGCAAGGGGAAATTCAGTAATTTCGGCGTTAGCAAGGGCTGTTTCCGGATTCTCCTTGTTTCCGGGAGTATTTGTGGGCGACTGGAACATACGGGACAGGGTATCAGCGACTACGTTTTGTGTACCTTTAATATGCTGCACTTTGAATTTGTAGCAGTTTAACCTCAATACCCATCTTCCAATACGTCCTAACTGTTTAGGGTGATTCAGTAACCAAGATAATGCTTGATTATCAGTTTTCAAAAGGAATTCTTTATGTTCTAGAAAGGGTTTAAACTTCTCAAATGCAAAAACAATGGCTAAACATTCCAATTCATATGCGGAATATTTTCTTTCTTGGTCGCTCAAGGTTCGCGATGCATAACTAATAGGTAGTCTACTGTTTTCTATCTCTTGATAGATGACTGCACCTAACGCTACACTAGAACTGTCGGTCTGCACTACGAAAGGTTTTGTGAAATCTGCTAGTTGCAATACTGGGGGAGATATGATGCTTTCTTTGAGTTGTTCAAACGCATTTTGGTGTTGTGCGCTCCATTCAAACTTCGCTCCCTTCTTTCTTAAGGAATTCAGCGGTGCTGCTATTTCGGCAAGATGGGGAATATACTTGTGGAAATAATTTACCATTCCCAAAAATCGGGCTATACCTTTTGCATCTCGCGGGGGTGAAAATTCTCTGATGGCGCGGGTTCGTTCGGGGTCAGTGCTTACTTTTCCATTTGCTTTCACGATGTGACCTAAGAATGAAAATTGTGGGACTGAAAAATTTACTTTTTTGGGGTTAACTGTTAATCCTGCTTTTTGTAACCGAGATAACACTTCACGTAGGTGTTTAAGATGTTGTTCCATTGATTCGCTATAGATAACGATGTCGTCCAAGTAGTGATACACATATTTAAATTTAATAACATGAAATATTCTTTCTAATAATCTACTACATACGGAACTTCCTTGAGATATTCCAAAGGGTATTCTAGTAAATTGGTACAGGTTAAAAGGAACGGCAAACGCGGTTAGACGTTTGGATTCTTCCGAAAGGGGTATTTGGTGAAATGCTTGATTCAGATCCATTACCGTAAAGACTTTCGCTTTTGTGAAGTAATGAAAAGTACTATGGATGTCTGGAAGCGGCATAGATTCAAATTCTATTCGTTTGTTTAATTGCCGGTAGTCCACAACTAGTCTATGTTTATCGTGATCTTTTGGTACTAAAAAGGAGGGTGATGAATATTGTAACGTTACCAAATATGGTAGTTACATAAAATGAGCTAAAATAACGTCAAGTAAGAGAAAAGCATGAAAGTATGTCTAGATAAATAAACCTATGTATATAAAAGTGTGTGTCTACAAATATGTTAGTATAAAAATCCAACGATGAGGAAGATAGTTTTAACATAGCAGCATGAAATACGAAATGAAGAAAGAAAATAACCATGAGCCAAATCAAAAATATCAGTAACCAGACCCACTAGGATCCAACAGTGAGGGGAACCAACAAAATAAGGACCAATAAACTCCAACAGCGAGGGAAACAAATGGAAACAATGACTACAATGAAATTATTGAAGAAGAAGAAAGAAGAAGGACAAAGAAACATACCATGAAGAGAGAAGAAAATGGATAGACCATGCAAGGACTCAGCATAAACCAAGTGTACTAGAGACAATAATAGTAACCAAAGGAATAGTGATTATCAAATATGAAAAGAGAAAAACAGTGTTTACCCATTAAGAAACCACAAACAATTACAGTGGGTGCTTAATATAAGTGTGAAACCTGTGAACAGTTAACTAATTCTAACCAAATAAACCACACAAACAATTCCAGTGATAAGGTTTATAGTGTAAGAAAATGTGTTAATCTCATAGTGAAACAGCAAGAATTAAATAGTCAAATATACACAGACAATTAGTGTGACTAATTTAATAAAGATTGTGATCAATATAGATAATCATAAGACCACCAGAATAGAATAAAATCGAACAATTATATTCTTGTTCATAGAGAACTGACAATAAAAAACCTTTGTTATATATCAAACAAAAGTGACAGGAATTAGATACAACCAATGACAGGAAAGATATTGTAATTAGTACAAAAAGATTTGTATTATTGTTTAAGAAGAAGTAGTGTAAACATGTGTATTAAAACAGTTAAAATACTGTAGTAAGATACCATACTGAAGTCATGTTAGTAGTAGCAAAATGCTGCATTAGAACATGTTGTACATTGTTACATAACCCCATAGGAAAGACACCTATGAAACAGAAAATCATACATGTTAATGTAAATAAATAACCATCAACTATAATGTCAATCAAGAATTTGTTATAAGTAATGATACACCACCATAGACAGTGTATTATATTGCAACACAATGCAAATAGAACAGATCAAATGTGATGGCACAGAGATAGGAGAAATGGAGCCTAGTATGCCCATTTAGTTAGACAAAATGCAATATTAAAACAAGTACCAAGAATAATGAGAGTATTACCAGTAGTTAGATAAACATCTGATACTACTTTGAGAACAGATTCTGAACATAATGACAATGATATTGTAACCAAAATATTGTAAACTAAGAACACATAACCACAAGTAAACAGAAACATTGTATAACCGACTAGTTAAGCAAAATACTGTATTAAAGCTTGAACAAAGATTGTTAAGAGTGTTACCAGTAGTAAGAGGGACACCTAATGCTACTTTGAGAACAGACAATGACCATGAGAATAGACATTTTATATATAAATTATTAAAAACCAAATGACCATGATAATGGAAGCCAGATGTAAACAAGCAATGAGGAGCAAGTTATTTGGGCAAAATACAGCATACAAACTTGTTTAAAAGTAGATAAAAATATTACCAAGAATCAGAAGAATGTCTGATACTACTTGGGAAAACTAAATCAAGTGTAACAATGACAATTTAACTATTGTTTTAACAAAAATAACTGACTACCATGCTATGATACAATGTAAACAGACCCATTACAAAAAATTGAAGGGTTCTAAGATAGTTAAAAGCTAGCAATTATATGTAGGGAATTAGGTACAATGAGTGTACACTAATTGCAATTATTACATAATCTAATTTGTATAGAGAAAACCAGAAGTAAAGTGACAATTGTAAGGAAAGAGATAGGAGGGTACTAAAACAATGTAAATAGTATATTAAATACAGCCCTATACATATACTCAAGTATAAAATTATGTAAATAGACGTTTCTATTATTATTAGATTACAGTATTAGTGTTATTAGATAAGAAAAATTAGCTTTAAGTACATTTGTGAAAAATCAAATATGGACGCCCAAAGACGCCATAACAAGATATTGTTTGGGTAACAATAATTCCCAAGTTTTGAATTAAACCAGTTGAGATATGGACTCAGAGCGTTTAATTAAAAGTGTTTTAGTATAAATAATTAAATTTGGTATAATAAACTTATAAATATAAGATGCACCATAATAAATCAATAAAATCGTTATAGTGATCGAAGTAATGGACGGAATATAATCTTGCTTGGACTTTAATTAAAGCACAGGATGTCCGCAATTTACTGACACTAACCATTTAACGATAAGTCAAATATTAAGAAAGTTATTACGAATTTAAACTTTTCAATTATTTTTTGTACCAATGCTGACGTCATATAGCCTCAAACGCAAAGGCCAAAATTGGTAAAAAGTTAAATATTTTAAGAAAATAAAGTGCTTTGGGTTAGAGAATTTAGTTTTCTCAACCAATCGAATGAATGAACATTGGCAGACGAGCTACAGACGCTTCGAAGAAGCATCACAGTCACCTTTCAGTCATCTTACAGACAGGTCATGTCACTCGCCGATATGAAGAAGTTTAAATTTTGAATTGTGCGCGAACAAGCATCCATCAGTAAATCAACACACATATAACCTACAAACCACACTAGCATAAACGAGTGAAATGTGCGGAGTGTATACTATTTAAGTACGATTAGTGTACAATATCGATCGTACTTACGAGTGTTGTGTAAAAGATAAAAACAGGGAGTACAATTCTTTTTATTTAATTAACATTGAAACAGAAATAAAATTTTGTAAATACGTAATGTTGATTACTACGCAAGTCAGTAAAAAGCGAAGTATCAAAAATAATGATGGAATTTATCAGAATTAATGAAAATATTAATTCGCAATTATTAATATGTTGAATAAATATTTTAATTATTTGTCATCATTAAAAGAATTATATTTGAGGTATTTATTACAAAATACGAGCAATACCAATAGTCGCTCAATTGACTAAAGTTGTTTTCTTGATTTTTATATATTTGAAAAAATAAATATTTTAACTTTCATGCGGAAGAGTATTATATGGTACTGATAATGACACATCAAAACTATTATGAATAATATGTCTATACTTAGTTCAAGAAGGAATAAATATTAAAGATAATTAACCATAATAACAATACACGTTATGAGATAACCTTAAAGTCGTAACTGTAACTTGCCAATTTCTCTGTTACAAGTCTGTTCTCAAGTAAAATCCAAACCAGATGGAAATAATAACAAGAGTTTTTTTTAATAAATTTTTCTCTTGTAAGTAAATAATTCTTAAAGTGAATTATTAAAATAAAGTAATACATTTTAGCTGTGCAAGCCAACGTGCTTGTTGACTGTCAAATAAATACTGTAGACTGCGTGCGCATTCCCGCGTACGATAATACCATAACTATCAGTTATATGGTACTAATTTTCGATTTTTATATTTGTTTGTTTGTTTTTAATTATTGTTCATTTAATATCATTATTAATGTTACATCTTGTACCTGGTATCATGCTACCTAAAAAAACCATACGAACATGGTAATTCACTGATACAAGAGGACATAACCTCTTAAAATTAAACTATTGTATAACCAACAGGTTTACCAGCCTTGAGGCTAAGCAGAGTCTTATTTTAAATTTTGTTAATTGTAATTATTATCCGAAAGGTTATTAGCAACTGATTGTCAATTGTTCAAAGATTTTATAATATCTTTAACCGTTAATAAACCTCTACATTTTATTACCAGTGAAAAAAGAGTATTATTTCAAATTTAAATTAGCTCATTTATTCTTAGTCAGTTCTACCAAAAGGTGGCGGAAAAATTTAAATAGTTTTAATAATCCAGAACTTTATTTAGATATTATATCATTTATATTGTGTATGATAGTCACAATAGATATATCAACTAGAATATCTATTTGTATATGCAGTGTATTAATTTCAGCTGAACCGTCACCGAACAGGACTACAATATCCACGTGTGGTAAGTGAGGGAGGTTAATAACGGAGTGCGAGAAACATTTTAAACTATAGAAGTGAACCATCGATACATACCTATTCGACAATACAATCAAACTAATAACAGTAATAATTATAATTAGAACATTTTATAAAACAACATTATCATAGATACCGGTGCGTATCTGCAATTACACTACTACACCACTATATCAATCACTATATCTACTACAATAAATAATTATCTTTAAAGTATCTTTAAAATATGGAGACGTAGAGGGTTCAATGACTCCTTGTTCTAACAACTTGTTGATATGGTTTCTCATCACTTCCATCTTGGGAGGCGACAACTTGTATGGGGTTAGGCGTATTACTTTCTGATCGCTCAGATTGATCTTATATTCTATTAGTTTCGTAAGTACTAGCTTAGGTGTAAGAACTGAGGAAAATTCTTTTATTAATTTCTGCATTCTCAGTCTATCTCTACTTTCTAGATGAGATAATTCAGACTCTTGGTGTACTACGTGTGCAGTTGATGATCTTGTTCTTTCTTGTTTGTCAGTATTACAATCAAAATTATACTTCCGTGTACGGTCGAATCGAAAATAATATTTCTGCTCATAGATGTCAAGAATCATTCCCGTTTTACTGATAAAGTCTGCTCCCAATATTAAGTCGGGTCCTAATTCATTACATACTAACATAGTAAAAAACCACGTTAGGTTCTTGATTTTAACTTTAATGGTGATGCTAAGTTTTATTATTATATTCCGTTTATTGGCGGTAGCACATTTTATATTCACCGCCTGACTCCGTTTTACTAGGTTGTGTTCGAATAATTTATCTGCTAACTTTTGACTGATAAAGGTTCTGGTAGATCCCGAATCGATTAATGTGATAGTGGAGGTAACACCTAGGTCAACTTGTACTAAGGGTAATAGACGTTTTGTCCAGTTACATTTAGTTATCGCGTTACATTTTTCAATAAACTTTCTAACGTAGGGATCTATTTCTTTAGAGCTTCTATTCCTTACCTTTTTTTTATTATCGTACATTTCTTTAGGTTCACCGGATCTCAAGTTGCTGCGGAAGACACAGGATTTCGGGTCTCCCTGCCTTACATGTTTTTTGGATTAGGGTGTTTACGTTCGTATTGCTTGCTGTTACAGTTTTTACTTATGTGTCCATATTTACCGCAATTATAACACATGTGCTTATTACGAGGAGGGTACCTAGTTTCCGTTTTAGGTGGTGTTTCATTTGACTTACCAGGGCTGCGCAAATTGTGAGGTCTATTGAATACTCGCCTTTCATGCTGGGTTGTTATATCGGGCACTAGGGCTCGCAATTCATTTCTATTCGCTTCGGTTGATTTCATCGCATGTGTATTCTGATCTGAGTACCATACATTCGAAGAATGGATACTGCATTGTTCTAGATCCGCAAAGGTGTTAGGTCGATTTATCAAAGCTAAACGAGATTTTTTTTCTGGTGACAATCCTACTAAAATGGTGTCGACCATCTGTCTCTCATTCCAATCTACTTGTAGTAGTCGAGATGACTCCCTGATGTCTGAGATGTAATGGGCCAATCTCTCGTGATTTCCTTGTACTCGTAGTACGGTCTTTCTTTTAAGTTCTTCATAAATTCCGGTGGGAATGAAATATTTTATTATTGAGGTATGCAGGTCTT
Source organism: Magicicada septendecula (assembly GCA_034769895.1). Classification (NCBI taxonomy): domain Eukaryota; kingdom Metazoa; phylum Arthropoda; class Insecta; order Hemiptera; family Cicadidae; genus Magicicada; species Magicicada septendecula. Next base: position 840,291,492 of record CM068368.1, read on the forward strand.
CTACAGGAAGGGTAGAGCTTAATGATTCTATCACACGATTCTTTAACGGGGGTTTACATTTCGGTAGGAGAACTTGCAAAATTTGCCAGTCATTCAGCTGCTGTAGATCTTTTATCTGCAGGAGATATTTGATGAAATTCAGTAGTTTGGTGACATTTAATCCATCAGTGTATGGGATTTCAGTTAAAAGTTTCTCCACGGGATGAGTGATTTTTCCATAGAGGTCTGCGTTATAGTTTAAGTGTGGCATCGCTTTAGGAGGACTATATGATGCATTCGGGGTTGTCAATTCGTGCGTTTCGGGGCGAATCTGGAAACGATTGGGAGGAGGGGCTTCAAATATAGTCGGGGCATTTAAATCTCTATCAGGGTATTGCTCGTGAGTAGGTTGTATTTGCGATACGGCGGGTGAGTCGCGATACGTGTTGGGTGGAGAGTGATCTGTCGTAGGGGATTGAACTGGGGAGATGTGTAGTTTCTTCAAGGACTTCTCAATTTCATCCATTCGGAACGAGTCGGATTTTCTTCTTAACTCATTGATAATAGTGGGTAATCGACGTAAAGCTTCGTCAGCAAAGTTTTGGACTTCAGGAGGTATTTCCGTAAGATTAGGCCAGATCAATAAATTTTTCATTCGCTGGGTTAAATGCTCTATTCTTTGAGTAGTCCGCAATATTATCGCCGGAGATTTCTCGTCTTGGAGGGTTTGAGACAATAAGGTTAGCTCGCTATACTTGGCATTACAAATTTCTCTCTCGCTCTCATAATCGAGTCCGCTTAGGTTGCTTAATTGCGCGGGTGTATCAAATCCACTTTCGCGTATTGACTTACGCAATTCCGCGACTGTTACATTCGCATGGGGTAGACCACGCAAAAGAGCTTCATAAGACAGCTCGTCCTTTAATAGTAAATCCGGATTAAATTGTGCCATTTTTATCTTATTTATAACACATTAAAAGTACTTAAAATTGATTTTACTACACTATACACTTATTACATAGACAAGTTCTCTCTTGGGTAAATCATTTGCATTGTTCACAAGAGAATAATTTCTCTTCTAAGGGAGAGACAAAATTCCACACACATACTTCAATGTAAAATCAACGATCAGCTGTTTGCTGGAATGTAGGTCACCCTCGTTTATTTAGTAAACAATGACAGGGTAGTTGTATGCGTGGGAACGCGTGGATTACGCACACGTATTGTTCTCTATAACAATAGCTCAGCCTATCTTTCTCGACCGGTTTCAACTGGAGAGGCCAGTCGGACTAAGGGGTGAATCTAATTCAACGAAACACGCTTTACAAGTTACAGGTGTATTATGGTTATAACAGTCTGAGTTTGGTAATTACTTTTGGTCTTACTTTCCACCATTAATTTTTCAAATTATTTTTAATTTTTGGTAACAAAATTAAGTTACGAATTTCTTTACACGTAATTAACCGGGTCTACTTTACACAGGAGTTTATATTTTTTTTTTTTTACCGTGACGACAGACATACACTTACATTCTATGCAGGCATATTCAGGAAACTACAGGTCTTGAATTGTCACAATATAAACCTGTTAAAGACTGAACAGTTTGACAAGCACTAAAATTCATGTACGTACTTGAATTGGCGTCATACAATGATAGTCTGTATTATTTTGCGTATCTTAAACAAATTACATCATACGCACGATAGTGATTAATCCTGTACAAAATAAATTCATAATGTGAATTTATTTATGAAATTAATTTTATGAAAATTAATATTACATGAAATACAGTAACTGAGTGCATAGATCTGATAACGAGTGCAGAGAGTTATCTATTTTACTACGTAAAAATTATTTTTAATTATCAGAGTGATGTATCTTTGTTAGGGTCACGATGCTTACAACCTTCTATATAAAACAACAGCGCATTCTTGTGACACTCTGTACACAATTACTTTTACAAGACAGCAACAACACAATACACAATTAATTATTATTTAAACTAAAACAAAGCATAGCAAAGCAAAGCAAAGCATAGCAGAGTGGCGCATTTTTGTAACGTTGTGGGCTACGTTACAAATCCAGGGAACCCATCATAATTGACACTCGCCAATTATCCAGGCTGCCTACGTTGTAACGAACTGAAATTAAACTCAGCACAAATAACAATAGTAATTACGCTATTTATTAGGACACAAGGGGAAGGTATTTCACTGATTTATGCACTCACTTCAATGTGTAATAAGATGACATCTCTTTATTAACAAATTATTTGGAAAAGATCCCATAACATAATTATTTATACTAAAAATTCAAAAGGGTTTTCTGTATAACAAGGGATCATATTGATCATGTAATTTTACCTCGGATCCGGGTTTACGTTAAATATTGTAAAGACGTCTGAGTTATACTATGTTTATCTAGGAGCTTGCAAGATTACACTAACCATTTGAAGAATGGTATTATTTACTAAAGGGATTATAATTAACATTTCCATATTAACGTTACAACGTATGATTTTAAATTCTACAGTTTACATTTCTTTGGTTTCATTTATTGCTTAAAGAAAATTATAGTCTTTGAAAAGTCTCTTTCATCTACAAAGTTATGTCTCAAATGTAATTAATTCTCGATAGCCAAGCTATCGAGTCACCTTTAAATTAAGCTTTGCTGTCCTCGTCCTGGGGTGTGACTCTTCGGAATTCTGGTAGTCGGCGTACTCATCTGGGTCGTGTCTCTGGCGAATATTTTACAGCGGTATCAGTGAGGAGATTGAAGTAATGCTGGTTAAAGTTGGGTTGATCTACGTCGGTCCTGGTCAGCGTCGTATGGGTTGTAGACGTCCATATGTGCAGTTTGTACAGGTCACATATTCACAAGTAGAGTTGTACGAGAGTTTACATCTTAAGTAGAGACGTCACCTTCTTTACGTGTTGTTAATTTTCTTTAAATTATTACATTTCTTAAATAAACTTTTCTACATCTTATATATTTAAAAAATACTAGCTCCCCACGTTTGGTAGTGGTAGCTAACCGTTTTATTTAAATTTAATTAACACATTTCTGAAGAGCTCTCGCTCGGAGGTGTGTCCTGTCTGACGGCGGCATAGTAACTCTTAACTTGATACGACTGGTACATTACAACGAAGCGGAGCGAGTACTCCGCGATAATATAGTTCCTACTTTTATTTAAATATACATTATTATAACAAGATGAAACAAATTATTTATACTTATTTAATTTACAGGAATTATTTTAACTACTACTCGTGCCTTCAAATTCTTAATTACTTACATTACGATTTTCAGACATTTCTAAGTTACAGACGGTTCGCTAAGCACGTTGTGTCCGGAATTAAACAGGTCAACGCATGATGATTTACTAAAGGGTTAACTGTGATATTATTAGCTTTTTACAATACGATTTTTATTACTTGTTTAGTTAGATTTGGCCATTTAAATCTCATACTTATTCTGGGTTAGTACAGGGGTATTAGGTTTAATTGTGCGATTTAAAAATACTTAATTGCTTTTTCAATTTTTTGTATTATTAAATATTTTATTATCGATTAAATCGTCACATACTCCGCCCCTTAAAATCCACATTAGGAATTTTAGTAAGGAAAATTCAAAATTGGGGACTTGGAGTATGCTTGGCGTCAATGTGTGGAATTTCTCTCCCCCTATTTCCTTTTCTCTCACATTGTTATGGGCAAGTGTTATACACATTTATTTCTTCTCTACAATACAATATACGTATATATTTTCTTACAAACTACCTTTTTCATTACATAAAATTCACACTTAAGATCTACATTTTAAAACACAAAACTCTTTCTTATGTCTACTACTTAAATCTACTACCGGTTTTTTCTTTGGGTTTTAGTTACTCTCTTCATAGAGTAATTTTAAAAATATTTTGTTATTTAGAGGTCAGTTTAGTGGTCATTGAGTACTCATTTGCTTATATTTCGCTGAACTGGATCTCAGGTTGATCAGGCCTCATTTCCAAATTCTACGATTAACACTTAGCATGGTTACTGAGGTATAAGATAACTTGTCTACCTCGTATTACCGTTTCTATTATTGACTATGCTATTTCTTCTTTTCTTCTTATACAATTTTATCTGCGAAATATGTGTTCTCCGTACATATTCTCGAGTCGCAGGTTCGTACAGGGCTACTGTAACTGGAGTTAAGTACTTCTGGATTTGGTAAGGACCACACCATCGGTATGATAGTTTAGAGGTGGTCTTATCAATTGCACTGCTAGTCGGGTGTGTCTTGTACATTACTAAGTCACCGACTTGGTACCTAACTAAATTGTTAGTGTTATGAACGTTTCTTTCGTGGTATTTTCTGGATTTCTCTAGGTTCGCTCTTAAATTAGCGCGAGCTTTATTCCATATTTGCTTAATCTGCTTATCCTTTATTTGCGGAGGTAGCAAGTCGTGTATTTTCCATTTAGTGGACAAGGGGTGGTTTGGTTTGTATTTATACAGTAACTCAAACGGGGTCGACTTGTGTCCTTCGTGATAAGCTGAATTAAAGGCGTATTGTATCCAGGATAGGTTCTGGTCCCAAGACGTATGATCGTTCGCATGGTAGGCGATTAATGCTGATTTGAGGTTTCGTAGATACCTTTCAGCAATATTGCCTTGCGGTCGATACTCCGTAGTGGTAATATGGTCTATTCCTAACTTGAAACACATATTCTTAAATTCTTTCGCCTTAAATTGTGGTCCGTTATCTGACACTATACGTACAGGTGTACCATAATCTTTAAATAATCTTTCCTGTAATATTTTTACAGTCGTCGACGCTAATGCTCGCCGCATGGGATACATCCAAACAAATTTGGTGAACGAATCTACACAGATGAGTAACATAGTATTACCTGATTTAGATCGTGGGTAGGGACCTGAAAAGTCTAAATAAAGTTTAGAGAAAGGGGTCTTAGGGATTTCTGAAATTAATTGGCTTACCTGACTGTTTCTTGCCGGTTTACTGAGAGCGCATAAATTACACTTTTTTACGAAACTAGCTATTTCGCTGTTCATATTGTTCCAATGATATTCTTTTCGAATGCGATGTATGGTTTTATTGATTCCCATATGGGCTCCAATGGTAGATGAATGGAAGTACTCCATCAGCATGGGCTTAATCATATCTGGGGCGATTATTCTTAGTTCCTTTCCATCTCTTATTTTGTGGCATAGTATACTCTTACTTAATACGTATTTCTCGGATTTAATACCTTGCTCAAGTTGTTCTATAATCGGTTTCAGAAGAGGGTCTTGTTGTTGATATAGAGCAATGTTGGTAAAGGCAAGGGGAAATTCAGTAATTTCGGCGTTAGCAAGGGCTGTTTCCGGATTCTCCTTGTTTCCGGGAGTATTTGTGGGCGACTGGAACATACGGGACAGGGTATCAGCGACTACGTTTTGTGTACCTTTAATATGCTGCACTTTGAATTTGTAGCAGTTTAACCTCAATACCCATCTTCCAATACGTCCTAACTGTTTAGGGTGATTCAGTAACCAAGATAATGCTTGATTATCAGTTTTCAAAAGGAATTCTTTATGTTCTAGAAAGGGTTTAAACTTCTCAAATGCAAAAACAATGGCTAAACATTCCAATTCATATGCGGAATATTTTCTTTCTTGGTCGCTCAAGGTTCGCGATGCATAACTAATAGGTAGTCTACTGTTTTCTATCTCTTGATAGATGACTGCACCTAACGCTACACTAGAACTGTCGGTCTGCACTACGAAAGGTTTTGTGAAATCTGCTAGTTGCAATACTGGGGGAGATATGATGCTTTCTTTGAGTTGTTCAAACGCATTTTGGTGTTGTGCGCTCCATTCAAACTTCGCTCCCTTCTTTCTTAAGGAATTCAGCGGTGCTGCTATTTCGGCAAGATGGGGAATATACTTGTGGAAATAATTTACCATTCCCAAAAATCGGGCTATACCTTTTGCATCTCGCGGGGGTGAAAATTCTCTGATGGCGCGGGTTCGTTCGGGGTCAGTGCTTACTTTTCCATTTGCTTTCACGATGTGACCTAAGAATGAAAATTGTGGGACTGAAAAATTTACTTTTTTGGGGTTAACTGTTAATCCTGCTTTTTGTAACCGAGATAACACTTCACGTAGGTGTTTAAGATGTTGTTCCATTGATTCGCTATAGATAACGATGTCGTCCAAGTAGTGATACACATATTTAAATTTAATAACATGAAATATTCTTTCTAATAATCTACTACATACGGAACTTCCTTGAGATATTCCAAAGGGTATTCTAGTAAATTGGTACAGGTTAAAAGGAACGGCAAACGCGGTTAGACGTTTGGATTCTTCCGAAAGGGGTATTTGGTGAAATGCTTGATTCAGATCCATTACCGTAAAGACTTTCGCTTTTGTGAAGTAATGAAAAGTACTATGGATGTCTGGAAGCGGCATAGATTCAAATTCTATTCGTTTGTTTAATTGCCGGTAGTCCACAACTAGTCTATGTTTATCGTGATCTTTTGGTACTAAAAAGGAGGGTGATGAATATTGTAACGTTACCAAATATGGTAGTTACATAAAATGAGCTAAAATAACGTCAAGTAAGAGAAAAGCATGAAAGTATGTCTAGATAAATAAACCTATGTATATAAAAGTGTGTGTCTACAAATATGTTAGTATAAAAATCCAACGATGAGGAAGATAGTTTTAACATAGCAGCATGAAATACGAAATGAAGAAAGAAAATAACCATGAGCCAAATCAAAAATATCAGTAACCAGACCCACTAGGATCCAACAGTGAGGGGAACCAACAAAATAAGGACCAATAAACTCCAACAGCGAGGGAAACAAATGGAAACAATGACTACAATGAAATTATTGAAGAAGAAGAAAGAAGAAGGACAAAGAAACATACCATGAAGAGAGAAGAAAATGGATAGACCATGCAAGGACTCAGCATAAACCAAGTGTACTAGAGACAATAATAGTAACCAAAGGAATAGTGATTATCAAATATGAAAAGAGAAAAACAGTGTTTACCCATTAAGAAACCACAAACAATTACAGTGGGTGCTTAATATAAGTGTGAAACCTGTGAACAGTTAACTAATTCTAACCAAATAAACCACACAAACAATTCCAGTGATAAGGTTTATAGTGTAAGAAAATGTGTTAATCTCATAGTGAAACAGCAAGAATTAAATAGTCAAATATACACAGACAATTAGTGTGACTAATTTAATAAAGATTGTGATCAATATAGATAATCATAAGACCACCAGAATAGAATAAAATCGAACAATTATATTCTTGTTCATAGAGAACTGACAATAAAAAACCTTTGTTATATATCAAACAAAAGTGACAGGAATTAGATACAACCAATGACAGGAAAGATATTGTAATTAGTACAAAAAGATTTGTATTATTGTTTAAGAAGAAGTAGTGTAAACATGTGTATTAAAACAGTTAAAATACTGTAGTAAGATACCATACTGAAGTCATGTTAGTAGTAGCAAAATGCTGCATTAGAACATGTTGTACATTGTTACATAACCCCATAGGAAAGACACCTATGAAACAGAAAATCATACATGTTAATGTAAATAAATAACCATCAACTATAATGTCAATCAAGAATTTGTTATAAGTAATGATACACCACCATAGACAGTGTATTATATTGCAACACAATGCAAATAGAACAGATCAAATGTGATGGCACAGAGATAGGAGAAATGGAGCCTAGTATGCCCATTTAGTTAGACAAAATGCAATATTAAAACAAGTACCAAGAATAATGAGAGTATTACCAGTAGTTAGATAAACATCTGATACTACTTTGAGAACAGATTCTGAACATAATGACAATGATATTGTAACCAAAATATTGTAAACTAAGAACACATAACCACAAGTAAACAGAAACATTGTATAACCGACTAGTTAAGCAAAATACTGTATTAAAGCTTGAACAAAGATTGTTAAGAGTGTTACCAGTAGTAAGAGGGACACCTAATGCTACTTTGAGAACAGACAATGACCATGAGAATAGACATTTTATATATAAATTATTAAAAACCAAATGACCATGATAATGGAAGCCAGATGTAAACAAGCAATGAGGAGCAAGTTATTTGGGCAAAATACAGCATACAAACTTGTTTAAAAGTAGATAAAAATATTACCAAGAATCAGAAGAATGTCTGATACTACTTGGGAAAACTAAATCAAGTGTAACAATGACAATTTAACTATTGTTTTAACAAAAATAACTGACTACCATGCTATGATACAATGTAAACAGACCCATTACAAAAAATTGAAGGGTTCTAAGATAGTTAAAAGCTAGCAATTATATGTAGGGAATTAGGTACAATGAGTGTACACTAATTGCAATTATTACATAATCTAATTTGTATAGAGAAAACCAGAAGTAAAGTGACAATTGTAAGGAAAGAGATAGGAGGGTACTAAAACAATGTACAGCCCTATACATATACTCAAGTATAAAATTATGTAAATAGACGTTTCTATTATTATTAGATTACAGTATTAGTGTTATTAGATAAGAAAAATTAGTTTTAAGTACATTTGTGAAAAATCAAATATGGACGCCCAAAGACGCCATAACAAGATATTGTTTGGGTAACAATAATTCCCAAGTTTTGAATTAAACCAGTTGAGATATGGACTCAGAGCGTTTAATTAAAAGTGTTTTAGTATAAATAATTAAATTTGGTATAATAAACTTATAAATATAAGATGCACCATAATAAATCAATAAAATCGTTATAGTGATCGAAGTAATGGACGGAATATAATCTTGCTTGGACTTTAATTAAAGCACAGGATGTCCGCAATTTACTGACACTAACCATTTAACGATAAGTCAAATATTAAGAAAGTTATTACGAATTTAAACTTTTCAATTATTTTTTGTACCAATGCTGACGTCATATAGCCTCAAACGCAAAGGCCAAAATTGGTAAAAAGTTAAATATTTTAAGAAAATAAAGTGCTTTGGGTTAGAGAATTTAGTTTTCTCAACCAATCGAATGAATGAACATTGGCAGACGAGCCACAGACGCTTCGAAGAAGCATCACAGTCACCTTTCAGTCATCTTACAGACAGGTCATGTCACTCGCCGATATGAAGAAGTTTAAATTTTGAATTGTGCGCGAACAAGCATCCATCAGTAAATCAACACACATATAACCTACAAACCACACTAGCATAAACGAGTGAAATGTGCGGAGTGTATACTATTTAAGTACGATTAGTGTACAATATCGATCGTACTTACGAGTGTTGTGTAAAAGATAAAAACAGGGAGTACAATTCTTTTTATTTAATTAACATTGAAACAGAAATAAAATTTTGTAAATACGTAATGTTGATTACTACGCAAGTCAGTAAAAAGCGAAGTATCAAAAATAATGATGGAATTTATCAGAATTAATGAAAATATTAATTCGCAATTATTAATATGTTGAATAAATATTTTAATTATTTGTCATCATTAAAAGAATTATATTTGAGGTATTTATTACAAAATACGAGCAATACCAATAGTCGCTCAATTGACTAAAGTTGTTTTCTTGATTTTTATATATTTGAAAAAATAAATATTTTAACTTTCATGCGGAAGAGTATTATATGGTACTGATAATGACACATCAAAACTATTATGAATAATATGTCTATACTTAGTTCAAGAAGGAATAAATATTAAAGATAATTAACCATAATAACAATACACGTTATGAGATAACCTTAAAGTCGTAACTGTAACTTGCCAATTTCTCTGTTACAAGTCTGTTCTCAAGTAAAATCCAAACCAGATGGAAATAATAACAAGAGTTTTTTTAATAAATTTTTCTCTTGTAAGTAAATAATTCTTAAAGTGAATTATTAAAATAAAGTAATACATTTTAGCTGTGCAAGCCAACGTGCTTGTTGACTGTCAAATAAATACTGTAGACTGCGTGCGCATTCCCGCGTACGATAATACCATAACTATCAGTTATATGGTACTAATTTTCGATTTTTATATTTGTTTGTTTGTTTTTAATTATTGTTCATTTAATATCATTATTAATGTTACATCTTGTACCTGGTATCATGCTACCTAAAAAAACCATACGAACATGGTAATTCACTGATACAAGAGGACATAACCTCTTAAAATTAAACTATTGTATAACCAACAGGTTTACCAGCCTTGAGGCTAAGCAGAGTCTTATTTTAAATTTTGTTAATTGTAATTATTATCCGAAAGGTTATTAGCAACTGATTGTCAATTGTTCAAAGATTTTATAATATCTTTAACCGTTAATAAACCTCTACATTTTATTACCAGTGAAAAAAGAGTATTATTTCAAATTTAAATTAGCTCATTTATTCTTAGTCAGTTCTACCAAAAGGTGGCGGAAAAATTTAAATAGTTTTAATAATCCAGAACTTTATTTAGATATTATATCATTTATATTGTGTATGATAGTCACAATAGATATATCAACTAGAATATCTATTTGTATATGCAGTGTATTAATTTCAGCTGAACCGTCACCGAACAGGACTACAATATCCACGTGTGGTAAGTGAGGGAGGTTAATAACGGAGTGCGAGAAACATTTTAAACTATAGAAGTGAACCATCGATACATACCTATTCGACAATACAATCAAACTAATAACAGTAATAATTATAATTAGAACATTTTATAAAACAACATTATCATAGATACCGGTGCGTATCTGCAATTACACTACTACACCACTATATCAATCACTATATCTACTACAATAAATAATTATCTTTAAAGTATCTTTAAAATATGGAGACGTAGAGGGTTCAATGACTCCTTGTTCTAACAACTTGTTGATATGGTTTCTCATCACTTCCATCTTGGGAGGCGACAACTTGTATGGGGTTAGGCGTATTACTTTCTGATCGCTCAGATTGATCTTATATTCTATTAGTTTCGTAAGTACTAGCTTAGGTGTAAGAACTGAGGAAAATTCTTTTATTAATTTCTGCATTCTCAGTCTATCTCTACTTTCTAGATGAGATAATTCAGACTCTTGGTGTACTACGTGTGCAGTTGATGATCTTGTTCTTTCTTGTTTGTCAGTATTACAATCAAAATTATACTTCCGTGTACGGTCGAATCGAAAATAATATTTCTGCTCATAGATGTCAAGAATCATTCCCGTTTTACTGATAAAGTCTGCTCCCAATATTAAGTCGGGTCCTAATTCATTACATACTAACATAGTAAAAAACCACGTTAGGTTCTTGATTTTAACTTTAATGGTGATGCTAAGTTTTATTATTATAATCCGTTTATTGGCGGTAGCACATTTTATATTCACCGCCTGACTCCGTTTTACTAGGTTGTGTTCGAATAATTTATCTGCTAACTTTTGACTGATAAAGGTTCTGGTAGATCCCGAATCGATTAATGTGATAGTGGAGGTAACACCTAGGTCAACTTGTACTAAGGGTAATAGACGTTTTGTCCAGTTACATTTAGTTATCGCGTTACATTTTTCAATAAACTTTCTAACGTAGGGATCTATTTCTTTAGAGCTTCTATTCCTTACCTTTTTTTTATTATCGTACATTTCTTTAGGTTCACCGGATCTCAAGTTGCTGCGGAAGACACAGGATTTCGGGTCTCCCTGCCTTACATGTTTTTTGGATTAGGGTGTTTACGTTCGTATTGCTTGCTGTTACAGTTTTTACTTATGTGTCCATATTTACCGCAATTATAACACATGTGCTTATTACGAGGAGGGTACCTAGTTTCCGTTTTAGGTGGTGTTTCATTTGACTTACCAGGGCTGCGCAAATTGTGAGGTCTATTGAATACTCGCCTTTCATGCTGGGTTGTTATATCGGGCACTAGGGCTCGCAATTCATTTCTATTCGCTTCGGTTGATTTCATCGCATGTGTATTCTGATCTGAGTACCATACATTCGAAGAATGGATACTGCATTGTTCTAGATCCGCAAAGGTGTTAGGTCGATTTATCAAAGCTAAACGAGATTTTTTTTCTGGTGACAATCCTACTAAAATGGTGTCGACCATCTGTCTCTCATTCCAATCTACTTGTAGTAGTCGAGATGACTCCCTGATGTCTGAGATGTAATGGGCCAATCTCTCGTGATTTCCTTGTACTCGTAGTACGGTCTTTCTTTTAAGTTCTTCATAAATTCCGGTGGGAATGAAATATTTTATTATTGAGGTATGCAGGTCTTCTACAGGAAGGGTAGAGCTTAATGATTCTATCACACGATTCTTTAACGGGGGTTTACATTTCGGTAGGAGAACTTGCAAAATTTGCCAGTCATTCAGCTGCTGTAGATCTTTTATCTGCAGGAGATATTTGATGAAATTCAGTAGTTTGGTGACATTTAATCCATCAGTGTATGGGATTTCAGTTAAAAGTTTCTCCACGGGATGAGTGATTTTTCCATAGAGGTCTGCGTTATAGTTTAAGTGTGGCATCGCTTTAGGAGGACTATATGATGCATTCGGGGTTGTCAATTCGTGCGTTTCGGGGCGAATCTGGAAACGATTGGGAGGAGGGGCTTCAAATATAGTCGGGGCATTTAAATCTCTATCAGGGTATTGCTCGTGAGTAGGTTGTATTTGCGATACGGCGGGTGAGTCGCGATACGTGTTGGGTGGAGAGTGATCTGTCGTAGGGGATTGAACTGGGGAGATGTGTAGTTTCTTCAAGGACTTCTCAATTTCATCCATTCGGAACGAGTCGGATTTTCTTCTTAACTCATTGATAATAGTGGGTAATCGACGTAAAGCTTCGTCAGCAAAGTTTTGGACTTCAGGAGGTATTTCCGTAAGATTAGGCCAGATCAATAAATTTTTCATTCGCTGGGTTAAATGCTCTATTCTTTGAGTAGTCAGCAATATTATCGCCGGAGATTTCTCGTCTTGGAGGGTTTGAGACAATAAGGTTAGCTCGCTATACTTGGCATTACAAATTTCTCTCTCGCTCTCATAATCGAGTCCGCTTAGGTTGCTTAATTGCGCGGGTGTATCAAATCCACTTTCGCGTATTGACTTACGCAATTCCGCGACTGTTACATTCGCATGGGGTAGACCACGCAAAAGAGCTTCATAAGACAGCTCGTCCTTTAATAGTAAATCCGGATTAAATTGTGCCATTTTTATCTTATTTATAACACATTAAAAGTACTTAAAATTGATTTTACTACACTATACACTTATTACATAGACAAGTTCTCTCTTGGGTAAATCATTTGCATTGTTCACAAGAGAATAATTTCTCTTCTAAGGGAGAGACAAAATTCTACACACATACTTCAATGTAAAATCAACGATCAGCTGTTTGCTGGAATGTAGGTCACCCTCGTTTATTTAGTAAACAATGACAGGGTAGTTGTATGCGTGGGAACGCGTGGATTACGCACACGTATTGTTCTCTATAACAATAGCTCAGCCTATCTTTCTCGACCGGTTTCAACTGGAGAGGCCAGTCGGACTAAGGGGTGAATCTAATTCAACGAAACACGCTTTACAAGTTACAGGTGTATTATGGTTATAACAGTCTGAGTTTGGTAATTACTTTTGGTCTTACTTTCCACCATTAATTTTTCAAATTATTTTTAATTTTTGGTAACAAAATTAAGTTACGAATTTCTTTACACGTAATTAACCGGGTCTACTTTACACAGGAGTTTATATTTTTTTTTTTTTACCGTGACGACAGACATACACTTACATTCTATGCAGGCATATTCAGGAAACTACAGGTCTTGAATTGTCACAATATAAACCTGTTAAAGACTGAACAGTTTGACAAGCACTAAAATTCATGTACGTACTTGCATTGACGTCATACAATGATAGTCTGTATTATTTTGCGTATCTTAAACAAATTACATCATACGCACGATAGTGATTAATCCTGTACAAAATAAATTCATAATGTGAATTTATTTATGAAATTAATTTTATGAAAATTAATATTACATGAAATACAGTAACTGAGTGCATAGATCTGATAACGAGTGCAGAGAGTTATCTATTTTACTACGTAAAAATTATTTTTAATTATCAGAGTGATGTATCTTTGTTAGGGTCACGATGCTTACAACCTTCTATATAAAACAACAGCGCATTCTTGTGACACTCTGTACACAATTACTTTTACAAGACAGCAACAACACAATACACAATTAATTATTATTTAAACTAAAACAAAGCATAGCAAAGCAAAGCAAAGCATAGCAGAGTGGCGCATTTTTGTAACGTTGTGGGCTACGTTACAAATCCAGGGAACCCATCATAATTGACACTCGCCAATTATCCAGGCTGCCTACGTTGTAACGAACTGAAATTAAACTCAGCACAAATAACAATAGTAATTACGCTATTTATTAGGACACAAGGGGAAGGTATTTCACTGATTTATGCACTCACTTCAATGTGTAATAAGATGACATCTCTTTATTAACAAATTATTTGGAAAAGATCCCATAACATAATTATTTATACTAAAAATTCAAAAGGGTTTTCTGTATAACAAGGGATCATATTGATCATGTAATTTTACCTCGGATCCGGGTTTACGTTAAATATTGTAAAGACGTCTGAGTTATACTATGTTTATCTAGGAGCTTGCAAGATTACACTAACCATTTGAAGAATGGTATTATTTACTAAAGGGATTATAATTAACATTTCCATATTAACGTTACAACGTATGATTTTAAATTCTACAGTTTACATTTCTTTGGTTTCATTTATTGCTTAAAGAAAATTATAGTCTTTGAAAAGTCTCTTTCATCTACAAAGTTATGTCTCAAATGTAATTAATTCTCGATAGCCAAGCTATCGAGTCACCTTTAAATTAAGCTTTGCTGTCCTCGTCCTGGGGTGTGACTCTTCGGAATTCTGGTAGTCGGCGTACTCATCTGGGTCGTGTCTCTGGCGAATATTTTACAGCGGTATCAGTGAGGAGATTGAAGTAATGCTGGTTAAAGTTGGGTTGATCTACGTCGGTCCTGGTCAGCGTCGTATGGGTTGTAGACGTCCATATGTGCAGTTTGTACAGGTCACATATTCACAAGTAGAGTTGTACGAGAGTTTACATCTTAAGTAGAGACGTCACCTTCTTTACGTGTTGTTAATTTTCTTTAAATTATTACATTTCTTAAATAAACTTTTCTACATCTTATATATTTAAAAAATACTAGCTCCCCACGTTTGGTAGTGGTAGCTAACCGTTTTATTTAAATTTAATTAACACATTTCTGAAGAGCTCTCGCTCGGAGGTGTGTCCTGTCTGACGGCGGCATAGTAACTCTTAACTTGATACGACTGGTACATTACAACGAAGCGGAGCGAGTACTCCGCGATAATATAGTTCCTACTTTTATTTAAATATACATTATTATAACAAGATGAAACAAATTATTTATACTTATTTAATTTACAGGAATTATTTTAACTACTACTCGTGCCTTCAAATTCTTAATTACTTACATTACGATTTTCAGACATTTCTAAGTTACAGACGGTTCGCTAAGCACGTTGTGTCCGGAATTAAACAGGTCAACGCATGATGATTTACTAAAGGGTTAACTGTGATATTATTAGCTTTTTACAATACGATTTTTATTACTTGTTTAGTTAGATTTGGCCATTTAAATCTCATACTTATTCTGGGTTAGTACAGGGGTATTAGGTTTAATTGTGCGATTTAAAAATACTTAATTGCTTTTTCAATTTTTTGTATTATTAAATATTTTATTATCGATTAAATCGTCACAATACTCATGCTTAAATATACGAAACACAACCCTTTCTCCACCAACCTCTTGGTTACACCCCCACCGGATGTGCCTTTAGAGTTCTTACTCTGTTTCAATCTTTCAAGACGTAACCTAACAGCCTCCGTCGTTGTTTCCTAATAAAGAGCCAAGGCCAACATCGGTTGCTATGAGCTGCATACTATTTTCTGCTTTCTTCGGGTGCACGTATTCTACTTTCAAATAAATAGCTCTTTTCTAATTTTTTATCAGAACTTTCAAATCTATCTAGCAGATCTGCTGCTATCTTGTTAATGGTCCAAGTCTGACGCCCTTACGTTACAACTGGCCTTGTTAAGACCTTATGTATATACGTATAAATTGAAACCTGGTCGCGCAAATGTCAACCGACTGCTCAGGATTGTATTTAAGGAAAAACTGCCCTGCGAAACATTGCTTCTAAGAAACGTAAAATAAAGACTGGAAACAAAAGTAAATGTTTATTTTATTATTGTATTGGAGTGTTAGTGGTTTCAAATATTTCTACTAGTAATTTTACACAAACCACTATGTTGTCTTTGGTATTGACGAGCGCTTTTGTGACGATTTAAATTGTAACCATTATTAAAAAGAGAAAGAAATAAAAAAAAATTAAGGTTGCGAGCCATTAACCATTTAAATCTCACAATAATAATAAAAACATGTAGGTACTAAGTGTGAAAGGAAGAAGTAATTAATAAGGGCAAAGAAACTGTAAGAAAGAGGCATATTGTAAATAATTATTATTGTCGTATTTTACCCTTGCTTGCTATCAGGCGCCTACCTGTTGATTCCGGACTCGACATGTTTTCCGAGTCTTCTGTAATTAAGAATAAAATAAAAAACTAATGTTAATAATTAAAGAATCTGAAGACACAGATAGTCACTAAAATAACTCATTTAAATTATGTATTTTTATCTAGGGATAGTTTGTATAAATAAAAAGGTTTATTTAGAGAGAGACAGGGACTATATTCTCGCGGAATAAACACCCCGCTACCTCTTATGCAGTACCAGTGGAAGAGGGCGAAAAATCTCTCTCTCGCTATGAAGACTCCAAGCAGTGCACACGCACGAGCAAAAGCTCTGTTGGAATGTTGTGTGATTTGTTGTTAGTTTGGCTTATTTCAAATGTAGTTTATTAACTGCTACACAAAAGAGTGTAACATGTAACATTAATTTTAAAAAAATCAGAAACGTGGTAACAAGAAGAAATATGTGACTACAAAAGTACGAGTATTAATAACGATGACTGCTAACTTCACCAACTGACGACACTTTTCAACATCCTACCCGGAGATGTGAACTACCAGCTTTTGCAACTCTAGTAGACCCGACAGAAGATGCAGTTCGAGACATCAAAGAATCTACGCCTACCATCGTAGAAGGTTCGACCTAGACTGCAGACGTTTAAGCCTTTAATGACTAAGACCAGACCTAGATGAGGACGACTCTTTTAAGGATTCCCAAGACGGACACTCCCGGAGGAAATTTCTACATACCAAATTAAAGGTGACTCGATAGCACGTCTATCGAGGAATAAATAATAATTATAATTGTAACACAATACACTTTAAAAGAGAGACTTTTCAGAGACGATTAAACTTGTAAAGATTGAAAAGAATTAACTCTAAGAATTTAATGTAACTATTCAGACATCATCCATTGTAACAGTTTAAATCTTAATGTATCGTAGTATAATTAATACCATTCTTCAAATGGAATAAAAATGAAGCATAAAACTAAAGGTCTTGCAAGCTAATATCATGAATTGAATATAAGTAAAAGTTTAATGACTAAATACCTAAGGTTACCCGGATCCGTGGTATAGCTAAATAAAATCTGTTGTGATCCCAAAAGTTTATATAATGAATTCAAATAACTTTAATAATGCAATTAGTAATGTCATGGGATCTATCTTTTGAGTAAATGTAATTTTTTTCAAATGTTTAATAAAGAGAAGTCTTCTTGTTACACACATATACTGAGTACATAAATCAACAGTTTTCCCATTCCCTGATTCCTTTTATATTTACTCTGTGTTGTTCTGATTAAATTTCAGCTCGTCGAATAAGGCAGCCTGAATAATTGGCAGAACCAATTACTTCGGGTTCCCCAAGTTATAACACTAGAAAAGATGTTATACTTTCGGCTCGTTGGTAAATGACCTGAAGATGGCTTGACTGCCGAAAGCGCTCGTCAATACCAAAGACAACATAATGGTTTGTATAAAATTACTAGTAGAAATGTAAATGTTTAGTTTTCAAAAAGAAGTTAAACTTGTATTGTTGTGACACACTTTCTTTGTAAACAGCCTCCTTATTACTCTTTTATTTCATTGAATATTTCATTAGGTTTATGGTATGCTTTATTTATTTATGTACTGCAGGGAAAACTTTGCGATATATCTTGAATGGGTTTTTAAAGTTGCAAGTGAGAAGTGTAGTTCCATTTAAGTAAAACGGAACTAAGCTTGAGGGCTAAACCCCCATTGTTGTTTTTATGAAATAACAAACTTTAACAAGATTTATGGCTGTAGATTCTTTGGAAAAACGGCTGGTCGATGCGCGTTGACCGGATTCTTTGCAACAATAAGAAATTGTCTTACGAATTCTCTTCTTGAAAGCCTTCCGCTGACAGGTTAATTGTTCTTTCTCTCCATAACCCCCGATTTGTAGCGTAGCATTCCACAAAAAACGAGCGAGAGAGAGAGAGAGAGAGAGAGACCGCCTCTGTGTGTGTGTGTGTGTGCGCGCGCGCGCGCGTAGAGAAATATATGTGTATTCCCCACGATAGACGGTATAGATGTGTATTCTCTCAGGTACGGGACAGTCCGAGGTGGCAGATAATGGATAGTTTCACCGGACATGATGGACTGCTATTAATAAAACATTCCATCCAACAAAGATCTTCGCAACTCGAAATGTCCTTGTCTGCAGAATTTAACAGTTCTTGTTCCGCTCGTTCTGTATTGCCTGAAATTGTGAAAACCTGTCCCTTTCCTGTTATACGAAGAGTGCTGTGAACGATAAGAAGAAGGCAGAAAAGTAAAATACAGATTAAAGAAATTACACGAAAAGTACAAGGAATCCAGTACATGTTTAATGAATGAAAAAATAAAAGTGTCAGACAGAAGTAGCGAGTACATTGTCTAGAATGGCGCACACATACGACTGTCTAGACAAGTGTGAACGTACAGACCACTAGAGAGAAGATTGTAGCAAAGTCCGAGGAAAAATGGGAGGAATAAAGAGGAGAGTCACGCACATCATTGTCTAAACACTGTAGTGACGAAGATGATTGTGGTTGTGGTGATGACGATGATGATGATAATAATGATGATAATGATAGATGCTATAGACATGACGATAGATTTTGTACAGTCGCTTACAGATGCGCATTGGACAAACACCTCGTTGCTATGCTACAATTTTTCAGTCATGCGCACAACAGTCTTGGGCCGGGCGGCCACCAGAAGCGGAGCGGAGTTGAGCGTAGTGGACTGAGCTTGTAAAATCTAAACAATGTTGTTCAATGAAAGGGCGGCCACCGGAAGCGGAGTTCAGTTGAGTGGAGTGAAGCGACGTCGCACGGGTCAACTCCGCTCAGCTTTGCCTCGTGCGAGGTCCGTTTGGAAGCTGACTCTGCTTCCCCCACCACACCACCTTCCCATTGACAACCATACTCAGTCAGTTAGCAGCTAGCAATGGCAATGGAAATTGAGGAAATGTTGATTGAATGCGTGAGGGTACAAAAAGGTGTTGTTAAGACCTAAGTGGTAAGAAGTATATGGATAACAGCCACAAAACTTTCTGACAATATATCCGATTCATCATTCTTGTTCAACAATTTTTGTAACTTATTCATTGATATCTGTAAATTTCTATTGTTGTGTTGAAATTAATATTGTAACGTACTGCTTAAGCATCCTCGTTTTCGTATAAACCCCACGTTGTTAGCGTCAATTCTGTAACGTACCGCTTTTTGAGGTGTTGTATAGTTAAATCCTGCCCCACGTTGTACGCGTCAATTCTGTAACGTACTTCTTTAGAGAGGCACTTTAACTACTTACGCCTTTAGTCAAGCCCCAAATGTTGGGTTCGCCAAATTTGTAACGTACCGCTTTTATCACGAGGCGTTCACTACTTACGAGTATCTTGCAATTACAAGCTTTGTTAATTCCGTCCCACAGTTGTACGCCAATTCTGTAACGTACCGCTTTTTTCGTGAGGTGTAGTAGAGTTATATTGTATGCCTCATGCAGTATGCGTCACTTTTGAATTATACTAACTGACGTTTTAAACGGTATAAATAAAGGATTTTGTTTATCTTGTTTTACTCAATCTAAAAGAAATCGAGAGTGTGTGATTTGGGGTCAAGGAGGTAATTTGTTCAGCCTTATGCAGAAGAGAGAGTAAGTATCATTATTGCCCCTCTGTTGTGACGATTCCTTCTGTATGTTGTGCTGAAATTTTCATTAACTACCCACTACAATAAATTATAACACGTTATAATTCAATATTAATTTTCAATAATATTGCTTTATTGATTATTGACTTTTGTCTCCAGCCACCAAAGTATAGGTATCACAATTAATCTTTTTAAAAAGATAACATCATCTCGCCTTTACCGAGTAAACATAGATCTGTCTAAAGAACAAAACATATATGTTGTTATTTAACCAATATTACGCTATAATAAAATACATCAGTTATTACATAATTCTTATTAATTCCCCAGGGTTCAGGGTGAATTCTTTGTGTTATGAGAGTGTCAGAAATGGCTAATTGCTACGCTTTACAAATATAAAAAATTAATAAATAATTTTGTTTATTTTTTCAAATGTTACATAGTTTCCGGAATTGCCGTAAGAGAGCAGCATGTATTTGTTTACTTTTGAAAGAAACATATGATAAAATGAATATTTTTATGTTCTATTTCACTATTAAAAACGAGTTTTCTTCGGGATTTATTACGAAAAATTTTTATATTACCTCGCTCCGTGTTGTCCTTACTGGATTGAAGTTTTATTCTGTGATGAGGTACGTCTTGCGTTATTATTTCCTCTTCATTTCGAGTATTTTCTGATTGTCTATTAGAAGTAGGCCGAACTATATTGGATCCTCAGACTGTTTTCATCCACTGGTTTTTAATGTATATCACCATTTAATTTGGATTCTTCAGGTATGATTAGTTAGTATTCACTTTGTTTATTACTCTTGCGTGAATTTCGCCTCCTCCAACGCCCAAAAAAGGTTATTTTTTTTATAATTTTTGTCGCATCGATTCTTCAACTCTCTGGTTCAGTTCAAAATTTTTTATCTTATTAACAATACTTGTTATTTTCCATCACTCTTAGTAACACATAGTATTTTTATTATGTAGGCAGTTTGTGATTATTATAAATTTATATTTTTATTTATGGAAAAATAATTCCCTTCCATTCCGGTTTATTTACTAATTTAATTCACATAATATGTTTTGGTTAATTTTTTTATGACCTTGTATATAAATATTTTATCATTTTATTATCATTAAATAAATTTATATATTATTTATTTAGTATCGAATAGTGTTCATACCCGGTACTACTTCCTGTTGTCCTTTCCTTCCTAGGATTATTTTAATTTTATATTATCTTTGGTAGTTAAAATTTTTATGTCTTTTAAAATTAACCCTGGGTTTTCTTACAATCTAACATAATTATTTGAAACAATATAACATTAACTTGGGTATAACAAATTGTGGTTCATACAATATAAATTACAATAAATAAATAAAATCACAAAAATCAATTAGTATTATTACATACTACTTCCATAGTTTTATCCTATCAAAACATACAGCACAGTTTAGTAATACATTAATTTCACTTTGGTTTTCCACCTCAATGGGTACACTAGAACTCACTTCGCACTATATCCCACTCGAATTGTTTATTATGTGGAGTGATATAATTAAATTTTGAGCGAGCTTTAGTTCTACCCATTTCTGACTTTTATTCTCATAATTTACTTTATTGGGACCGGGTTATGTACCGTTACAATATATAAATAAACAATTACCTTAAACAAATCCCTAACTTCTCTTTTGGCCCTACCGCCTTCCGATAATTAGTATCACATGCTGTTATATATTTTCGAATAGTTCGCTAACCTGGTCGCGTGACATTCTGAAATAATTTTTAAACTAATCAGCAGTCAAATCATCAAAAAGAGTGTGAAATTCACCGCGGTCATTTCGTCGTCTCAGATAAAAACTTTCCCACTCTTTCTTGCGCTTAGTAGCTAACACACTCCAAACATGATAACTGAATTCAGTGTCTGAATCATCAGATACAGAAATAAGCATTGAATATTCCATCTGTTTGAAATTTAGCACGTCTGACATCGCCGAGGTTATAAACGCAACTGACATTACACTCCGCTTTCTATTGCCGCCCCCTAAGCGACTCAGCTCAACTCCACTGCGCTCAACTACGCTCCGCTTCACTCCCCATCTGGTGGCCATTTAGCCCGTACTTGTACAGTAGATATTTCATAGTGTGTACATCGAATGCAACAAGGCCGACGAGAACATTAGAAGAACGTGTGTGACAGAGACAAAGGTAAACATGAGTGAGACGGCGAACTGTTATCACGTTTTTCATCTTGTTATTTGTATCATCAGTCTCCGTAATTGGGACTTCGTCGTGCTTACTTACCAAACTGCTACCTGTCACGCTCCGGACGAGGCCTTTCGAAGTCTACACCATTATCAATTTCATACTTACACTACTTATACTTCGTAGTGTCTCCACCATTATCAAGTTCGTAAATATAATATTGTTACGCAACGAAACATTCTCGAACAATGGAGCGTGTCGTTCTACGTGTTCCTCGGCTATCCCAGCTGAGCCCATCTCTAATGTTTGTGTGCGTACATTTTGCTGCTTTGAGATGAAAGACAATTACGTGACCCCTATCATGCAATTTTCTATTGTATTGTATTTATTGTTCATAGCCTAAAGGTACCATACATACGATTTGCAATAAAATTTTTATTACTCACATTATTAAAAACGATCTATTTCGGTCACAGACCATCGTCAGGTCATATACAGCACAGTGCGGTCACAATATCGTAAAACAGCCACTATTTACAAAAACGAATTCGTAGACATTGATTAATGAACGTGATACGTACGTCGTTGTCCAAAGTTCCCCGAGAACTGATTTTGTTACAGTGTTTATTTTTACATTCCGTTCTATATATTATATCAGCTGATTAATGAATGTTGATTTTCATACAGTACAATACAATAGAAAATTCAGATTATAGGTACCATTAGTAAACAATAAGTGTGTGTGTGTGTGTATATTATAAATACATCACATTATCATTACTTATCATGCGTCAAGAATCGAGGCTATTCCAGACGACACCGGAAGGCCAGACATTCCAGATTGTGTTCAAGGCCAGACATTTTGCACTATTTCTAGTGGATTCGAGAGCGCCTGTAATAGGCAATTGTTTAACACGTTATCCAAAAAGTGACAGATTATTCTGGCATCTCAGCGGGGTATAAATATAAGCATCCAGCGACGGTCACTTGAGTCAGTTTATGTCGGGCGATTTATTCAGTGCGTCTCAAGTGGTGTATTAGTGAAAAGTATTTATTGTGCGGGGCTCTATTAGTTGGCATTATTATTGCTGTGGACAAATTAACTTTAAATATTGTACGAGTATAATCTTGTTGAATAGCTTGGTGATTACAAACTGTTATTTGTGATAAACACTTGGTAATTAGTGACTTAATTGGTGTCTATAATTTTGTTTTCCACTGTACCATACAGTGAGACTGTCGTAACAATACTTAGATTATTACTTCATACTTATACTACAATGAAGTTCATGATATACTTATGAACATTAAGACTGAATTTAGTAATGAAGAAATATTTTACCATATTTCGCAAGGGCGAGGCATGTAAATGTCGTCAGACAGTATGACAGACAGTATTCGTACCTTACAAATGTTAGGTAAGCAGACAAAGCTGGTCGTGGCTCAGTAGGGTAGTAGAGGTAGAGACGTAGCTCCATAGTAGGTAGCCAACAGGAAGGCAGAAGCGGCCTTAACGTAGTTCAGCCAATAGGGAAGTGACAAGTAGAGTTCTTTACGAATTGACCGGTCGTGAAGGCGAAATCACCCGTATATATACGGGTTCCAGACGTTGGCCCACCACCTAGACGCCATAAAAGCCCTCGGTCGCTGCTCGATGACCCTCTTAAGCCGTTAACTGGCCATCTGCCCCATCCCGCCGACCATGTGGAATTTCACCCTCCCTCTCCTTCAGTCTATATCTTGTCCGTGCCGGCGCCCGGGGACAGAGTGAGGGGGGGTTCGCTTGCCTTAGGTGTGTCTAGTGCCGCTTCTGGTGGCCGCTTCCTCCTTCTCTGTTCCCTCCCATGCCTCGATATTCCCACTTGGCAGCCCTCGTGACTTCTCCTGAGCGGTTGAGGCGCCCTGCCTATTGTGAGCGGGCAATTCCTACCTCTCAATCAAAAGGTCTCTCAGGTCTCCCCCATTCTGTCGTCGCGGGTCTTATCGAGGTCCGAGGGTCTAAATAAATAACATCATTCAATTCCTTCTAAAATAAATAGCAAGGAGGTCCCAGTTCTGAATAGCGCGCGATCACTAATCATGGTAACAATTTGACATCAGGCATGACCTCACGTCAAGCTGCCGCTCCATCCACCTGGACCTGGACCTGGATAGGACTTGATTGTCGTGGTGTAGAACTTGGTAATGGTGGAGACACTGAAAGGCCTTGTCCGGAAAATAGCAGTTTAGCAAGTCAGCACGAAGAAGTTGGTGTTATCACGTTGTCTCCCGTCTCTGCTCTCTAGATACACTTTTCGTTATACTTGTAAGTGGGGGTAAATCTTTGGTGGGTTCGGCGCAGTCCACCGCTCTATTAAGGCTGTCAGTCCACCGAATAAGATCTACCAAATGCGGTTTTATACGTAAACGGCAGCAAAATCAAGTAGTGAAGGAGTAACTGATGGCGCAATTACATCAGACAGAACCTAAAAATGCCTAATGATGACGATGCCGAAACAGACGTAATCATTTCTGTGTACTGATATGCTTACTATCTTTTTTTTGCAAGAGTAGTGCTGCATCCAGTGACTAAAATAAGGCTACTCGGAAAAAAACAAACAGACAGCATAAATTGTGTAGCCTGGAGAACTTGTTAACCGACTTGCAGGCGGTCGTATCAAATGTGCGCTTGTGTATTTCACTGTATCAGTGGCGTGGCGTGGGTACATAACAGTGGTTGCCGGTTGTGATAGGCCTAAAATTTAGCAGAAAAATTAATTCAAATTTTTTCTAGTATCAAGTGTTCTCTTTAGAACCAACATATTTTTTATAATATTTTCTATAATATAATATATTTTTTATAATATTTTCTTTGCCGATGACAACAGCGGTTGCACGGGCCCCACGCTACTGACTGTATGAGTATTGTCGAGAATCAGAAATCGACTCTCTGCTTTGATCAGTGACCTTCATTTCCAGTTGCGTGGCTGACCTGTCGACATACAGTTGCATTGCTCCAACAATAATGCAAACGTAACGTGGCTTACGGTGCGTTATCTGTTCAGTGAGACGGACATAATGTGTTCCGCCATTACGTACTATAACACGCGCACTCGCATTTACTTGCACTAAACGTCACATACAAAGGGTTAAATTAACGTGAACTATACGTGGGAGCAATGACCTTCTGTACTGAATATCACATCGATAACCAGACAACAAAATGATCACAGGTTTGTGATTTAGCTAAAATGTCACTGGCTACAGGGTCGTAGTTGAACGAGCGAATCGAGTTCTCAGTTTTAAATCGACC
This sequence comes from Magicicada septendecula, assembly GCA_034769895.1. Lineage (NCBI taxonomy): Eukaryota > Metazoa > Arthropoda > Insecta > Hemiptera > Cicadidae > Magicicada > Magicicada septendecula. The sequence goes on from CM068368.1 coordinate 840,317,224, forward strand.
GTTTGGCATTTATCTGTCTGCCTCTCTGTAAATCTACCTCTTGTAGTCCTTAGTTTCTCAGAGTTTCAAATGTAAATTGTTACTAAGTTCATTGTAATTTGTTCTGGTATGTGAAGTATGAGATTGCTGTTAGGTTGATCTACCGTTTCTTGCGTCTTCTATTAGTCTGTTGACTTCACGTTATGTCGTTAGTTGACTGTTGAAAATGGGTGACGTGACGTCCATCCAAAGCACCCACGTATGTGAAAAACATTCCATTAATGAATGGGGTCTGTTTGGGGTGTGTTTACTGATAACTACTGAACGCAGTAACCGATTTCCGTAAAACTTGGCATGCGTGTTTATAATTTTACCCTAAAGAACTCTATTTTTTTTTAGATTGATCCCCCAAAAATAGGGGGCGGGAGGCAAAAATGTGTCAAAATTGCGAAAAAATCGTAAAAGCCCTTGTAGAGTACCAAATTAAAGGGAATTTTAACCACAATGTGAATATAGTGTACGTTTTTGAAAATTTATAAACTTTTGGACGTCAGGGCCCAGAATGTAGGTGCAGATTTTAATAAAATCGCAAACATTTATGTACGATATTAAATGAACGATAATTTTAACTAACATCTGAATCAGTAACGTGGCGTCCATGTAACCGTTGTTGCCGGCTGCAACAGTACTGGAAATGAGAGAAAGTAATATTAAATTTTATTAATATTATTAATAAGAACGCATATTTATAAACAATAAATTCACTAGAACTATCAGATCTAATGATAACCAGCCACATAATTTATTTATACATCCACGATTCTCCCGTGAATACAAAACCTTGAGGCACATCAAAACAAAAATAACTAGCAATAATGCTAGTATTATTAAAGCAGATAAGGGGAATACACTAGTAATCATGGATACTGATTCTTACAATGCCAAAGTTCACGACTTTATCTCTAACCATAATATTAGACAGTTGAACTCTGATCCTACCGATAAATATATCAAAAACCTTAACCATTGTATTAACAAATGTACGAGTTTGTTCAATGATAATACACGTCGTTATTTGAAGCCAATTAACGCGAAGGCTCCGATATTTACGGGACTGCCTAAAATCCACAAACCACACACACCCATAAGACCGCTGGTTAACTTTACTACAGCCCCCGGTTTCAAAACGTCAAAAATTCTTGCACGTTTAATTAAAGACAATTTACAGTTAAAGAATAATCATAGCATAACAAATAATATTGATTTCATTAATAAGATAAAAACCGTTAAATTAAAACCTAATTATAAATTGGTCTCATTTGATATAGTGGATTTATATACGAATATTCCAACCGATGTAACTTTACAATTATTGATGGACAATTTACGAATTAACGCTTCCATGAGTGCACAGATGATAGATGAGCAGATTGACTTGCTTAAAGTCATTTTAATGCAAAACTATTTCACATTTAATGGTTTATTCTATAGCCAAGATGATAGTCTAGCTATGGGCTCACCCCTCTCAGGCCTATTGGCCGATATATACGTAAATTTCTATGAAAATACTCATCTACTAAATAATAACATATACGCAAATAAGATAAAATTTTATTCACGTTACGTAGATGACACGTTCATTATTTTTGACGGTACTCTGAGACAAGTTGACTCCTTCAACAATTTTTTAAATGGAATCAACAATAATATTCAATTTACCCTAGAGACTGAGCATGATATCAACTTTCTAGACCTGGCCCTCACTAGACGAATGGACACATTGAAATTCAATATTTATAGGAAGCCTACTGCCACTAGCCATACAATACATGCAGACTCCCACCACCCATATTCTCAAAAAATGGCAGCATATAATAGTTTAATCCACAGATTGCTGACAGTCCCCCTTGACAATAATGATTTCCAGGCTGAGCTAAATACTATAAGATTTATCGCAGTTTTCAATGGTTACAGTAGTTCCATCATTGATAAATTATTGAAGAAACATAATAACATTCAACTCAAGCCCCGTCCACTTAATAAAACACAGAAAAAGTTTATATCTGAGAAATACACGTATGTTATGCCAAACATTTTGTCTTCAGTGATGAGCAATATTGGTTATACGATGTCTTTCAGAACCAATAATAAGCTGATTAATATACTTAGACCTAAAATGCCCTTACCCATAGAAGAAAAAACAGGCATTTATAAACTGGTCTGTAATGATTGCAACAGTTTCTATATAGGTCAGACCGGAAGAGGTTTTTATAAACTCTTCCGTGAACACTTACCAAAAAAGACAAAATTACAATTATGTAAATTCTAATTACACTTGACATCTGACCCAACACAATCACAATTATACAGACTTTAAGTCTAATCTGATGCCATTGCACATATGCAACAAGGGCCGATTTATGAATGCCTTGGAAGAGCTTGAAATTTATAACGCATATAGTAATGATAGCAGTCGCGAGTTTGTTTTGAATGAACAATTGAACTTTGAATCTAACCGCCTGTATGATACTGCTTTGAGACTGCTCAACGATTTCCGATCAGTAGCAGACAATACCTGAACGGGTGCGCACCCAACAACAAGTGCACATAATATGTTAATAGCTGCAATTTTATTATTTTTGACAAACACGTTTCTTGTGTGATGTGTGTGTTTTTAAGTTTTTAAATTTTACGTCTGATGATGAGGCATATGCCTTGAAACGCGTTACGTAAATTCAAATTGAGAAGTCACACGGCGGACCGAATATAAGGTAATATTTTACTATAATTGTAAAGTGACTTGGATACCAACACGAACAAAAATGAATGTTAAAATAATATTACTTCACGGAATAAATCTTTAGTTATTGATGATTTGAAATCCGAACAATAATAGTAGGGAAACTTGAAGAAAAGCGTACCATTGCTTTAGAACTGCTAGGCACTTGCACCGCCTTGTGTTGCCGGCTCATACCTCGGAAATATTTTACTGCGTACGGTCATTGACCTCGTAGTAGTTGTCACTGTACAAACGATGGAGGGGGGACACTTTCGTCCACCCAATGTGTTGCCGCTGTATAAACCGGCAAAATTCTCAGTTGGCAGCAATGTTCGTTTTCGGAGCTGACGTGCAGCAGATACTACGTACCTATTTGTGTTTTGTCGTTTAGTCATATGTTTCTCTGTTTGTCTTTATTATTTTTAATTCGATTATTTGTGTTTTGATTTATTCTGTGTGAGTATAATGGAGTCAGATTACGTTGAACCGGGACCTGCTTCTTTTCCCAGCGAATGATAGAAAATGCTCTAAAAAGAACACGTGGTACGAGGAAAAATTCGAATTAATTTTTAGGTTAAGTTTTAGGCCTATCACAAGCAGCTGTTATGTACCCACGCCACCCCACTGATCTGAATGTAATGTTACGTTTTGAAAATTTCAAAATTTTGGAGCCCAGAGCCAAAAAGGAGATCAATTTTTATTTTTATTTTGACAATCCGTAAGGGTGTCAGTGTAAAAGAAACTGTAGGGGCCTAACCCAAATCCGAATGTTTCAAATTTTCAACCTTTATTGTATGATTCTGTGCTCCATAATTGTTATATTACTGAATAAATTGTAGAGTAATCAGGATTTTTGTAATTTTTCCCATAATTGAAATATTACCTAATATTGAAATTTACGTAATAACAGATATACTGCGTTCAAAATAATGAACAAGTTCTGCAGCTCAGGGCGCTAGTTTATTTGTTACCAAACGTCACACAACACTCACGACTTAGTGGCTCTGTTTTGGTGTATACGCGACCAAACTTGTACGATAGCGACGATGATGATTCTACTGCCTCAGGCTATGATCCTACATTCAATGTTCAGTGCTGATTTCTGATTGGCCAGACCATGGTATCTCAGACCAGCCACACCAGATTACACTTCTGTGATCCATGCGTTCGATCACAACGCCAACACGGTAACTCTAAGCGCAGTGTTAACACGATACGTTTGCCGACAAGGTGGCAGTGTGCTGTCAACGAGATCAAGAGCACCGCGGTGCTGTCCTCATGCGAATAGGTTGAACATACTGCCTAAGTATGGTCAAGTTAAATATTGCGGTGCCCACCTTGATCGTCGGCTGATCGGGAGTACTTACGCCTAGACCAGTCATCTAGTGAATTTCCAGTTTTTTGGGGCACTATTTCCAATATTGTGAACCACGCGATGACGCGAGAAAAGTAAAATGATTATAGCATTAAAGCTTTCACGGCAGGAGTCACCTTCAATAAAATTATTTTCCTTGCTGTTTGGCCGTGGTCCTTTTTAGAGTCAAGCGTTTCAACTGGAGCTGGGGCAGTTATCTTCAGTGGATCTTCTGTTCTTCTCCCCTGACAATTAAATGACGACACGTCCTCATACCATCGCACTTATATAGCCGCCCGGAAGCGGGCTGCTATCTGACAGCAAGTGTGATGGTTTAGGGTCGCGTCCTCAATTAGTCGCCAGAGGAGCAGAACAGAAGACCCACTGAAGATGACTACCGCAGCTGCAGTTGAAACGCTTGACTCTATAAGGAAAGCACCACTGTCCAAAAGCCAGGAAAATAATTTTACTGAAGTAAAGAGATTGTTAGCGGGTATCTGCTATTGGTTATAATCCATACTGCTGCCCCGATCTGGCGGGATAGGTCTACCTTGCCGGTTTGCATAAAATAAAGGTGCATAACTTTCACGACAGGAAGTTTCGGCTAGTAGGTAAAGTCCCCTGTCGATTCCGATCACTCTCGTTGAGAAGTCAAATCGATGTTCGATTCTCGGACCACACGATGCGACGACTTGCCAGTAAATTTTACTCACGATCAGCAGGGGCCCAAGGTAACTCCCCCTCGTAGCCGACCTTCGCAGATACCGTTTACGTCCAGGGGAAACGCCCTCGGCGCATAATGAATTAGTGTGATTTACTACGACCTGCCGTTCTGTAGTCATGAACACAGTATAAATTCCATCTTAGTCCCCACTTTGTAGTAAAAACTGGAGAAGGAGGCTCAGAAGCACCTTTCCACATAGCCCAGATTCGTAGACATCTGTACTAACCCCGGTCCCAATCCCCGGAAGCCATAATTTGGTGAAGAACAAATTCTATTTTCCTTCCTGGTGGTTCAAAATCTGTGTTCTCGTCGTGCAAAGCAATGCAATCGCTTGGGGATATTTTCAAGCATGATGATGTGGTTGGCATACGTTTAAGCTTACTCTGTACTACTGCGGATGTCCCAAACGATAATGTCTCTTGCGTTCCAGATTATGTGGTGCCATCTTGTGAAGAGTTATAAAATAACTCTTCGAGGAAACCTATGTACTTCACCACACGAACACAGCATCCTAGGCATAGCACACATGATGATAGGTATACATGGTGGTCTGAGGTGATATACATGGTAGATATACATCCTTCACAGATCTAAGGTGGTCTGATTCTTTGCATCAGTAAAGACCACTCACACCCCACGCCTCTTCAGAAATCATTAAATAAGGTCAGTGGCATAGCGTATTCCAGTCATTTCCCATTACCCTTCAGCATTCGACGGCCCCAAGTTTCTTTATCCCACTGAAAGGTTTTTATCACTTCCTTGGTTGCTACCTACTCTCCCTCGGGCAGGATATGTCTAGATCAGTAAGCAGCACTGTGCAGCAAACGAGTATTCCAAAGAAGCCTCCGCCAATGCAATCGTCTCCTCACTGATTGAAGAGCCGGATCGCGTCTGTAGTGCTAATGCAGATGTAACAACGAACCTAGTTGATACGTTAAGACATATGTGACACCTGAGACCTCAGTCCAACGAAACAAAACTTTTGCCTGGGACCTCATTGACATCAGGCTTCTAAGCTTATACAAACTGACAAGTTATTGAATTCAAATTTCTGAGCTTTAGAGGCGTGGTTCAGTTTTTGCTTTCCGCGCACGTGTTTCATCATTAGAGCCATTCGAATGACGCCAATAAGATACAGGGGGCGCACTGGTTTTAACTGACGCAGCGGTTGAAAGGTATTGAAGAGTTACAAAAGTGGATCACGGTTTAAAATGTTTTAATTTTAATTTACTTGATTCCGGATAAATACTTTTTGCTTCAGTTTTTCTTTTCTTCAATCTCATCTCTATAATTGTTAAAAATTCTTCTAAATACCTTTGCAAATCTTCTTTCTTTCCTGCCAACACTTCGGAAACTATCCAAATCATATAATAGACGTCATTTACATAAACAACATTTGTAGCGACCGAAAACATATATCATTTATAAAATGCAAGTAACAGCTGTCTCACGATATTATTGATGACTCGTTGGGCACTTAGTGAAACATATTAACACAAAGGTTTTTAAAATATATAAACACTTGGTACGTTTCACAGTTTTTATTTAACACTGACAGCTGTTTCAGCTTATCAAGCTATTGTCAAAGAGATCAGTGACCAACTAAACAAGGATGTAAGGGTGGTGAACATATGTTTAGGGCGTGTGGGGTATATCCGGACATGTGTGAGGTTTGATGATGGAGGGGGAGGGGTAGAGAAGCTAAGGGAAGGTCAAGTGTCTGTAAAAACTAAATATAATCTGAATGAAAAATATAAAAATTAACTAAACTAAATAACAACTTTTCATAAAGGGGATACACAGAATTCAGTTTGTTCATTTGTTAAATGTCCATTCAGATTATATTCAGTTTTTACAGACACTTGATCTTCCCTTAGCTTCTCCAACCCCCCCCCCCCACGTCATCACACCCCACACGCCCTAAACATATGTTCACCACCCTAACATCCTTGTTTAGTTGTTCACTGATCTCTTTGACAGTAGCTTGATAAGCTGAAACAGCTGTCAGTACCAAGACTTAAATAAAGACTGTCAAACGTACCAAGTGTTCATACGTATATTTTACAAACCTTTGAACAGTTGTCTTGTGCTAGGCTTATTACAAAATTCCGGCGACACTAAATCGCTACGTTTACATTGTGCACCGAACGTTGGCTTCTGCTGTCTGTCGGTTTGCGCGTCATAAAACACAGTCGGCACACACAATCGATTGTTACGTTTCGTTTCAATGCTCGCGCCTGTGTTGGTAACGATATAAAATAAATGGCCAGCGATCAGCCAACTCAACATTTCCTCGGCGACCATTTCGGCACAGTAAAGATGTCAGCTGAGTTAGGACCGACACAATGATGTTTACACGACATACGCCCAGCAGTGCTTCCTGCTAACATCAATATAGGAAATCCAGTAGCAACGATATCGTCTTTACTGTGTTGCTGTCACATGTAACACCGCACAGTATTAATGTGACTTGAAGACCATGCGAAGTTCGTTTGATAAATAACCATAGTTTCAGAAAGTTCGACTATTGTAGTTCTACAAAGTTCTATTTAAGCCATAGTAAAGTTCTACAAAGTTATAGCGGTCCCTGTACTCTCCTACGGATGTGAATTATGGACAACAACCAAGAAACAAGACAGTAAAATACAGGCCTTGTAAAATGGCGTTCTTAAGACGAGTTAAAGTGTGTTCTAAACTTGACAGTATAAAGAATGAGGCCATAAGACAATAGTTACAAGATTTTAACTTGAATTGGAAATTAAAAGATTACAAACAACGGTGGAAAGAACACTTAGAAAGAATGTCAGATTCCAGACTGGCCAAACAAGTCTGGAAATACAAACTTATAGGACACAAGTGTGTGGGGGAAGACCCAGGAACAGATGGCTGGATAATCTTTGAAGTCGGAACAGGCACCACTTTGCCTATGCCGTGTAGTGAATACGGTGATGAAGATGATGATGACCTATAATTTAAAAATATCTGAATTAGATACTGAACATATCTAAAGGGGACCAAATAAAAGTGGCGGAAAGTTATCGTGATTTCGGGTACATATTGATGAGTGGGAGAGGTAGAGGACAGTTGTCACATTTTTCAGATTTTTATTTTTGTGATTTTTGTCATCAACCATAATCAAATAAAATGTACTGCACTATAAAGCCCAAACGTTTTAGTTTGCTTTACAGTAAAACTAAAAATTCTACTTCAGCAGGAAATATTGTTTCACAGTTTGATAAAGTGTGATTGCAACTTTACAAATAGCCAAAAATATGGGGTTAGTTGTCAGACACATGTGTCTTAAAGGAATAATTAGTTGAATATACCACGTTTAACGTTTTCAGCTGAAATGGTCAAAAATAAAAACATTTAGTTGTTACATTTTTGTTGGTGAGGTAATCTGTGCTCGTAATTATACTTAATACAATGGCACAGCAAGGGAGGTTTGCGGTGTATCCCAAGAAGGATAAAAAAATTTAACATTTTTTTTAATCTCGGTAAAACTGTAAACAATAATTAGGCCAATTAGCTATATCAGTACAAAGACATTAATTTCAGAACGGTGTAGTCGTCTTGCAAGTAGGTACAAATCGTTTTTTGTAAATATTGCCAGATGGTCGAGGGATGGTTCAAATTAGTATCCTAGTTTTTGAAGCTTAGCGACACACTTAGCCCGCAGTGTATACAATTCAGCTTACTATATTTACGCTGGTAGAGTACAATAATTTATTCCACAGCAATTTGGGATGCGTTTATATTAAACGTTTTTTTGCTTGCTATTCGAATTTTTGCAGATGTGGCTACTATTGTCAAGGCCTCTTGATCCTTATTTAATAATTGACCCTTGACCCTTATTTTTCGTAGTGTTTCGAATCCACAAAACCTATTTAATATGTAACTTAATTGTTACCGTAGTCTACATTCCTACTTAGTGGGCAGAGTGTTTCAAGTCAAGTACTCGGATGCTACTTCTCTATTAACAGTGGGGTCAGGTGTTCAGTAGGGTAGTGTCCTGGGTCCTCTGCGCTACCTCCTGTTCACCTCGAACTTACCGTCAGCAAGTAAAACCACTGTTGCTACCTACGCCGATGACACACCAATCCTAGCGGCACACTCCGACCACTCAATAGCATCTCTTATACTACAAGAATCATTAAACAGCGTTCAGCTGTGGCTTGATAAATGGCGCATAAAAATCAATTCGTACAAGTCAGTACACGTTACCTTCACCACACGTAAGGCAAACTGCCCTCCAGTAACAATTAACGGTCAACCAATACCGCAAGCTGAAAGTGCTAAGTACCTTGGGATGCATCTGGACAGGAGACTAACGTGAAAAAAACATATAATATCTAAGAAGATTGAACTTAATTACAAGGTCAGAAATATCTACTGGCTGATAGGCAGAAAATCACGGTTAAGTCTCGTCAACAAACTGTTAATTTATAAAGCAGTTCTTAAACCGGTATGGACTTATGGTATTAAACTTTGGGGTACTGCTAGTATGAGTAGGATTGATATTATCCAGCGCTTTCAGTCCAAAACTTTAAGATCAATAGTCGACGCTCCATGGTTTGTCTCCAGCAACTCCACACACCGCGACCTCAAATAAGTTCCAACTGTGAGAGAAGAAAGCATGCGCCTCTGCAGGACTCACATCTTCAAATTAGAAGAGCATCCAAACCACCAGGGATTTAATTTGTTAGATAACAGTAAAGATATTTATAGACTAAAAAGGCACAAACTGTTAGACTTACCATTCAGGTTTAACTAATAATGTATTCTCTGTATTATTTGTATTGTAAAGTCTGTGATATCTGTTCTGTTCTGTATGTTTTGTATTCGTGTCAATATTAAGTGTTAATGTTGTAGCGTGACAGATGTATGCATAATATTGAATGGCAATTGATCATTAGAATAATAAAGTTATAATATTTAAATTTGGAAGAAAGCATTAAGTTTAATATAAAAAGATTAATTCATAGCAACTGTGGAAAGAAATCATTATTATAAAGAAAAGACAAGTTCAAATAAAAGGAGTTACTAGTGATGAGTCATCCAAGACCAGTTTCATAACCAAAGGTTTTCAAGGTATAACCCAGGAAGGTAAAAAAGTAAATAATAAAGCAGTACTGAATATGACCAAACCCACAACGAGGAAGAATAAATAGAAGAGAAACCCTAAAATAAGCCAAGATCAAACAACACAGGTGGTGTATTTCTGAAATAAAGAAGAAGATGGAGAAGATCCCAAGAAACCTGATGGCAACAAGAAGAAGATGGAGAAGATACCAGTCCCAGAAGGCAGGAGAAAAGAAGACTGAAGAAAGAAGAAGAGGGCAGCATCCTGAAGAAGATGTCATGCTCTTATAAAAGACACCCAAATCCCTATATCCCCAAAATAAATATCTAAAAACAAAAGTATAACGAAATAAAAACCACATGTATATAAATTTAAGAGAGAGAAGTGTATAAAGTAAAAGTTGCCTGTGAACTAAGATGAAACAATAATATAGTACCCATGGAACAAATCTACATTGAAAAACGCTAACCAATTTATTATGTTAATAAGACTATACGACCATTTAGCATTAACATAATTATATAAGTGCAAAGTGAACCAGTGATAGTTTTGGGTATTATAAAAAATGAACCTTGTGTTTCATTCTTGGCAATCACAAACATTGGATGCAAGGAAATATGCATTTTTCAATGACTTAAAATGTGTACTGTGACAATATGTTGTTCATAAGACATGAATCTGTTTAAAATAACATTTTTGTTTTACATGAAAAAAGAAAAACAGATGTCATAGTGCTTTTTGAACGGTTAATACTATTTATTTGTTAATGACAGGGTGCAATTACCCAAAGACAATGTATAAAAGACGGTATAAAAACTGTAGAATCCTACTTATAATAATAGTTAGAAATAAGAATATAAATATAAGGTTTTTATGTATATAGTATAAGAATGTTTAAAAATGTTTTAGATATAAGGCCATTTGTTTGGGTCTGAAACAACTAACATCAGAACTATAAAAATAGTTACCACTTGTAAATAGTAGAGAGTAATTAAGATGTTAGTTAGTACAAAACCTTTTTTATAAACCATGTTTCCATGTTGGAAATGGGGATTTTGTTGCAAAATGTCTGACTTGAAGACAACCATTTATTTAAAAAAAATATTCTTTATTTTGTTTAACTATTATTTGTATTGTAACCAATACTAATTGTTTTTGTGTAATTTGAAAACATGTTTAATTTATAATACTATATGTAAAAGTCAGAGAGGGTATTACACATCATATATTGTTTGTAAAATATTTTATAAGAAAAATTGTAAAAAAATCATAGGCCAAAAGAATGGAAACCAAACTTCATCAAAACAGAGAAATTGCTCATTTAAATGCAAATAAACAAAAAGGGTTTAGACAAAATAAACTTGAGATCATGCCATATAATTGCACATACCATTTAGAGAGATTTTAATAAATTATATTCAGAATTATAAATAAAAATGAAAATGACTAAACTCAGAAATTTGGACATGGGAGTCATATATTCCAGAATAATGTTTCAGAATACAACTAATTCAATTAATTACCAGAAAATAAGGGAATATGAACCTTTTAATACAATATAGGATTATTAATATTAAATATAACTGATAAAATGGCTGAATTTATATAATGACAGGAAGTAAATTTTGATGTTTTGACTTTTCAGAGTATACCAAACTGAAAGTGAAATTACTATTTTTTGGACAGAAAACACTATAAAATGGCATTATTTAATCTGAAAATAACCAGAATGAACTGAAAGATTAATTTAAATCACATCTAGTGAATAAAATTGACAAATAACCAAAGTTTAGGCATTCATATAGTGAAATAGTAAAGTGTACACAGGATGTGAAAAAATATTTGAACAATGTTAAGAATAATATTATATGGGCTAAGAGTTTAATTGAAACTGAAGGAAACAGTTGGTTGATTATTGGTATTTGAACGGATAACATAAACGAGAGTTTTGTGACGATCTAACCTATCTTACAAAGGTGAAGTTAAGTGGCGAACAGTACGTTACTGTGAAGTCGAGAGTGAATTATAAAATCCTTCCAGAACATATACATTGTGACAAAAACAATCAAGAAACACTAATTACCACTAAACAATACATTTCTACTCCGAAAAACACCACAAAACACCAGAAAACTGTATAATACATTAACCCAAATTAGTGACGGAATCGGGGAAAGTGTTTGAACTAATAATTATACGGATACACTAAATACAACTCAGAAACAGTACACCAATCACTACACAACATTTAACAAGAGATTTGCAGACACAAGAACAGGAATATTGCCAGAAAATACATTATTTGGAACACTGCAGGAACGAGCAACATTTTGATCAACTTGACGGCGGCCATTTGCTTTGACGATCCCAGTGCCTTCTTCTTAGTTCAACTCAGCTGTTTGGTGAAAACAATTATTATATTTACAATTTATTATTCAATGTCTGTGTTTATTAATAACTATTAATTTGATTGTAACGTTATACTTTTTAAATATTAGCCCGATTTCTCTGACTTTTATAATAACTGGCTGTTTAAAGAACCCTGTATAATTTTTATATCATATACTTGTAACTTTTTTCGATATCCTGAGAATCGATACTAATCGATAAGAGTCAATATTGCTATTACTTAATAAAACATTAATACTTTTCAATACTTAATAGTTCTTTATTTCTTCAATAATACTAATTACCAATAATATAATTCTAATTGATAATCTACAAGGACTTTACCACCCGTAAGTGAAGATAACCTAAAAAATAAAAAGGTAAACAAGTATCGATTGGTTTGAAGACAGTCTTATGAGTGGTGATAGCTTATTTAAAATATACTAAAACTTTAATAAAAATTTTCAGAAGAGCATTACACTGTTTAAAACTTCACAGCCCTATATTAATTAATTGATCCTAATTAATTAATTAATAAAATTAAAAAATTTTTTTAATTATTTTTTTTTATAAACATAATTTTTTTTAAATTTCCTTCAAAACAATAAATTTTGTTTTGAAACTTTCGGCGAAGCTGAACATATATATTCCTTCATCATCTTTACGCTACTCGACCGGTCTTGCTACCATTGGGACTCGACCAGCTGGGAAACTTAAGGAAGTGTTTCAGGCCAGTAAGACGTCGAGAGCCACACCAAATACACACCAATTAAACACAATCTCAACACCTTTATTTATTTAAATAAATTATTACAATGTCAACCAGTATATGTGGCTTATGGGCCCAGTGTTTAACATTTGAACATATTGTATCATGCCAGCAGCAAGTGGAAGTGATTATTGTTCATTCGTTTACATGTTTTTGTCATTTAGATTTGTAATTTATGTATCTCTTTAATCTATTAACAAAAATAAGAAGAGCTGTCAGTGGTCAGCTCTTCATAATCCTGTATGTGTGTTGTCAGCCAATTTGTTCAATGTTCGCTTAGTCGATAATAAATTGAAAACAAATGTAATATGTAACTTGGCTACACTCTGTTTAATATGTAATAATTTTCAACATCATCATCATCATCTTCATAACACTGCACAGGCAAACTGCTGCCTGTTCAGCCTTTAACGATCCTCCAGCCATCTGTTCCTGGGACTACCCACACACCTGTGTCCTATAGCTTTATATTTCCAGACTTGTTTAGCCAGTCTGGAATCTGATATTATTTCTAAGTGTTTTTCCACCGTTGTTTGTAATCTTTCAATTTTTCATTCAAGTTAAAATCTTGTAACTCTTCTCTTATGGCCTCATAAGAGACGTTTATGGCCTTTATAGGGTGAAGTTCAGAGCACCTTTTAATTCCTCCTAAGTACGTCATTTCCGAGGCCTGTCATTTGCTTTGTTGTTTCTTGGTTGTTGTCCATAAATCACACCCATAGGACAGCATAGGGATTGCCATAAGTTTGTAAAAGTTAATTTTGTATTTCGGTGTACCTTGTTTCTAAAAATAAGGCTGATTGTCCCACAGAGCGGCTGGAACTGTCCTAACTTAACTCAATATCATAATTCCTATTATAGCCAGTATCATTTCCCAAATAATTAAAATGTCTCACATGTTCTATAATATGATCATTAATTGTTATTTTTTATTCTTGCCTCGAAATGCCATCACCTTAATTTTTTATAGTAGAGATTTTCATATTGTATTGTTTGCAAATCTTATAAAGCTTAAAAATAGATTTTTATAAAGCAGTCTCTGTATTTTTAATTACAAGGAAGTCGTCAGCACATTCTCGTAATATCTGTCTACCTGTCTCCTATAATATACCAGGGTTTACTAGATGTTTCGATTTCCTTACTAGATTGTCAATACAAATGTTAAAAAGAGTAGGTGATATACATGTAATAATGTAATAAGTAACGTAAAACTAATTATTTAAATTACGCTTATTGTAATTGTATAATAATTTCACACACTTAATTTTGCTCGTAACTGAAGTTCTATCAAATATTTTAATAAAATGATATTGATTGATGACTCGTTGGGCGCTTGGTGAAACATATTAACACAAAGGTTAAAAAAAAAACCATCCAAACACTTGGTAAGTTTCACAGTTTGTTATTTACCTCTGACAGCTGTTTCAGTCTAATAAGCTGTTCTCAAAGAGATCATAAAAACAAGAGATTGCTTGTTACTATGATCTCTTTGAGAATAGCTTAATAAGTTGAAACAGCTGTCAGAGGTAAATAATAAACTGTGAAACTGTTTTTAAAACCTTTGTATTTTAATAAAAGTAAACTCTTTTTTGAATGTCACTAAAAACCGAGGATTTGAAAAAATGTTTTGCCCTTTTAAGTAATTATCTGCAGATTGATTTGCCTCTTGCCCATTAAACCTAAAAATATTTAATATCTCCCCAAAATATACCGACGACCGGACTATTAGCATGCAGCAGTTATTCGCTTAGTTAATTTCGCTGTAATCGATTAACTGATGTAAAAGTAATGATTTTGTAATGTGTATAAAGTGGAGCAGGTCTAGTGGCCTAAACCGAAAGAGAGCATACGATGACTACAATTAACAGCTAGACTGTAGCGGGAATCGAAGCCAAGGCATGTCTGTAGTGAACCTCCCAGTAACGAGAACGTATAGAGGCTTAATATTGTGTCCACACACACACACACACACACACAAACACACACACACACATTCTGGAATATGACAAACAGGAATGGGATACTCGATAGGAGAGGAGGTCATGTGTCGGCATTAATCACGTCAGACGTCATTTGCAGTGGAGCTGCCGCGATATTGTATACGTCCCTGACAACTACTGCATACATGTGTTCGTTCGTTACTCAAATATCAATATTTTCAATTTGCTACAAAATAAAATGTGTTAAAACGTGTTATATTAAAAAGTGTTTGAGAAAATATATTTTAATCCTAGTTTGAATTTATGTAATATGAAATTCAATTAAATTTTAACACTCAAACCTTGTTTACTAATCTCGCCACGTGCGTCCTTTTCTCGTGTGTTTATTAATGGCCACATATATATGGCGTGTGTTTATATTTTGCTACATAAGTTGATCCATTTTTTCTTCTTTTAAATACCGTTTTATTTCTTTTAAATATTTTACTACTCAACGTTCTTCATTGTCCGTGTATCATGTAGAATATGACGCTTAAAAACTATTTTGTCTACAGTTTACTCGTCAAATTCTTCTCTCTTTTTCTCTCTCTTCGTGTTCGTACTTCCAGTCGCTTTTCTGTCTCACTATCTACGTCTTCTTATATTAACAAATTAAAAATTATTAAAAATAATAAACATTCGGTACCTGTTTTGCAAAACGTTTATTTTATAGAATTCTTTACGACTTTCGACTATCGATGTTTTGATTTTTAGACCATCTGCAGAGTGTAAGAAATTATACTGCGGTGTTTTGGTAAGAACAGGGTTGTTGTGTGAGTGGACACGTGCGTGTTCGTTGTAACGTTTTGAGTAGATAACACAGCGACTAACACAGAATTGATAACAAACGTGCACGCACACATGAACGCTCCACCTCCAGTATAGGACTGTATACTGCTTGAAGATGGCCTGAAACATCGAATCAGCTGTGTTTATAAAATAAAATTATAGTCTTCTTCTTCTTTTATGTAGGTTTAATCCCTGTTTTATTTTCAGGGATTTGCTAGAGGTCGATCCCAAGACACCCGTTCATCTCTTCCGTGGTCGGCAAGGATCCTGTTTTTCCAACGGTCTAGAATCTCGCACCATTCTATATTAACCTATCTTCGCTCCGTCCTGTGAAAACTTCATTCCGTTCTCTTTTTCGCCATCTAACAAACCTGACTACACCCTCTATTTGACACAGACGTCTTATGTCACTATTTCATATTCCGTCACGTTTCGTTTTCCAAAACTGTCCTGAGTTTACATATTTCGATCGTTCTTAAAGGTCGTTTCGTTCCAGCTCTGATGGTACCATCGTCTTGCGTATCTTCACTTTTCTTGGCGTCAGAGGTTTTTATTTTTCCTGGTTACATCTTTTAAATAGCCAGAAATACGAATTCTTCTCATTGCATGTCTCTTTGCTTCCTCAAAGAGACGTCTATCAATAATAGTTGAAAATCCAAAACAATTGTTGAAAATTCCTTCCAATTTCCAGTCACAACGAATGGTATGTTCTGAAATTACCATTGATTTGACAAATGTTTGTATTTGTAATTACTGTTAAAAGGTTTATAAAGTGCCAAGTAACACACCAACTACAATTGAAATTAAAATTGAACATTGTCTCACAAGTGGTCAAACCTTTGCAAAAAACATATGAATTTATGTTTGCAGAATTTCCCATAACTTTTGAATTCTTCTTCTTCTTCTTCTTCTTCTTCTTCTTCTTCTTCTTCTTCTTCTTCTTCTTCTTCTTCTTCTTCTTCTTCTTCTTCTTCTACTTTTTCAGTTGGTTTAGGAAATAACAACGTGGTTAACAAAGTGCATTTCCTCCACGTCATACCTGTTCCTCTATTGAATCATAGACAAGTACACTTGGGCACAGCACATAGGCCTAGTTTGATTTTACAATAGAAGACGACGGAACTACGATAAAGATAGTCGTCCCGTGTTAAATTTATTACTACTTTTGGATGAATATCTGTTGGAAAGTACTTTAAAATATTTATTACAGTTGCATAGACAATGAAATGTTATTATAAAGACAATAAAGACACCATTGCTTTTTTTTAATTTATAACATAGGCCTACTGAATGTCAATTCTTACGTACGTAATGAAGATCCCGACTATACAAGGAGGCGAGTAATGTGTTTGTATAAATTTACGTCAGCTTTGACGGCCGGTGTTTACGTTATCACAATTTTCCGGGATGTTAGGTCGTGGTCTTAATTCTCCACGATCATTTTCAGACGTTTCGTCCATACCGATGATGGACATCTTCAGTGGCGCGGGCACACAGATCACAACACCCGCGACCGAATACGAACAGTGGCGCGGGCACACAGATCACAACACCCGCGACCGAATACGAACAGTGGCGCGGGCACACAGATCACAACACCCGCGACCGAATACGAACAGTGGCGCGGGCACACAGATCACAACACCCGCGACCGAATACGAACAGTGGCGCGGGCACACAGATCACAACACCCGCGACCGAATACGAACAGTGGCGCGGGCACACAGATCACAACACCCGCGACCGAATACGAACAGTGGCGCGGGCACACAGATCACAACACCCGCGACCGAATACGAACAGTGGCGCGGGCACACAGATCACAACACCCGCGACCGAATACGAACAGTGGCGCGGGCACACAGATCACAACACCCGCGACCGAATACGAACAGTGGCGCGGGCACACAGATCACAACACCCGCGACCGAATACGAACAGTGGCGCGGGCACACAGATCACAACACCCGCGACCGAATACGAACAGTGGCGCGGGCACACAGATTACAAAACCAGCGAACAAATTCAAATACTGTTCTGTGCAGTGTATACAGAGTACATCGGCAGCATGAAACGCAGCATCAACACTTGCTTAGGTGAACACAAGCCGACTTGGCCAAAACACAGAAGTCTGCTATAGCGGAACAATCACTATCTAATGAAGACCATACAATATTATTTAGAAGACCCAGGTCATGTCCTATACGCGGCGGTACTTTGGTCGGTTACAGTGGGAGGGAGTTGAAATATACGAAAGACCTCAACAGGTTTTTGTAACGCCAAGTGTCGTACTTCACAAGGTGTCTTGACAAAACACAATGACGACGAACGTTGGGCGCCATATTTTCCGATTTTTAATATTTCTCGAGGAAGATACAAATCGATACGTTTTTTCCTACCGGAAACCGGGAGTGAAAAATCTTGAAGGGTCAACATTACCGACAACTAAATTTAATTGAAACTACCGACTTTGTCCTTGAAATAAACTGTATGGAATGAGTTTAGTATGGAGCCTAAAAAGAATTGATGATAAGCAATATTAACACTTATACCTTAAATAGGCGTGAAATTTGCCTGACATAACGTAGCAGCAAAGAGACAGGTTACTCATGTGTCTACCTTGATGATTCATTGTGTGTTTGTGTGTGCCCCTGTAAGCCTCACCCTACAGTTTTGTCAACGATGAATGACGATGGGTATACGGTATCACCATCAACAACAGCAACAACACTTCTGAGTTTTTCCGCACTCGCATCAGCTGATCGCTCCAGAGATCAGCTGATCGTCCCATATTCCGACTGCCACGATTTTAATGCTTGGCCGTTCGTCACACGAACCCGTGCCAATCCGTGCAACAGTGTTACACGAAGATCCAAAGATCTCTACAGCATCTGCAGCCAAGATGGGGACATTGGTTTGATACAGAAGGTTGAAGGGTAACCCTTTCTCTTCGGTTAAGGAGAAAACTGCTGTCTTTGAGGTAAAGTGGAAACTTCAAAGGCAAAAGGATTAAACACCTCCAGAAAACAAACTGGCCAGACGGCTTTGAGGTGGCAGTCCGACAATCTTTCTATAGATTGGTACTCCATAATGAGTAATTACAGAATACACAGAAATAGGGAGAAGAATCAACGACGTGTAAAAATAATGAAAACGTAAAAAGCTAGACACCATATTTTATTAACTTTAAATTCATCATTTTTTTAAATTCATTTATCTAAAAACGATACGTGGGTTGTCCGAGGATGAGATGGATCGGAACAGGTTTACACAACTTAATCCTTGAAGAGAAGAAGAAGAAATCATTTATCAAACTACACTTTTTAACGTGATTCAAATCACTGTGTCGTTAATCACTTAACCTATAACAATGTTGCTTCTATTCGTAGGCTTCGGTTTTCATATAAAACAATCTTTTTGTAACCGTGATAGGGATTTTGTTTATCGCCATCTTCACACCACGGCACAAGAAAGGTGCTGCCTGTTCCACCTTCGAAGATCCTCCAGCCACCTTTTCCTGTGTTTATCCACACACATGTGTCCTATAGTTTACATTTCCAGACTTATTTGGCCAGTGTGGAATCTGGCATTCTTTCTATGTAAGTGTTTGTTCCATCGTTGTTTGTAAACTTTTAATTTTTCATTCAAGTTGAAAACTTCTAATTCTTTTCTAATGGATTCATTCTTTATACGGTCAAGCTTAGAACGCCTTTCAACTCCTCTTAAGAATGCCACTTCCAAGGCCAGTGTTTTACTGACCTGTTTCTTGGTTGTTGTCGATAATTCACACCCATAGGACAGTACAGGAATCGAGAAAATTTTCTAATACTTTACTTTTGTATCTCAACATACCTTGTTTCTGAAAATACGGTTGATTATCCGACAGATAGTTTGGAACTTACCTAACTTAACCCCACTATCATAATTCCTATCATTTCCCAAATAATTAGAATGGTTCGCCTGTTCTACAATTTCATAATTAATAATTACTTTTGCTCTTATTGGTTCCTTCCCTCAAAATTAATTACCTTTGTTTTTGTTGTAAATATTTTAATATTGTATTGTTTGCAAATCTGATGAAGCTTAAAAACAGATTTTTGTAAAGCAGGTTCTGTATTTTGAATTACAAGTAGCCTAAGTCGTCAACAGAACAACAGCACATTCAAATGTCTCTCTCGTGATATCTTAATAGCAGGGTTCACTAAATGTTTGGTTCAGTTTATTATTATAAAAAGTATTTTATCTTTAGTTTCGGGTGCCCTAAAATTTATAACTGGTCCTATATATGAATAAAATAATGCATTACTTCCAGCTACAGTTCACAAACAAACTTGGCCCACAACATAAGTCAGCGGTTTTTAAAGTACAGTAGATAAAGTACGTATATATACCAAAAAACTGAAATAAAAAAAAAACGAAACAAGATAATTGGATTTTGCTGCTGTGCAAGTGGTACGAATAATACTCATTCGCGTACGGTCGGTGGGATTCGGAAGGACTACTTTATGACGTCATAAACACAAGCGGTCTCAAACTTTTGGCAGTGTTTTATGTAGCTCAGAATAATAAAATTTTATGAGAGATTTCGTAAAAACGGACAATCAGCGATGTGGCCTAAACACTGCTGCTTCTCCCCTTCGAAAAGATTTACTACTCGATACTAAATTTTGAGTTTTTAGATTGACTAAACGTTTTGCGTCGTTTGTGCTTGACATAAAATAAGTGAATCTGATGTCACTAATTTGAGTGTAAATAAATGGAATATATAAATAGAAGAATACTGTAAAAATTAAAACAATAACAGTTTTATTTTTTACTAAAAAAACTGTAAATTTTTATACAGACACATTGTGGCAAACATTGAAAATTATAATTAAGACGGTCAACTGGTTAATACTGCTGGTAGACGGTAGTTATTATACGCGTACAAGGGTCAGTTGAAAAGTTCGCGGAGCGATATCTGTAGCTTAGCGGTAAAACTAAACTTTTTCGTGTCCGGCAAGATTTGTATTTTGTGTAAACGCCTGTTAATTTCAAAATCTATCAATTTATTCATTATTTAGAAAATTTTAAAATTGACGAGTCATGCGTGTTTTGAAAAACGGACAAAATCAAACATCGCGGTGTGATTCTTTGTTAAAAAATGTTTAGCGCCAACGTAAATTCAAAACGAAATTGTAAATGTGTCAGGAAATGCTGCGACTTCAAAACTAACGGTTTATAACTGCACTTGAGTTTAAACGTGGTCGTATAAGCATTGAAAACATGGTCGCACCGAACGCCCAAAATATGTACCAACTCCAGATGCGGCCGCCATCTTGCACAACGCTTTTTCACACCAAGTTCTTGAGCTAAAGTATGATGCACACGCTTATATGAGATGCCTATGATTTTAGCAACGTCATCCACTCCTCAATCTGCGGTCTTCCAACACTATGAAATTTTTTCAGTAATGTCATTTTTTGTTGCACTTTTTGGACGTCCACTGCTGGGATCGTCTTCAGTGCTTGTACGACCACGTTTAAACTCGAGTGTGCCCCACTTACCGTATGTTTCTGAAGGCGCAGCATCTCCTAACACATTTACAATTTCGTTTTGATTTTCCATTGACGCTAAAACGTTTTTAACAGAGAATTAATCACAACACGATATTTTATTGCGTGCATTTTAAAAACACACGTGACAGGAAAACTTGAAACAGCTGGTAAAAAGTGAATAAATTTATAGATGTATCTAGAAATTAACAGGTGTTCACGCGAAATAATATACCTTGCAGCACACGGAAGATTTTAGTTCTACCACTGAGCTATAGATGTCGCTCCGCGAACTTTTCAACTGACCCTCGTAGTAGCCTACTAGTTTTCAAATCGGGTGGTCATAGTCCGATAATGTGAACTGTGATTGTAAACATGGTTAATTCGTTATGAGAGAAGGATAAGGAGGTGGGGAGGGCCATCACCCTGTATAACAGCAGAATGGTTCCTTACTTGTTGATTTTAGAATTCTACCTGTGGCACCACACATATGGTTGAACTTATGTAGCTTCTACACCACGGCACTGTTTGTAATGTATCGCACAGATATTCAAAATTACTTACCTGCTCCACAACAGTATCATCTACAACAATTTTTGCTCGTATGATGGAATCAGCTCCGTAAAAATCCATCACCCTAGTCATCAATGAGGAGATGTGTAATCCGAAATCCTTGCAGATTCGATCCAATGAGGGTACAGACATCCGCAAGCCGCTTTCCGAGTTCGGCAGTTTAGCCTGATAATCAGCAAACACCAGCTTGTCAACTGTAGAGTTACCAATCATATAATGTTCCAGAAAATTCATCTGCCAGTTGTCTATGACATCATTCGTTTATAGGCTAGTAACAACGCGAAGAGATTTAAGTGGCATCGAAGCTTCCGAAATACAGTTCCTACATGTAAAGAAATGTAGACGATAGGACTGCATACGTAACGAATAAGCCTATATATGCAGGACTCTTGAAAATCTAAAAAATCAGATTAATCAACATATAAATATTTAATTAACAAAGTTGTGTTAGTGTCACAAACAGAAATAAAACTGTTGCACACCACTATAGAAAAATTATTCCGATTAATGCTTTCAAGCTTCACAGTTCATCATCAGATCGGATATATACAATAATGGAACTAGACAACTTCTTTATAACCAAATACACTGTACTCACCGTCTATGGCCTTTCCGTAATGTTTTTTCGTGTTTACATGTTTCGAGGCGCTTGCCTCATCATCAGAACTTATAAAACCAATCTATGTCATAAATAATGACATTTGTCAAAATATTAAAAACACAATACGGCAATTAAACTATGTACATAACTTGCTTTAAAAATGTTAGGTGTGCCTTGCAAGACAACACGCGTCTTGCAAGGCACACCTAACATTTTTAAAGCAAGTTATGTACATAGTTTAATTGCCGTATTGTGTTTTTAATATTTTGACAAATGTCATTATTTATGACATAGATTGGTTTTATAAGTTCTGATGATGAGGCAAGCGCCTCGAAACATGTAAACACGAAAAAACATTACGGAAAGGCCATAGACGGTGAGTACAGTGTATTTGGTTAACAAACACGTGGCTTGGGACTACAATAGGATTTATTCCATTTAAACTTCTTTATATCCCCCACTTGACCTACAGCGCGTACAAATTTTCTAGAAAGAAATTAAATGTACTAGAAAGAAATGTAAAAATACAGACAACAGTGACTTAACTCGCTAGTTGCTAATAACCAGTAAAGGCGGTTAACTTTAAGCTTGTTTACGAAATGTGTACGCGCTCTAGGGGCTATAAAGAAGTTGTCTGGTTACATTATTGAATGTTTCCAATCTGATGATAAGCTGTGAAGCATGAAAGCGCTGGAATATTTTTTCTATAGCGGTGTTAACATCCAAATAGATGGTTGCGACTTGTGAAAAGAATGACGGTTTTAAATTGTCAAGGCAAGCACTATTTTAGAAGGAAAAAACGAAAACACCTTCTGCACGACCGAGGAAGAGATACTTGAAATTGCTGACCGTAATAGAAGGCAAAGGAAGAAGAAAAAGAAGACGATGATGAATAAAAAGAAGAAGAAGAAGAAGAAGGAGAAGAAGAAGGCGACGTAGAAGAAAAAGAATGTAAGAAGTGGGGGAGGAGGAGGAGGAGGAGGAGGACGACGACGACGACGACGACGACGACGACGAAGAAGAAGAAGAAGAAGAAGAAGAAGAAGAAGAAGAAGAAGAAGAAAGTGTTCATTATAGACCTGATGTTCCAAGATACTAAGCAAATGTCATCCGTAGGTGCCAAGTCTGCTATTGTTCTATCGTATTAAAAATTCCTTACGATCCCGTTCCATACGAACCGCATAAACTTGCTCGTTGAAAGTTGGACTGTCACCTAATTCTTGAAGGGAATAGAAACATAATAATATTTTTTTTTTACGAGGGAGACTGTGGAAAACTAATGTTCACCGCAGGAGGGTCCGCACTCCTACGGTGTGTGGGACTCGCACCCACCAAAACCACAAACTTTATTGTCCACGGCATGGATCCACCTAGGGACTCAGATTTTGCAATACTTCAAGGTGGTGCCATTTGTACTTCGTCCTGTGAACGTTCATCTGTTTCAAACCTTCAGCGGGTCCACGTTACCTGTTTTATGCTATTCTGTCAGCGACCCCAGCAAGGTCATCTTGGGCTCCTTCTTTTGCCTAAGTACATTCTCTATGTAGGCTGCTACCTGATCCCAGTGGTGTTCACTCTCCAGCATTATTCCGATGATATTTTCAGGCAAGATCGGTCCCGCTACAACAAGTGGACATAATAATAAAAACGAAATTTAGTTGAACAGAATTCTGGACCATACTAAAATTATAAACAAGGTACGTAGAACAGTTGTTTTCACGCATATTTTAATACAATTTAAAAAACAGTCAATAAATTTGTGTGCCATCAGCAGCGTTTCTTTGATAAAATCCAAAGGCAGGCGTCCGCGTTCGCCTAGCGAACAGTGAGCGAGCGAATCGACGCGCACTAAATTGAATACTTTCTGACGAAATATTGAAAACGTTATGTTGACATTTCATTATACCGTATTCGGGTTTCATTGTTTTTTTGTGGTGAATAGCTTTTTTTGCAAAAAAAAGTACCTCTACCGTATATATAAAAGAGAATAACAATATGCGGTACGCTGTATTAGATTTCAAATACAAAATGTGCCAGTGTGCGGCGGCTGAAGGCCGTGATGACATGCGCATTAATTAGAATTGATATTTGTCCAATGTTTCAGCTTACAGTTGGCCTTCATTCCCACTACACTGCCCCAACTTTAGATAAAGTTATCGTCGTCATCATCATCATCATCATCATCGCAACACGGCATAGGCAAGGTGCTGCCTGTTCCGCCTTTAAAAATCCTCCAGCCATCTCTTCCTGAGTCTACCCACCCACATACCTGTGTCCTATAGGTTTATATTTCCACACTTATTTGGCAACACTTGAAGCTATCATTCTTTCTAAGTGTTCTTTCCACTGTTGTTTCTAATCTTTTAAATTTTCATTCAAGTTAAAACTTGTAACTCTTCTCTAATGGGCTCATTTCTTATACGGTCAAGTTTAGAACACCTTTTAACTCCTCTGAAGAATGCTATTTCCGAAGGCTGTATTTTACTGTCTTCTTTGTTGGTTGTTGTCCACAATTCACACCTATTGGACAGTACAGGGGGCTCCCATAATTTTGTAAAGTTTCAATTTTGTATCTCGACGTACCTTGTTTCTAAAAGTACGGTTGATTGTCCCACAGATCGTTTGGAACTTACGTAACTTAACATCAATATCACAATTCCTATCAGGAAATGCTATAACTTTGTAAAACTTTAATATTGTATCTCGACGTAACTTGTTCTTAAAAGTACGGATGATTGTCGCACAGATCGTCTGGGACTTACCTAACTTCAAATTAATATCATAATTCCTACCATACTTCCTAAATAATCGAAATCGCTCACCTGTTCTAGGATTTGATCGTTGATCATTACTTTTGTTCTTATTGTTCCTTGTCTCAAAATCCCATTACGTTGGTTTTTATAGTACCATTAAATCTTTAGTTTTTTAAGTTACCCCATTATTATTTATGCCGCTTTTAAAATAATATACTCTGCGACTTATAACTTCGCGGACGCAGAGACAGATACTTTTGGTAGAGTTATTTATTGAATGACCGCTCGCAAGAGTTTAATCATCATATGAGGACTGGCTGCCTGCATAATCCACGTGATTTAACACAAACGTTAAAATCTTGTAATTCTTTCCGTATGGCCTCATTCTTTATACGATCAAGTTTATAACACCTTTTAACTCCTCTTAAGAACGCCATTTCCGAGGCCTGTATTTTACTGTCTTGTTTTTTGGTCGTTGTCCATAATTCACACCCATAGGACGGTTCAAGGATCGCCATAACTTTGTAAAACTTTAATTTTGTACCTCGACGTACCTTGTTTGTAAAAATACGGTTGATTGTCCCATAGATCGTCTGGAACGTACCTACCTTAACATCAATATAATTCCTATCATAGCCTAGGAATTCAATTCCGTTGCAGACTTACCTGACTTAACAAGATAAATATATTTGTTCAGTGATTATGAAATTTAATAAAAAACGTAGGCTTTTACTGCTCAGCAATTGCCGGACTGTTGGTTGGCAATCATTGCAATAATGACGCG
The DNA here is from genome assembly GCA_034769895.1 of Magicicada septendecula. Taxonomy (NCBI): domain Eukaryota; kingdom Metazoa; phylum Arthropoda; class Insecta; order Hemiptera; family Cicadidae; genus Magicicada; species Magicicada septendecula. Next base: position 840,343,313 of record CM068368.1, read on the forward strand.
GTTCGTCCGTCATTATTAAAATTACGGTTGTCATCGCAACATTGGTCCACGATAGCAACGCTGACCATAAACTATGTAACAAATTTTACAACAAGTTCACAATCAAACAAGACCAGCAGACGTTGTGGCCGCGCCCACGACGGTCCTCCTCAGTGTCGCGGGAAAGAGGTAACTGAATATACGCTCTTTACACCTAACTTTGGGAGAACATTATTGGGGGGGGGGGGACAATAACCATCGTAAAATTTATCGCTTAACGTTTCCATCACTAAACAACCTGTGGTCGTCTCAACGTCCAACTAAAACTAGTACATTAAATATAAACTTAAGTCTATCCGACATTCGTTCATTAACAAGCGCGAACCGTCAGAAGAAAACAAAAATTATTGATAAACCACCGCCATCTACAGAGTTAAACAAGCTAAAGGAAAACCGTATAGAAAGAACCGCTGCTTACCCTCTAAGTTCAGTGGACAGAACCGTGATGCACCACCACGCTGACGTAAGTGTACACAACGACAGAGACAACCAACGCCCCGTTTAAATACAAAACGAAGCACCCTGGACCCGCCCACCGCGACATACTGCTTTGCATTCCTAAACCAGATCCTAGATACGTCTGTACTAGGCGGGCTGAAACAATAATCATTTACGGCCATAAAAGATGTTCTCACGTAGGCTTCCGCGGCCGGTGTCCGTTATTATGTTTTTGAAGCATTCTCCCGGTATGGACCGCGTTTTAATAATTTATTAAAACTGTTTTTCAACCACATAAGAAGCTGGCACAATTTTTAAAACCAATCAAAGACAGAATCCCGTTCAACACTGAAGGTATCCACAAAATTCCATGCAGTTGCGGAAAGGTTTACATTGGCCAGACGGGCCGCCTGATTTCCACAAGAGTCCAAGAACATGTCACACATACGAAAAACTCAGCAGTTGAAAAGTCTGAAATTGCTCGGCATTCATCCTTAACTAATCGCATGGTAAACTTAGAAAACGCATCTGTAATAATATCATGTAATAGGTATTATGACAGATTGGTCCTAGAAGCAATAGAAATTAATAAACACAAGGATAACATCAACAGAGAAACCGTCACGCTTACTACGACTTGGTACCCTGTACTTTCTGGTTTGACTGCACGCGGGTTGGCTGACCGCACAAACAATGCACACAGCGTAACGCCCACAGGGCAGGGTTCACTTACCGGACCACCCACCACCACTTCTACACTATATAACTGAGTTCGCTTGCCGATGTTTTTGTCACTTAGACCTGAGGATACTCAATGTAATATGAGTGAGACGTTGTCATACAAGACATTTTTGACGCGGTCCATACCGGAAGAAGACTTCAAAAACACAATAGCCATAAAAGATGCCTAACCCTTGTGATAAGATAACAGATCGTTTCAAAATCTCAGTCTCTCGCTGGACCTGTTACCTGTTTTACGCACCACTGAGGAAGGCGTCGTGGACACGTACAAAACGTCTGGTTTTGTTTCATTGGAAATCTCGCCGTTAAGTTTGTTGTATAGCTTATGGACAGTGTGTGTTGCCATAGACCAACTATGCTATAACAATCGTAAGCAAACCTTAACCCTAACAGTCCAGCAATTGTATACCAATTATGAAATTTGTCATCATCATCATCATCACCACTCCAAGGACAAGGCCTTATACCAGTTCCGGAACCCATCCCCACCTCGGTCTACCAACTTCTCTCTTCGCAGTAGGGTGATAACCCAAGGCAGCCACAGGTAGAAGGATATCAAACATGCCATTCAAGTGTTCACACCATCTCTTTCTGTGGTCTTCAATCTTCTGGTGCAATGTTTAAATCGCGTCTAATATCCTCGTTCTTTCTCCGATCCAAGAGAGAACAACCTTGCGACCCTCTTAGAAATTTAATTTCGGCTGCCTGAATCCTCTGCCCGTCCATTTTACCAAGAGTCCATGTCTCACTAGCAATGAAACAGCCACAATGTGGGGACAGCCACAGGTTTATAAAATTTCATAGGGGTATCTTTCCGTATTTTATTTTTCAGGTACCTATGAATCGTCCCACAGATGCGTCCAAATTTGTTAGCTTAGTATCCCAATCAATATCAGTTCTATATGAGATATTACACCCAGGTAATTAAAATGACTAACCTAATCCAAAATCTGATTATTCACGACTATCTTAGTTCTTATAGGATACCCGCCCTAAAATGCCATCGTTTTAGATTTTGTAGGCTATAGTTTGTATGATACTATTGAACCCGCTGTAACAGGTCTTCTGTTTTCTGTATCATTACCTTGTCATCTGCATAAAGCAATGCATTCACATGAGTATTTCTTTGAAGCGATATTCCCGAGTCAACTTTAGCTGTCCATCGCCGAAATATGTCGTCAGTAGAGGGAAAATAAGGGTTCAAACTCACTTTCACTTTCTATCAGCTGATTACTTTCACTTTCTACTGGACCACAGCATCCGCGACTTTTTCGCGTATATGCCGTCTTTCGCGAGCCTAGATCACTTTCACTTTCTACTGGACCACAGCATCCGCGACTTTTTCGCGTATCTGGACCACAGCATCCGCGTTATTTTTTTATATGCCGCCTTTCGCGAGCCTAGATCACTTTCACTTTCTATCAGCTGGACCCGCAGCATCCCAAATGGACCATAGCATCCGCGAATATAATTTTTTTTATATGCCGCCTTTCGCGAGCCTAGATCACTTTCACTTTCTATCAGCTGGACCCGCAGCATCCCAAAGGTGGTGGGTGGGGGGTGGGGGGTTCCGACTTGATGCATTATAGTGTATATATTAAATATATGATCAGGGTTACCAACCTTGCATGAGTTCAAATTTGTTGTGTGTTATAATGTATATTAAATCTATATGATCAGGTTTACCAACCTATGTATGGGTTCAAACTTGATATGTGTGTGTATTATAGTGTATATTAAAATATATGATCAGAGTTACCAATCCTGCATTATTGTGTGTATAGAACAGATCTGCCAACATTTTTCTTCGGTGGGAAATTCAAACTATATTATAGTGTATAGTAAATTGTTGACGACTTCGATATCAACTCTCTCTCCCCTCCTCTCTCTTTGTCTCTAGACACAGTTGTCGATCACGATATAAACTCTCTCTTTATGTCATCAGTTTTACATAAGCGTCGTGCTACTTATGGATTATTGTAAGTAGCGATACTAAAATGTAATCACCAGGAAATATATATTTATCACCTACCTCGTTGTGTCCTACTTCTAATTTTTTTTGACACATGACAGTCATTGACCACGATTTAGAAATTAATATACTGCCAAGTCTGTGTGTGTGGTAAAGTGTTACGCATAAAAAAAAAATCTCCTTGAAATAAGGTATTTTCAAAAGTTTTGTGTACACATACACACATTGTGTATGTCTCTCTCTCGCTGCAAACGTTGACAAGAATTCCCTTATTCAAAGCGATTTGTATGTGTACACGAACTTAAATATAGTTTACAGACGATTGTAATTTTAAAAATTCATTTTTGCATTAAATATATATATCGTAAACAATGGAATAATAATAATATTTCGTCATTAGAAAGTTATATATTCAGTGTGGTAATAGTGATAGAAAGATTAACTATGTATGCACACACACACACACACACAAACTTAAATATGGTTTACAGACCATTGTAATTTTAGAAATTCATTTTTGCATTAATTAAATATATATCGTAAACAATGAAATAATAATAATATTTCGTCATTGTAAGATTTTAATAAAACAATTATCAGTTTAAATAATAATAATTTTCGTGATTGTAAGATACAACCTGCAAATTATTAATATGTCTCTCTCTCTCTCTCTCTCTCTCTCTCTCTCTCTCTCTCTCTCTCTCTCTCTCTCTCTCTCTCTCTCTCTCTCTCTCTCTCACACACACACACATTTCTGATTACTATACAAATAATTGCATGCATATTCGGAGGTTTATAACGAAATAAATTAAAATAAACCATAATTTGTTTTAAATAATTAAATATATATTTACAACACCGTACACAAACTTAAAATGTAGTTTACAAACCACTATAATACAATTATTCAAAATACATTTTACATTGATTAAATATATATATATATATCACAAACAAACATTGTTATATATAAAATAAATACAATATTAATAATAATATTGTTTTAAATGATTAAATATATATTTACAGCACTGTACACAAACTTAAAATATAGTTTACAAACCGTTATAATACAATTATTCAAAAATACATTTTACATTGATTAAATATATATAGCACAAACAAACATTGTTATATAAAATAAATACAATATTAATAATAATTTTTGACATTGTAAGATTTTTAAATAATAATTTCCCGGCTGTAGATACAGTTCACAAGGAAGTTTATCTGTAACATAACAATACAGTCGATATTAGAATCACTGATACGATAAATATTCAATTATCACATGCACACACACACACACACACACACACACACACACACAGTTAGTGGAAAGAATCAAATGCGTTAAGTAAGTAAACTTTTTCAAGTATATGTCATTTTTCATAAGTTAATGTACTTTCAAATAATTTCTAATCAAACCAAATATTATTCATCGGAAATTTGTAAATACTGCCTAGAATCAATGATACATTTATCACATAAGTTAATGTACTTTCAAATAATTTCTAATCGAACCAACTATTATTCAACGAAACTAAATAGAATCAATGATACATTTATCATGTACATACAAATTCAATTATTAAAGTGTTAAGTACAGAGAGTTGAAACTACACACACACACACACACATCAATAAATTGTTTGTTAACACGATTGCTACTTACGACGTTAGGACTCGATCTCTACTTGTGTTGTTTGATTTCTCGTCCCTCGATACACTAAATGTAGTTCTTTAGGTTTGATATGTCTGAGCTCCTCATTCGTGAAGACACCTGCATACCTCTTGGGAAGATAGACACGATACTGGCGGTCGCCATCCTCCAACGTAGCAAGCACAGAGTTCCCATATTTTGTGTCCACATTTGTTAAGACCATGATGGGATATTTTTTATTCACTGTCAATTCTGAACATCGTTTGTACTCGATAGCACTTACAGCATTAAACTTTACAAGAAACGACATTATTAGAAGAGAGAGAGAAAGACACTAGTGAACACGTCTGTATCAAGCGAGAGAGAACCAAACAATGACAGAATATTCGACACAAAAGGACAGTACAATGTGATAGTGGTGGTGGTAACGTCGTCATCAGAAAAGTCGGTGTCCCACTTTCATTTGCATGTATGAACATGTCCCACAGACGAAATTAGAGACACCAAAATATAAAAATGTCATTAGGAAAGTCTACATTCATAAGGAAATAGTCACTGCTTACAGCTATGCATGTATGTACATGTCCACAACAGAATGAGAGAGATATAAATGTCATCATTCGCTGTGACCTACTTTCTAAATTTGTTACATTAAAAATGTTTGTTTAAAGCAAAAATCATGAATCATCCATTCCCGAATAGCATGCACCTTATAGTTGGCGCATCGGTCAGAAGAATTGAAATGTCTAAGACATTCTGTTCCATGAAATAGATACGGTATGTTTTTAGGACAACCAAAGTCATCGAGATTGATGATATTATTGTGTATTATCTTTGATTGCAAAAAACGTTTTTTCTCAAAACCCTTCACAAACACATATTTATATATACGTGTATGTGATGTTAACAATGAAACAAGATTGTCGTACGGTGTCTCTCCTTCGCTCCATCTAATTCTATGATAATTTGACGTTAACCAGTGGTTTGTCCTAACGTATTTTGGATTCGTAACGGATGTAGCAGGCGGAGTCAAAATCCAATGTCTACCAGCAAATCTCAGAACGTCCATGATTGACAGTTCCTTCACAATATATTTTCCGTTGTCGTCGAAAAAGCACTGGAAGTCAATTATAACCGCAGTGTTATCCACAATACTGTAAGACAAAGAAACCACACATTACAAACTCTATATATATATATTATGTTTAAACATACAAATATCGTTGCGATATTAATATGTGAACTTACGTTTACAGACGTCTGGACTGAAGCACCGAGAGACGTCAACTGACGAAAGAAACAAGTGTTGAGGGGGGTTACTATACATGGAGACGAATTTTTTTAGCAGGTGGGGAGGTGTCGTCGTTCTCCATGTTGATGCGTTGTCGTATTCGATAATGACCGTATGCAAGCGTATCATGACCATTGTCTAGTATATAGCGCTTATCATCATACGGTGACAACGCTTGCTTATTTACGCGCATCGTGTACAGCGTATGATGATCGCTACGTAAACAAAGTGCACTGGTAGAAAACTGACAATGATCAGTGAGACACTTGCGATACATATCGTGTCGCAGACTCCTCTTAATCGCAACTCGAGGCACACCTTTACATACACGTTTTTGACACTCTTTGGTAGGATCTTCGTGGGCCACAAGGAACGAATAACATTTCGCACGGAGACCCACGAATTCTCTAATAGGACGACCACACGTTTCATCCTTGAACAGTCCGACAACCTTTTTGTTCTTAAGGCTATAGCAAGGATGAGACGTAGGGTAATCCGATGTGTCAAAAACGTGTAGGTCCTTCTTCATGTCTGCATACAAGTCTGATGTTTGAATGCTATACATCAGACTGTCTGTATCTGTCATTAACAATTTAACGTTGCGACCGTACTTGGCGACAGCATAACGATAATGAAAGTCGTACATTTTCGTTTTGCTAACGTCAAGCACCGTGAAGCCGACATACACGGGACGGGAAAGAACAATGGATTTTTTATGGAGTGAGAGCCCCACCAGATCGTTCGTATAACGAATCATACGTTTTAGCCTAGGTGTGGAAACTAGTTTTTGAAGCCGTCGTTCATTCGAGACTAGTTCAAAGTCTATATGTTTCCGTACGTTCTCCAGCGACTTACCGTATACGGCGTTGTTCATCAGTTTGAAAAGGTCTTTTTCAAAGCTGTTGACGGCTGCTTGCCTCTTGCGGGTGTTGAAATCGATAAACGGTTTCAACCAAGCGCTTTGCTTAAAACACAACACCCTATGAGTCGCTTTCAGCTTTAAGCCAAGACTTAAATACAATTTCAAATTTCGATAATGGAGAACGTAATTTTGTTTGTCCTCCAAAGTTGTTAACAACTTCTCTACGGATGACCCTGATTCGTTATACGATGATCTGTATATACTCTGGTGTAAACGTTTGGAAAAGGGAGAAAGGATATCGGGTGTTATGCGCTGACGCACAGGTGCAAGCGGGTAGTCGGAATGCAGGTCGTGTAAGGTATTAGGATAGTGTAGGTCGACTTCGAGGATGTACCCGATGTCGGAATCATCACTCACATTACGTACGTCCAAGGACTCGATTTCGTTACGATCGAGCCATCGGAAGTCTGCGTAAGGGAGTGGTTGCGACATGGCTGCACCGTATAAATTATTACAGTCCGTATACAGAATGAAGGAGGTCGGTTTCGATACATCGTACTGATCTGGAATCAGAGGATTGTTAGCGACTGCGTGACGGTTGGATATCATCGCTCAGCCTCCGCGGACCCCAGACTCGACGAACAGATGTAGATTTATCTCTGTTAACAGCTCTAATTCGACCCCTGTCATTTTTAGCATCGCGCTCCAAGCGAGTCCGGGAAGCGAGTAAAAATGACACGGGTCCAAGCAGTAATCGCGTAAGGCCATGTCTCGGAAACTTTCAAAGACATTGGCCAGCAGCATTACATCTGTCAACAAATACAAATCGTGGTAATCTCCAAACGTACGCAGATTGAATGCACTCCACACGTTTTGTGCGTGCTCGTAATCTGCGTCCGAAATAGACGATTCCAACAACCGGTTATCAAAGTGTTCACGAGCGGGTAGACTTGTTTCGTTGAACCGATCAATGCTGTCAACGTACTCGTAAGGGTATACCCCCTTGCGTACGAGCAGATTGGTCTGTTCGTCGAAACCCCGTCTAAGCATTTCCTCTCTGAGCAAAGAAAATTGGCTCCCGGACGTGGACAGATTGGTAACGAGTGTGTCCAGAGAGCGATTAAGAAATTGAAAGGAGTCTACGAAACGCAAGGGACCCAGGGAGAACGACACGTAACGCTCACTGGATGTTGCAATGCAGGATACGTGTTGGTCCTTATATTTTCCTAAACCCTGCATTAAATGGTGACAGTCGTAGCCACGAAGGTTGTGAAAGAAGACGGGGATATGACGAGGCATCTTGTAGCTTAGATTACAGCTATTGTGGGCTGCTCCCAAGAATTTCCCCGTAAGATGACAATGATTGCGTACCTTGTCATCGTCTGTCAAAGGGCGCTCACACAAATGACAAACGGTGGCGTTAGTGAATGCAACATTGTCATCATCGGACATAATTATTTGCACGTTATGTCGTACTACCTTCATCATATCCTCGGCGTCTTTCATCAACCACGAGAAGAAAGTGTCTACGACGTTTTCACCTCGATAAACTTTAGCCTCTCTCCAGAGTCTGTGTGTATGATCGACGATAGCATAGGAGAAACCTGACGGAATATGCATCGCTTCGTATGATGTGGACGATACAGGAGGAGAAGTTATTTTCTGACGGGCACCGTTGCTATCAACTGAGTAGAATTCACCTAACTCGTGCACTGTCGTCGGGACGTTGTTACCAGGTGAACACGATTGAAGCGGAGTGATGAGGGACTCGAAGTCGGCGTAGACGGTAAAGGGTACTTTAAGACAGTGCGCGTAATTTTTAAATGACATAAACTTCTCCTCCTCTGTGGGCATTTTGGTTTTCTGTTCACCATAAGGTGTACAGTAGGGGAGATGATCGGACAGACCATGTTCTGTGGTGAAACGATGCAGGCAGTAGTCACAGTAAAATGATTTATTGCTACATTTTGTAAGGGATGATAATAATCTACACATGTTACTGATAAGACAGTAGTGTTTTCGGCTATTTGTATCGGACAGAAGTAAAAGATTAACATGATGTAATCTGTCCTTATTGGGGGTAATTCTTAACGGATAAACCTAATTTTTTGATTCGTTTCTGATATTATCGTCTATATCATAGCCGAAAACGTTTATAGAAATGTTGGGATTCTGTGCTTCAAATTTAGAAAGTGAGTTTATAGAAACAGGGTACTCGATACCGGACATATTTAAGGTGTTTTTGAAGGGAGCGTATTTTGAAGCACGTTCTTTATTACGTTCTTGAGGGTGTATGTGAGCTAGTACGGACCATAGAAAACACATTTCATCTTGGGGGTTCTTGATGTTGACTACTGCCCTGGTGAATGCAAGTTTTCGCGGGGTTGGAAGGTAGGAGGACGCTGCCAAAGGCCGGTACCGTCCAACAACTAGTTCCAGCTTCAGTACAGCATCCACCGACCATCCGCTCCCGTCACGGGTAAAATTGGATATGCTATTCATGATTTTATCATAGGATTCATCGAGTAGACAGTTCAACTCGTCGTTGTCGTCCGTGAGCAACGTACGACAACGTCCGTGGAAGACGGCGTCTTTGGTTACCTCTTTTTCTTCGCCGCTGTCACCATCTAACACAGTTTTAGTGAAACGTATCCTGCACGCAATATGCCATTTGATACTGCGTAAACGTGCTTGTTCTGCCAGAATATCCTTGCACAATAAAGGTCGCACCTCGGTCATTATCGGTACTATATCTTGATCTTCTTCTGTGTCCGTGTACACGGGCAGATAATTAAACGTTATGAGGATAATTATCTCTAATACTACTGTTTCGCACGATATAAAATCGTGTCATATCTGAAACAATAGAAACACATGTATTAGCTAATAGGAATGATGAATAACACACACACACACACACACACACACACACATTCATGTTTGAGGTAAATAGATAGTGCACGTTAGTAATACGTTAGTTTATTGCAAACTTTGAAGATGGCAGCTACTCCTGATTTTAGCATTGAAAGTGAAAGAAGAAAATCGTTCAAGTATTGGGAAGTGACGTTTGTCAGCCCCGACGAGTTAGCGTTTGCCGGGTTTTACTACTATCCGCTAAATTATGATGTTTGTGGACATAGTATGTCATTCATAGACGATAGAGTTAAATGCTTTTGTTGTGGAATTGAATTAGTTCATTGGAGAGAAGGTGACATACCTATGGTGGAACATGAAAAATTTTCTCCGTCATGTCAATTTCTAAACGATGTCAAGAGACAATACATTGGGGAGAAGGTGACAAACCTATGTCAGAACATAAAAAATTTTCTCCGTCATATCAATTTCTAAACGTCAAGAGACTATCTTATACATGTTAGACTGAGTTGAATCATATGTTAATTCATATCAAACAAATTTGGTTTGCTACATAATTATAGAGAGAGAGACAATTGGTAAATTTTTTTACTTTGTTGAGGATGTCCCTGTTCCTGCTGATGTTCTGGATTCTGTTGAAGGTCAGCCATGGTGATATTCAGACGTGAGAGTGAATACTGAAAAACAAAGAAACTGTTATAGATATATATAGTATTTTTAACGCCGGTATTATGTTAGTGTATCTTAAACCATGAACAACGCACGCAAGACTATAGCTCTAGAGCTACACAGAGCAGCGAGAAGGAATTTCGTTAGGCGCGCGGTTGAATTGAAGGGTCTACACGACTTGTACCAGGCGGATCTTGTGGAGATGATACCATACGCTCGAGTGAACAGGGTACAAGTACATGATGACAGTGATCAATGCGTTTAGCAAGTACGCGTACGCTGTACCATTGAAAACAAAAACAGGAAAAGAAGTAAAGCATGCACTAGAGCCTATACTAACTGCTAATCGAATGAAATATTTACAGACAGACAACGGGAAGGAGTATTACAACAGCACAGTACAAGCGTTGCTAAAAAAGTATAATGTGAAACATTACTCAACCTATAGTGAGAAAAAAGCTTCCATAGTGGAACGTTTTAATCGCACACTGAAGACACACATGTATCGAGCTTTCAGCGAACAAGGACACTACCGCTGGTTGGATCTACTACCTACATTACTGAAATCGTACAACAATACCACACACAGAACCATTGGTATGAAACCTAGTGAAGTGAATGATGCCAACGAACATATAGTGTTGGAACGAATAAGGAAGAACACAGCGCCTAAAATCAGTCCAACGAAACCACCCAAATTTAAAGTCGGTGACCGTGTTCGTATAAGTAAGCACAAAATGACGTTCGCCAAAGGTTATACGCCAAATTGGACTAACGAAATATTCACTGTGGATAAAGTACAATCCACTACTATCCCCGTCACTTATCTGCTAAAAGATCATCTAAACAAAGTGTTGAAAGGTGGTTTTTACGAGCACGAGATTAGTAAGTCCAAAGTCGGCGACGTATACCTAGTGGAAAAGGTGTTACAACGCAAAGGTGACAGAGTGCGTGTTCGTTGGCTCGGTTTCGATGGTACACACGATGCATGGATACATAAGAAAGATCTAATATAAAAAAGGTGACAGCACGTGCTGAAAACAGTATGCTTTCGGTATTCACAAAGATGAAGATTGTACAGCAAGCAAACAAATTACCAATAAAGGATATGGACTTTTTGGCTGGTGACGAAGACAGTGCTAATCGTAAACATGGCCCGCTATTACCGAACAGTATTCGCTGTATCGTTACAGGCCCAAGTTCCTGTGGGAAATCAAATGTGCTATTCAACCTACTGTTTGATGCCAACGGACTACGTTTCCGCAACGTATACGTGTTTTCAAAATCATTATTTCAACCAAAATACAGAATGCTAGAAACAGTGATGAAATCACTCGCTGATGAAGGTTTAGGTTATCATGCATACAGCGAGAACGAAGAAGTCCCGCTACCGAGTGAAATCACTGGTCTCGACTCTGTTATCGTATTCGATGATGTATCGTGTGAAAGACAAAACAATATTCGAAAGTATTTTGCTATGGGGAGACATAGCGGTGTGGACACATTCTATCTATGCCAGACATATAGCCAGATACCGAAACAATTGGTACGTGACAACGCTAACTTGTTGATATTGTTCAAACAAGACGATCTAAATTTACGACATGCATACAATGATCACGTTAACATAGATATGAAATATGATGCTTTCAAAGACGTCTGCATGGAAGCGTGGAAGGATCGTTATGGATTTCTAGTCATAGACAAAGACTCGCCAATAAATGAAGGTAGATATAGAATCGGCTTTGATCGATTCATAATTGTTTCCGACGAAGTATAAAAGTGGTTGCACTGTAGTAATGTAATCAGTCCTCTTGCTAACTCACGATGGCTATGAATAAGGAGGAACGACTTGTGTATGATATAGATACGATAAGCGACAACATAAGGAAAAAATATCATGCATTACAACACGGTATCAGAGAAGGTGACGAGAAGTTTAGAAAAATTACCGACCGATTCTGGAACCGTTAGAAGCTATTTCACGAAAGTTAAGTGGTGATATGATGGAGGAGGAGGAGAAGCAGCAGATAAAACAAGTAGAGCCTACACAACACGTAATAACGGGAAACGAAAGTGGCACGCAGAGTCATAACGCTTCTCATTTCAGTGAAGAGGACGCCTGGAACCCTAACTCTTCACATTTCAGTGAGGATTCATTAGCAAACAAATATATGCGTTTGTGCGAATCGGCGGACTGTAAACGGATTATAGATCGTATGTACGGTGTTCGATACGAAGGTGGTAAATTTATGATAGGTGATTCAAATGTAAAAATCGATGATAACGACAACTTTCATGTCAAAGGAAAAATTTACGAGGGTACACCTGGTCTGTATGAACTTTTGTTTATGAAACTACCGAAAAAATACAATAAGGACGATATGAGGAAATATAAGTCCATACTACTAGCAACCAACGGACACAAACAAAAATATAAACACAATACGCGAATAAACAGTAACAGTGGCGTCAAGTACCGACTAGTAATATCTAAATTGTTTGCACGAAAACGTACAGGGAGTGGCTATATGGAGATGAAACCGAACACTGCAATCGATTACGTGCATTGAGATGATCCTAACGAGTTGGTTAATAGATTGAGACTGTTAATGGCGTCTCAAAATAGCGGCCATACTGGTCATAGGAATGAAATCGTTTCGATATTGGAAGAATTACGTGAAACCGGCATTATCATATAAAAGCAGACGCACCGTTCTATAACCATCAGTTCTTCTTCATAAATATGAGTGTAGACAAGTTCGGTAGACACGACAGCGCTGTAAGAGTGCGAAAAGAAACTCATCGAAGTCTGCGTGAGGATATCGGTTTAGGAGTGACTAACGACGGTCACTTTGATGTGAAAAACAAAAAGATACGCAACTTGGGTGACCCTGAAGAGTTGCACGATGTTGTTTTTTTACAGTACGTAAAGGACACATGCTTACAGTACAAGAACAACAACGCTACCGTAGACGCAAAAGATCATCGAATAATAAGGCTAAACGATCCGCTTAAATCAAGAGATGCAGCCACAAAACGATACGTAGACGAGAAGAGTTTGAAAAAAGATCGTGCAGGTAACGTAATCGTTAATGACTGTCGACTAACGCGTGTGCAAGCACCTGTTGACTTCAAAGACGCAGTGAATTTGGAATTTTTACACGCACACACAATCAGTTTGCAAAACGATGCTTTCTACGCTGCCGGAAGAAAAATTACGAATATAGCGAACGGTGTCAATGACAAAGACGCAGTCACTGTGCGACAAATGCACGAATTAAAATTACATATAAAGACTGAATTGTACAAGGTCACTCAGGTATTTCACGCTCATATAATCAATCTAATAAAGTTTGTCTATAAATATCAAGACAGCGCGACACAGCGTTCAGTCCTGTCTGAATATATTGAAGAGGTGGGGCGTTTAATAGACGTTCTCGATACGGAAACGGAAATCAAGGATTGGAGATCTGTTTACAAGAATGTACTTCGTAAGAAAAGAATGGGGCGTGGTGTAATTGGAAAAATACTTAAAAACACTGTGCCCGCTATCGTTTCGTCAGTACCTACTTTGATTAATCGAGCGGTGGACGCATTACCAGTAGAATACACCTACCCGGCTACCGATTCTGTGGACCTGGAACAAAACTCAAAGAGAGATTGGCACGTGGCGAGCGCGGAATCAACGAGTTGGACGAAGCCTGTCGCGAACACGATATCGCCTACGCAAGGTACAAATACAACAGTCGAAGACGTATAGCTGATCGCGTTCTTGCCGACAAAGCGTGGGAACGAGTGAAAGATTGGAATTCCGGTGTTAGTGAAAGAGCGTATGCTGCTGCTGTAGCCGCCGCAATGAAAGTGAAATCGGCAGTGGGTGGAGGGAGCTCGCGTAGTGGTTGCAGAAAAAAGAAGAAGGGTTCAGGAATTAAACGTCAATCTGCGAACAAACGCAAAACAACCCGCAAACGCAAAACAGTCCCAAGGCATAAACGTAACAATAAAAAAATAGCGTCAGGTCTATACCTACGACCTTACAGACAAAAAAACTAATTTGCATACCAGTGCGTGCATTGTCTGACAGTGATTTGTATGTGTACGCAAAACTTTTGAAAATACCTTATTTCAGAGGAGTTTTTATGCGTAACACTTTACCACACACACGACCATGGAAGAATGAGAGTGCAGTTGTTAATCTGGACAGTGCAGAAGGACCTGGTACGCACTGGGTTTGCTACAAGAAGCGAAACAAACAAGTTTACTACTATGATGCGTATGGTAATATGCAGCCACCTCTTGAGCTGACACAGTATTTTGGAACCGACACTGACATTTACTACAATTACGAGCGTGAACAGCCACCACACACAGTCATCTGTGGGCATTTATTTTTGGACTTCTTAACGCGTGAGTGATCAGTAAGCGACAAGATGTCTTCGCTGTCGGTCACCTTAACAGGTACGAATGCTGCTGCTTTTGTATGTGACTTTTTCCCACCTCTCGAACTAACAAACGGCGAATGGTATGTAGGTCTATTGGACTTTGCTACATACAACAGTATACCGAACGTGATTGAAGGAAAAAACAATGTGTTTCCAGTACTACGGGACGGAACAACGTGGGACTTGATAACGTTACCTACAGGTGCTTATGAAATCGGTGACATAGAAGCCTTCCTCAAAAAGCAGTTAGGAGACTCAAAGATTAGTCTACGTCCTAACAACAATACACTGAAATGTGAACTGACTTGTGCATTGGATATTGACTTTCAACAAACAGTGTACGGTATCGGTGATATGTTGGGTTTCAAGGAAAAGCGTCTGCTTGAAGCGAATAAAACTCACACGTCTGACGCCACAGTTAACATTATAAAAGTGAACAGTATACTGATAAGGTGTAATATAGCGCAAGGATCATACAAGAACGGTAAAACCGAGCACACGCTGCACTCGTTCTATCCGTCAGTCGAACCAGGATTCAAAATAATTGAATCGCCTACAAACGTCATATACCTACCTGTGAATGTGAGTCGTTTGGACAACATAACATTATCTTTACACGATCAGGACGGTGACGTAATAGATTTTCGCGGAGAAGTCATCACTGTGCGTTTACATCTAAAACGACTATAGACATGGGCTTGTACTTTGTTTCTTCGCCACCGCTGCTACCACAGTCGTCAGTAATAAAAAAAGAAGAAGAAGAAAGATCAGTTAGGAAACGCATCAGTACTCGTTCGAAACTGAAACGATTAACATCAGTTAACCGTCGTTTCCTGATTTCACTGGGTTTTGTTGTTGTAAACAAGTAACATGGCGAGTGGAATATTATCAGTGGAGCAGCAACCGTTCTTTGAAGACAGTATCACACACTTTTCATTTCACTCACACGCACCGTACGCAACAACAAGATATGGAAACAATGATGAAATACGTGTGCCAATACAACAACAGGACGTCTTTACACTGCCGTCAGAAAGTTTCCTCTACATCGAAGGCAAGTTGGTTAAAACCCCTAGTGCGGCTGCAGATACTGCACTGAATGTGGAACTGGTGAACAATGCTATAGCATTTCTCTTTGAAGAGATTCGTTACGAGTTGGCCGGAGTGGTAGTGGACCATACCAGAAACGTCGGTGTTACGTCAACTATTAAAACTTTTCTATCACTCAACAACAACACACGTAACGCAATGGAAAACGCAGGTTGGGTGGCGCCGACCACGAACATATTAAAAGTGAATGATGACGGCGAATTCAACTTTTGTATACCACTGAAAATGCTAATGGGATTCGCAGAAGACTATACACGCATCGTGCTGAACGTGAAACAAGAACTTATACTCCTACGCACATCTACCGACATAAACGCTATGGTTTTAGTAAGCGGACAAACGACTGCTAATTGTGTTCTTGAACTAGATAAAGTTTACTGGAAAATGCCTTATGTACATGTAGCTAATGCGTACAGATTACCACTGTTACGACTCATAGAGAAAGACCACCCGATAACTATGCCTTTTAGGACCTGGGAGTTGCACGAGTATCCTGCCTTACCACAGACTAAAAGGCAGAATTGGATTGTCAAGACCTCGAGTCAGCTAGAAAAACCACGCTTTGTTGTGTTAGCGTTTCAGACAGCAAGAAAAAATGTACTGACAGCACGCGCCGATGAATTTGATCACTGTAACGTGATCAATGCGAGACTGTTTCTAAACGACAAGTATTATCCTTACGATAATTTAAACTTGGATATTGGGAAAGACCGTTTTGCATTATTGTACAATATGTACGCCAGTTTTCAAAGTTCGTATTACCACCGTTTAGACGGCAGCCCAGTACTGACACCGGAATTATTCAAATCAAAAGCCCCGCTGTTTGTATTCGATTGTAGCAGACAAGACGATGCACTTAAGTCTTCAGCAGTTGATGTACGTTTAGAATTTGAATCGTCAATGAATTTTCCTACACAGACGACTGCCTACTGTATGATACTACATGATTCGCTTGTAGAATATACGCCATTGTCCAACACAGTACATAGACGTGTTTAAGTCTTATTTTATACATATTTTGTAAATACTAGTTTTAAATATATATTTTCATATTTGTAACATTATAATATTGGAGCTGTGTGTGTGTGTGTGTGTGTGTGTGTGTGTGTGTGTGTGTGTGTGTGTGTTTTAATTGTAAAACTAGTTTAGATATATTTTAATACTTAGATATATTTTCATACTTGTAACACTATAATCTTGGAGCTGTGTGTATGTATTTTTAATTGTAAAAACTGTTTAATATAATCTTGGAGCTGTGTGTATGTATTTTAATAAAATGTATATATTACACGCACTTTATTATTGTTTGTATAACCCACTCCATAATGTATACTTACTTACTTGCAGCAAACTAGCGAGCGTTGTCCACACACAAACGTACCCTTAAATGACGGACGGACGTTGTACGCTTACCATTCAGCTATACCTAAAATATATCTTCAGTTAGAAGTGAGACATAATAATTTGATCATACACACACGCGTGCGCACACACACACATGTATTAAATTCAATAAATAATAATGCGCTTGATGATGTTTTAATGCAAATAATTTAGGAAAGTCTACATTCCACTTTCATAAGGAAATGGTCACCGCTTACAGCTATGCATGTCCACAACAGAATTAGAGAGATATAAATGTCATCATTCGCTGTGACCTGCTTTCTAAATTTGTTACATTAAAAATGTTTGTTTAAAGCAATATTTCAGAGAATTGTAACAGACATAATAATAATTTGATCATACACACACACACACATGTATTAAATTCAATAAATAATGCGCTTGATAATGTTTTTACGTTTAAATAAATCTGTACACTCACCAACTAGTATGTGTGTTGTCTATACACCCTTAATGATGAAAGTTGTGTGTGTATACTGAAGACATACAATACTACAACAGTCTTTCAACTATTTAAAAAAATGCAGTGATAGCTTTCACGCAGGCGGTCAAATGAGAAATTGCCACTATAAAAAAAAAAAAAATACGGTAAGAATATATTTCAGACAATTGTACCAGACATAATAATTTGATCATACACACACACACACATGTATTAAATTCAATAAATAATGTGCTTGATAATGCAAATAATTTTGACGTTTAAATAAAATCGGTACATACAATAAAATTAATATAAAAATACATTAAGAATATATTTCAGAAAATTGTAGCAGACATAATAATAATTTGATCATACACACACACACACACACACACATGTATTAAATTCAATAAATAATGCACTTGATAATTTTTACGTTTAAATAAAATCTGTACACTTACCAAAGAAGATGTGTATACTGAAGACACGTAAGACGTACAGTATCAGCATGCGCAAGCAGACAAATGAGAAATTGTCGCTAATTTACTTTGCGTATATATATTGTACACTGTAGGGGGGGGAAAGCTCGTGTGTGTGTCCGTTTTTAGAGTAATTACTGTCAGCGGTGCTAATGCTTGACAGGTGTCAAATTAGAAAGTAGAGCGCCTGATTTAGACAACGTACACAAGGTTAATTACCTCTGGTTTAAGTTATCGAATAATAACTATATCTAATTCTGTATCGTTGTGTGTGTGTGTGTGTGTGTGTGTGTGTGTGTGTGTGTGTGTGTGTGTGTGTGTGTGTGTGTGTGTGTGTGTGTGTGTGTGTGTGTGTGTGTGTGTGTGTGTGTGTGTGTGTGTGTGTGTGTGCAAAAGCTCGTGTGTGTGTCCGTTTTTAGAGTAATTACTGTCAGCGGTGCTAATGCTTGACAGGTGTCAAATTAGAAAGTAGAGCGTCTGATTTAGACAATGTACACAAGGTTAATTACCTCTGGTTTAAGTTATCGAATAATAACTATATCTAATTCTGTATCGTTGTGTGTGTGTGTGTGTGTGTGTGTGTGTGTGTGTGTGTGTGTGTGTGTGTGTGTGTGTGTGTGTGTGTGCGTGCGTGCACACTGAATATAACTTTCTAATGACGAAATATTATTATTTCATTGTTTACGATATATATATATATTTAATTAATGCAAAAATGAATTTTTAAAATTACAAAAGTCTGTAAGGCATATTTAAGTTTGTGTACTGTGACAACGTAATCGCTTTGAATAAGGGAATTCTTGTCAACGTTTGCAGCGAGAGAGAGACATACACAATGTGTGTGTGTGTGTGTGAGCAGCACGTACATCGTCCGATAGCGATTTGTATGTGTACACAAAACTTTTTAAAATACCTTATTTCAAGGAGATTTTTTTTTTATGCGTAACACTTTACCACACACACAGACTTGGCAGTATATTAATTTCTAAATCGTGGTCAATGACTGTCATGTGTCAAAAAAATTAGAAGTAGGACGCAACGAGGTAGGTGATAAATATATATTTCCTGGTGATTACATTTTAGTATCGCTACTTACAATAATCCATAAGTAGCACGACGCTTATGTAAAACTGATGACATAAAGAGAGAGTTTATATCGTGATCGACAACTGTGTCTAGAGACAAAGAGAGAGGAGGGGAGAGAGAGTTGATATCGAAGTCGTCAACAATTTACTATACACTATAATATAGTTTGAATTTCCCACCGAAGAAAAATGTTGGCAGATCTGTTCTATACACACAATAATGCAGGATTGGTAACTCTGATCATATATTTTAATATACACTATAATACACACACATATCAAGTTTGAACCCATACATAGGTTGGTAAACCTGATCATATAGATTTAATATACATTATAACACACAACAAATTTGAACTCATGCAAGGTTGGTAACCCTGATCATATATTTAATATATACACTATAATGCATCAAGTCGGAACCCCCCACCCACCACCTTTGGGATGCTGCGGGTCCAGCTGATAGAAAGTGAAAGTGATCTAGGCTCGCGAAAGGCGGCATATAAAAAAAATTATATTCGCGGATGCTATGGTCCATTTGGGATGCTGCGGGTCCAGCTGATAGAAAGTGAAAGTGATCTAGGCTCGCGAAAGGCGGCATATAAAAAAATAACGCGGATGCTGTGGTCCAGATACGCGAAAAAGTCGCGGATGCTGTGGTCCAGTAGAAAGTGAAAGTGATCTAGGCTCGCGAAAGACGGCATATACGCGAAAAAGTCGCGGATGCTGTGGTCCAGTAGAAAGTGAAAGTGATCAGCTGATAGAAAGTGAAAGTGAGTTTGAACCCTTATTTTCCCTCTACTGTCGTCGATGTAGATATTAAAAAGTGTGAGTGAAATAAGGCACCCTTGCGATGAAATTTATTTAATTTATAAAACTTGATATAAATTTATCTATATATATCAATTAATTATCTTCAATTTTGGGGCAGAAATTTGCAGGCTTAATAAATAAAACAGAAGAAACCTTGAAGCTCCGGAAATCGACACACTTTGGAAGATCCGCAGGAGTGTCTAGACAAGACAAGATATAATCGCCAGTGAAACGGTAGACAAGTCCCATTAAAGTAACAATAATGAGAACATTAAAAAAGAACAACGTATACGTGGTTCAGTAATCTACAGCGTATTGTCTAGAAAAGCAATGAAATGGGTTGCGATAAAACGCGCAGTACTGGTATAATTACCTGGAAGTGATGGATGAAGCGTGTTGACTGTTGACCTCTCAAAACTACAGGAGCCTGGAGGAATAATAGGAATAAATAAAACCTAGGAATCTTATACTGTTGAAGGATGCTATAACCGTGTGTTTGGGGGCCGTGCGCGCGATATTATACAGCGCGCACATTATACATCTGTACAATAATAGGCCTATATAATTTTTACTTGGCAAACAAATATATCGTTTTGCTAATATAATACGCGCGCGCGCACACACACACACACACACACACACGTGGCGTCCTTTTTTATGGCGGCTATTACATTGAATGTTCACAAGATGGCGGCTTCGATATAGTAGATCGCTTACAAGATGGCGGCTCTGTTCAGCTACTTTTAAAATATGTTAAACAGACTAAACAACAATAAATTATTACAGTAATTTAAAAATATAAGATCGTGGCTGTGCCGACTTTAATGTAGTATGGATGTGAAACATGGACTCTCCTGCAAATAGATATTTAAAAAAAACAGGCCTCGGAAATGAAATTTTTAAGAACAATTAAGGGATGCAGTTTGAGAGATCATCTACGAAACGACGACATAATGAAAGACCTGAAGTTACAGTCGGTTCTGGAGAAAATAAAGGAATACAGGCAGAGTTGGAAGTCCCTTGTGGAACGCATGGTAGACAAGCGTATTCCTAAACAAGCGTTTGAATGTAGGCCATTGGGGACGAGAGATCGTGGGAGACCCAGGAAAAACGGTCAGAGACTGTGTGAAATCGGAACGGGCTGTAGTTCAAGCCATGTAGTGGAGAAGAAGAAGATTTAAAAAATATAAAAATTAAATGAATTGTACCAGTGGCTTGTTTGTAAGTTTTCTTTTGTATTATATATGCGCTACATGCCCTGAGGTTGAGAGTATATGAGCACGCTTTAAAATGAGAAACTAATTATCCGTTGAGCATTTTGTTGAATTTGAATCATCAGTAGTACCAATAGTAGCACAATATATACGTTATTTAGGAATCTAGAACAATTTATATTTACTAATTTTATATTTTTAATGCACATTAATTTAACACATAGCACAACAAAACACACACACACACACACACACATAAACACAAATATTCTCTTTACTCTTGTATTATCTGCATTACTGAATATTAAATACGACTTTATTAGCGATATAATATTGGTTATTCCGTATATTGTATAATATTGCTTAACGACAGTCTTAGAAACGCCATCACCATCGAATGGAACTGTAAACTATTTACACTAGAATTTTTACAAACAATTTTTGAAGTCTAAATTAAAATTTGATTGTAAATATTTTATTTTATTCCTGTATCTGACAATCGCAATATTTTTAAAATCTGTCAAAATACAGTATCATATAATATAATTTAAACAAAACTTAGATTCCTGTTGAAAAAATCGTTTATTATTCAATAATAAAAACAATACACAATTATAGCATTGTGATCAGGCCGATGATCATGTATGGAGTGGAATCAATGTGGTTTCATAATTTGGATCCTCTTCTAAAAATTGAACATAGAATTCTTCGAAAAATTTATGGCCCCAAGAAAACCAAAGATGGGTACAGGCATAGACCCATAGAAGAGCTGTACAGGGACCTGGAAGATCTGGAAACGGCTTTCCGAAGGAAAAGACTGAGATTCCTTGGACATATGGTTCCTTGGACCAATCGGATCGGTCCAGATTAAGTAAACAAACTTTCCACTATATTTGGCGACTTTCCAGTATAAACGGATACACCAACAACTGATGAAACTGGGTACCCACCAACAACTGTGTGGGTAGAAATACATACAGAAACAATATTCAAAATCTTGATGTTCTCTGCGGTGAGAAGAAGACGAGAAAAGGGGTGGACAGCGGAAAGGAAGGCGGCGCATAGTGTGCGAATGAGGGCTTTCTGGCGGGAGAAGAAAAGGAAATGATATTCGCGTGGTCCACGGCTGACTTATTCGTGTAAAAAATAAAATAAATAACTAAAAACAATACAAGAAAGTAAAAAATTCGTGAATATATTTATCCAATACTCTGTAAAACCTTTAAAAATAGGTTTTAAATTAAATATGGTATAGTGAAACTGTTTTTTACAGGCAGAATTAAAAAAGAACAGTTGCAGTGTGTTTAATTCTAATGTCCGTTGCCGTTATACTTGATGTCTAATATGACCGCGTATGTTCTCTGTCATATTAACAACGGAGAGCCGGGATTCTCGCCATACTTGGCCTGCCATTGTCCGTCAGTGTAACCTTAACTGGAATTCATCTGCCACTCTCGCTAAATACCACAGTGCTCCGGGCTCTTAGATATTAACCTTCTAATCTGAATTCATTTTCTGTATTCCAGTAACAGTGCTGAAAACTGGCAATCAATAGTAGACGTAGTTGATATAAAGAGTGAAATACAGACTGTAATTTCAATTAGTTTTCATTTTTTCTATTGCGGTTATTCATATGATGATTTTGATTTAACCTAAATTACTACATTCTTCTTCATCTCCTCTTCAAGGATTAGGTTAAATAAACCTGTTCCGGCAACCATCTTATCCTTGGACGACCCACGCCTCTTCTACCAATGGCTCCGAGGCTGCTTTGGACACTACAGTATTTCAAAATTTTACATGGACAGGTTACCGGCCAACTCGCTACCACGCTACCAAAAGGACCAGAGAAGGCAGGAGGAGCAGAAGAAGAAGAAGAAGAAGCTTTAACGGCAGTAATTTAATTCCGTCAAGAAGACACAACTCACCGAATTGTTATAACTATTTTACGCGGTCGGAGAAAGATTGCTCCAGTGAGCTTTTGAGACATAGTAGATCGCTGAATCAATACAGAATTGATTAAGAGGATTCCAAAAGGATCGCGATAAAATTTACATTAATAGTTTACCAATTAAAATTTTATAAACTTACTTAATCTTACTTATGACCAATTTGTGACACGTCAAAGTTTTAAACTTAAATGTGATTTTAAACGTATTACGATAAGCAAATTTCCTAATCTGTTGAACTCATGTCCAGTCTATCTACTTGTGGTGGATGTGTTAAGGCGAGCTGCTAGTCTGCGAAGGACAACTCCAATAAATAGAATATCGGTGTTGATTGATACGGGAGAGTAAGCTCCCGTCGCTGAGCTCTACAGAAAGCCAGAGCCTCAAGTACTCACAGCGCCATAACACACTTCAGAGGCCAAAAAAGATCCTAGTATGCAGCATCGGCCAATCTCTGGCTTTCAGAAAGCCGTGGCAGACACCAGCACTTAATAAGCGTTTACGGCTTAGCACACACCAACACGGTTCTAAGTCCTTTTAATAAACACCTTGGTAGCCATGGACCATTGTTTCGCATCAGCATGTTTATCGCGATTCAAATGTGAAATCTGAGCCTTCCTTGGCATGCCAAAGCGCGGACAGTCAGGACACAATATGTAGACAGCGCAATAACTGTTCGGATGCAAGACATACCCCTCTCCCTACTCGTTCTGTCTGCCTATCGACGACATTTGTGTTTTACCCCAAATGTGACGTTTATGCTCCGAGTTAGAAGGTTCACAAGAATTTTAGCTCACTTTATTAAGCTGAAAGTGAATGCAGCCTGGCTAATGGAGGATACTTCTGGTCCTTCTTTGAAAGGGATGGAATAGATTGGCGGTAACCGTCTTTTTTCAAAAGCAATATTCAATCAAGGGCAACATTTTATGAAATTCTTGTGATTCTTATGGTTAAGATACCGGAATGTTCGGGTATTAATCATCACCATCATCATCATCTTCACGGATTAAACCAAGGATGATTTGTTCCGGTCTCAAACAGGCAAAGATTAGAGCTAGTCACTTCAGCGCTTCCTCGGACGTCCCACACTTCTCCGTCCCCTCGGCTTATAGTTCCATAGTTGTTTGGGGATGCGGCAGTCGTCCATTAGGCAAAGATGTTCCCACCAATTCAACCGATACAGGGCAATCCTGTCGAGTACACTCATACTATTCAGTTCCTGCCGTATGTCTGTGTTCTTTTCTGTGATCATGGAGAGTATACCCCGCCACGTGCCTGAGAAATCTCATTACAGCCGCTTGGATACGACTTAACCTTTCGTTAAAGTCCAATTCTCAGCCCCATAAAGAAGTGTTTGAAGGGCTATCACATTGTAGAATTTTAGGCGTGTTTCTTTGCTTGCTGACTTAAGGGTTCGCCTAGTGGTCCCGCACATAAAGTTGAACTTATGCAACTTATTCACAAGGTCGTTGCATGCATTATAAGTCACACTGTAGCCCAGGTATTCAAAATTTCCAACTTGTTCCAGGACAGTATACCATCTATAACAATTTTTCCCCGTACGGGATCAGTTCCATGAAAAACCATCACCTTGGTCTTACGTGTGGATATCTGCAATCCAAAGTATTCGCATCTGATATTAATACTATTATTTTTATTCTTCATTTGATAAAGAAAAAAATAGGCTTCATAGTCTTCATTGAAGATTATCGGTGTTGCACGCTATTCTCTTTAAACACATGCCCGTATTCACAGAAAGACGACATCCTTTGGAACAGAGCTAACATAATATCTTGAAAATACGTATAACTCTTGCATTTCTGATGTCTCCTGGATTCTAAGCAAATTTCAACAGAAGGTTTTCACGTTACGAACAAAAAATAATTTCAATAACATATTCTTACGACTTACAGAACATGCTATGTGTTTCTCGGCTTTCCAGCTGACCCCGGCTATAATGTGTGTGCGTACATATTGCTGCTACTTTGAGATGAAGGACAATTACGTGACACTTGTCACGCGTCCGCAACGAGACTTTTCCAGGTCATACCAGTCCGCGCGCCCGCTGTGATCAAGGCCGCAGTCAATTACGCTCTAGTGTTTTCTACTATACGCCTATTACGGAATATTCTGGAATCTCAGCGGCGTATAAATACAAGACTTCAGCGACGCTTAGTTCAGTTTAAGTGGCGATTTGTTCCGGTGCGGTTCGGGGTGTTGCGGCGGAGTGTTGCGTGTTTTGTAATTATACGGGACAATTGCAATACAATGGTGTTTTATATTGGTTGATGTTATTATTGAATGTGAACAATTTTTGTTTAATTTGTTGTAAGAGACTATCTTGTTGATTACAAACTGTTTAATTGTGATAATTAAAGCTGGTGGTTAGTGACGTAATTGGTGTCTTGTATTTTGTTTTCCACTGTACTATACGACGATCAGTAGACCGTCGTAACAATATACAAGAATATGAAAAAAAAAAAAAAAAAAAAAAAAAAAAAAAAAAAAAAAAAAAAAAAAAAAAAAAAAAAAAGTTCCAGAGTATAAAGCAGCTCGACCTAGTTAAGTCTCTATTAAGAATTCAAGGTCAGTAACTTGTACTTTCATCTGTTTGCAGGACAACCAATGCATGCGCATCAAGATCCTGGGAGACTGCTACTACTGTGTATCCGGACTTCCCGTCTCCCGACCTAACCACGCTTACA
This sequence comes from Magicicada septendecula, assembly GCA_034769895.1. Classification (NCBI taxonomy): domain Eukaryota; kingdom Metazoa; phylum Arthropoda; class Insecta; order Hemiptera; family Cicadidae; genus Magicicada; species Magicicada septendecula. Next base: position 840,369,490 of record CM068368.1, read on the forward strand.
ACTGCGTCAACATGGGTCTGCAGATGATCGAAGCCATCAGGTAATACTCATTCTCTAGCATTTACAGTCACGGTACGATCTCTTTGAAAACACAACGGATCATTCGTTCTACTTTATCTCGTTAAAAAAAAGTAATTCTGTCTTATCAGAATAAAAATATGTATTCACTTTATTTTTAAGTAGATCTATTAAGTGTAATTTATTTCTAAATTTTTATTCTTAATAGGTCCACAAATAATTTTTATTTCCTGACAATTGTTTCACCAGTTACGGAAGCATCAGAGATTAGATTTGAACAGACAGTCACGGTACGATCTCTTTGAAAACACAACGCATCATTCGTTCTACTTTATCTCGTTAAAAAAAAGTAATTCTGTCTTATCAGAATAAAAATATGTATTCACTTTATTTTTAAGTAGGTCTATTAAGTGTAATTTATTTCTAAATTTTTATTCTTAATAGGTCCACAAATAATTTTTATTTTCCTGACAATTGTTTCACCAGTTACGGAAGCATCAGAGATTAGATTTGAACTGACAGATTTGATATGTTAGGCGGGGGAGGATTGGAGGTAATGTATCAGAAGACAGTCTCAACATTAATTCTGTGAATAATTTAAATATGTTTTATTTTATTTATAATGATGATATTATACATGTTTTTATAGAGTTTACATTATACTGGGAATTTCATATTGTTTTAATCTTAATCAGGCACTAAAGCTTATTGTGTGGTAGGCTTATTTATAATCACCTTTGTCTTATACATAGTTCATGACTTACATTACTTTAAGTGATCAATAGTTGACTTGTAGCAAGACAAAATACATGGTCACAGGACAGGAAGCCAGAGAAGGAGAGCGCGTCCAAATTAGCATTTATTCCTTCGAAAAAGTCAATAACTTTGTTTATTTAGGATGCCAACTTAACTCCGGTGGGGAAACGACAGAAGAAATAAAGCGAAGAATCACCTCAGCTAATATGTGCTTCTTTGATCTCAACCCCCTGTTGCAGAGCAGAAAAATTGCCAGGAGCATCAAGCTGCTTCTGTATAAAACACTGATCCGCCCAGTTCTCACCTAAGGTTCTTAATCCTGGACCGTTTCTAGAAAGTCTGAGTCAAACCTGCTAGTTCATGAACGCAAAATCTCCGCAATACTTTTGGTCTAATATGTGTGGGAGGTGAATGAAGGAAAAGGACCAACCATGAACTGAACAATCGTCTGAACGAACCAGATATTGTGAAAGTTATAAAACTTGGTAGACTCAGGTGGGCTGGACATGTTATCAGAATGGGCGAAAAATGAAATACCCTAAAAAGCACTCACAGAACATATCTATGGTACCAGGAGATTTGGTAGACCCAAACTACGTAGGGAAAACAGTGTGAATTATGATACGCGCCATATCCTTGGGACCCGGAAGTAGAGAAGACGTCGGTTAAAACCACGGAGATGTCATGTTATAGACAACCCTGTAAGGAAACTGTCTCAGGGCGAAAAGATAAAGTTAGATTAATAGCACTTCTTTCGATTTCTGGCGCGTTCTTAATGTTATTTTAATGCTACGACTACTACGTACGTTGTTTACCAAATATTGAGTTACTGCCATTATTATGAACGCTATCTTTATTTTATTAATTTACAAAGATTGTAATTATTTTTATTTCTAAAATTATTTATAAGCCTCATAACACATAGCCTTTTAACACACACAGCTGACGTAGATATAGGCCTACGTTAAGCGATTATGGAATTCCGTTGAGATTTTTAATACCTATGGGGAGGCGAATTGATCCCATGATCCTCCTACGTATTTACGCCACTGCCACGAATAGACGAATCTGTGACTCTAATCAATCGCTGGAAAACTTAAATCAATCAAATTACTTTCATTAGGCGTTGCGAGCGAAGTTTGGGAGAAGGCAAATCCAGAGAGGATACGGAACAATGGGCGAAATCAGCGACGGTAAAATCATATTAGTAGAGAGAAAGAGAGAGAGAGAGAGAGAGAGAGAGAGAGAGAGAGAGAGAGAGAGAGAGAGAGAGAGAGAGAGAGAGAGAGAGAGAGAGAGAGAGAGAGAGAGCAGAATCGATGTAACATTTGGGATTGCCATAATTAACGTTGGGCAAACGTCAACACGGCCTCATAAATAATGCATCAGCTTAGCGTACGGTACGCTATGTAAAGCAGACAGTAACCACTGTTTTTGTTGTGTTCACATTGTGTCCCTTCAAACCACGTGTGTTATGTAAAACATCTCTTCATGTGCGACTTTTTTTGTGACGAAAAGGTTTAGTCACAAAAAAACGTAGGCTATATAGCGAGGTCTGTCCAGATTACTGTTCGATGTTTAAAATATTTATGTTACACAATATACACTGCCAACGTTTAAACTGAGGCAAACGCAGCGTGAAAAATACAACTTCGTCGCCGTCATCATCATCACCATCAGCAGCAGCAGCATTGCTGTCGTCGTTGAATCAATGATATTGTTACGTAATATGGAACGTTCTACAAGTATCTCGGCAATGCCAGCAGAGCCCACCTGTAATGTGTGCGTGCGTACATATTGTTGCTACTTTGAGATGAAAGACAATTACGTGACACTTATCATGCGTCAACAAGCGAGCCTATTCCAGACCGTACCGGTCAGCGCACTGTGTTCAAGGACACCTTTTCTAGTGGATTCGAGAGCGCCCGTTTGTGTAACACGTCATCCAAAATTACCGATTATTCTGGCATATCAGCGGGGTGTAAATATAGGCATTCAGCGACGGTCACGTGAGTTTATTTCGGGCGATTACTCAGTGCGTTTAAAGTGGCTATTAGTAAAAAGTGATTATTGTGCGGAACTCTATTAGTTGACATTATTATTGCGTGTGAACAAGTGTAAATTGGATTATTTTACGTACAAGTTGATTTCAAACTGTTAATTGTGATTAATTAAAACTGGTGATTAGTGACTTAATTGGTGTCTTTATTTGTTTTCCACAGTGCCATACGACGATCAGTTAGACCGTCGTAACAATATAGAGGTCTGCTCTTTTATATGCATTTATCAGATGGAAAAACTGACGTTGACACTGAATTTGAATTTGACTTTGGTGTCTTCCAAAATTTTACAGCAAAGTTACGAGCAAAGTCAAAATTTAAGCTTAATTGAACCAGCAAAGCGAGTTCTTAGTTTTGACTCGATTGTTTGGCACTGTCTATCTATCTGCCTATCTACCTATCTGTTTGGGATGCGTCTTACGATAACTTTCGAACGCATAAACCAATTTTCGTAAAACTTGGCATGCAGGTCCATACTGTTACCGGGAAGAACTCTTCTGTTTTGAGATTTATCCCTCCAAAAATAGGGGAAGGCGGGAGTAAAAAATGTCAGTGCGAGGGTCAAAATTATGAAAAAGTCGCAAAAGCACGTATGTGGTATCAAATTAAAGAAATTTTAACCACAAACTAAAAATAAAAAATGGGTTGAAACGTGGGTGAAATTTTGACAAAAATTCCAAAATTCATGTGGAGTACCAAAATAAAGAGAATTTTAACTAACCCCTGAATGTAATGTTAAGTTTTGGTAATTTCAAAATTTCGGGACTTAAGCCCCCAAAGGGAGATCAAAAACTTGAAAAAATTGTGAATATCTAGCAGGGTGTCAGACTAAAAGGAATATTCTGTTTTTTTTTTTTTAATTTGTAGTGTTTATTATATGACTGTGTGCTCTACAATTGATATATTAGGTACTAAAAAATAGTAGAGTAATCAGGATTTTTGTAATTTTTTCCACAATAGAAAAATCACCTAATTCGAAATTTATGTAATAATAAATGAACTTCATTGAAAATAGAAAGTTCTGCAGCTCAGGGAGCATACTACTTATATTTAATTGACAAAATACAAATACATATGGAATGAAGGTACTTCATTTTTTGACATAACTTTTCCAGCATCCAGTACCAATTCAGCAGTTCTTGAATTCTGCGAGAAAAAGATCATTTGGTTTACTGTAAAAAAAACACGCACAGACGTTTTCATCTTGTCAACAAGAGCCTCCTTAAGCTGTCCATCATAAAGATCATCATCATCATCACCACTCCAAGGACTGGACCATAGACTCCGGAACCCATTACCTCCTCGGTCTATCGACATCCGATTTCCGAGGCTCGTAGGAGCTCTGTAAATACTTATATTTTTACTTAAGCAGGTTACTGGCCTGCTGTAAAACCCCCCAACCTGGAGAACCAGGAACTTTGATTTCGGGCTGCTATTCCCCTAGAGAGTTTGCTTTCACCTCAGATGACGAGCTCTCTCTTGCTCGATCGCAGTAGTCTAACCAACTTAGCCCATGTGTGCAGCCATTGGCATACTGTAGGCTCCTCCGCCACACACTAGATACACACCCTGCTGCCGATGTGCACCATCCTGGCATGCCAGGACCCAGGATACCCCCAGGCTGCCCTGACAGAACCCCGATCTCTCGTTTGCTTACCGATCCACTGCGCCGAAGGGATTGGCTACCACAAGCTTGGAGTGGATTGCTCGACGTAACAGGGCCCACCAACGTGTAGTAGGTGAAAGTGGAGTTGGTGTGAATAGGCTAGTGTATTTCTTTTCAATGAAAGCATGTGTTTGCGTCACATATCCTTTCGGACCCCCATCATCAATCGACCACAATCAGTTGACCCGAGACCAAGGATGTGATTGACCGTCATGGAAATGGAGATTTAAGATGTTTTTGACCATGCCGCACATTGACATGCTGTAACAACATGCCAAAATTAAGCAGATCAAAAATTTTGGTTCATACCATATACTAGAATAATACCCTTGTGACGCCAGACAACGTAACCATTACCTTACTTACCGACAGACTTGGTTAATTTTTTTTTTGTCGATTGCATGCTCGTAAAACCAACAATCCAAGTACTAGTAATAAATCCAAGTGCTACAACGATAGCATTTCAGGGTAAGTATCCTATAAGAACTAAGATGGTTGTGAATAATCAGATCTAGGAGGATCAGGTTAGTCATTTTAATTACCTGGGTTGTAATATCTCATATGGAACTGATATTGATAGGGATAGTGAGCTAACAAAATTTAGACGCATTTGTGGAACGACTCATAGGTACCTGAAAAATAAAACACGAAAGGATACCCAAACAAAATGTTATAAAACTGTGGCTGTCCCCACGTTCCTGTATGCTGCTAGTGAGACATGGACTCTTGGTAAAAGGGGCGTGCAGAGGATTCAGGCAGCCGAAATGAAATTTCTGAGAGGGTCGCAAGGTTGTTCTCTCTTGGATCGGAGAAGGAACGAGGATATTAGACGCGGTTTAAACATTGTGTCATTGCACCAGAAGATGAAAGACCACAGAAGGAGATGGTGTGAATACTTGAATCGCATCCCTGATATCCGTCTGCCTGTGGCTCCATTGGGGTATCACCCTACTGGCAAGAGAGATGTCGCTAGACCGAGGAGGAAATGGGTTCCGGAACAGGTCTAAGGCCTAATCCTTGGAGTGGTGATGATGATAATGTAATAAATCCGTAACTCGTCGCCAGTATCTACGCATTTCACAAACTCATCTCTCAGTTTCACACAATCGCCTCATGTGATCTATATAACAATGCAGTCCCTGTACATTTCACAGCTGTTAGTCAGTCATTCGTCACCACAACCACGGCGTCTTCTTGTAGGCGAAGCCGTTTTAAGTATTTTATGTCTGCCAAACGCGCGTAACATGTGGCGCAAGTGGTACTGTACGCGTTACAGTCGGGCGATGTAAATCCGTACCAGAGGCGTACACAATATTAAACCGTGAAGCGCCACAGTTGTTGCTTTAATTTAGAGGCGCAGCTTTGTGTACGACACCATCACCTCACTATGTCATACAGTGAGGTGATGACGACACTCATGCGGTCACGTGACTCCGCCGTTTGTTACATCACAAAGTGTTAATAAATATGACGCAGTGAGTGTGGCTGGGACTGGGACGAGTCTATTTATCCCCATTCGCGTGTCGTATTTATACACACGCGTCGTCTTAACAGATTTCTTTTAAGATCAGGAGCGTGGCGTCCATGTAACCGCTGTTGCTGGCGGCAACAGTACTGGAAATAAGAGAAAATAATATTAATTATTTCACAGAATAAATACTTTAGTTACTGAATAATTTGAAATCTGAACAATATTAGTTGCGAAACTTGAAGGAAAGCGTAGCATTGCTTTAGAACTGGTGGGCACTTGCACCGTCTTGTGTTGCCGGCTCTGACATCGGCAATGTGTCACTCCGTACGGTCAGTGACCTCGTAGTAGTACAAACTGTGGAGGGGAGGGACACCCAATGTGTTGCTGCTGTATAAACCGGCAAAACGCTAAGTTAGCAGCTGTTTTTCGTTTTCGGAACTCACGTGCAGCAGATACTACGTACATATTTGTGTTTTCTTCGTTTAGTCGGGTGTTTCTCTGTTTGTCTTTATTATTTTTAATTCGATTATTTGTGTTCTGATTTATTCTGTGTAAGTATAATGAGAGTCAGATCCCGTTGAACCGGGCCCCTCTTCTTCTCCCAGCGGATGTTAAAAAGTGCTCTAAAAAGAACACTTGGTACAAAAAAAAATTCTAATTAATTTTTACTTTCAACTTTTAGGCCTATCACAACCGGCAACTTGTGTTATGTACCCACGTAACGCCACTGTTTAAAATGTAAAAAAAGTTTTGAAAAATTTATCACCATGATTATCGGTTTCAGCAGTTGTACGATGTTTGTCTATTTTGCAGCCTCATAGAATTTTACTTCTCCTTAATATCGCGAAAAAGTTTGATAACGTTATTTTTAAAATTACACTGGCGCTGAGTTCTGTGCAAAGAAATTAGTTCTTAGATACGTTCGAGTCTTCTACAGTTACTGTCGTCTATAGCGTTCTGCACACCAGAGGTTTCTGTTGTTCTAATCAGTAGCGTATCTAGAGTTTGTCATTGGGTAGGTCCGGAGTCGGGTCGGGTTTATACAAAAGTAAAAACTAGTTAAGACTAACCAACATTACTATTTGTAAAGTGCCTGAAATCAGTCCCATTAAAGTAAACGATAATAGCGCAATAAAAATACGCGTTATTGAAATATATTTTGCAAGGATACTTATTGACTGATTTGATTTTCCTATATTTCATATTTTAAACGTGCACGCTAATGCTGTGTAATAAACCTGTTTGCACATTAAAAAAAAGAGTTACTAGTATATTACGGTATACAGCTGAAAAAATAATAAAACAGCATAAAAATTAAGAGATTAACAAAATTCGTCAACTTTTTCAACTCTCTGGAGGGTTCGGTCTCATTCGCCTCTCCTCCCGTATATACGCCCCTGGGTCTATCACGCCGCTGTAAGCTCTGTTCTCCATTCTACACTTCATTGTGTGTGTCCTCCTTCCAAGATCTCCTGGGACTATCCCTTTTCCGTCGTCTAGGTGGAACGTAGTTAGTCAACTTTGTTGAACAACGATCAAAATGCAGCCTTTCCACATTACCATACTCTACAAGGCGCTTTGTGTTTACGACGTCTAACATTGTTTTGTCAAGGTAAAAATGTTTTCCCACATTCCCAATACACTGAAGTCTGGACATTCCACAAGACCTTCTGTGGAACTCCATTTCCACTGCTTGGAGCATTCGGAAGTTTCTTTGCTTTATCTCCAAAGTTTCAGAACCTTAAGTAGCTATATTTTCTGAACTGGAAAAGTAAATCATATTTGTTTTTGTGGGTTACTTTGCTATTTAAAAAAAAAAACAGAATTTAGCTACACTATCACCATTTTCCTTTGTAGGCCTATATTCTGTAACCGATACCTTCATCTTTTCTGGCACATTTTGATAACGTCACCACAATATGCCTTAATAAAGCTTATTTTTTATAACGTGCAAATCTACTCAAACATTGGCACCTTCACCTCTAACGACCAGTTGTTCAGGTTTCAAAAATTTATGTTCAGCCCCAAGATTTGTGTGTTTCATGACATGCTACACAGTGAGAAATAAAAAAAACCATAAAAATAAAGTATGTGTAAAGGAGTGATGAAAGAATATTGAAGAAAAAGAAAAGAACAAGGAATAAAGAATTGAAATCGGCATGTAGTATATTTTTCTCTCGCCACCAAACAAGCGTCCAAGAATATGTCAGCCTTGAAGAAGATGGAGTTGGAAAAAATATCAGCCTTGATTTTTTTGGATTGTTGTCACACGATAACTAATTTTAATATTATTTCCGGTTCGGATTATCAGCTGTGTGCAGCCTGTACCAGTTGTAGAAAAGCAGAAGCTCATTGCTGAAGGTTTTCAAATTTAACGTGTAACTTTCCTAACTGCATGGGATCGTTGGCTGGAAAACACATGCGAATGATTAACCACAAGACAGCGGTTCTATGTCCTACAATTACAAACACTTTTTTCAAAATGTGTTGTTAGGCATGTGAGATACAAATTATTTTTTTTTTTCATGAGCCACTGTGGACTACGTTTGGACCAAATGGTTCCTCCCTTCCTCTCCTCTCTCCTCCTCACCCATATCTCCATCATTCTTGATCGATGTCTCTCACTCGTTTCGTCAGTCCAGATATGGCACCTGTCCTTTTCTTGGGCTTTTCCTGAAAACCTTGGGCTTTTTTAATTTTTTTTTTAATTTTTTTGATCGACAAGCTTTCTCCAGCAATGTGGAGTAATGTGGAGTTTTCCTATGTCTTTTTCTGTTTCTTTGAACCATGTATTGGACATTTTGAGCTTTCTGAAATAGTTAAAAGCTTTTCTGTTAGTCACAAATTATTTATTTTTTATTATTTTTTTAGGCGTCGCGTCGGCGCCTATGAAGAAGAAAGTGATTCAGAAAATTTTAAAACCAGTGCCTTATTTTATGCTATAAAAAATAATAATTTATGCTTCCCGGTTACAACAGCTATCAGCGGATCCCACTCTGAACCTTTGCCAAACGCGAGTGTGGCGGATGAAGCGTTGTCACTATCAGACCATGTCATACGACTCTTTGACAAGAGATCTTTAACAACAAAACAAAAAATACATAACTATCGCCACTCTCGAGCTTGTTTTTTTATAAAATGTATATTTGGCATCAGAAGTAACATGTGGCGAATTTTTCATCGGCCTTTAATTTTTCACCGACTACTTTGTCAGTGAGGAAGGTTAATAACTACAATGGCAACATCGCTTTATGTAATATTTCAAACCACTTCAGGTCCTAAAATTTTTGTTATTGTCATTTGGCTTCTGTGTACAAAGACCAATGTTTAGTGTTTAAAAATTCTCTCGTTTGTTGTACTTCTTTGTATTTTGTCAGGTATTAATATGTTTTGTGTTTTATAAATACGTATTTGTAGGGTTTCTCAGGTGTTCATTATATTACCTTTGTATGGTAGCTACATGTTTTAGGTATTATTGTCATATTGCTGTCTCGCGTATTCATGTTCTGTATTTATCGCATGTATAGCTAAATTGGGTTTATAAATATTTGGTTGTTTTTCTGTGCTCAGCTTTTCAAAATATCGTTTCCTTAATTGCTTTTAATTGCTTAGGTTTTTAATTGCACATGGGTATACATTTGTTAAATCGAATCTGCAAAGACTCTGGATTACAAATATCCACACTTAAGACCAAGATGAAGGCTTTTCTTAGAACCTATTCCTTACAGGCAAAAATTGTTATACATGCTACTGTTCTAGAACAAGTCAGCAATTTTGAATACCTGGCCTACAGTGTGTCTTATAATACAAGAAACAACGTTTTGAATAAGTTGCATAAGTTCAACCTTATGTGCGGGACAATCAGGTGAACTCTTAATTCAGTAAGTAAAGAAACTCGCCTCAAATTCTACAGTGTGATGGCCCTTCAAACACTTTCATATGGATCTGAGAATTGGGCTTTAAAGAAAAGCCAGGCTAGTCGCATCCAAGCTGCTGAAAATGAGATTTCTTAGGCTCGTGCCAGGGTATACCCTCCATGATCATACAAGGAACACAGATATACGGCACGGATATAGGCGGTATTATGAGTATACTCGACAGAATTGCCCAGAATCGGCTGAATTTCTTAAAAACATGTTTGCCGAATGGATGACTGCCGCACCCCCAAACAACTATGGAACTATAAGGCGAAGGGACGGAGAAGTGTGTGACATCAGAGGATGCGCTGGAGTGACCAGCTCTAGACTTTGTCTGTTTGAGAGCGGAACAAACCATCCTTGGTTTAATCCTTGCAGATGATGATGATGATGATGATGATGTTTACTTTGTCCAAACAAAAACACACGATGCCTGACAATGCAGTTTTTATCTTCGGAACGTATGTAAAACAAACTAATAATATAAACTACATGCCGAAAAAATCTTATGTAATTGTAAATAATAATACATTTAGACATAACATAGAATGAAACAGTATTAATTGAAACAGTATTGAATTTCTTTAAAAACAGTGCACGTGATACTGAAACCGATTAAGGTAAATATTATACAGATTTTAAACCGATTCAGTTTGTTATAAATTAAAAGTAACAAAAGCCGTGGCTACAGAACAGAAAATGGTCAAATTATTTAATTTCTCTTTACGTCTGTCAAGCTGCTTCTTTTTCTCTTTTTGACAGGTGTCAGTCCTTAGTCGCTTCTGCTGTCTACTATAAAAGCGTCTCCAGCTTTAGAAAAATTACTTTTCATATAATGACACTAACGAGCAATTAGTCTTCCTTTGTTTGTAATCTTCAGCAGTTGTTACACAAACTTTCAGAAGACAGATACCCCAACTACACGTATTTAACAACAGAAAATAAATTCAATTTACAATTAGTAGATTTTTGTTGTTCTACAACTTCTATTATCTACACAAATTTTGTTCGTTGATGTACTGTTTTCTGCACAGTTCGTTGTTGGTATTAAAACACCAGGATAGAGTGAATAATCCATGGCCTAAATAAGAAAAAAACACTTTATGGGATTTATTTTCATTTATTTCTCAACAGTATCTCTGTCTAGCTGTACAAACATTTTACAGCGATGGTTTAAAGTGGTTATGACAGACTGATAAACCTATTTGTCCAGGTCCTCAAAGTAGCCATTTATAGCATTGCTGACTTGATTGTCGTCAGTAAATCTATTTCCACCGAGCCAATTTTGAGGGTAGGAAAGAATATAGAAGTTGCCCGGGGTTAAATTGGTTAAGTATGGTGGGTGAGAAAGCAATTCCAACTCCAATTCTTTGATTTTGGCCATCTCAACAATTGTTGTATGATGGAGCAATGTCTTGGTAAAACAGCACTTTCTTTTTCGCTAAATGTGGCCGTTTTTTCTTGATTTCGTCACTAGAACGTGCAGTAGGTTTGCATAGTATTCACTAATAATTTGTTCCCCTTTTTAAAGTAGTCAATGAAGATTACTCTACGTAGGTCCTAAAAAACAGTCACCATAACCTTACCTGCAGAAGGAATCGTCTTTGCCTTCTTCGGAGTTGGTTCGCCTTTTGCGGTCTATTCTGTTAATTGTTGTTTAAGGAGTCGCGGTCTCAGGAGTCTTGTGGCGGACCCGACGTAACAATGAGGTTGGATTGCGTGTATAGAGTGCCAACAATCGGTTGAAACATTCTTTCCACACTGTTTTTGGTCAAGTGTCGACAATCGCTGCACCCTTTAAGGTCGTTAAGGTACTGCGCACACGTTACGTTGATATACAAATAGTCTCTGTTATCTCATTCACTTTCATTCTACGGTTTGACAATACAATTTTGTGGATTTTCCCTACTTTTTCTGGCGTAGTCACTTCAATGAGACGTCCAACATGTGGCTTGCAGTTCTTCGTACCCATTTTAAATACAGCAATCCATCGCTTAACCGTTACGTTCGATGTAGAAGAGTCTCGCTATGTTGAATCCAGCTCCTTTTTTGTATCAGTTGCACTTAAACCTTTCACAAAAAAAACTTAATCAGAACACAATCTATCCATTGTTAAAATGTTGCTCGAGGCGGTTACTGCGGTGGCCTGTCACGTTAATAATAAACGGCCCATTAATTTGAAAGCACCGAATCTAAGCCTACAAAAGATGAAATCATACAACACGATCAAAATAATGAGCATAGTGGCGGTATCTATGTGTCAGGTCCGGAATATTGCACCCCACCCATTCAACTCTCCCTTTTTCTTTTCCATCTTCTCAACCAGCGGGTTGGTGGACTTACAACTTCTTTCGTACCTGAGTACTTTCTTACTTTGACTTCCTCCCTTGATCTCGTCCATATATTCTTGTCTTGTTTGTCTTCCTCTAACGCCACAACTCCCCACCATCCCCTCGTCCGAGATAATGGACCAGCTAGACCGTAAATGACCCAACCCTATTGTTTCTCATTTCCAAAGTTGTTTACAGCATCATCCTCCCACTCTTCTCAAGACTTCCTCCGGTCGTATCCAGGAGTTCACATCAAAATCTCAAGCATTTTCTTTTCTCCTTTTCTTAAACTCCAGGTTTCTCAAGCATCTGAAAGCAATTAAACTGAAAAGGCTTTAATGATTTTGTGCCTATTTTCTATTTTTTTTTTATTCTGCGTTCTACACTTTACATGTGATATATTTTACTTTATATTTTATATCATATATTCTATATTCTAAGTGTTGTATTCTATACGTAGTATCCTGTATCCTGTATTCTATATTCTGCACAAAAATCTATAACATGTTCTATATTCTGATTATACCGTAATCACGTTACAGTGAAATTATTGGTATAACAATGGTTACACAACAATAATGATTACACCATTGTTACGTTACAATGAAAAATCTTACTGTAAACATTTTCAAAATTAATCTTCCGTTTATCTAAGTGCACAATTTTTACTTCTTTTCTAGACGACCTCTAATTAGAATATTTTACTCAATTTATACTTATTCTCCTTCTGGCATCAGAACCCAGTGTAGGTCTTAGTCTGCTCAATGATTTTCTTCCATTCCATACTCTCCATTCCGCACAACCTTCTCCAGCGTATCACATTCATAATTTTCAAATCATCCTCTATGTTATTTAACTATTTTTCCTAGGCCTTCTTCTAATTCTTCCGCCTATTAGTTTTCAGTCTGCAATTCTTTCAGGTTTTCTGCTATCATCCATTCGTCTTACATGACCCAGCCATTCTAAACTTTCACCCTTGAAAAACCGGACTATGTCAGCACCGTCTATTAATTGATCCAGTTTATAATTCGTTCGTATCCTCCAGGACCCGTCTTCAGTTTGCCAAGACCCAAAAGTATTTTGCAATATATTACGCTCAAATATTCTAAGCTGCTGTTCGTCTGCCTTAGTTAATGTCCAGGGCTCGCATCCATATGTGACGGTCGGTTGAATAAGAATCCTACATATGGTTAGATTTAGCTGATTGCTTAGTATCCTGGATTGAGCAACATTCCTATTTTCATAGGAGTAATATCAACTATTTTCACTTACAATGCGGACTTTATTTACAGTGGCGTACCTATAATTTGGCTTGGGGTCGGGTCGGCTTTATACAAAGGAAAAACAATTAAGACTAATCAACATTACTATCTTTAAAGTGGGTGAAAAACCCGTGATAACATCTTGAAAGCAATCCTACTAAAGTAAACGGTAATAACACAACAAAAATACGCGTTACTGAAACATTGTTAAAAGATACTTATTTACGTGAATTGATTTTCCTATATTTTGTACTTCAAACGCATACCCTAATAGTGTACGATAAACCTGTCTGTATAATTATATAAATAATTTTACACTACTATATTAGCGTACACAGCTGGAAAAATAATATTTAAAAAAAACCTAAAAATTGAAAATTGAGAGACTTTTTCGACCCTCTGAGGGGGTTCTGTCCCGTTCGTCCCCCTTCCCCCCGTAAATACGCCCTGGGTAAAAATCGCCGATCGAATAAAAATTCTATACTTCGTATTGTTTAAATTAGCAGCCATCCTTACTATTTCTTTTATGAATTTGCTAACTGCTATAATTTTTTATTGTTCGACTAAGCTTTTCGTCATTGCTGACATCTTCAGGTCTTAAACAACGTTGTTTAAGACCTGAAGATGTCAGCAATGACGAAAAGCTAAGTCGAACAATAAAAAATTATAGCAGTTAGCAAATTCATAAAAGAAATAAAAATTCTATAGTTAGCTTTAGTTGTCTGCTTAGTATCCTAGATCTGAGAAACTTTTCATATGGTTAATAACAACTATTTTCAGTTACAGTGCGGGACTTTATTTACAACAGTTTTGTCTGGGTAATCTGTGATTGAAAGTAAGGAAGACGTTGAACATGATTAAATGTATAATCAGTTAGTTAAAGAAGTTGAACAGTTAATTAATTTATACTAAATATAATTAATTGATTACTAATAACTTTTTTTTATACTACCGTTTCAGCTTCTGTTTTGACTGAGTGTGTTCTGAAACAGTACTCTTTTACCATTGAGTCACGTAGCGTAGACTGTGTATTCTTTAAATTACTCGTCGAAATGTTAAACTGTTAACGTTTCTAGCAACAAATGACGTAATTTACTAAAACAAATTATCTAATTTATTTAGTTTATTATAAATTACAACTAACTTCCACAGACGCCGTGTAATTTAACCTATGTAACAACAACAAAAAGTACAAATTATTTAATTCTCTTAACGACTGTCAAAGAAAGGCAACAAATTGTTTTCTTTTTCTCCTTTGTCGGGTGTCAACTCCACGGTTCACAATAAAAGCGTCTTCAAATTAAAGAAAACAACGACACTAACGAGCAATTAGTCTTCCTTTGTTTATATTCTTTAAAAGTTGTAAAACAAACTTGGAAAAGACAAAAAGATTCCAACTGTGTACGCATTCTACCACACAGAAGAAAACTAACTTGCAATTAATAGATTTCTGTTGTTCTACTTTGAAACGCTTTGCGAGTTCTCGATTTTATTTTATAGTTTTCTGCATAGTTTCATAATTATGAGACTCTTTATGCAACTGGCGTCGAGACGACTTTTCGATTTCCAACAAGTGATTCTTACAATAGACAGGATTCCTATAAAACGGCGTTAAGTTGATATTTAGAGACCTTAAGTTAATAGGTATAAAGGGGAAGAATATTGTTACGATGGTCTACTGGTCGTCGTATGGTACCTACAGTGGAAAACAAAATACAACACACCAATGAAGTCACTAAAAACCAGCTTTAATTATCACAAATAACAGTTTGTAATCAACAAGATTATACTCGTACAATAATTCAAGTTAATTTGTCCATACCAATAATAATGTCAACTAACAGAGTCTCGCACAATAATCGCTTTTCACTAATAATCACTTGAACGCACAGAGTAATCGCCCGAAGTAAACTGAAAGTTTAGCCACAGGTTTGGGGTATTTATAGTCTGTAGGGTTCCATAATATGCGTCCTTAACAAACACTTGAAAATTCCAGATGACACTTCAGCGCGGTCTTGGCAGAAACACACACCGGCAAGGCTGGTCGAGAAGCTTGTAGAACGCCACCATCGAACGCACGAGAACGTTCCGCATTACGTAACATTGTTGACGCGTTAAGTGTCACGTACGCACCCAACATTACAGCTGGTCTCTGCTGGGATAGCCGGCAAACATGTATAACGTTGTGTAATGCCGTAACAGTAGTATCTTTACATTACCGACTACAATTGGTATCTTAGGCTTCCAAGACTGGCGTCAACTCTCTTAATATTCTGACTATTTGCCGGTCTAGGAGGCCGTGGTCTATTGCTGTCGATCGAAACAGGCGTTTCGGTCTCACGGTTGGAGGCCATCTTCACTGTTACGATTTACAAGGCGACTGTCACGCTGGGAACGGTCGTGGCGTAGTGGCTAGCGTGTGACGCTGCTACGCTGTCGGCGCGCGTTCAATTCCCGCCAGGGGCCGTCTGATTTAGATACGACCGTTCCCCCTAGCAAGGTAATGGCAACCCAGCGAGAGGTATCCTGCCTAGTATAAACCCTCCTCCAAAAAAAAAAAAAAAAAAATTGCCGTTCGGATCCGGCGTTAAACTGTAGGTCCCATGTACCTGTGAGAGACTCAGTACCACACGCACCACGGGTATATGCGGGGAGGGTACTAACCAGTCGTCGAAAGACTGAAGGACTACAAACTGTAACTGTCACGCTGTTCACCAGTTTCCACAGTACTGGTGAAAACTGTTGACCAGCGAACCAGTTGCCTTACAAATCGTAATAGTGAAGATGGCCTCCAATGGTTAGACCGAAACGCCCGCATCAATCAACAGCATTAGACCACGGCCTCCTAGGCCGGCAAATAGTCAGAATATCAACACTACCAAACATGTCACGAGGATGTAAAATAAAACGTGGCCTAAGAGAGTAAATGACTGGTCTCTTGCAAATATAAGAAAAAGAACTAGACCAGAGATTGGTGTATAGTGGTTTAACGCGTCAGAATTGTTTAGATAAGCAAAGTTAAAACATTGTGTCAAGCGTCAAACAACTCCCCGTGTCATCATTACCTGTGGCTCTACAACCATTGGTGGGTCTTGGCTTGCTCCAAGAGTCGATTCCGTTCTTCCCTATTGCGTGCCCTGGCTTTCCAGTTTCTTATGTTCAGCTTTCCGAGGTCCTCCTCTATCTCGTCTTTGAACGGGGCGTGGCCCTTAGCCCACTCAATGATTTTCTTCCATTCCGTCCTCTCACCAGGCGATCTTCTCCAGCGTGTCACATTCATACTTCTCAAATCAGCCTCTACGTCATCTAGCTTACACTTAGTTTACATCGTCCCTGTGTAGGAATAATGATTTTCTGTTTACCTTATTTTGTCAGGTTTTTTTTGGGGGGGGGATTCCCAAACTCAAAGTTTTTATTCAACAACTATGGTTTCATGTGTCGCTGACTAACTTCTTGCTGCATATGACTTATTACTTATTGCACATCGCTTATTATTTCTTCTTCTAATAACTGCCCAAACCGAAATATATACAGTCATCTTTGTATAATAATATTTTGAATACTTCAGGAAAAAGTTGTGTGTGTGTGTGTGTGTGTGTGTGTGTGTGTGTGTGTGTGTGTGTGTGTGTGTGTGTGTGTGTGTGTGTGTGTGTGTGTGTGTGTGTGTGTGTGTGTGTGTGTGTGTGTGTGTGTGTGTGTGTGTGTGTGTGTGTGTGTGTGTGTGTGTGTGTGTGTGTGTGTGTGTGTGTGATCACGCACGCACACTCAACGAATAAGGATAATATCAATGATGATATGGATAATCAGAAGAACTATAGACCAATTTCAGTACTGTCACCTGTGCATAAAGTATTCAGCATGAACCTATTAAACAAAGAATTTAACTGTCTATCTCTTGACCTTTCACTTGCAAGAGATTCACTTGCAATAACAGCACAACGTATCATCTACAAGTACTAAACAAACTTCATAGATAACAAGGAACTCTTAATTCTGTCTACAAAAAGCAATCTGAAAACAAGGAATAGGAATGTTATATCTTCAGGTGTTTGTAGACCCACTGTGGAGGCACAGGAGTTTCAACTAGGCCAACAGCTGCATAGGTGGGTTGAGATAGGTAGCCTACTACAACTGGGTAAAGTAAGATTGTCGCCTGATGTGAAAGCAATTCCACCTTGGTCCTCCGGCTTGAAGGATGGGTGTAGGGATCACAAGCCCATTCCATAAAAAGTGTATTGTTCTTGAATGTAGAAGAATCTAGCTTCATATATAGGATAGAAAACCGTAAAGGACTTGGATTTTGATGGGCAAATCCCATCTCCAAATAGACAGATGGAATGTAAGAATACATTTGATCTGACGCCTTCAATGGATTACGGTACGAATGTATATGTATACACTTTACTTTTGGGGTTGACTTGACGGCACTGAGAGAAGCAAGAAGCAGGAATTCTGAAAAAGGAAGATCACACACTCTGGTATACTTATACACTGTAAGGAAGACACTTAGGATAGTAACGGAAGAGTTTGGATGTGCAGTCCTACTGAGAACAAGGTACTAAAAAACTAATAGAATTCCACTCCATTACTGACTGTATGTGTAAGATAATTTGTATTATATATTAAGTAATTTACTTATCAAGTGAAGAACAGGTGTTTGAAATTACTAATGTATACGCTTCCTTAGATGACACAGAAATTCAACCTTATTTGTTTGTTGTTGTTTTCTTTGCGTATGAGCCACTGTGGACTACGTTTGGTTCAACTTGTTCCTCCCTTCTCCTCCTCTCTCTTCCTCCTCTCCCACATCTCCTTCATTCTTGATCGATGTTTCCCCTCCTTTCGCCAGTCCAGATGGCACCTGTCCTCTTCTTGGGTTTTTCGTGAAAAGCTTGGGCATTTATTAATTTCTTCTTGAGTGGCAAGCATTCTTCAATGTCTTCTTGAGTAATCTGGAGTTCTATGTCTTTTTCCGTTTCTTTCAACTACGTATTGAATATTTTAAGCTTTTTGGAATAGCTAAAAAGCTTCCTTTTAGTCTGTCAAGATTCATTCTTTGAACATGTCAGTAGAAAGTAATTCTTCTTTTTCTAATTACATCTGTGATCTTCTCAGCATGTGTGTACATTTCATTATTGTGGCGTCTTCTGTACTGGTCTCCATCTTTTATTGTTCCCAAGATTTTCTTAATATCTTCTTTACTGTGACTTCCAGTTCTTCCATCATCATTTTCTTGTTCAGAGTCAGACATTCAGCTGCATAAAGTGCTTCCGGGCAAATTACTGTTGAATAATGGCTAAGTTTGGCATTAATGGATATTGATTTATTTCTATAAGTCTCCTTGGTTAAATGGTAAGCAACTTTCATCTTATTAACTCGTTCTTTAATGGCTTCTTTCTCTGAGACATTGTGTTCAATAACTTCTCCAAGATTCTTGAATTTGTCAATTCCATAGACTTGCCCGTATCGAGTTTCTTGGATATTGTCTTGATGTTTGTCATGAACTCGGTTTTTTTTCATAAGAAATTTGTAAACCCACGCTTTCGGCTTGTTCTATCAGCAGTTTCACATGTCTAATGGCTGTTTCTACTGAATATGACAGGACTGCTAGATCATCTGCAAGCGCTAGACAATCTATTGACAGGTTATCTCTGCTGTAGCCTAGTCTAAATCCCTGGCTGATGTGATTTTCCTCTAACGATTTTCTCTGTTCACGTATTACTTATAAATTGTATTATTTATTAAGTAATTTACTTGTCAAGAAAAGAAATGTACCAACGAGAGTTTGAAATTATTAATGTATATGTTTCGTAAGAAGTCGCACACATTCAACCTTCGTTGCTTGTTTGTTTGTGTGTGTTTTTTTGTTATCAATGTAACCAATATATAAACAAAACTTAACATATCAAACGGAATGTTGCACAGTGTGCAGTAGACGGGTGCCCATATGCGGCGTGTGTTGTACTAATCTGGGCACAATAAACATTTATTAGGCTTTGACAGGAGGCGCAGCTGTGACCACCACGCGGGGGAGGGGCTGGCTATCACATCTGTAATCAGTTTCAAACACACGGTGTAATTTTGGGACTGCAGTTTGTTTTGAAACGCCACCAATATGAGATTGGCGTGTGCTCTCAACTGGTCGACGTAAAAATGGCGTACCAAGCTGAAAGACACCAAGTCTACTAATATTCTACTCTGTGGCGTCCATGTAACCGCTGTTGCCGGTGCCAACAGTACTGGAAATAAGAGAAAATAATATTAATTATATTACAGAATAAATACTATAGTTATTGAATAATTTGAAATCCAAACAATATTAGTAGGAAATTTGAAGAAAAGCTTTCGAACTGTTGGGCGCTTGCACCTTCTTGTGTTGCCGGCTCAGACGTCGGCAATGTTTTACTGTGTACGGTCATTGACCTGGTAGTAGTTGTCACTACTGACTGCGGAGGGGAACGCATTCGTCCACCCAATGTTTACCGCTGTATAAACCGGCAAACGCTCAGTTATCAGCTATGTTCGTTTTCGGAACTGACATGCAGCAGATACTACGTACCTATTTGTGTTTTCTTCGTTTAGTTATGTGTTTCACTGTTTGTCTTTATTATTTTTAATTCGATTATTTGTGTTCTGATTGATTCTGTGTAAGTATAATGAGAGTCAGATCCTGTTGAACCGGGACCCTCTTCTTCTCCCAGCGAATGGTAGGAAATGCTCTAAAAAGAACACTTGGTACAACAAAAAATTCTGATTAACTTTTGGTCAAGTTTTAAGCCTATAACAACCGGCAACAAGTGTTATGTACCCACGCCACGCCACTGACACATATCAATTTCACCAACCGGAAAACAGATTATTTACCAGTCACAATCGATCAGCAAAGAATTCCACACCCAAGCTCAGTAAAGTATTTGGGCATGACTCTGCATGCTAACTTAGGTGAAAAGAGCACGTTAAGAAAAAACGGAAAGACTTTGGTTTGGAATTGAATAAATTGTGGCGGACACTTGTAAGACAGTCTTGAGTTGTCGCTGCATAACGAGCTGTTGTTATACAAGCAAGTCTTGAGACCTGTTTTGATGTATCGTGTAGCCTACAGTTTTGGGGTTGTACTAAAAAATATAAACTAATAATTTTAATATTAAAATAATTCAGACTATTCAAAATAAGGTTCTTCGCAGCACTGTTGATGCACCATGGTACGTCAGAAATGATGACATCCATCGGGGCTTGAAAATGTCTACGGTCGCTGACGAGACTAAACGGGTTGCGGATAAATATGAAAGAAGACTTTATGAACACGAAATCATTGAAGTGCTACAACTGCTTTATAGTGCTGGACTCGTTCGGCGTTTGCAGAGACAGAGAAACCATTTGGACTACTGAACTAAATATGTATAGTAATCTCAGCACATGAACAAAGTGTAACCGTACTTAAGAATGCTCCAGTGGGAGCTTATCCTATACAATGTTATGTATTAGAACAAAATTACTAGATAGTTTGTACTAGTTGCAATGAAGTTAAAAAGAAAAAAGAAAAACTGGTCGACGCGTCGTCCGACACGAATATTTAAAATCGGTCAGAAATGTGACGGCAAAAACAACATGGCGTACACGATCAGGAATATGTAAGAAGAATTTTGTGAAACGAAATGTGGAAAACAGAAGCGATAAAACAAAATGTGTGTGTGTACTAGGCCCAGTATACTGGAGAATGAGACCAACATTAGCCTGCATGGGCGCGAGACTCCTACTGAGAGGTTAGGAACAGAGTAACGTAGGAAAGGGTTGTCAGAATTCGTAAAAAGACTGAATGGAATGCGGTTGAATAAAACTACAGTAAAACCCGCTAGCTAAACTTCCTTTTAAAAATCTTTAGCAAAAATTACTTAATATAATTAAATAATGCTTTCTCGGAGTATTCAATAAAGCATAGAGAAAGCAGAGAAGACAGATCAAATCGTAATTGAACGAGCCATGCGAGTTCTCTGTTATAACTTGAAAGTGTCTGTATATCTGTCTATTAGGGGTACATCTCACGATCAACCGATTATCGTAAAACTTGGCGTTAGTGTCCAAACGTTTACCCTACAGAACCCTATTGTTTTTGAGATTGATCTAAAAAAAAATATAGGGATAAGAGGCTAAAATGTTAGGGGAAAAATTCAAAAAAAAATCACAAAAGTCCATATAGGGTATCGAATTAAATACAATTCTAAACAAACTGTGAATTTAGTGTTTACTTTTGAAAATTTGCAGTTTACGTTTTACGATTAAATAAAAAAAAATAAAGAGACTAATAAAATCCATAATAATGATATCGGTGAGGTAAAAACTTGGAGGTTGAATAATAAATAGTAAATAATAATAAATAAATTAATAAAAATATTATTCACATAATTAGGTAATATTAATCATAAAATCACGAAATTAATTAAAAACAAATATATAAAAATTACCTATATCAGTAATAAAACACATTCTGATAGAATCAAACCTAAAACAGATAAATTAATTCATAATTTAAATAGAGTATATAAAATTGAATGCCCTGACTGTAACAAATTGTATGTTGGCAAAACTAAAAAACGTTTAAAAGAAAGATATATACAACACCGTAATTCATATTTACAACCATATATATATATATATTATATATATATATATATATATATATATATAGTTACGAGAAGCCTACCGAACAACCCAGAACGTTCTCCACTCCCCCCCCCGTCCAGTGTGGCAGCTGTGCGTCATTCAACTACGTGATTCTAGTGAGTTCCAAGAACACTTGAGATACTACGCATTAAGCCACCGGCGTCGTGCAGTAAGGATGCAAAGCTGAACTGCACCTCTCCGGGGCCTATATAAAGCTATAGCAGGCGGATTGTCAGTTCAGTTACGTGAGCAATTTTAGCTAGTGCGGATTGAGTGTGTCGAAGTGAAGTAGTATTGTATTAAATAATTGTGTGACATTAATAGACATTGTGTAATATTAATAGACATTGTTACTGCGTGTGGATAAATGTAACTGCAAATATTGTACGAGTTAATTACGAACTGTTTAACTGTAAAAATTAAAGCTGGTGATTAGTGATTTAATTGGTGTCTTGTATTTTGTTTCCACTGTACCTACGACGATCTACTTGATCGTGCGTGTCTGTGTGTGTGTGTGTGTGTGTGTGTGTGTGTGTGTGTGTGTGTGTGTGTGTGTGTGTGTGTGTGTGTGTGTGTGTGTGTGTGTGTGTGTGTGTGTGTGTGTGTGTGTGTGTGTGTGTGTGTGTGTGTGTGTGTGTGTGTGTGAAACTACCGTTTTATACGTATCCTTTCTTTATTATTTATTTAATTTTATAATTTATTTTATTTTTATTTTATTTATTTAATATGTCAATAATGATAAGAGTATAATTATGTTGAATTGTAGTCGTATTGAATAACTCCTCCCGTAGCACTCGTCACTCGATGTTGTGTTTATAACTAATTATACGGTTATCTCAACTAATTACTTACTACGATTATGGATCCTTCAGTCGGGATAACACTATTCCTCACGTTATAAGTATTGATGATTATTGATAAGTAAATTTAAAATTCTTCAATTTGGCGGGCCATGGGTGCTACCAACTGACCCAGATGTAAACATAACCTTAACTCAAAACCACTAATAGCCCGTTAACTGAATAAAATAACTTCGTACTTCATTAATTTTGTTCAAATGCTTTTTATTCCTCGCAAGATGTAATATTAAATCCTTTTTAAAAACAATAAATCAGTTCATTTTTTCTGAAAACAATCGGTTATTTGGTTCGAAACTCATATCTCAGGATTTGTCACAATATTGTATAAATCGTCTTTGTTGACAAATTGTCTAAGTTATTTATATACAATAGAGTTCTTTGAACTGCAACATACGTAACTAAAATGCTGATTACTATTATTAAAACATCGTAAAAGGAGAGTGATTACAATATAAGTTGATTAAAATACTTAACATAGTACAATAAAGTTCGACTATACATGGATGTCACAATTGGAGGTTATCATGAGCCTAGAAAGTTAACCACATTAACTTCAATTTACAATTAAGTTACGTTTAATAAGTTGAAAGTGCTAGAATAATAATGTGTTGTTGGTTGTGTAGTGTTACTAAATAGTTACAGTGTTTAACAATTTAGAATGTCATTATCATATACGCGTAATGTACTAAATTCATTAAATATTTTTTTTAAATGTCACTATACTTCCTTAATTCCTTTTTATATTTTTATATTCACTATTAATACTTTAATTAGCATTCATTGCTGTATTAATAACCCACTGCACTACAGTTGTACTCGAAGTCGATTCCCTTTACGTCTTGAAGGTTAGGTTGCCCGTGTTTACTTTTGTTACCGCACTGCACTATGGGTTATTCGCAAATTACTTTAGCGCAGAGGCTGTCATCTGTACTGCTTTGAAACTCATGAAGAAATGTCCAAAATTTGCGCGTCTCTTTCGCTGTTCCTACCTATGTCCACGGCGGAATTCTCGATATAGGTGTTTTGATTGGTGGGAATGTCGAGCATTCCATTATCAACTCATCACCCCCGCGTTATCAAAATAATTTAATTTTGTTCAAAGCATGGGTTTTTGGGTACAAGAGTACAAAACTGACGCCAAATTTTTATCTAAAACTATTAAAATACTTTACAATGGATAACAATTCTTTATGCCACTTGTGAGCTCCAATCTAGCTTTACCATCATCAGGCATCTGTCCTGCTAAGCATTTAGATATCTCACAAGGCATAATTCTGTTTATGATTAACAAAGTTAACAATTCTGACTTATATCCTATTACAATTCTTTTATAAACTTATGTCCTATATTTATTTAATTAACATTTGGTTATCACTTATATTGGATACAATGCATTCCAAATCCTTTGCTGTAATTATGTGACATTATTAACACTCAATTGTGAATAAAACACAAAGTCTGGTACTAAGCTTCATTAGGCCTATAGCACTATGATTTAGATTTACTTCTTACAGCTTAATGGTTGAATCTTAATATTTTATAACATTTCCTACTTAATTCTAAAGAACCATATCAACTTTTCGTTAACTTAGTTTTGATTAAGAGATGCCTTTTTTCTTGTATTTTATCATTAAAATCGCATGATTTCTTGTACAACTAGGCATCTTGTTATTTATTCTTATTTTTGTACGATACATCTGTTATTATGTTAATATCTTATTCCTAGTTAAACATCTTAGTTCCTAGTAAGTTTTACAATATGTTGTTTTATCTTGACATTCTTATTTTTTGTTATTTCAACTAATGAACCTTGCCTCGTGTTGCAACAGGTCATGTGCATTATAGTTATATTATTAATGGTTAATGTAGTGAAAATTATTAATTGGTTTACACATCAATAGTTAGTGTACATATCACTGGTTATATTGATAGTATTTAATCTCCATTTTTATTGGTATTTCTATGGGTTTTCAATGTACAACATGAGTCCTTTACACTCTGTCATTTTCATCCTGTTAATTTACATTAATTACAACAATTATAACATCTTAGGGATCTAATCTCTGTCTTAGAATAGTCTTTATGTCATCTAGTTTCATCTAAGTATAATATATAATAGTTTTATATCATTTTTAATACCTTTTCTTGTATTTACCAGTGTAATTTCACAGCTGTTTAGGTTAGGTTGTCTACTTTTACTTTCACTGACTAAAATAAGTTCACATGTTTTTGTTTTTACTAGATATATTACTCCCTTATTATTATTTGTTAATGGTACTATCTATTATTTATCATTCTGATCGCCATTGTCCAGTTTGTCTTATATTCTAAGTACATTTTTAATTATTAATCAGTTCTTTCTGATATTCATTTGGTTACCTTAATTATATTTTTTGAAGATAAGCTACAATCTTATTGTTTTATATTATACATTATCATATATTTCATAATCATATGGTTATTACTTCACTCTCCTGATCTTGTTTGGTATCTTTTTATTTTAAGTCTCATTTATTGTTTTTGTCCTGTCATTTAGTATGTTTTTGTCTGTTATTTTAATAATTATTTTTCATTCAATTTGGAGTTCTATTTTCTACTCTCTTTATCTTGTAGATACTCTCTTCTTTATTTATAGTGGCTGAGTTATGTTATTTCTCCTTTACTTTATAAACTTAATTGTTTTTTATGATTCATTTGATCTCATTTATTTTTAATTGTCATCCCTCCTTTACAAGGTATTTTTGGGTTGTCCTGATTCTGTTCTCTGCGTAGTTTCATAATTAGTCTACTCACTATCCTAATCTATTGGGTATTTTTTAGTCACATTTGTCTAGTCTATTCGTCGGTTTGTCTTCATTATTTAAGCATTCATGTTCATTTACTAAGAAGTTAGTCTTTATTCGTTTTAATTAATTTGGTATTTAATCTCTTTCCTCTTTCAAAGGTTACACTTGGTTGTTTCATGTGGTATCTGAATGTTTAGGAGTGTTCAATTTGGATTTTAGTGGCACTGTGACGTTTTGTAACGTTACAATATATATATATATATATATATATATATATATATATATATATATAACGTACCAAATCCCATAGATTTGGGGTTATATGAAGAAAGTTTTAAAAAATCAAATATAAAATAAATTTAAATCGATAGAACCATATCTCGCGCTGTAGCGAGCATTTGAAACAATTGTAAAACGCCCAGTGGCTATGTTCCGGTGGCGGTACGTAAGACACACACACACAGATGTATATTAGGGACACGCCCTAACTTTAAAACATTAATATTTCGGAAACGAATAAATATAGGCAAAATCTAAAATAGCCAAAATGTTTGCCGAAATATTAACAGTAGAGTGTGCAAATTTCAATAAATATAATTAAAGAGTTAATGAGATAATTCATTTTATTTAAATAACTTCCATAGTAAGAGAGCTAGGGAGTTCAGATTTGGATATGTTATAATTATAAAAATTACGAATCAAATGTATATGTTATAATAAGTATAACTTGGCTTGCAGCCAAGATAATCGCAATACAAATTGCAACCGGACGTCCGACCGACAATTGGTTCCGGTGTATTCCAGAATATTAAAAATAATAACAATTCTCGAACTGTGGGAATTATTTTTCGTTCTCATGGAATGAGGTGACTAAATTTCAAGTAGAAGGGAGAATGTTTCAGCCAATCAGATCATTCTAAAAATTTTGAACAACCGTTGGTTTCGAGCTGAACGCTCTTCACTCTTCTGTTAACATTCAACCAGTAAACACATACTCTTCTGCAGGACTCAAACAGTGAACACACACACACTTCTGTAAAGATTCAACTTCTGAACAACACAGACACTCTTCTATAACGACTGGACTGTGACGGCGTCTACGTACGATACTCTTATTTATCAACAAATAAGCGTACTGCGTAATACACCAAACTGTTGGCGTACGCATATAAGAGATCGACCATATACTACGAGAAGTCACACCCAGAGTACGACAGAACGAGGCCGTCTAAAACGTGGTACGAGCTGAAGAACTGACGACGCAGAGCGACACCCGAGACGAGGTACACACACACACGAGTGCAGAGTATCCGGGCCGAGGGCCTGAAGCAGTTGCAGCAGTTAAACCACGGACGTTAAATCCATCAACAGTTGCTGAAGGAGCTGAGTTGCTGATCCCTGAACTCTTCGTCGGAATCCAGGACGCAGCGGAAATCATCGCCACTAGCTGATTGGACTAGGACATCGAGGGACCCCAGAGGACATCTTCGAGAACTTCAGTACAAGGAAAGTAAAAAATCATTTATACATTTTCTATAAAAAGATCATTTTTCTTCTTCTGTTAAAATCAATTGTAAAGTTAACTTCATTCAGATGCCTATAAAAACAGAGACTCTAAATTAATAAGAACCTCAATATTGTGATAATCTGTAGAACAAGTATAAGTTAAGTAAGAAGCAATAGATAAGAAATAGACGTAGATAAAAAGCGCTATACAAATCTTAATATTGAATCACTTAGAAACTTATACTGCAGTATACGTGAAACAAATCACAAGTAAATAAAAGGCACGTTGAACAAGATTCACGGCTAATTTATTTAAGAGTATTTTAATAGCATCTTGAAGCAGTAAAATCAATATTAAAGTCTTGAAAACTCATTAATTAAATTATTTTTAAACAAAATTAACTTTTGAAAGCAATAAGAAACAAGTTCATATAAATTCGTATTTATAAGCTTTCCCTCTGAAAGCTAATATTCATTCAGAAAACATTGATCAAATTACTCATTACTCTTTAGTACGTAAGAATTACGTTAGATGTAAGTTTTTCATTTTATGTGCCATTAGAATAATAAACCCCAATTTTATACCCAACACTGTTTTGTTATTGCTGTACTCCAAAACCTACCAAGATCACAAAACTATTCGAAATAATTATAACGATACACTTTGTGCTTGTACTTTTGAATTAACCTACTTGCGAATTCAAAACACAAATTCCTACGGCCCTAGTCGGAAGAAGAAGACGCAAGAACGCACAGCAGGTAGGTCAGTTCATACACACCACAACAATTAAGTTATAATATATATATATATATATATATATATATATATATATATATATTATAAACGTTTTTTTCGTTGTCTGTATCGTTAACGCGCCACACGTTTGGTAGCCATTTATTTTTATAATGATACTTACGTTATAAAATTTACAACGGGTGTAATCTAATAATAATAACAACGTGAATTGTTTAGAATCTTTCAAACATTTATTAATTAAAAAATCTCAAAATATTGCGAGTTAAAAACTTCATTATTATTTGCATCTGTGTATTTGTAGTACACATATTTGTTAATAAAGTACAAGTAATATCTTATATTAAGCATAGAAACATAAAATACACTTATAACTATAAATAACATTGATTATGATATAATATTGCTCTTGACTTGCTCCATTTCATTAATTCTTATTAAATTCTCTAATCTTTCTTTTTTTAAATTATTATTGTTGTTGCATATTGTTACAGGCTGTTGTGTGTGTGTGTTGGGTTGTAATGTTTTAATAATAATGTTATTTAGTGTTAATTGTGTCAAAATGTAACTTCTCTTATCATTTACGGGTAAACCGTATTTCGCTCTGCTGCATTCAAATGTTGCCGCCTCGCCATCTGATTGGCGCACGGCTTTCTGCAGTGTTGACTCGGCTAGCGTCTTGCTTTAACGCTTTCACTTCAATAATTCTTAGTTGTTATTATAAATTAACTGAATCAAACATACAGAATTGCAGATTGAGAACATTTATTAACCTTTTAGAATATTTCAATTGCTTTATGATACATCAAATTCGTTTTCTGCCCCGGCTATTACACTTGTTCGGTTGGTACTTGCTCAGTTTGTGTACACAGCATCTTTAATGTTAGTTTACAGTTTTGTATGGTTATTCTCAGGGGTGTTAAAGTCCTTTCGGCTACAGAAATATGTACTTACGGCTAACACACACAAAGTTATAACAATTCTTAATCCTAGTTACATAAACAAATTAATATCTCATTATATTCTATTAAGTAATTACCAATGAAAACTTGTAAAGAAATTTTGGGTTAGTTTTCGTTTGTCAAATTTATTTATCAAAAGGTTCGTCAATTATTTATTATATTTTACTTTTAATAATTGCTAGTTGATTAAAGTTTAATAGTGAATTTAACAAAGCATTTATTTCTGAATCGGAATAGTGATCAGTGAAGTGAAATAGTTATTTATTAATTCTGACCAAAAATTGTGAATTCGATTATGGGATAATGTTTATACTCATCGATTTTCCTGCTGAAGATCCTGAGGTCGTCTTCTTCTATGGATAACTCCTGGGCTGTCGTCTTCTGATACTCTCCAGAAGTTTATTTCCCTCGTCTCGATGTTTCTCCTCGCTGACTCAGGCCTCGTATTCCTTCGGTTGTCGTCCGTCTTCTTCTATGAAGATGTTCCAATGATCCTCATTTGGTGTCCGTTGTCGTCTCTCTTCGTCACTGCGTCGTTCCGTCTTCTTCAGATAATTACGGTTTGTTAATTAATTTTTTATAAACAAAATTTTGTTCAGGATTCCCTGGACTATTGTAGTTATCTCCATCTGGTTTAAATTAGGTTCAAATTTACTTTAATAATAATATTTTAATATGAGAGCTCCTCGATCCACTCTCTAGCGTTGGTCAATAATAACTACTGAAAATCTAACGGTTTTTTGGCAATAAAATTCTTGTTGCTATGGTTACCTAATAAATTATGCTAATTTTCATTGGTTATTAACTTAAGTCATTGTTATGATTTAACGTCTTTTTTAGTCTAATTTTACCAAAATATCTTCAAATGAAGATTACTATCTTATACTAATAGCTAGAGTTATTACATTAGTACCATTCTTCCTAATTTTCCATGATGATCATTTTGATATCCCTCATGCCCACTTTTGAATAGCTAATTACATTTTTACTATTTTCCATATTTATATTTTACATATATTTTATTCAAAATTAGTTGTTATTCATATATTTTGGTACTAGGAATACTCACTTAAACGGTTTAACCATTTGGCATATTCTGCCTTCACTTTGGATAATTATCTGTTCTCAAAATTACTAAATTTATATTCAACAGTTTGGCCTAGAGCCTAGATTTTATTCTACTCCCACCTAACATTTCTTAATAACATATCTGGTAATTCTAATACAATTTTATAAACAAAACAAACAATAAACATCAGTATTCCTAACTCTAATTCTTATTATGAAAGATTCCTTGCCAGGTTCTAGCCTGAAATAACTTTTAACTACCTTTTCTTTTCTCTACTGTTATCTTGCTTATCCTATAATTTATTACATTCTATGGTTTTCGAACAATAATAAAACTCTTACAATACTACTGATAAACTGTTCCTTACATGATATGTCTTATCTACTAATCCCTTCACTTAAATACAGTGTCTGTCCTTCTTAATTTACTACTCATTCTAATAACTTAATTCTTACCTTATTTTATAATTCTGACATCCTATTATCTAAATTTATAATATCACAACAGTTTTAATCTTACTTACTAATGTATAGTTTATCAAAAATTGTTTATCTGTTTATTATAGTTTGCTTATATAATATTTTATTCTACACCCCCACTGCACTTTTCCTTTCATTAGAAGGTTTCTTTAATTATTATCATTCTCACCTTGTTCCATTATATGCTATACCTGGCACTTCACCACTTATTTAATTTTACACACATTTTTAACTTACTCACTTGTTTATTCACACGATTTGTCTGATTATTTTATATCACTGTGTGATTATGGTCATGAATAACTAATTTACTTCCAAATCACTCTGATCACTTTTAGTTATTACTTAAATTTTGCTTTTGTTTGGCTCAAAGCATTGTTTATTGTCTTTGGCTATTATCATTACTATTAGTTTGGGGTATGGTTAGTTTCTAACTCCCTACCTTATATTATATAAGTACATTCTTTTATCAATAAGGTATATGTGATATTATTACCTTCCATTAATCTTATTATCCTAGTTAAATCTCATATACTACAAATATCAGTTCATTATTTAATTTACAATATACTGGTCATTATTTGGGATTATTTGATTGCACTTAGGTCTCGGCTGCTTCTTCATTGTCTCTTGGTTCCTTTGGTTTTTTATCCGATCTACTGTGTCAGGTCATTGTCAGTTTAATAGTCATTTGTCATTTATTGGGTTACTGGGTTATTGATCTTTAAGTTTATAAGTTTTTGCCTCTTATTCTTATCTTCAGCTTTTTATTTTATAATTAAATACAATTGAATCTTCACTACCTTATGTCATGTTACAATATGCATCTTTTATTTATGACATATTAATTACTTTTAAAAAATTACTATTTACTTTCAAAAGTAATTTAAATATCTTCGATAAATTATCACTTCTAAAATATATTTTCATAAATTCAAATATTACTATAAATTACTATACAATAAACAGTTACATTAACAAATTATTAATTTCACTTTTTGAAATTATATTGTCTTTCTTTTACATTGTTTTATTGTCTTTAATTGAGTCTTTTGTTTTGATGAATACATGGCTTTATTTCACCTTAATCGTGGTGGTAATTCCTCAGTGTATCCTCTTCTGGTCCTGAGTCCTTGATACCGGTTGATCCTTCGTAGTCAGTGTAGTCCTGGAGTCCGCTCTCCGTCCTCTGGATCCTCGCGGTAGTCCGATGACTCGTACCGTACGGCTGGAATCAGTGGGTGGGACCATGTAGTGGGATGCTCCCTCGTCTCCAGTAATAGCTCTGGCTGCAGCGGTGATCTCACGAAAGTGATGAAGTTGTCGGGTATAGCCTCTGGCTGCCGCTGTGGTTGAACGAGAAAGAGAAAATTGGCGGGCATAGCCTCCGGCTGCCGCCGTAGTTGAACGAGAAAGAGAAAAAGGCTGGTGAGTCTCGCGTATTTATACTCTAGGGAGCAAAAATCATGTCTCGACAATTCTCTGCATGAATCAGTCTGTCGTAACATCCTTTTATAAACACGATTATTTACACATTTATTTCACTGGTCTTCGCAACATGCGAAGTCTTTTGCAAATTACCCGATATTCATCTTGTCGGTAATTTTTATACGAGTATTTACAACTGTGTGTTAACCGCTTTTCTCTATCTTAATTATTATAGGTTTTATTTACATTTATTTGCACTGAATTTACATTTTTTAATTGTTTTTGCACATCTTCTGTATAGCCTACGCATGCGTCTTTATATTATTTACACTGTGGCGTATTTTGTTTTGTGATATTTTACACACACTTAACACAATTTAAATAATTTATTTATTAATTAACGTTTATTTAGGGGTGACTCTTTGCAGGAATTAATTGGCCGCACTCACACACGTAAGATACACGTGTACACAGACGCAGCTGTGTGTGGTGTGACTTCCCTGTTCAAACAGGCAAACTCGTTGTTCCCCTTTACAGTTTTCTATCTGAATTATTATACTACTAACAATATTTATTATTTATTTTCATTTACATTAATTAGCTTAACTAGTTGTGCAATGAACAGTACCATATACATACGTACTGTTGCTATATATATAAATCAAATATAGCTACGCACTCAATAAAAAACAAACACACGTTTCCAAATTTTAATAATAATTATTAAAACATATTTCCAAAGGTCCAAAAATGATCTTATGGTAAAATTTAGAAATATTTAAACTTAAAACAAGTAATAAATTAATACCTGAACAAATTCAATTTAATACAAAGAATGATATTTTGAAAATTACTAATTTAATAAAATAATAAGTATTTATATTATATTTTGGAATTAATTAAATAACATATTTTATATACACATATAAAAACATTACATTTAGTTTACATATAAAAAAGCTGTTTAGAACAATTGATTTAAAAATTTTGAATTTATTAATTATATCTGATTATGATAGTTGGATCATTATCAAAACATTTGTAATTTACAAAATAAAAAATATATAAAGAATTTCGACGAAACTGAAACATCGAAGCATGATGTTTTTAGGCTTTTGAAACGTATAATGTGCATAAACTGCACTCTCCTGTTCAATTCGCAGATATTATTTAATTCGCTCGACGTTTAATTTCTTCTGTTCAATATCTCCTGTTTGTTCAGTTTTCAATCTCTTGTTCTGGCGATATTGCTTGGCTATCGCGGCATTCTTTCGTTTTTTTCTTCTTGTTTCTTGTTTTGAAACGCGCGAATTTTCTCATCTTCAGTTGTATTTGATGAGAACGGAGTATTCATCAAGAATTCATACAATTCTTCACGATCCCTGTCTTCGCATTGTCGTTGACGCAGGCGTCGCACACGTTCAGTGGAAGACATCACGACTAACACTGAACAATATACACTGATATGCATCTTATTTCACTGTGACCAAATTTATTTATTTCTAACATCACTTGGAGCGTTACATTTTTCGATGACGTTACACATTTTGCATCACGCATTTTGTGGAAAACATTATCATGTTTTCTTTATAACTATGTAACAAATCTATATACATAAAAGAGAAATACCACTGACTCACTCACTGACTCATCACGAAATCTCCGAAACTATAACACCTAGAAACTTGAAATTTGGCATGTAGGTTCCTTATGTGATGTAGGTATCCGCTAAGAAGGGATTTTTGGAAATTCGACCTTCAAAGGGGGAAAAGTGGGGGGAAAGTTTGCCTGACTGACTGACATAGAATCAACGTAGAGCAAAAACTACTCAATGGATATCAATGAAACTTTGAACATAGCTTCATCATAGGTCTTAGGTGCTCACTAAGAAACGGTTTTAAAAACTTTCACTCCTAAGGGGCAAACACCCCCCCCCCCATTGTATCTATGTATGTATGTTCTACATCTCCTTCTAAACCACTGGACCGATTTCAACCAAACTTGGCACAAATATTTTACGCAGCGGGAGAACCAACATAGGATATGTGTTTTCTTCGATGGGGTCCTTTGGGGGTTCTTTGGGGTCTTCCACATCTCCTCCTAAACCACTGGACCGACTTCAATCAAACTTGGCACAAATATTTTACGCAACGGGAGAACCAACATAAGATAGGGGTTTTTTCGATACGATCCTTCGGGGGGTCCTTTGGGGTCTTCCACATCTCCTCCTAAACCACTGGACCTATTTCAACCAAACTTGGCACAAATATTTTACGCAACGGGAGAACCAACATAGGACAAGTGTTTTTTCGATACGATCCTTTGGGGGGGTCCTTTGGGGTCTTCCACATCTCCTCCTAAACCAGTGGACCGATTTCAACCAAACTTGGCACAAATATTTTACGCAACGGGAGAACCAACATAGGACAGGTGTTTTTTTTTTCGATACGATCCTCTGGGGGGTCCTTTGGGTCTTAAACAACTATTAGATCTGGTTACTATGGCAACCCAATAGAATAGATTCTTGTTACCATAGCATCGGTGGAAGTCTCCCGCGTAGGAAATAGCGCGGGAGTCGTCCGACGGGCCTTCCCCGGAGTTCATCCACGGAACCCGGGGAGTCTTAGCTCGGATCCCGCGAAAGACGGCGGGGCCAGAGTCCACGGTTCTTATAAATAAAGATATAGGTTATGATATCAAAGGTGGTGTATGCATCTTAAGAAACGTCTTAATAGTGTGTGAATTCAGAGTTGTTTCAGTTTGAATTTAAAAGTGGATAAGTTAAGATCGAAGTAAGTTATAAGCGAGTACAAAAAACAAAGTTTTGATAGCGAATGTATTCAGATCATAGAACTCAGACAATATAAATGCACTTGCTTCAGTTTGAATTTAAAAATTGATAAGCTGAAATCTATAGAGGTATTGTATTGTTAGAATAAGTTTAGGAGACACTAATTTAACAAATGCCTTATTTCAACATTAACACAATGAATTATAAAACGACAGTTAAATACGCAGCGCGTGCAAGTACTGTAGACATTTTATTGAAAACTAATTTAGCTGTTCGCCCTCTCCCAGAGTTAGAAATCGAGCAGGAGCATCACGCGCAACAGAATTCTTCTCCAGATATAAGAATACAGTTTATGACATGTTCTTAAACAGGTGCGCTACAGAGTATTCCTCCAGTGAGAATGCGAAAGTAACAATATAAGGAAGATTATACAGTATACAAGTAATATAACGTTAGAACAAGAATAGGTGCCTATGAGCCTATGAATAAATTATGAACCCGAGCAACGCTGGGTAAATCGGTTAGATATAGATATCTATATAAGCCAAATACCACTGACTGACTCACTGATCACGATATCTCTGAAACCACTGAACGGATATCAATGAAACTTTGAACATAGCTTCATCATAGGTCTTAGGTGCTCACTAAGAAACGGTTTTAAAAACTTTCACTCCTAAGGGGCAAAAAACCAAATACTGAAATTTATAGCGGGAATTGCATACTTGGTAAATGAAGTGGTTGACATCTCAGTTTACTGGAAACCCGGAATACATTTAGTCCTGAGTTTTTAATCATTGTTTTAAATTGAAAAAGTTCTTCTTCTTTACTTACGGGGTTAGACATCCAATCTGTTCCGGCTTCAAAGATCCTTCCAACCGCTGTTCTTCCGTATGGCCTGTACGCCGTTGCTCGTCTACGTAATCTACTGTACGCAACTCTCACAACGTTTTCCCTTCAGCGTTCTCTATAAGTTCTTCCGTATGGCCTGTACGCCGTTGCTCGCCTGCGTAATCTACTGTACGCAACTCTCACAACGTTTTCCCTTCAGCGTTCTCTATAAGTTCTTCCGTATGGCCTGTACGCCGTTGCTCGCCTGCGTAATCTACTGTACGCAACTCTCACAACGTTTTCCCTTCAGCGTTCTCTATAAGTTCTTCCGTATGGCCTGTACGCCGTTGCTCGCCTGCGTAATCTACTGTACGCAACTCTCACAACGTTTTCCCTTCAGCGTTCTCTATAAGTTCTTCCGTATGGCCTGTACGCCGTTGCTCGCCTACGTAATCTACTGTACGCGACTCTCACAACGTTTTCCCTTCAGCGTTCTCTATAAGTTCTTCCGTATGGCCTGTACGCCGTTGCTCGCCTGCGTAATCTACTGTACGCGACTCTCACAACGTTTTCCCTTCAGCGTTCTCTATAAGTTCTTCCGTATGGCCTGTACGCCGTTGCTCGCCTGCGTAATCTACTGTACGCGACTCTCACAACGTTGTCCCTTCAGCGTTCTCTATAAGTTCTTCCGTATGGCCTGTACGCCGTTGCTCGCCTACGTAATCTACTGTACGCGACTCTCACAACGTTTTCCCTTCAGCGTTCTCTATAAGTTCTTCCGTATGGCCTGTACGCCGTTGCTCGCCTGCGTAATCTACTGTATGCAACTCTTACAACGTTTTCCCTTCAGCGTTCTCTATAAGTTCTTCCGTATGGCCTGTACGCCGTTGCTCGCCTACGTAATCTACTGTACGCAACTCTCACAACGTTGTCCCTTCAGCGTTCTTTATAAGTTCTTCCGTATGGCCTGTACGCCGTTGCTCGCCTACGTAATCTACTGTACGCGACTCTCACAACGTTTTCCCTTCAGCGTTCTCTATAAGTTCTTCCGTATGGCCTGTACGCCGTTGCTCGCCTGCGTAATCTACTGTACGCGACTCTCACAACGTTTTCCCTTCAGCGTTCTCTATAAGTTCTTCCGTATGGCCTGTACGCCGTTGCTCGCCTGCGTAATCTACTGTACGCGACTCTCACAACGTTGTCCCTTCAGCGTTCTCTATAAGTTCTTCCGTATGGCCTGTACGCCGTTGCTCGCCTGCGTAATCTACTGTACGCGACTCTCACAACGTTGTCCCTTCAGCGTTCTCTACAAGTTCTTTGTTTCTATCAAAAGCTCATTCCTAACAGCATCACTCCTCAATCTCTCTCGACAGATAGCTTCAATCTTCCTTAAGAACTTTACTTCGCAGGCTATTACAAGTTGCTCTTGATTATTCAACAATATCCAAGTACTAGCTGTTACCCGCGGCTTCGCACGCAAATATTTGACTTTTAATAAGTATTTTAATATAATTTTTATTGTCTGTGTCTATATGACGTTTTGTTAGCTCGTATAACAATTTTTTACTCATTAGTCAAATTCTCTCCAAAGCCGTTTTCAACACTTGTACTATTTTAACTTGTACTAAATTATTATGTTGGTGCAACAGTCTTTGGAGTTTTAAAAGTACGCGTTTATAAAGCCTTTGGAGATATTTGTAAAGTACCTGTTACACCAAAAACGTTATATTCTTTATTTTAAGTGTTACTGTGTTAGAAGCATTGTATAACACATGAAACGTTTTTGTATTTGTTTCAGCAGTAAACTAAAAACCAAAAGCGTTGTACCTTACCTCAAAAATTAAAACAACACGTATTTTCGCTTTGCATTAAGTAATAGGACAATTTACAATTAGTACACTTCTTCTTTTCCACATCGTAATATATCTGTTCAATCGCATATTATATAAAACATTGAAAATATACTGCAGGAATGGATAAATATACAGTTCCGATGCCGTTAAAAAGCTTTTGTTTATTTACTTGTTACTATGGTAATTAATTTTGGTCCCCATGGTGTTTTTGACATCTTTTGTAGTAGTATTTAATATATTTCATTACTTATTTATTGCATCTTCAAAAATACGTATTGCGACAACACAAATTACTAAACTATTGGCGCATAGGATATGATAGTATGTGTATTTCAAATTACAAGTCTATATTGGAGGGTTTAAGATTATTTATTGCACAAAACACAAGTTATAGTTTATATGGTATATTTGATATGTACAGAATGTAATGTTTGATATAGAGTCTTTCTTTTAAAATGTTAAATAATGTTCATACGCAAGACGTGATACGTTACATAAAGAAGATTCCCACGATGATGTTGTTGAAGAGACGGGCAGGTCTTTGCGGTGTAGTTGGTTCGTCAGGTGTGGCTCATAAATGACAGACGTTTCCCCAGAAACGTTTACAGCTGGGCTGGCGTCCTGTAACAGCTTGGCTGATGTCCTGTAACAGCTGGGCTGGTCCTATAACAGCTGGGCTGATGTCCTATAACAGCTGGGCTGGTGTCCTATAACAGCTGGGCTGATGTCCTATAACAGCTGGGCTGATGTCCTGCAACTCCTACGATGAATCTGACGCTACGCACACACAACGGTACTACGGATCTTATTACTCGCAAAACTTATATAGAGTTTATGACCAAGTAATATCTCAGGTGACAGTGAGTTTAATCTAATAACGGTATATTGAGCTTATACCTCACCGGCTTCTTCAAGTGTTCTCGCGAATACCCAGGTCTACCGCGATCAGCAGACCACCCTATGAGGAAATCTTGCACTAGCACGGAAACGTCTTGATGGAACTATTTCGTAACAATTAATGATACTGTCCCTGCGGAAAATCTCGCACAGTGATACAGTTACACTCACTTCTTACACACGTAATACTACAATATTAATAATACCGTGTATAAATAGATAATATCAACTGTTATGCGTCACACGCGTTACTATCCCCGAAAAGTCTTAACAGATCCTTGCAAGCGGTAGAATCTTGTACAAGGATTGTATGTACCGTTCGCGGTAGCAGCAGTGAAGAACTGCATGTAATTTTACGCACAATGCGTTAAAACAATAATGTGTGCAGATGTACTACACACACAGTTCTGAGTCTTCCCGTTTCACTAACGACGAATAGTTTTTACAACACCTTGCAAGCGGTAGAATCTTGTACAAGGAGTGCGCGTCCTGTTCGCGGTAGATGGCGTAGAAGAACTGTCGTAATTATACGCGCAATGCGATAAAACAATACTGTGTGCAGGATATACTACACACACAGTTCTGAGCCTTCCCGTTTCACTAACGACGAATAGTCTTTACAACACCTTGCAAGCGGTAGAATCTTGTACAAGGGTGCACGTCCCGTTCACGGTAGATGGCGTAGAAGAACTACCTGTGTAACGACAGGCCTAAGAAAATTTCCAACCACCAGTCAGCATTCTATTGGTGGAAGGAAGTCACATGGTTATTACATAGTGACAATGCACTTTTCATGCAGTAGAGTGCATTTACTTTGTAACAGCATGCATAGCGGTAATCAGACTACCCGTATCTCATGCATAACTGCCTACATACTAATATCATACATGAACGTAAACAATAGTCAGAAATGTATAGAGAATGTAGCAATACATATGTCTAAGTTCAGTTAATGTCAACACAACGATAAATACTTCACGCACCGCCCGGGAAACGTTTACCACTCGCGCACGCGCGCACATTTCCACAAACACAGTACATGAATAGCAATAAATAATAATGCACAGTTTTACTAAACTAAACCCTTATCCTTACTAATTACAATTATAACAACCAAACTTAACCATCTACCAATATAATATGAATGTCCATTGTCTGTGTAATATATGAACTTGCCCCGCCTATCATGATCCTGTGATTCGTTGCAGTATAAACAAAAATTTTATAATCGTTTAAGACAATTACAAAATATATAGACGCATTTTGTATACAAAATTACAAAACAAATCGATACAATCGCATAGTAAAAACATTAAAAACTGCAGGAACGGATATAGGTACAGTTCCGATGCCGCTAAATTTAATTTGTTTATTTACTTGTTACTATGGTAATTAATTCTGGTCTCCATGTTGACATCTTTATACGCGTCAACGAAACGGCATAATTAAAAGGGCCTAAATTGTGGAAATGGGGCAAAATATCAAATTCCAAGTTAAACAGTATTTTTTGCCTTGTGTCAAAGGTTACCTGTGCAAAATTTGGTGGCAATCGGTGTAACGGTGTGGATTTGTATTCAGTACCCATAAATCCTCAGACTTAGAGTTTCATATATAGATTACTCAAGTACAGCAGTACCGAAGCTGCCAATGTCTTGCCTCATTACTGCTCTGTCTCTATTACGTATATACATACTGTAACGTAACATAACATTGCATATGAAAGCCAGAGTAAATACAAAAAGGGAATTCTTCCTCCTCAATTTAAGAGACTAATAATGTGTAAAATAGTATAACATAGCTAACATGTTTATATATTGTAAACATAATTAATGTAATATAATTTAGAAACACTATACAGTGTAGAAAGTACTAATCTAACTAAAGAACTATAAGGTTGGGTTGACTTAAAATATATCCCAACATAATAACAGTGTTATATTATAGTATAACTACATAATAACAATGAGTCTTTTAAAACTTTAGGCTATAAATAGTAAAATGCCATTGAGCAATACATTGGGTTTTAATGTTAAATAAATTGTAAATCAAAATCTTGTAAAACTAGACAGCAAATTTCAATAGTTAGGTTTTATTGTTTTGTATTTCGTTGTACTAGATAGAAACCAGTAAACCAGTACTTTTAACAGTAAAACTGTTAAAACATAACGTAGAACTAAATAAGTTGTATACAAATTTAAGTAATAAGCAAATATCTTGTAAATTAGCTGGAATGGTAACTTTAGGCCTAAGTTGAAGAATATAACGTGTAATATTAAACCAGATTTGAAAACAAATAATATGTAGGCTGTAATCTAAATAGAAACCATGAAAAGTGATGTAAAATGTATTTTCAAAACATAATATGCAGTTCTATATTTAAAAAGTTATTACAACTTTAACGATTTTAATGTGCGAACCCCCAACAACTTGGGCGACAAATCTTTACAACACTATAACACATTAAATTCGTGTGTGTGTATATGATGATAGGTGTAATCGTGATAATAATAACACTATATAATTTGGTTTAAAATCATTTAAATATTAATTAAATAAAAATTCTTATTTTTTTGCGAATTAAAATCATTATTATTTGCATGTGTGTATAGCCTTAACACACATCTAATTACTACATATAATTGATATTCATATTACACATAGAGATATTATACACCCTTATATTCTAATACATCTCATAATTATCTAATTTTGCTCTCAGCTTGCTCATTAGTATAATACTGATTAGATTATCTAATCCTTCTAATGATCTAATCTCTTTTGAATTTACTGCATATGCATTGCTTTCTAATAAAAATTCACTAATTACTTTATCAATTTAAATATAAAAATTTATAGATTCCAAATTATAGCTTCTAAGTTACTGATCAAAATTATAGTTAAACATTCTTAAGCATTGCATTAATTATTATACAGAGAATATTTACATTTTTACAAATTATTAATTTATGTTTGAATTGAATTGTCTCTCTTTTCACTTCGTTAATTATTGTTTTTGAGTGAGTCTCGGATTACTTATTTATTCTCATTAATTATTTTAATTACTTTGTGCAATGCACAGTACCATATACATTTGTACTGTTGTACATATGTATTATACAAAAAATGCAGAAAGCTTTATATTAGGCCTAGAAACGTCCTCAACATTCCGTTTTAACCAAAATTTCATGGGAAATTCAAAAATTCTATATTATCTCGTTACATAAGTACTTAAAGTGGCTAGAGTGTTGTTCTAAAGTATCAATATTTATCTTCGATCAAACCGGTTCCGCTCCCCTGACGGCCATAAATTTCATTTTTTATTTATTCCTAGGATGAATCTGATATAGGCCTACTGCCTGTTGCCTTTCATCGCTTGAATTTTAAGCTGATCGTCAACTAATGTATTAGCGTTGGGGTAGTGTTTAATTAAATTTTTCTAATTTTAATAATGTTCTTTCAGTTGCTAACAGACCTTACTACATT
The DNA here is from genome assembly GCA_034769895.1 of Magicicada septendecula. NCBI lineage: Eukaryota > Metazoa > Arthropoda > Insecta > Hemiptera > Cicadidae > Magicicada > Magicicada septendecula. The sequence goes on from CM068368.1 coordinate 840,411,330, forward strand.
CATATGAACTACATAATTTCTTTCACACAAGAAAATATACTAATTATTTTTTTCACACCATACTACACGGGGGGGGACCCATTATGTCTGTAAATGGGTTAGAGTAGTAAAAGCTTGAGAGACTCTGACAAAAAGAATATTAAAAAATGTTTTCAAAATAACACGAATAAAACAACGGGTGTACACATAATTAAACTTGGACAATACGTTCAGACGCTAAACCAGAATTGATTGCGGACGCTTGCAATGACCGTGTCTTGAATGAGGACGCCTTTAAAAGTTTCAAGTGACGTGGCAACAATAAGCGAGAGTTTATTATCCGTGACGTTCTACGAACAACTTATAAAGGAGTACGTACAAGTAAGTTCCAACTTCCTGCACAGAAACTTGGGAAATTGTGTTAAGTTCCTGCTTTTGAATAAGTTGAACCTGGTGACCTGGACGGATCAAGAAAAAAATGGTAAAGCCAGCTTAAGCGATACACTCTAATATCTCTCGGTAAAACATATCGCAAAAGTAGGCCACCTTATGCCTATCGTCGTAAGTTGATATGGAATTCTTGCAGCGTCTAGTGCGCATAAATAAAATAGAAAGATGTAAAGAAGTTTTGTAAAAAATATTGTCACGAATATATAGGCTACAGACGTCTGAGTTGGCTATGAAAGTATAATAGTTAGTATCAACTCGAAATCGATCTGAAACTTACTGTGTCCTCAAAAGTATTATTTATTCATACGTCTTTATTATTAATTCATCTTGTACAAACTCTTGTCATTATATCCGTCCTGGTTTCCGAGTCTACTGCTGGAATTGTGAGTGGCTGATGGAGACCACCGTATAGGGCAACCAACCGTATGTCGGTTAGATTTTTATCGGCCTTCCCTGGTCTAGATCCGTCGTGTTCTGTTATAGGACCACCTCGGAAAGGGTATGGCTCTTCACCACGCACGACGGTCCTGAGTAGGTAGAGGCTCTGGTCCAAACTGCCTCTATGTACCGCATATCCCACTTCTGAATGTGAAAACATCCTAAGGTACCCGTGTGGGCTGTGGAATAGGAACAGGTCGCTAAAGCCTAAAACCGTTAAGATACAAATTCTTATTTTAAAATATCGGTATGGAGAACCATATATGACTTCCATGTTATGAGATTTATATTTAAAATCATATTCGAAATGAAATATTTCCATAGAAACTATGTCTTTCTACTTATTGCTTCAGCATTAACCACAGTACTGTGGTCACTAACGTTTTCGCACTCGATTATCACTGATGATTGCAGTCGATGCCACTGCCGAAAAGTCTGGTTTTGCAGAAAACATTGGACTACGGCTAAACAGCCCGGGAAGCAATTTTAACAAAAAACTACTTCTTTGTTGCCGATAACGTAGTACACATATAAAAAATTCTCCCCTCCACCTTCAACTATAATTTTTAATAATAGAAAATTACCCCCACCCCGTTCACCTAAACTCTTCATTTATAGATATTTCATCTACGTTTCTACAGTGGATTATTATGAGCTTCTTATCAGGATACTTTATTTATAAAAATTAAGTACTTTACTCTTGTTAAATCATAAAATCTTTCAGGTAAACTACCCCTTTCTCTTAACCGATCTTCTCCAAAATCAATAGACCTTCAGTCCTCTACAATTCAGGGATGCATGCAAAAAATTAATTGATTCTGTTTGAATGTGCGGCAGTTATCGTTCGTCATGGAAACATTTCTCTTGTTACAACATAAAATGTTGCAGGTAAACTACCCCTTTCCCTTAACCGATCTTCACCAAAATCAACAGACCTTGAGTTCTGTAAAACGGGACTTTAAATCATTGTGTGTATTAGATATATAATTTGTAAACTATAATTCTCATTATTTAAAATCAGCATTATCAACATCACATCATCATCATCATCATCACGGAATATGCAAAACACAATTTGTCATGATTATCTTCAGCTAGGAATAAACCAAAAACGGTTTGTTCCGGTCCCAAGCAGACAGACTTGGGACGGTGGTCAGTCCAACGTTTATTCGGGCGCCCCACATCTCTCCGACCTTTCGGCTTACAATTCCACAGTTGTTTGGAAATACAGCAGTCATCCATTCGGTTAAGATGTTCCAACCATTTCACCCGATATTGAGCAATCCTATCGAGTATACTCGTAATATTCAGTTCCTGCCGTACGTCCACATTTTTTGCGATCTTTTCTTTATCTGTGTATACGTATTCTTACGTAATGTAGAATTCTGTTCTCGTCTGATATTGCCCAGCAATTTTTATTTTATATTTACAACTGCGAAACTTTACTGTTTTATTGCTTTTTCATTTTTTAGTATTGCTTGGGGACACGATGTCGAACGCGGTAGTTACGACATCATTTGAATATTTTCCGGCTAATAATACGCATGAACAAACAATAACCTATACACCATATTATCCGTACTGTCTATCCATAGTGGTCATATAGTACTAACCTAGGTCGTGCTTTAGGACTTTAAAATGGTGGAAACACTGAAAGACCTCGTCCCAAACATGACAAGTTGCAGTTCAGCAAGTGAACACGACAAAGTTGGAATTACAGAGACTGCTAATTTAAATAACAAGATGAACTATGTTTTTCTTTTGTTTTTGGTTAAAAGAGAAACAAAAGGCCTATAATAATACGCTTTCACCAGAAAATGTACAGCTATACAGAGGAAAAATGAACATAGCAAAAACAATAACACGCAAGGTATATACTGACAGCTGGGAACAATACATCTCTAATATTGAAGATGCTGTGTGTGGTAGACAATAACAAGCGTATAAAATTATGAAACATCTTAACAAAGAAGAAAAGGATGCATCTAGATTGAATATTATTGGTAAAGAAAATGGATTGAACATTACAAAAGACTTTGGTTTGACTTCAACATCGTAGAGGAAGAAGAAGAGGGAACAGAAGTACAAAACATTACAGTAGACCAGATTACATTGGAAGAATTAAAAGACGCTATCGAACAGCTTAAAAATGTAAAAGCGATCGGCCCAGATAATATAAACTCAAAACTTATTAAATATGGTAGTATTTTGTTACATTTAAGGATCCTACATTTGCTTAATATGTGTAAGGAAGGATTAAAAAAGGTCAGTCTTAAGAAAGATTAAAGAATACAGAAGATAATGGATTCAACACATAGGTAGAATGGAAGAAATTAGAATACCGAAGATGGCGTAGACCTAAGAAAAGGTGGTCTGTGGAATATGGAACAGGCCTCTAAAGCCTAAAACCGTTAAGATGATGATGATGATGATGATGACTATGTGGTTATATACTTTTCACCGAAGCGTACGCAAAGAGAAATGTATAGAAGGGGGGAGAGGGGGGAGAGAGAGAGAGAGATGTTTAAGACTACATCTAAAAAACCCAGGACGTTTACTGCAGGCTAATGGTAAGCTACATAAAAATAAGGAGTATACTTATTTAATATACAGAGCTTAATGAAAGCTGAACAAAATGCGTGGATTGTGTCAAAAGACCTGACAGTTTTTTGCACAAACTATTCTACACTTCACGTATACAACGATTTCTACATTATTGCAACTCAGGCATTCATTCAGTACTTTACAGTTAAAAATCTATTACCCATTCATTCGTATATTCGTTCAAAGATAGTGCATAATGATGTGTTTAAATGTTTTGTCTCTGCAGTAAATTCAACCCTGGTTATATTTGCCCAATGTGAAAATACTCAGGGTGGAAAGTTTTACCACTCTGAGTACCACGATCAAAACGACAAAGCATATGTGCACACCGCGAGCGCTTCATGTGTGCGCGTGCCAGAGTGCTTGCTGGAGTCGATGCAAACGTGCGCCTTGCACCGACCCCAACACGCAGACTGTACGTGGGACATGTGTCGGCTCAAGCGGTGCGAGGTATGAGTCTATACGCGCGGGCGTTACATGCGTGTGCGCGCACGAATGCGTGCTGGAATCAATGCAAGCCGTGCGCACTTGCGTTGACCCCAACACGCAAACTGCGCGCCAGCATGTGTCCGCCAAACGGTGTGTGTGTGTGTGAGTGTGATGCCCGTGTCTTGATGGTAGCAATCAAAATAGCAAAGAACCCCATTACCTCGAGTATTTCACAATTGGTAAACAGACCACGAGATGATTTTATTTGAAGAGGCACCAACAGAATACGTCCGAAGTAGTTGACAGTTTAAATTTAAATAAATAAAAATAATTATTTTTGATCAATTGCTTAGAAACATACAACTTATTGTTAACAATTATAACAATTAAAATTTTATTAGTGTTATTCCTTTTAATAAAACGCAAAAGTCAAACTACACTATAGTGGGAGGGGAAGGCCCAGGCCGGAGTACGTGGATGTGGTAAAAAAGGAAGATTGTATGTAGTGATAAAGAAGCTGCCTACAGAAAGGAAGAAACTGCAAACCTATCAATGTCTAGGCTGAGGTAAAGTGAAAAAATAATATAAAAGTGAAACGTTAGTGTTAAATATGCTTATTTTGAAGAAAAAAGAATTACATTTTTTACCTGAAATTCTTATATTTACCTTATATAAATGAATGTAGAGTCTAAAATTTGTTTAGGTAATCTAAACTATTAGCATCTTGTTGCCTTTACAACATAAAAACTTATAGTCAAACATCATCATCCTCCGTCGCAGGTAAGTATCTTCAATTTTCAATTTTTTTACGCCCAACTCGTTAAGTCACTAATCACCAGCTTTAATAATCACAATTAAACAGTTTGTAATCAACAAGATAGTCTCCTACAACAAATCAAATAAAAATTGTTCACACACAATAATAATGCTAACTTATAGAGTCTCGCACAATTATAAAACACATGACACTTCGCCACAGTACTTCAAACCGCAGTGGAATAATTCGCCACTGAAACTGACTGCTAAGCGCAACTGTCGTTGTTTGAATAGATAGCACAAGTATTCCAGAATAATCCATAATACGCGTCAACTCTACACTAGAGCGTAATTGATTGCGGCCTTGACACAGTGGGCGCGGCCGCCGAAGTCTGGAACAGTCTCGCTAACGCGTGTTGAGAATCACGTACGCACACAACGTTACAGCCGGATTCCACTGGAGTAGCCGAGAAACACGTAGAATGTTGCGTAATTGCGTACATTTTTCCGCATTACGCAACAGTATGATACATTATCCTTAGCCGCATACAGATGAACTTTGTTATAGGGCTGTGTGGTACATTCCCAATATCTGTACTTGCGGTACATTTTTTATGCTTTGCTACTCGATTTTATCGATACTTCTTCTTCTTCTTCTTCTTCTTCTTCTTCTTCTTCTTCTTCTTCTTTAACTTCGTTGTTAGGACTCTGTCCTGTTCTATAACAACGGTCCTACATGCTGGCACTCCACTTCTACCTTGGCCGACCAATGCTCCTATTGGTATCATCCGTCCATTTCGGAGCTTGTCCGTTACTTCTTTGAGTCAGCCATATTTTTCCAATGGATAGGTAGCAAACGTTGTCCTCCAATACGGTGGCCACTTGAAATACGCATTAGCGTCAGCATTAAATGGCTTGTTACGTAATGCGGAACGTTCTCGTGCGTTCGGTGGTGTCGCTCCACAAGCTTCTCGACTAGCCCTGCCGGTGGTGTTACTGCCGAGGTAGTACTGAAGTATCCTCTAGAATTTTCGAGTGTTTGTTAAGGACGCATATTATGGAACCCTGCAGACTACAAATAGACCACACCTGCCGCTTAGAGTTCAGTTTACTTCGGGCGATTACTCAGTGCGTTTCAAGTGGCTATTAGTGAAAAGTGATTATTATGCGGGATTCTATTAGTTGACATTCTTTATCCGGGCTTGGGACCGGCAGTGGTATCCAATGTGCTGCTACTAGTATCGATACAAAAAGTAGAAAAAGTATGCCAACTGTAATAGTTTGTATTGCTTAATTTCATGCAAGAAATGCGTAATGTATGTTATGTGTAATGTTAAGAAGGAACGTTTTTGTTTATAGTGTAAGGAGAATGGTATCGAATGGCATAGAACAGCTGACAACTTCCTTCCGCTTGTCCTCCCCTGATGTAGGCAGGTGTTGCCTCAGTCAAGGCAGCTTTCAAGTTTCTTTTAGATTATTCAAGACGCCACTTGAAATACGCATTAGCGTCAGCATTAAGTGGCGTGTTACGTAATGCGGAACGTTCTCGTGCGTTCGGTGGTGTCGTTCTACAAGCTTCTCGACTAGCCCTGCCGGTGTGCGTTTCTGCTAAGACCAAGCTGAAGTACCCTTTAGAATTTTCGAATGCTTGTTAAGGACGCATATTATGGAACGCTACAGACTATAAGTAGCCCACACCTGCCGCTTAGTTTTCAGTTTACTTCGGGCGATTACTCAGTGTGTTTCAGGTGGCTATTAGTGAAAAGTGGTTATTATGCGGGATTCTATTAGTTGACATTATTATTGTGTGTGAACAAGTTTAAGTTGGATTATTGTACGAGTATAATCTTGTTGAATAACTTGTTGATTATAAACTATTATTGTGATAATTAAAGCTGGTTATTAGTGACTTAATTGGTGTCTTGTATTTCGTTTTCCACTATGCCATACGACGATCGGTTAGACCGTCGCAACAGTATTATTCGGCCTTTTAGACACTAGACCACTGGTTACTTTGTAATTTTTCAGTGCTCCATTCCCTCCACAAGGACGTACTGTCGTTATCTATATTACTATAGATCTATATTACTACTTACTACGCAAAACAGCGCTTTCTTGTCCTTAACTTCAAGAGGTTTCTGTTGAACCTCTTGTAGTGTAGTTTGTCAACACGTGTTTACATTTTGTTCTTTTTCTACAGTAATAATCCATTCTCGCAACCGCATGTCAGTGTTTGAGCTTCCATTGTTTTCTAATTTTTTTTTTTTATCTCAGTGTGTTCTTTATCTTTATCAATTTTATCCTTTAAATTGCTTTGTATTGTTTCACACATCAATCAATATACATAAATTTGTTTATCGAACTGCGTAGGCTGTCAACGCCAGAGTCATTATTAAAAGAGTTTATAACAAACAAGCTATTGGGCCGTCCGCAGAATATAATAACCGGTGAAGTCTAGAAGATATAAATAGTGAGAGATAAGATTGGATATAAGAGAGAAGATAAATAAATTTAGGAATATTTGTGGTACGATTCATGGAAATGTTAGAAATAAAACAAGACCGCATAAGGGTTAAATTTTATAAGACAATTCCAATACCCAGATTGATTTATGCGAGTGAGGCGTGGGTCATGACAAAAAAGGAAAGCGACAAGATTCAGAGTGATGAAATGCAGTTTCTTCGAAATACTTTAAATTGTAGATTGCAAGATAGAATAAGGAATGAAGAGCAGAACTCGAAGTAAAGGACATAAAGGACATTATTTCAATTTACAGAAGACAATGGTGGGATCATCTGCAAAGGGGTACAGAGGATCGATTCCCGAAAGCGGCACTGAACTATAAAGCCATTGGTAGAACAGAAGTTGGTCGTCTGAGGACGAGATGGATGCCGGAACAGGTTTATATAACCTAATCCTTGAAGAGGGGAAGAAGAGGTCTACAATTGCCGAGCACGCTATTTCCGACACAGACCATTGCGTTCTCTTCGAGGAGACGATATCCTGTCCTTGGTGAGGATATAACCTCTTCTTTAGAGTTATAACGGAGGGAATATTTAAGAGACGGTTTCGTTTTAGTTTCAAACTAGTTTATTTACTTAGGGAAACATCATTCCATTAAATTAATTAGTACACTTGTTTTAATTCGATTTAATTTTCAACAAAGGGGAGATACATGTTTACTAGGCACAAGAAGACACACAGGAAAGGACACGCTTCTTATAACAATCGAGCTATCACAGAGGGTGAAGTAATTGTTTCATTCCGCGATGGGGGAGGCTCACAATGACAAAATACACACTAACAGGAACATACAAGAATTCAACCGGTCTGGTATTGTTTACAAACAGACGTGTTGTAGAATGAACTTTTGACAAGCTCCTACATGTTTTGTTTACATGTGATTATGTGTTAATCTTACTTTACACATATTATATTTACTAATAAAATTATCTATACTATATTATTATAATATTAATTATTATTTTTATCTTATTTAAATTTCTGACACATATTAAAATACACGAGTAAATAAATCAACAGCTTATGAATAGGGACACAATTACTGTTTAGCAACACAAGTCACAAAATTTTTTTTTGTTATTAGTAGCAAAATTTAAACAAATTAGCAGAGTCGCGCATCTTATAACCTCTTCTTTAGAGTTATAACGGAGGGAACCCAAAATAATTGGTTCTGCCAATTATTTCAGGCTGCCTTATTCGAGACGAGCTGAAATTTAAATCAGAACAACACACAGTAAGACATACAAGGAATCAGGGAAGGTGAAACTGTTGATTTATATACTCAGTATATGTGTGTAACAAGAAGACTTGCTTTATTAAACATTTGAAATATAACATTTACTCCAAAGAACAGATCCCATGACGTTATTAATTAAATTAGTAAAATTAAGTGAAATGCTTTATTTAGAATATGGGATCACAACAAATTTATCTAGCTATACCCCCGGATCCGGGTAACCATTGGTATTTAGTCTCTAATCTTTTAATTATATTTAATTCAAAATTTTATCTTGCAAGACTTTCACCTTTTTGCTTCATATATATTCCATTAGAAGAATGGTATTAATAACACTACGTTACGTTAATATCTAAACTGTTACAATTGAATGATATTGAATAGTTACAATTAAGTTCTCAAATTTAAGTTTTTATATTCTTATAAAATCAATCGTCTCTGTAAGTCTCTTAAATAGAGTATTGTGTTACAAAAATATTATCATTATTCCTCGATAGACGTGCTATCGAGTCACCTCTATTTTTGGATGTAGTAATCGCCTCCATGTGGTTCCGTCTTGGGAGTCCTAAAACGTCGTCCTCGTCTTGGTCTGGTCTCTGTTGTTCATGGCTTAATACGTCTGCAGGATAGGTAGAGTCTTCTACACAGATACTCGTTGATTCACAGATGTCTCGAACTGCATCATCGGTAGGGTATACTAGAGTTCTCATTTAGATGGTCCATGACCACAGGTCAGATGTTGAAAAGATTCGTCCATCGGTGAAGATTGCAGTCATCGTTTTTTTTTTTTTTATTAACACTCGTCGTTTGTAGTTACATCTTTCTTCTTGTTACAAAGTTTTTGGAATTTTCTTTTTGTTAACGTTACATGTTACACTTTTTGTAACGGTTAGTAAAATACAAAATAATAATTAATTAATCCACACTAACAAAAAATTGTATAACTTTTGAACAGAGCATTTTGCTCGTGCGTCTGCACAGCTGGGCGTCGTCATCGCAAGAGAGCGATTTTTCGTCCGCTACCCTCGTACATGACGAGAGAGAGTGGGGAGTTTATTCCGCGAGCATATATAGTTCCTGTTTTCTCTTTAAATAAACTTTTTATTTATACAAACTATCGCTAGATAAAAATACATCATTTAAATTAATTGTTTTAGTTACTATCTGTGTCTACAGATACTTTAATTATTAACATTAGTTTACTCTATTATTTTTTAATTACAGTAGACTCGGAAAACATGTCGAGTCCGGTATCAACAGGTAGGCGCTTGATAGCAAGCAAAGGGTTAAATACGAACATAATAATTATTTACAATATGCCATTTCTTTATGGATACTTTGCCCTTATTAATTACTTCTTCCATTCACACTTAGTACCTACATGTTTTTATTATTATTATTGTGAGATTTAAATGGTTAATTGTACGCAACCTAAATTAATTAAATTTTTTTTTTTATTCTGTAAATGTCACAATTTAAATCGTTACATACTCCGCCTCCTTACCAACACAGACTCCTAAAATTTTGGTCAGCTATGTACCGAGAGTATGCTTGGGGAGTTCCGTGTGAAATTTCTTATTATTATTATTGTTAATTATTATTCTCTTTTATTATTATTATTGCAAGGTTTATTTGTTTTAAATTCTCTTTAAATGATCTTAATTCTCATTTAAATGTTCCTCCTCTGTGAAATTCCCTTTTTCTCACTAAATACAGTACTTACTCATAATACTAATTTCCCTAATTTCAGCAACTCACAATATCGTGGCCCGACTGACATCAGCTTACTCTAACTCTACACGTTAGCTTTCAGCATTCAAAAAATGATCTCTTGGCTCTCTTGGCACATCATTATCCTTTTCAGTCGGCGCCGTTGTGACTCGTTACTTAACATGTATAATCACTTCTGGATTATATATCATAAACTTATTTCTAATGTAATCTAAAGAGGATCCCATACTCCACTTTAGATCACTGTTTTGAGAGAAGCGGAATTTCACGAAGATACTTTTCATTTAACTCTTTAACAATTACTAGACAAAAATTGCGGAAGGGGAGACACTTTACACAATGCATTGTAATCCACTCGCGGTGGCATTCATTGTTTAGGGAGGGCAACCTTTACTACAATTGAGAGGGTGGCTGCTTAATACAATACTGAACACGCTTCCTTTTCTCTACCTTGCCACAACTGGGGTGTTTACACTACGCAACGTAACTTTTATTATTATTAATCACTTTTCTCTTATTTACTGCGATACGATTTACTACTACTTATTTACACGTTACACAAATTTGTTTAACTTAAGATTTATTTAGCAATTATGACTATTTAAGCAATTATTAATCACTTATTATTACTTTGGGGTTTTAAAAACAACTTACCTCGAATTATTTCCTATACACTTTAATACATTGTAAACATTTATTAACCGAGATTATTATTAAACCTTTGGCATTAAATTCTATTTAAACGATCAGCTCTTGGTACTCATTTTCTTTTCTTCTGTGACCTTCCCTTTATCTTGTTTCTTAAAATCTAACTTAATTTTAGTTCTACTACTAATTTACGTAACCTCACAACATCATGGCCCGACTGATTACATTTTGTATACTCTAACTCTAGTAGTTAGTTTTCTGCTCCTTTCTTTAACTCTTGTAAAGAACTTTCTTTAACCTTTGTAAAGAATTTTTCAGTGCGGCGCCATTGTGACTGTGTTACGTTCCTTATATCTATTTCGCTTATTTATACTTAAGATAATCTAAAGTTGATCCCATACTCAACCCTAGATTATTTCTAATTCTAGTTGCTTACTTTACTGAGATAAGCGGAATGTCACGAAGGGGAATCTTTATTCACTTCTAAACAATCAATTGTCACACACTAAACAAGAGGGGACAAACACTTTACTTTCAACGATCAGCTGTTACGCTGGAATGTGGGTCAAACTAGTTTTAAACAATGGCCTCGTTTATGAGTACAAAGGGCAGAAGTCAACTCGAGGGTGGATATTTCTCTATTGTTCCATGTAACAATAGCTGGCGACTAGGGAATTATTTTCAAGCAGGACACAACTTATTTATTATTATTCATCCATATTATTCATTTCTTTTTACTTACTTCACTAATACACCTTTATAATTATAATTCTACTAACGTGTTATAATAATTTACGATATTATTAAACTTTTTATTTTAAATGACTCATTATTTATTATTAGTACTTTGGTCTGATTTAAGAGACGGTTTCGTTTTAGTTTCGAACTAGTTTATTTACTTAGGGAAACATCATTCCATTAAATTAATTAGTACACTTGTTTTAATTCGATTTAATTTTCAACAAAGGGGAGATACATGTTTACTAGGCACAAGAAGACACACAGGAAAGGACACGCTTCTTATAACAATCGAGCTATCACAGAGGGTGAAGTAATTGTTTCATTCCGCGATGGGGGAGGCTCACAATGACAAAATACACACTAACAGGAACATACAAGAATTCAACCGGTCTGGTATTGTTTACAAACAGACGTGTTGTAGAATGAACTTTTGACAAGCTCCTACATGTTTTGTTTACATGTGATTATGTGTTAATCTTACTTTACACATATTATATTTACTAATAAAATTATCTATACTATATTATTATAATATTAATTATTATTTTTATCTTATTTAAATTTCTGACACATATTAAAATACACGAGTAAATAAATCAACAGCTTATGAATAGGGACACAATTACTGTTTAGCAACACAAGTCACAAAATTTTTTTTTGTTATTAGTAGCAAAATTTAAACAAATTAGCAGAGTCGCGCATCTTATAACCTCTTCTTTAGAGTTATAACGGAGGGAACCCAAAATAATTGGTTCTGCCAATTATTTCAGGCTGCCTTATTCGAGACGAGCTGAAATTTAAATCAGAACAACATACAGTAAGACATACAAGGAATCAGGGAAGGTGAACTGTTGATTTATATACTCAGTATATGTGTGTAACAAGAAGACTTGCTTTATTAAACATTTGAAATATAACATTTACTCCAAAGAACAGATCCCATGACGTTATTAATTAAATTAGTAAAATTAAGTGAAATGCTTTATTTAGAATATGGGATCACAACAAATTTATCTAGCTATACCCCCGGATCCGGGTAACCATTGGTATTTAGTCTCTAATCTTTTAATTATATTTAATTCAAAATTTTATCTTGCAAGACTTTCACCTTTTTGCTTCATATATATTCCATTAGAAGAATGGTATTAATAACACTACGTTACGTTAATATCTAAACTGTTACAATTGAATGATATTGAATAGTTACAATTAAGTTCTCAAATTTAAGTTTTTATATTCTTATAAAATCAATCGTCTCTGTAAGTCTCTTAAATAGAGTATTGTGTTACAAAAATATTATCATTATTCCTCGATAGACGTGCTATCGAGTCACCTCTATTTTTGGATGTAGTAATCGCCTCCATGTGGTTCCGTCTTGGGAGTCCTAAAACGTCGTCCTCGTCTTGGTCTGGTCTCTGTTGTTCATGGCTTAATACGTCTGCAGGATAGGTAGAGTCTTCTACACAGATACTCGTTGATTCACAGATGTCTCGAACTGCATCATCGGTAGGGTATACTAGAGTTCTCATTTAGATGGTCCATGACCACAGGTCAGATGTTGAAAAGATTCGTCCATCGGTGAAGATTGCAGTCATCGTTTTTTTTTTTTTATTAACACTCGTCGTTTGTAGTTACATCTTTCTTCTTGTTACAAAGTTTTTGGAATTTTCTTTTTGTTAACGTTACATGTTACACTTTTTGTAACGGTTAGTAAAATACAAAATAATAATTAATTAATCCACACTAACAACAAATTGTATAACTTTTGAACAGAGCATTTTGCTCGTGCGTCTGCACAGCTGGGCGTCGTCATCGCAAGAGAGCGATTTTTCGTCCGCTACCCTCGTACATGACGAGAGAGAGTGGGGAGTTTATTCCGCGAGCATATATAGTTCCTGTTTTCTCTTTAAATAAACTTTTTATTTATACAAACTATCGCTAGATAAAAATACATCATTTAAATTAATTGTTTTAGTTACTATCTGTGTCTACAGATACTTTAATTATTAACATTAGTTTACTCTATTATTTTTTAATTACAGTAGACTCGGAAAACATGTCGAGTCCGGTATCAACAGGTAGGCGCTTGATAGCAAGCAAAGGGTTAAATACGAACATAATAATTATTTACAATATGCCATTTCTTTATGGATACTTTGCCCTTATTAATTACTTCTTCCATTCACACTTAGTACCTACATGTTTTTATTATTATTATTGTGAGATTTAAATGGTTAATTGTACGCAACCTAAATTAATTAATTTTTTTTTTTATTCTGTAAATGTCACAATTTAAATCGTCACAAGGAATTGCTTTCCTTCCCTTCATATGGAGTCGGCCCAGTTCCAAAAGGATGCCAAAAGGAGTGCAATGAACTAGCGGGGCGAAATTCTGCTGTCCTTAAAGGATATGCTGTGTTACTGAGCTTATCGGAATAAAGCTGTATGGTTTGCTATCAACCCACACAATGCAGTGCTGTTTGTGATTGGCGATTGTGGCGCATCGTCTGATATAAAGGGAACCCCGTTTTCCCGGTAACTTATTGCTTTTGCCTCAGTTCGGCCTACCATTACTTTTCCACCTTTTTTTAATACTTTACTACTGAAGAAGGCCTCCGGTGGGTGCCCGAAACGTCTGGAAAATCAAAAAACGTAATCACGAAGCAACCGACAACGGATATTATAAACTCTTTTATTGTCCAATTTTATTCCTATGCCATTTCTACAATCGCATATTATGTCACACAATTCATGTTCAGTACCACGATGTTCAGTTATAGTGCGTGACATTGTTGTTCTCTTTTTTCTGGGGAATTCCACAGCCTGGATCTTACGAACGGCTTTAGATTCGTCTTCTTCTTCTACTTATTATTATTATTATTATTAGTAGTAGTAGTAGTAGTAGTAGTAGTAGTTTTTGTTTTTTTTTTTTTTTTGCGGGGGAGGAAAAATGCATTATGCACCATCAGGAGACACCCGACTGGTCTCCCGGTGTGTGGGACTCGCACCCACTAAAAAACCTCCACGTTACAGGCAGGGAACCCCCCCTGGAACAACTATTCGTATGGCTTCAGGGTGGCACCTCGTATTGCGCCTACAAGGCTTCTACAGATTTATCTATATCATCGACCTGTGAGACGGTCCAGTTCAGGCTTCTTTTGCCGCAGGACCATCCTCACGAAGGTCACAACCATGTCCCAGTTCTCTTTGCTGTTGAGCATGACGCCTATGATGTTATCAGGCGTCATGGGGCCAATCTCCGATTCGAGCCCTCGCCTCTCCAGCACCCACCGTTGACTCTCGAAAAAAGTATGATGAGCGTCATCAGAGTCTGAGTCGCCATACACGCACGACGGATCCTCCATCTTACCCATCCTTCGCAGGTATGCACAGAAATAACCATGCCCTGTCAGGAATTGAGTAAGGTAATAATCTACCTCTCCATGCGTTCTGTCCACCCATTCAGGGAGGTTCCCAATCAGCCTCACCGTCCACCTAGCTCGACTCTCCTGCTCCCATCGTAGTTGCCAGCTCCGCATGGAGTGTGCCCTGGCCACTGCTCTTGCTTCTACAAACCCCAAGTCTTCCTTGGTTGTGTAGACCCTCCTTCTCTCCTCAGCCATCAGATCTATTGGCATTACTCCAGCGACGACCAACACTGCTGGTTCCGACACCGTTCTGTAGGAGCTTGCAATCCGAAGTGCTCCTCTTCGTTGTACCGCGGCCATCTGCTTGCGGTATTTTTCTTGCTTCAGTGCGTCGGCCCAGACCTTGCATCCGTAGAGGAGAATCGAGTTGGTCACCGACATCAGCAGTCCCCGTCTTCCTGCAGCTGGGCCTCCGACATTTGCCATTATTCTGCTTAGCACAGCAACCACCTTAGCGGCTTTCTCCGAGGAACATCGAATTTGCTCCCAGTAGGAAAGCTTAGTATCCAGGTGCACCCCTAGATACTTCACCGCTGGCTTTGATATTATCGCCTTTTCCCCCACCACGAACTGTGTGATTGTGGGTATACGTCGACGAGTGAGCAGCACAATCTCTGTCTTCTCCGTCGCAAGGCTCAGATCGTGTTCGTCCATCCAGTTGCGGGCCCTGCGCATGACCTGGTTCAGCATGCGCTGCGCCTCCTCTGCGTCTCTCGCGGTGATCACGGCAGCCACGTCATCAGCATATGCTACCAGAAAGGTATCATCTGGCATCTCCATCCGGAGGATTCCATCATAGAAGGCATTCCACAGGTCGGGGCCCAAGATAGAGCCTTGAGCTACGCCTCCTGTTATCTCTCTGCTGCGTGGCCCATCTGCTGTGTCGTACCGGAGCTCCCTGTCCCTCAAGTAACTTCGTATTATCCGGAGCAGGTAGTCCGGCGCTTGAAAGACGTCCTCCAGAGCAGCTAGCAAGTCTGTCCACCTGGCCGAATTAAAGGCGTTGCGTACGTCCAGTGTAGCGAGTAGCACCATCCTTCGGTAGTAGTAGTAGTAGTAGTAGAATTATTATCTTATTGTTATTATTATTATTATTATTCTCCTCTTCAAAGATTAGATTATAAAAACCTGTTCCGGAACCCTTCTCGGACGACCCACGTCTCTTCTACCAATGACTTTATAATACATATAATACATAGTTCCTGTGTATGTCCTTGTAACGTCTTCAAGTATAAAACGTATTACGATGTTTAGAAGAACGTGCTAATAATTGAATTAACAGAGGAAGAAGTAAAAATAGTGTTCTTAATAAATACAAACAATAATAATGCAAACTAACGAATTGTAAGTACGAGGCAGATATGTATGTGCATTGTGGATAAAGAAATAATACGGGTAACAGCTTTCAGCTACTTGAGAAGTATGGCTAGTTCGAACTGTAGCATCGAGGCGATGAAGGTATTGAAGCGTAGATTTCTCAATCTATCCAATCCTTCACCGCACTAAGGATCTCGTTATCACAGCCTTCTATAGACTATCGCTATGCCGTTTGTTCAGCGCTCGTATTTACTACTACATAATAGTGTTGGCACTGATATAGCGTTATAAAAATTGATCCTATTATTTGGACGCGTTTTGCTTTTCAATTTATTACCCTATACGTACAATCGTATTTAGTCAATTCAATAATTAATAAAGTTCATCATCATCATCACCACTCCAAGGACTAGGTCTTAGACCTGTTCCAGAACCCGTCTCCTCCTCGGTCTACCGCCATCTCTCTTCCCAGTAGGGTCATAACCCAAAGCAGCCACAGGTAGACGGATATCAGGCATACGAGTCGAGTGCTCACACCATCTCCTTCTGTGGTCTTCAATCTTCTGGTGCAATCATACAATTTTTATATCGCCTCTAATATCTTCGTTCCTTCTCCGATCCAAGAGAAAACAATCTTGCGTCCCTCTTAGAAATTTCATTTCGGCTGCCTGAATCCTCTGCACGTCCCTTTTACCAAGGGTCCATTTCTCACTCGCACACAGGAATGTGGGGACAGCCACAGTTTTATAAAATTACATTCGGGTGTCCTTCAGTGTTTTATTTTTCAGGTACCTATGAATCGTTCCACAGATGCGTCTAAATTAATTAATCAAGTTATTGATCGATTTGTCTGTCGAGCTTTACATCTGTTTTGTTTCAAGGTGAAAACGTCGTTTCAAGGCTACAATAGAGAGAAGTGCGTGTAGAGCGGGTCTCGAGACCGCGGCGCAGATCACGTTCCGTGACGTGCGGACACGTTCGGCATTAAAAAATCATGTCAGTCGCTCGACTTGCTGAACTCGTCCGATTTCAATTATTCAGACAGTTACTGCTGTCACGCGCTCTCTCGGCAGACGCCGCGTTCAGTTTCCAACTGTTAGGCGTTGCTTGATCCTACTCCTAGACAGATTTTAAAATTAACCAGAATAAGAAGTAATACGCATTTTATGCTAATATTGTAACATGAAAATTTCCCTTAAATAAACGTTAGAAACTTACCCATTTTGAAAGTATAGAGTTGTGAAAAAATTAATCACTTAACTACTCGTGACTAAGCCAACTGAAGTACTAAATAAAAATAAAATATTAGATATTAGATTTACTTTGTAAGATGTGTGGAATACAGTGTTTGGTTATTGTTATAAACTGCTATATGACAGTTAAGGAAAGGTTTACAAGTCAAGTTAAAACACTATTATACTTGTTTTACTTAAATACTTTGTGTCATGTTTTATTAAATATATGTAAAAGCAATATCACCTAATGTATAACTAATTGATATGATATATAATATTGCTAAGGGAAAATTGTTTTAGTTCAGGAATAACGTTTGTTAAATAATAATGGTATGTCAAATAATAAGTTATAAAGAAGTGGAGTGTGGTATAGAAGAATGTGTAAAACAGTAAACAGAAGTTATGGATTGACCTCCTGTTATTATTATGTATTCTGTGTTTATGTATTTTAAAGAAGTATAACTGTGGTAAAAATGAAAATGATAAACTAGATATCATAGGATTTAGTTCAGTGTTGAAGATTAATGCTTAAATGTTTAGTTGGAATGGTTGAATTTTGTTATATAAAACTTATATTAATTTATTGTGGTAAATCTTAAACTAACTGTATTGATGTGACAGAGAATATGTCAGTATTATGATTATTATATTAGAGAATATGTCTGTAATATGATTATTATATTATGTAAATTAGCAATGTGCCTTAAGAAACTAATACTGTTAAAGGGTACATAAAACAATCTATTGTGATTATAATACGTTCAGTAGGAATTTAAGACAAAAGGGATGTTAACATTTCTCATGACTAATAGTAATATATAAATTTGTTTAACTATCAATGTTATATCTAATGTTAATAGCGAATGTTTTGTAGTATCAAGTGTAGGGAGAAGGACGTTTTATGCATTAATAATGAGTTTGGGTAGAAAATCGTAAATGTAACATACCAAAATACTTAGCAAAACCTAGCTTGTGAGATATCATATTAATCAGTATTAGTTTAATGTTTTTAAAGTGATATTTTCCCAATATCTGTACTTACATTACATTTCCGATATTTTGAATATGCAATTATATCGATATACCATGATGTGAAGAAGAAGTGTATTAATTGTAAATTATTCTATTTCTTAATGTAAAGCAAAAATAGATGTTATTTTTATTGGTGAGGTTAGGTAATAATGGTTTTTGGTTTTCAGCTTACTGTTTAAAGAAATAAAAGCCATGGTTAGGAAAAACATGACGTTTAACGTGAATACACAATGCTTGAAAGAGAGTCACTTTGAACATAATGTTTTTTAACAAAAAACAACAACAGAAAATGTAAAATTAAAAATACAACTATTCCTGAATAATAAGATTAAAACAAACAAACAAACAACGTAATATCAAATGAAAACAAGATTTGTTATTCGTTAGGTCGCCAATATTCTTTTATGTTATTCAGTAAAATCTCGAAAACTTAATTTGAAGCGAATTTTGAGCGAAATACAAACGAAATACAAACAAAAATGAGACACATGTATAACATCCCGCCTTACTTCGACTTGGTTGCTTTTTCTGTGATGTGCACAAGAAAAGTACATGTGCAAAAAGAGTTGTGTCACAAAAAGGGATACATGTATAATATAACAGGCAAGGGCTTACTTCGAGTCGGTTATTTTCTTACGTGGATTTCGCAAAAAACTAGTATTATTTTAAAGGCATATTGATTTCCATGTGTTTAGTTTGCATGTTAACCTAACAACGTCAACTGTTTGCGTTACATGTACACATTGGAGTTATATTATTGCTACAAACAGTTTTTGAAAAAAATATGACAATGAAACAAAATTGCAATCGTGAACAAACTATTTTATAACAACACAAATATATTTTCCTGATTTCTATTATCTGGCTGAAAAGTATATGCGATATTCACTACTTATCGAAGCCAATAAACGCATAATCGAAATATCGATAATGAGTGTAGGTACGGTTATTGGGAAAGTGGTGTTCCTAATCGATACTATTTAATATTAAACTATGTAATAATATTGTATGGAGACTCTATGCGATTTGTTGTATTGTAAATACTATGCGATGTACAAGGGTCGCATAGAATAAGTAATCGGTTATCGAATATTGGAATGCTTCGGATTTATTAAAGATTTGTTTTTTTTTTTTAATTGCACTAATAATGTAATGTTGTTTCTGACAACAAAATAAAATTAATTAACTGTCTCTGTTGACCTTTTTTTACAAATTTTAAATAATATTCTCTTATATTTTAATAACATAAAATTTAATTTATACGAGTGCTTTTGTACTCGTATTTTTACAACAAAATAAAATTAATTAACTGTCTCTGTTGACCTTTTTTTTACAAATTTTAAATAATTTTCTCTTATATTTTAATAACATAAAATTTAATTTATACGAGTGCTTTTGTCATTAAGTTTATGAATGTTTTTTTAATAACGTTTGTACAAATAATTTCACTTCCCTTTGCGATGGACGGTGCGATGCCAATGCTCCGATCCTGGTAAGCGGCGACATTTGTTCCTTCTGGATAGACGGCGATCTCCTCCTGTTGTCCGGCGTTCAGGGTCGTTCTCGGGTTAGGCCCTTCTACAATTTGTAGTGAATTAATTGGTAATAGTGATTTATTCTCTGTATTAAAAATACAGAATACTCCAGTAAACATGAAGTGTTCTTTTTAAATGCCTGTGCGGACAATCTTGTACTATACGGAATTAGCACTCTACTCGCGAAGTTTCTGATTTGTGGTCGTGCACTTTTGTAGACCAAACGTCTAGACGGACTGCAGTGACCACGCGTTACTGAATTCAGAGCGAGACTAAATTATACCATTCGAAGAATAAAATCAAATGCGATCTTAGTCAATATCTCGAGCGTTCATTGTCTAACGTATTCCCTTATTCTTCGGCTTAAGATCCGATAACGTTCTTCTTGTAAATTTCTGTCTACGGACAAAACCTAGCATGAAGTAAAAACTAGTTTAATTTTATTACTTTTCTTCAGGGTCATAAAACTTTTTTTCTATAAAAAACGCTGTTTCTTTGCATCAACACTAGTAGAAACAGTAGAGCACTAAAACACAGCAGCTGAAATGGTTCGGGCATTTCATTCCTCAGGACGAATGAGACAAAGTGTCACGGGGGGAAGTTTGTGATCACGAGACCATAGTACTTATTGACAGTACTGTCAGACAGTAAAGAGGCTGCTAGAGTGCGTTAACGTAACCACAGTTTAGACACAGTGAATGGGTGTGGCCACTAACAATCACTATTGATCGGATCGTAGTGAATTTTATAATTTAAAATATCAGTCAAATACTGTTGCAGTAAGAAGAAATGCATTCCTAGTTGTGTAAATTTGACAACTAACAGGTCTTATGCAAGGACAGGAGAGAATAATATTTTTAATATCTTTCTCAACTACATGATGCATCATAAAACGAAAAGAAAAAGTCTGAGTTAGAGTAATTAAGAATCGCAACGAATTCTCATAAAAATCTCAGCGTCAGAAGCTTTAGCTCCTACATCTTTTTACCAGTTTTTACACAGCACCCAGTCTTAAATTATTGACTGCTTCATTCATTTTAATTTAACCTGTTTTGTTAATATTACCTTATATAACAAAAGCCACCCATCGGCTCAGACTGTATTATATTGGTTTGCTTTCTCGTATCCACTAGCTGCATGAGTATTAAATACAAAATATATTTTGTTTCTCAATACAAAGCAAATATTGCGTTAAACCATACCGTGTATGATGGCGATAAGGATAACTTCATTTACGCCACTATGGTGCTCCGGCTATGCATTGAACCCGTGCTGTTCAAAACACATTTTAGGTTATTAATATATTTCATTTTAGGCTACTACTCACCCTAAAAACATCGGCCAACCTAATAACACTGTTCAAGATAGTTATTTGATTTTGCTTGTTGATACTAATTCGCCTTTTAAAAATTATTTTGATCCCGCAAGTAAGATGCTTTTACAAGGGTGGGTTACTGGCCCTATCCGCACAACCTCCATCTGGAGGAAGGAGATGTAACTCAGACTTTCCTTGTCCTAGGAAGATTGCCTTCTCCATGGCTTCGCGGTCCCCCTCCCCGTTTTGTTCAGTATTACAGCCGTCTGAATCATCCAGATTCGCGCCTGCAATATTCCAAAGATAAGCCGTTCCAGGATCCCTTCTTTTGCGCCTTAACTTGGTACTGGTGGGTACTGCTGCACTCCACCAGGAATGATTATCGACCTTCTGATCTAGATCCGTACTGTTCTGGGAAAACAGGGTCACCTCGTGTAGGATGTGGTTCTTCACCTCGCAGTATGGTCTTGCCTGAACAGAAAAGCTAGGGGCTCCATTGGGGCGCCATCACTTCCTCCAACCCTGGGACTTGTGTAGACCAGTACCCAGTCAACCCGCAGCAAAAGTGCTACCTCTTCAAGTTTCCTCTGCCCACTCGACATTTGGGAAGAATGGCAGGTGACAAGATTCCAGTGTTAGCAACGGGGAAAAGAGATGTAGGACGGCCGAGAGCGAAGTGGGTCCGGTTCAGGATAGAGCCTAATCCTAATGATGATGATGATGATGATTATTATTATTATTTTTTTTTTTATTATTTTATTTTTTTTTTTATTATTTTTTTTTTTTTTTTTATAACTGTAAGTGGGTAAAATTAATTCGCAAAAATTAATATAATTTATCGTGTAGAAAAAGTAAAGTTTTGAACATCGATAACATCTCATCGATGATTATAAATTAATAAGAATAAACATATGGGCTATTTTTGACATGATAATGTCTTATGGCTGGGGGTCATTTGAAAATTTCTGTAACGCATCACGCTGCATGACGTCATCATTTACCAGCCGGGAATCGTTAACTAAAACCGCGACCGCTAACGTGCTAACGTCCGTCGCAGATTAAAGACCTAACAAGCAAACAACACTGCATAGCTGTAGATAGGTATGTAACCAATCAGTCAGTCAGTAACCATAATAATGTTGCGTTTAGCTGGCGGGTGAAAGACATTATCATGCTCTTAAGCTTTTACCATTTGGTAAACGGTACACATAAATTTTTGACATGATAATGTCTTATGGCTGGGGGTCATTTGAAAATTTCTGTAACGCATCACGCTGCATGACGTCATCATTTACCAGCCGGGAATCGTTAACTAAAACCGCGACCGCTAACGTGCTAACGTCCGTCGCAGATTAAAGACCTAACAAGCAAACAACACTGCATAGCTGTAGATAGGTATGTAACCAATCAGTCAGTCAGTAACCATAATAATGTTGCGTTTAGCTGGCGGCTGAAAGACATTATCATGCTCTTAAGCTTTTACCATTTGGTAAACGGTACTTTACATTTTTTTTTGCTCATATATTCTTGGTGATCGCTTGTTCGTTTGTACTAAATCTGTGAGATTGTACCATAATTGTGAAAAGATCAAGCGATGAGTTTGTAACGACAGGTTATTACGATAATTTTTTCTGTTTGTCTTTTATTTCCACTTTAGCTGTTATCGAACGTACAGCTGAACAAAACTGTGAAATAAAATGGAAATGATTGATGCGACCGTCTTGGAATAATATGTCAAGATTGACAGTCAGAGGGGAAAGAGGCGTAAAAACGAGGCCGAGGAAACGATACCTTGTTAAAGATGATAATGAGGGAGACACTGAGCAGTTGTATGTATTGTATAAATTAGCGCCTCTTTTCACGGCTGACTAAATTTAATTTGTGTAACAAAATTCAAAGTTTTAGTTTCTTCTCTCGTTATAACCATTCCGACTCTCTACAGGTCAGCAAAAGTTTCGTTTTACAAATTTCCATATGTTTACTTTTACTTTATATTACTGTAACTTGGTATTTTCGTACCTTTTATCTACTGACTTAAATGTCTCCTTTTCTCCTTCTACACTTCAGAGGTTAAGCGAAATGTCTTTAATGTTCTCTTCGTAGTTGTTAAATATTAGTCTTTTTATTTTTTCATGGGCCCCCATAAACGTCTTTTCCTATATTGTATTCCTACTTTCGGTAAATTTTTGTTTTATGACATTCTTTTATGTACAGTCTACAACATTTCCTTGTAGTTTTTGAATTTAGTCAATTTAGTATCTAGTTGGAAGTCGGTAGTTGGAAGGAAGAAGATCCAGTCAGAATAACTCTTATAAATAATGTTCTCCAGACAGTTAAAGAATATAACTGTCTAGGAAGTAAAATCACAAGTGATGGACGCAGCAGTAAGGAAATTATAAGCAGAATTAATCAGACTAAAATTGATTTCAACAAACAGAAAACACTGTTCACTTCAAACACTATCACCCTAAAAATAAGAAAGAATCTAGTAAAAACATATGTGTGGAGTGTTGCCCTATACGGGAGTGAATCTTGGATAATTGGAGAAAGTGACAAGAAGAGACTCCAAGCATTTGAGACCTGGTGCTACAGAAAAATATTCAAGATAAGCTGCAGGGAGAAGATAACGAATGAGGAAGCTTTTAGAAGAGCCCAGGAGTTAAAGAGCTTTCTACGAAATTTAAAACGCAGAAGACGTAAGTTTATAGGGCATGTACTACGACACAGTGGGTTGGTTAAGAGAATAATAGAAGGAACAATTAAAGGGAAAAATTACAGAGAACGACCCCGTTTATACTACATGAAACAGCTTATGGTTGTTATGAACTGCACATCATATTGTGAGTTGAAAAGAAAAGCAGAGAAGCGTGAAGAATAGCGAGCTGCTGCCAACCAGCCTATGAGCTGCTAATCTAGGAGAGAGAGAGAGGTATCTAGTTTATTCATGCCTTATATTCTTCATTTATTCTTCCACAGCTTCTCGTGCGCAGTTTCACTTTTCTTAGAAAACGCCATTTCTGGGACCTCAGTTCGGTGGTGTATTTATCTATGATAGCTGAGGTATTACTCTCGTGAGTACAGCCATTTAACTCTGATGCCCACTCTTTAGTGAGCTTACAATTAGATTGGTTATACAAAAAATTTAACTCATTCTGAAAGCTCGTTGTCCTTCAAGCACGGTTGAGTATTTGTGATGAAGTGTTGGTATTACATTGAAACATCAAATTCACAACTTCTGTTGCTACTCTGGTCAGAATATTGTTACGCAATCACGGAACGCTCTCGAACGACGGAGAGTGTTGTTGTACACGTTTCTCGGCTAGCCCAGAAGGTGCGTGTTTCCGCCAAGGCCGCACTCAAAGTATCCTCTAGAGTTTTCGAGTGCTTGTTAAGGACGCATATTATGGAATCCTGCAGGCTATAAATAGGCAACAGCTGCTGCTTAGTTAGTCAGTTTATGCTAGGTGAGTTATTAAGTGCGTCTCAAGTGGTTATTAGTGAAAAGCGGTTATTGTGCGGAACTCTATTACATGACATTATTATTGCGTGTGGTCAAACTTAAGTTGAATTATTGTACGAGTATAATCTTGTCGAATAACTTGTTTGATTCCAAACTGTTATTTGTGACTAATTAAAGCTGGTGATTAGTGACTTCATTGGTGTCTGCATTTTGTTTTCCACTGTACCATACGACGATCAGTGAGACCGTCGTAACAAAATTCCCGTCATATTATAAATTCCCTTTCGGTTATGTTCATTACAATACACTTGACTATATTCTAATAAAGCCTGAATCAGTTTTTCATTGATCACATTTTTTTGTTCGATATTTCCTCGACAACCGCGAGAATTATGCTCCTACAAAACACCCCGACTGATGAAAGCACAGGCGCAAAAGTTTGTTAACTTCATTTGAAAGAAGAATTCCAAATGATACAAGTTACGTATTGCAAGCATTCTGGAATTCTGGAATTTCTCAAAAAATTTATTGCATGCACCAATTTAATACTATTTAATATTTTTAACATCTACCTTGTACAATCATCTTTACATTGTAGCTGACATTAAAAGGAAGTCTATGCCACTGCCTACGTACTCTACTAAGATCTACAGTATTCACTAGCCTACGTATCGGTTGCAGAACCTCCGATCACCTTTTGAATGCCAGAAACGTCATTATAAATATATGGAAATATACGCTACATAATCGTTTTTAAATGTTTTTTACTTCCATGTTCAGTAAGGAAATGGAAGTATGATGATCGAAAAAGAAAGACGTGTTCGAGATAAGGGCTGATTCTGATTATACTACCCGCAAAACATGAAGAAAAGTCATTTTACGATGTGTGTGTGTGTGTGTGTGTGTGTGTGTGTGTGTGTGTGTGTGTGTGTGTGTGTGTGTGTGTGTGTGTGTGTGTGTGTGTGTGGGGGGGGGGATTTTTTCTTTGGCGAACGATAACTGCCGCAAATTCAAACAGAATCACATAATTTTTTGCACATGTGCCCGAGCTGTAGAGGACTCACTCAAGGTCTACTGATTTTAGTGAAGATCGGTTAATGGAGAGGGGTAGTTTACCAGCAACACATTTTACGTTTTAACAAGAGTAAAGTACTTAATTTTTATAAATAAAGTATCCTGAAAAGAAGACCATAATAATCTTCTGTAGAAAGGTAGATGAAATATCTATAAATGAAAAGCGTAGTCGAAGGGGAGGGGGTAATTTTTCTATAACTACCTTTTCGATGTCGAATAAGTACTTTATTTTGAAGGATAAGATACCTTAGTAATTACATATAATGAAACTATTACTTAATGAAAGTATAAATATCAAAAATGGGTTTGTTATGTTAAGGGGAAGGGGTAGTTTACCTGCATTGTTTTGTGTTTTAACAAGAGTAAAGTACTTAATTTTGATAAAAAGTGCCCCGAAAATAAAGTCTTGTTAATCCACTGCAAAATGGTAAATGAGATATCTATAAATGGAGAGGGTAGTTGAAGGGTGAGGGGGTGACTTTTTGAAAATTACTTTGCTGATGTCAAGTCAAGTACGAGTATTTAATTTTGAAGGATAAGATATGTTAGCAATTACGTACGATAAAACTATTACTCTATGAAAATGTAAATATCACTATTGGTGGGGATCGGTTGAGGAGAAGGGATGATTGTCTGCGTAGTTCAGTTTCGTTATAAGAATAAAGTAACTAACTTTTATAGATAAAGTGACTTGAAATAAAAATTGTATTAAACGAATACCTCTTAATAACAAAAATATCCATAAATAGTGAAAACTTTTTGAGTGTGGTGATTATTTTTTAGAAATTATCGAACCCAATCAAGTAAATGATTTTAAATATAAACCTTAGAACATGTAAGTCATGTATGTTTCTACATACCTATTTTTAAGGTTTGTTATATTTTGTCAAATAAGAGACACTAATTCAGAAAAAAACAAAAGCCCACAGCAATAAAATTATAAAATAGACGTAACGAATATAATAGAAATCGCACTGAACATACTTTTTATGTTATAACACTATTTCCCATACCAACCAGAAACAACGTCCACAGTCATAGAGATAGCGTAGCCGTCTGTATTCGTGGTCAACAGGTTAAACGAAACCTCTTTTAGGAAAGCGGGTTTGGAGCTGCCTTGAAGCTACTGAGATATGGTGCTGGAGGAGGGCCTTAAGAACACCGTGGACAGAAAGAGTACCCAATAATTAGGTTTTCGAGGAAGTGTATAACAAAAGGATGCTGATTGGATCCACTGTGAAAAGGATAAGGCTCAGTATGGTTGGTAACAACGCCATTCAAACTAGTTCGTCACCCTGATAGAAGGAATGATCGAAGGGCGTAGTGGAAGGGGAAGGCCCAGTCAGGAGTACATGGATGGGGTTGGGGAAACAGAAGAAAGAAGGTGTGTGTGGTGGTCAAGAGACTGTCTGTCTACGGAAGGGAAGAAATTGTAGCCACCCTGCAACTGCTGGGTTGAGGAAAAGAAGAAGAAGAAGAAGAAGAAGAAGAAGATGAAGAAGAAGAGAACAGACGAAGCCATGGTCGGCTCTAGTAGAAGGCCGGAAAATTAAACCCTGGAACCTGCTGACATTTTATGGCCGACTAGACGATCTATTAATTTACGTATTTTAATAATCAAGTCGTGTCATTTTTAATTGCCGGTTAACAACAGTTTTATAATTTATTTTTTCTAAATTAAAAATGTATTATATAAAATACTGTTTTAGTATTTAATAAGTATAATAATTAACTCATTCATATGATAAGAATTCAATAATTCGAACAAAATCAATTCATTAGGCCTAACACTAATTCACTAATGTCTTCAACTCAAACGTATAGTACCAAGTGCGCACAGACCTATAATTTAGATTTAGCTATAAATAGGCCTATTCATGATTTTAGTAATGCTATGAAATTAAATCAATATATAAGTGTTCACTTTAGCTGTTTTATTACACTATCTCTTTGAAGGGCAGGCAATAAGCACACAAAAAACCCTATGTGGGGCAGGAAATTTTTTTTTACTTGTTTTTGTAATTTTCTCTTATTTTATCTGTTTAGGCATATAAATGAATGTTAAAAATTATTAAAACACAATAATTTTAAAAAATATATAATTTATTTACTAAAGAAAGGTGGTTACACTGTGTAACCACTGCCCCACTTGAGCTACTTTTACTTTACAGGTAATTGCCTAATATTAATTCTAAATACTTTTAACTAATAACAAAGGCAGAAAATTTACAAATTTAAAATAATTTAAAACTTTCTTTACAACTGTTTAAGAGAATGAAAATCATTTAAAGTTGTCTTTCCTGATCTCAAACACAAAGCTACATCACACACATCATATTTCCATCTTGATCGTACTGGGTTTTTCTTAGAACTGCAGAGCACACATCTTCGTGGTGAAGCCATATGTGTGGGTTAATGACTGCTAGATACCAGCCTAACATTAACATCTACACGAGCTTTTTTGTTTGTGACGTTTGCTGGTCTGTCTTCTAAGTTTACTGCTGCCTTCTTTGTAGTAACAATTTTTGGAGCGAAAATTGCCCTGTAGATTGCGCGCTTAAAATCTTTGTTGTTGTACTGCTGCATGTCCATCTCTTTGTGTATGATGAAAGCATTGGTGACACAACAATCAATAAAATGGAAAAATAATCGCATCCACCATTTTTTGCTCTTTCTATCAATTTTGTAGTCATTTTTTAACCTGTCAAATTTGTCTACAAAATTCATGTGACAGTTGTACTCCTGAATAGCAAGTGGGCATGTGAATGTTTTCCTTGTTCCATCTTTTTGTTTTCTTTTTACCGTAGAAATTTCTGAAGGGTCATGAGCAGTGCTTAATACATTGACACCTTTGCTGTCTTTCCACCTGTAAACAGCAGTTCCAGTGTTGCTTACACTGAATGAGAATTCTCCCCTCTCCATATTGTTCTCATTTTCAAGAGGTGGTAAACCTTTCCTTTTAGGATTCACTGTACTGAATGCAAAAGTATTTTTATTTCTCAGTTTTTCATACAGTTGTACAGATGAAAAAAAATTATCCATATAAACTATGTGGTTCTTACCTTCTAGACCATTCGTGAGATCCAAAACTACTCTTCCACCTAATCCACATTCAACTTTATTTTTAGCTTTTCCAACATAAATTTGAAATTTCAAGTTGTAAGCAGATTCATCACATAACATCCTAATTTTGTAACCACGTTTAATTGGCTTATCCCTCATAACTTGTTTTATACAGGATCGTCCCTTAAATTTAACCATACTCTCATCCACAGCAACGTTACGGTGTGGCTTGTAGCAGTCAATAAATGATTGAGATAAAAAATCAATGAAAGGTCGCAATTTGTACAATTTATCAGAATTCGGGTCATTTGGCAAACGCATCAATGAGTTATCATTTAAGTGTAAATGACTCAACAAGAAGCTAAAACATTTCACTGGCATTAGCTTTGAAATATAAGAATCATGTAAGTCTTCGTCTTGTGACCAATAATCGCGATGGCTGGTTTTTTATTAATGGACATGTACAAATTTATACATAAAAAACATCGTATCTCTTTATCAGTTGTAGGTTTAAATGGTTTACACTTTTGCGTTGCATACAAGTTTGTATGAAAAACAATATGACAAATCACTGTATTATATACAAAAAGGGTAAATAATTTATAAGGATCTGGATTATCTATTTTTTTAACATGTTCAGTAACACCGCTATATTCACAGAACTGTGGAACACATTTGACAGTGTTTGTAGTATTTCAAATGATTTTATCACTTCCCGTATCACCAGATTCTTCACAATAACTACTAACATCATCTAAAGTAATAGGAATGTTCAAGTCACTGAAAAAATTCCGTTTTTTCTGGTTCATTTTGGTGAACGTCAGATTCCGAATCTAAGTCACTAGCAATACTTTCACAGTCCGAAGGTATTCCATCATCGCATACGTATCTTAAGATTTCTTCTTCACTCAAATAATTTCTTGACATTTTGTAAGTTACCTTCCACAAGCACCTCAAGGGCAGTGGTTACACAGTGTAACCACCAAAAACCACTTTACTGATCACAAATATGTATAACTTTATCTTTAGGCTTTTGTTCAACATTGAGAAAATATATTAAATATAACTAATTCACTTGAAAAAACAAAAATAAACGAAAACTGTAAAAGATGCAAGGAAAGTAAACTATGACACATACCAACGTACTGCACGTGTAAACAAATGTTGCTTACTACAACAACAGATGACTCCTAACAGCTGATGCAACTGCCAGCACTCCAAGTGG
This sequence comes from Magicicada septendecula, assembly GCA_034769895.1. Taxonomy (NCBI): domain Eukaryota; kingdom Metazoa; phylum Arthropoda; class Insecta; order Hemiptera; family Cicadidae; genus Magicicada; species Magicicada septendecula. Next base: position 840,441,550 of record CM068368.1, read on the forward strand.
CAGAGAAATGAACTTCTTTGGTGGTTTCACTGTATAGCTGCTGCCCTGGAAAGGACTATTTAGAGAAATGCAAGTGGTTTCACTGTGTAACCACTGCCCCGTTACGCCCAACATACAGGTGGTCACACTGTGTATTGCCTGCCCTTCAAAGAGCTATGCTTATAGGCCTCAGACGCACATGCCACATTTAATGTTCCGGCCTTCTACTAGAGCCGGCCATGGCTAAGCACAACAGTGATGAAACCGTCATTCAGTACATCTCTAGTACGCACTGTTTAACAAACAGTCCGTTAGGGATGAAATTAACAAAGATTAGTAGATCATAGATGCATAAACGAATAATCGACTTCTATTTCGATTTAGATCACTTCATTTCGACTGTTGTACGTTTGTTCACAGAATCAGCCGTTTTGACGGTTGTATTGAAACTGTAATTATTTATGTTTTTTTTCTTTGTGATAATTACTACGAGTTAATATGTATAATGAATGTAATATGAGACGTGTTTGTTTCAGGTTTGTGCGCGAAGCGACGGGGTTCAACGTGGACATGAGGATCGGCATTCACACGGGCAACGTGTTGTGCGGGGTCTTGGGCCTGCGCAAGTGGCAGTTCGACGTGTGGAGCGATGACGTCACGCTGGCCAACCACATGGAGTCGGGAGGTGTCCCAGGGTAATTGTGTGTTTGTTACATATTCTCCCTTGTGCCGCACAGTTGCATTTATTAAACGTATTCCATGTTTCCTCATCCCCGGCCACAGTATGTATTAACATTATCCAAACACAAACATTTTAAAACCTCTTAAGGGGGACAATCCACACTAAAAACTTTCGTATTACACGTTACGAATATAATTGTTGTAGTCCTGTTTAGCAGGTTTTTAAATAATATACAAAAAGACTGTTCACACATACGGGAAATAAAATCCTAATTGAAGCAGGGACACCAAGAACAGCTCCTACAGTTGGCCTCATCAATTGTGGAGTACGACAAGGGTGTCCATTATCACCTTCTCTTTTTAATTTATATATTGACGATGTCATAGAAAACTGGCAGATGTGTCTTCCAGAGTATTTTATGATTGGTCACTCTACAATTGACACTTTGTTGTTTGGGGACGATCAGGCTATTCTGTCGGACTCGGAAAACAGGTTGCAGATGGGTATACATTTAATAAATCAGCAAAGACTCTGAATTGCAAATATCCACACTTAAGACCAAGGTGATGGCTTTTCGTGGAACTGATCTCGTACGGGCATAAACTATTTTAGTTGGTACTGTCCTGGAACAAGTCATCAATTTTGAGTACCTGGGCTACAGCGTGTCTTATAATACAGGCCTATGTGAATAAGTTGCATAAGTTCAACCACATGTGGGGACATCAGGCGAACTCTTAAGTCACCAAGTAATGAAACACGTCTAAAATTCTACGAGGTGATAGCCCTTCCCACTTCCCACGCTTCTTTATGGGTCTGGGAATTGGACTTTAACAAAAGGCCAGACCAGTCGCATCCAAGCGGCTGAAATGAGATTTCTCAGACACGAGGCGGGGCATACTCTCCATGATCATAGAAGAAGCACAGACATACGGCAGGAACTGAATATTATGAGTATACTCAACAGAATTGTCTAGTATCGGCTGAATTGTTGGGAACATCTTTGCCGAATGGATGACTGCCGCATCCCCAAACGACTATGGAACTATAAGCCGAAGGGACGGGGAGGTGTGGGACGCCCGAAAAAGCACTAGAGTGACCAGCTCTAATCTTTGCCTGTTTGAGACCGGAACAAATCATGCTTAGTTTAATCCTTGAAGATGATGATGAAATTAAATTTTTTCTACTGCATTTATTTTAAAATTAAAACCTACTAGTTTAAAAATTTTAAATATAGGTCTATAAAATTTTATTGACAAATAAATATAGTAAACTGTTTTAAAAAATTGTTGTTTTCATCTCCCAGAATATCCGACGCACGTGTGGTTCACATTGACTCGGCTAATCAAGACACTACTGTATTTTTTAATCGTATGTGTCTTTGCTTTTTGGTCGTATGTTTAAAGTTATAGTAATTCTTGTGTACGAGAGTGATCAGCTCCTAGTTGTCAATTCAGAAGATACTTTTCAATCAGCTATCTTTACGTTATAAAAGATTTCATAAAAGATAATGAAAGATTTCAGCTTCGAAAGTTTTGTAATGCTTTTAAAGGTAACAAATTCGTAATTTAATTTAATATAGTTTTATAACTGGTACGTATGAACAAATGACGCGCATAATGTTTTCGGTTTGTTTCATAAAAAAAAATTAAACTAAATTATTTTTCTTTATCATTTTCATGATTAAACCGTTAAACGCATGTGATATGACGCTGTCACGATCCAATGCTCGTGTCCGGAAAGTCAATCAGTGGATGGGATGGGATGACATACATTCGGTCTTTATCCTGTGTGTAATCCGAAAAACGCTTGGTATTATTGTCGTTTTTGTGGAAAAACGTGGCAATTAAAACAACGTAAACAAGTTGATAAATGTCGCATCAGTTTGCATTTTGCATTAATTAAAAAAAGTTTAGTATTGTAACAGCTTAGTGTAACAAGACACGTTTGTTTGAAAAGCTTCAACTATTTTATCTTTTGATAGTTCGTGCCTATGAATACCGCGCAATTAGTTATTGAAATCTCATTCAGATTACAATACTCTATATTGTTAAAACATTCAATAGCTTTTAAATAGAGGCAGACTACTTGAGACACATTGCAGGGATATCAATATCGCAAAGAATCTCTAATGAGAACATCAGAAGACGCAGCAAGCGGAAAAGACCATAGTAGCTTGTATTGGAGAAAAGTGAGCTGAAGTGGTTTGGAGACTTGATGAGAAGGAGCGGCAAACGATGATGTCTAAGTGTATACATCCAAGGTACGACAAAAAGCTCTATGAATTATATAGATTGCCTGATATTGTGACATCAATTAGAATAGCTAGACTGAGATGGGTAGGACATGTACTGCTCATGGGCTGAATGAGGTGGATGTTCTTAAGAGGATTATGAAATTCACGCCAGAAGGAAAGAGAAGACGTGGAAGACCTAGACTGCGATGGATTGATGGAATCCTGGAAGATGTGAAAGTACTTGGAGGGAAAAATTGGTGGACATTGGCTAAGGATAGGGAAGTCTGGAGGATGCTGGTTTTTAACAGTTCTCAACCGATTTCAATCGGTTCTTAACCGATTTTCTCTGTGCTTTCCGTTGCATCTTTTCACAGGATAAAAGCTTACGTCATCAATAATCGGGTCCATGTGTTGGAAACTCGGTCTTCCTCTTCCACTTTTCCCTTACATAATAATTAATTTCTCCTTTCCTTTGACATATTTTTATCATCTCTTCTATTTCTACTTAGAGCCTTTCCACTTCTTCTTTTTCATGACTACTGTGGGTCCATATACCTGTATTATTATAGTATTCTTTGGCTTTGTTTGTATTCTGACTAGCATTCCAGCCGATTATAAAAAGGCCAAATAAATGGATTTATTGGAAACTTTAGAAATTAAGAAATCAATTAAAAATAATAAAAATTAACAAATGAACAGCCTAAACAGTCATTTAGTTTAGTTGATTTTATAGTTTGAATCACTATTATACTTCGCTTTTACAGTCACATGATCTTCCCTGTACTAGCTCCACCACCACCACCCACCACCATCATCTATATACAGTCACATGATCTTCCCTGTACTAGCTCCACCACCATCATCTTTAATACACGTTTTGCCTCTAACACATTCTTTGTAGTTAGTCTTTTTTTAGTAGCTCTTTGAGAACAGCCTAATCGCCTGAAACAAATTTTACAGTTTCAGAATAAATCGTGAAACTACCAGGCGTTTGTGTTTGTTTAAATCTTTATAAGTAATATGTTTCACGAAGTGCCCAGCGAGTCTTCAGTTAATATCGTGACACTAAATGAATCCCCTTAAGGAGAAATAACAGTTTCAGTTACATAAAGTGTATTTTAAGAAAGAGTCGAAGAAAGTAGAGAAGGGTGGTAATTATAAATTTTAAGTGTTAAGTATCTGTGAACAACAAATATCAATAAATATATGGGTTGCTTTGAACTATGGTGTATTAGCTCAAATACAGGACGTTTATTATACAAAAATCTATCATCGAATTTAAACAAAAATTTCTTTTCAGTTAACAATTTGAATCTCAAAATAAATTACTTAAATACTTCATGAAAGTAAAATGTTCAAACTTTAATTTTATATTTAATTTATGTTTTAATTTTGACATTTTAAAAATGATAAAATTATAAAAAACAGCCAGCCTTTGGAAAGCTTCAAACATTTGAAACAAGACTTTTCCAAAACATACTAATAACAATTTCTGATCTGACAGGATATTTACCCAGAAACCCATTATCTTAGTGTGGATCCAAAGCGACTCTTACCTCAGCACGTTGTAAGTGTTGTGCAAAAGCCCGTAGAAATTTAGACCTTATTAAATGCATTGAGATACATTTTAAGAATAGGGATTCCTATGTCACTCTTTATAAATCTTTGGTCAGTAGTCAACTACAATATGCTTCAGTCGTATGGAACAGGAACCGTGATTCCACAACCAACTACATTGAGGGAATTCACAGAAGCTTCTTGCACTGGATGACCAACACATTCAACTTATTGGGTCGTGATGTGGAGGTTACGAATCCCTTAGCCTTTCTTCACTCTTGACTAGATGAACTCATACAGTCTTGTTCTTTTTTCATCGAGTTCTTCTTGGACTTAGTGGACTGGCTGTGACCATCGGTTTGTAGATCACTACCTACACACATTGAGTAAGTTCCAATTTTATTTGTGGACATCCAGTTGTCTGTGTTGAGGTCCTCGACTTCTTCAGCGACTCAAAGAAGTTTCGACGGGCACCAGGAATGGAATTGTCTGATTGCACGTGTTTGACCTGACGCATTCATTTTGGAGCGTAGATTGTTAGAGGCTATGCGTAGTAGGCCTACTTGAAATTTTCTGATTGCACGTGTTTGACCTGACGCATTCAGTTTGGAGCGTAGATTGTTAGAGGCTATGCGTAGTAGGCCTACTTGGAATTGTCTGATTGCACGTGTTTGACCTGACGCATTCAGTTTGGAGCGTAGATTGTTAGAGGCTATGCGTAGTAGGTCTACTTGGAATTGTCTGATTGCACGTGTTTGACCTGACGCATTCAGTTTGGAGCGTAGATTGTTAAAGGCTATGCGTAGTAGGCCTACTTGGAATTGTCTGATTGCACGTGTTTGACCTGACGCATTCAGTTTGGAGCGTAGATTGTTAGAGGCTATGCGTAGTAGGTCTACTTGGAATTGTCTGATTGCACGTGTTTGACCTGACGCATTCAGTTTGGAGCGTAGATTGTTAGAGGCTATGCGTAGTAGGTCTACTTGGAATTGTCTGATTGCACGTGTTTGACCTGACGCATTCAGTTTGGAGCGTAGATTGTTAGAGGCTATGCGTAGTAGGCCTACTTGGAATTGTCTGATTGCACGTGTTTGACCTGACGCATTCAGTTTGGATCGTAGATTGTTAGAGGCTATGCGTAGTAGGCCTACTTGGAATTGTCTGATTGCACGTGTTTGACCTGACGAATTCAGTTTGGAGCGTAGATTGTTAGAGGCTATGCGTAGTAGGTCTACTTGGAATTGTCTGATTGCACGTGTTTGACCTGACGCATTCAGTTTGGAGCGTAGATTGTTAGAGGCTATGCGTAGTAGGCCTACTTGGAATTGTCTGATTGCACGTGTTTGACCTGACGCATTCAGTTTGCAGCGTAGATTGTTAGAGGCTATGCGTAGTAGGCCTACTTGAAATTGTCTGATTGCACGTGTTTGACCTGACGCATTCAGTTTGGAGCGTAGATTGTTAGAGGCTATGCGTAGTAGGCCTACTTGGAATTGTCTGATTGCACGTGTTTGACCTGACGCATTCAGTTTGGAGCGTAGATTGTTAGAGGCTATGCGTAGTAGGTCTACTTGGAATTGCCTGATTGCACGTGTTTGACCTGACGCATTCAGTTTGGAGCGTAGATTGTTAGAGGCTATGCGTAGTAGGTCTACTTGGAATTGTCTGATTGCACGTGTTTGACCTGACGCATTCAGTTTGGAGCGTAGATTGTTAGAGGCTATGCGTAGTAGGCCTACTTGGAATTGTCTGATTGCACGTGTTTGACCTGACGCATTCAGTTTGGAGCGTAGATTGTTAGAGGCTATGCGTAGTAGGCCTACTTGGAATTGTCTGATTGCACGTGTTTGACCTGACGAATTCAGTTTGGAGCGTAGATTGTTAGAGGCTATGCGTAGTAGGTCTACTTGGAATTGTCTTATTGCACGTGTTTGACCTGACGCATTCAGTTTGGAGCGTAGATTGTTAGAGGCTATGCGTAGTAGGCCTACTTGGAATTGTCTGATTGCACGTGTTTGACCTGACGCATTCAGTTTGGAGCGTAGATTGTTAGAGGCTATGCGTAGTAGGCCTACTTGAAATTGTCTGATTGCACGTGTTTGACCTGACGCATTCAGTTTGGAGCGTAGATTGTTAGAGGCTATGCGTAGTAGGCCTACTTGGAATTGTCTGATTGCACGTGTTTGACCTGACGCATTCAGTTTGGAGCGTAGATTGTTAGAGGCTATGCGTAGTAGGTCTACTTGAAATTGTCTGATTGCACGTGTTTGACCTGACGCATTCAGTTTGGAGCGTAGATTGTTAGAGGCTATGCGTAGTAGGCCTACTTGAAATTGTCTGATTGCACATGTTTGACCTGACGCATTCAGTTTGGAGCGTAGATTGTTAGAGGCTATGCGTAGTAGGCCTACTTGGAATTGTCTGATTGCACGTGTTTGACCTGACGCATTCAGTTTGGAGCGTAGATTGTTAGAGGCTATGCGTAGTAGGTCTACTTGAAATTGTCTGATTGCACGTGTTTGACCTGACCCATTCAGTTTGGAGCGTAGATTGTTAGAGGCTATGCGTAGTAGGTCTACTTGGAATTGTCTTATTGCACGTGTTTGACCTGACGCATTCAGTTTGGAGCGTAGATTGTTAGAGGCTATGCGTAGTAGGCCTACTTGGAATTGTCTGATTGCACGTGTTTGACCTGACGCATTCAGTTTGCAGCGTAGATTGTTAGAGGCTATGCGTAGTAGGCCTACTTGAAATTGTCTGATTGCACGTGTTTGACCTGACGCATTCAGTTTGGAGCGTAGATTGTTAGAGGCTATGCGTAGTAGGCCTACTTGGAATTGTCTGATTGCACGTGTTTGACCTGACGCATTCAGTTTGGAGCGTAGATTGTTAGAGGCTATGCGTAGTAGGTCTACTTGAAATTGTCTGATTGCACGTGTTTGACCTGACGCATTCAGTTTGGAGCGTAGATTGTTAGAGGCTATGCGTAGTAGGCCTACTTGAAATTGTCTGATTGCACGTGTTTGACCTGACGCATTCAGTTTGGAGCGTAGATTGTTAGAAGCTATGCGTAGTAGGCCTACTTGGAATTGTCTGATTGCACGTGTTTGACCTGACGCATTCAGTTTGGAGCGTAGATTGTTAGAGGCTATGCGTAGTAGGTCTACTTGAAATTGTCTGATTGCACGTGTTTGACCTGACCCATTCAGTTTGGAGCGTAGATTGTTAGAGGCTATGCGTAGTAGGCCTACTTGAAATTGTCCGATTGCAAGTGTTTGACCTGACGCATTCAGTTTGGAGCGTAGATTGTTAGAGGCTATGCGTAGTAGGCCTACTTGAAATTGTCTGATTGCACGTGTTTGACCTGACGCATTCAGTTTGGAGCGTAGAATGTTAGAGGCTATGCGTAGTAGGTCTACTTGGAATTGTCTGATTGCACGTGTTTGACCTGACGCATTCAGTTTGGAGCGTAGATTGTTAGAGGCTATGCGTAGTAGGCCTACTTGAAATTGTCTGATTGCACGTGTTTGACCTGACGCATTCAGTTTGGAGCGTAGATTGTTAGAGGCTATGCGTAGTAGGCCTACTTGGAATTGTCTGATTGCACGTGTTTGACCTGACGCATTCAGTTTGGAGCGTAGATTGTTAGAGGCTATGCGTAGTAGGCCTACTTGAAATTGTCTGATTGCACGTGTTTGACCTGACGCATTCAGTTTGGAGCGTAGATTGTTAGAGGCTATGCGTAGTAGGTCTACTTGAAATTGTCTGATTGCACGTGTTTGACTTGACGCATTCAGTTTGGAGCGTAGATTGTTAGAGGCTATGCGTAGTAGGCCTACTTGAAATTGTCTGATTGCACGTGTTTGACCTGACGCATTCAGTTTGGAGCGTAGATTGTTAGAGGCTATGCGTAGTAGGCCTACTTGGAATTGCCTGATTGCACGTGTTTGACCTGACGCATTCAGTTTGGAGAGTAGATTGTTAGAGGCTATGCGTAGTAGGCCTACTTGGAATTGTCTGATTGCACGTGTTTGACCTGACGCATTCAGTTTGGAGCGTAGATTGTTAGAGGCTATGCGTAGTAGGCCTACTTGGAATTGTCTGATTGCACGTGTTTGACCTGACGCATTCAGTTTGGAGCGTAGATTGTTAGAGGCTATGCGTAGTAGGCCTACTTGGAATTGTCTGATTGCACGTGTTTGACCTGACGCATTCAGTTTGGAGCGTAGATTGTTAGAGGCTATGCGTAGTAGGCCTACTTGGAATTGTCTGATTGCACGTGTTTGACCTGACGCATTCAGTTTGGAGCGTAGATTGTTAGAGGCTATGCGTAGTAGGCCTACTTGGAATTGTCTGATTGCACGTGTTTGACCTGACGCATTCAGTTTGGAGCGTAGATTGTTAGAGGCTATGCGTAATAGGCCTACTTGGAATTGTCTGATTGCACGTGTTTGACCTGACGCATTCAGTTTGGAGCGTAGATTGTTAGAGGCTATGCGTAGTAGGCCTACTTGGAATTGTCTGATTGCACGTGTTTGACCTGACGCATTCAGTTTGGAGCGTAGATTGTTAGAGGCTATGCGTAGTAGGCCTACTTGGAATTGTCTGATTGCACGTGTTTGACCTGACGAATTCAGTTTGGAGCGTAGATTGTTAGAGGCTATGCGTAGTAGGCCTACTTGGAATTGTCTGATTGCACGTGTTTGACCTGACGCATTCAGTTTGGAGCGTAGATTGTTAGAGGCTATGCGTAGTAGGTCTACTTGAAATTGTCTGATTGCACGTGTTTGACCTGACCCATTCAGTTTGGAGCGTAGATTGTTAGAGGCTATGCGTAGTAGGCCTACTTGAAATTGTCCGATTGCAAGTGTTTGACCTGACGCATTCAGTTTGGAGCGTAGATTGTTAGAGGCTATGCGTAGTAGGCCTACTTGAAATTGTCTGATTGCACGTGTTTGACCTGACGCATTCAGTTTGGAGCGTAGATTGTTAGAGGCTATGCGTAGTAGGTCTACTTGGAATTGTCTGATTGCACGTGTTTGACCTGACGGATTAAGTTTGGAGCGTAGATTGTTAGAGGCTATGCGTAGTAGGCCTACTTGAAATTGTCTGATTGCACGTGTTTGACCTGACGCATTCAGTTTGGAGCGTAGATTGTTAGAGGCTATGCGTAGTAGGCCTACTTGGAATTGTCTGATTGCACGTGTTTGACCTGACGCATTCAGTTTGGAGCGTAGATTGTTAAAGGCTATGCGTAGTAGGCCTACTTGGAATTGTCTGATTGCACGTGTTTGACCTGACGCATTCAGTTTGGAGCGTAGATTGTTAGAGGCTATGCGTAGTAGGTCTACTTGAAATTGTCTGATTGCACGTGTTTGACCTGACGCATTCAGTTTGGAGCGTAGATTGTTAGAGGCTATGCGTAGTAGGCCTACTTGGAATTGTCTGATTGCACGTGTTTGACCTGACGCATTCAGTTTGCAGCGTAGATTGTTAGAGGCTATGCGTAGTAGGCCTACTTGAAATTGTCTGATTGCACGTGTTTGACCTGACGCATTCAGTTTGGAGCGTAGATTGTTAGAGGCTATGCGTAGTAGGCCTACTTGGAATTGTCTGATTGCACGTGTTTGACCTGACGCATTCAGTTTGGAGCGTAGATTGTTAGAGGCTATGCGTAGTAGGCCTACTTGGAATTGTCTGATTGCACGTGTTTGACCTGACGCATTCAGTTTGGAGCATAGATTGTTAGAGGCTATGCGTAGTAGGCCTACTTGGAATTGTCTGATTGCACGTGTTTGACCTGACGCATTCAGTTTGGAGCGTAGATTGTTAGAGGCTATGCGTAGTAGGCCTACTTGGAATTGTCTGATTGCACGTGTTTGACCTGACGCATTCAGTTTGGAGCGTAGATTGTTAGAGGCTATGCGTAGTAGGCCTACTTGGAATTGTCTGATTGCACGTGTTTGACCTGACGCATTCAGTTTGGAGCGTAGATTGTTAGAGGCTATGCGTAGTAGGCCTACTTGGAATTGTCTGATTGCACGTGTTTGACCTGACGCATTCAGTTTGGAGCGTAGATTGTTAGAGGCTATGCGTAGTAGGCCTACTTGGAATTGTCTGATTGCACGTGTTTGACCTGACGAATTCAGTTTGGAGCGTAGATTGTTAGAGGCTATGCGTAGTATGTCTACTTGGAATTGTCTGATTGCACGTGTTTGACCTGACGCATTCAGTTTGGAGCGTAGATTGTTAGACGCTATGCGTAGTAGGCCTACTTGGAATTGTCTGATTGCACGTGTTTGACCTGACGCATTCAGTTTGCAGCGTAGATTGTTAGAGGCTATGCGTAGTAGGCCTACTTGAAATTGTCTGATTGCACGTGTTTGACCTGACGCATTCAGTTTGGAGCGTAGATTGTTACAGGCTATGCGTAGTAGGCCTACTTGGAATTGTCTGATTGCACGTGTTTGACCTGACGCATTCAGTTTGGAGCGTAGATTGTTAGAGGCTATGCGTAGTAGGCCTACTTGGAATTGTCTGATTGCACGTGTTTGACCTGACGCATTCAGTTTGGAGCGTAGATTGTTAGAGGCTATGCGTAGTAGGCCTACTTGGAATTGTCTGATTGCACGTGTTTGACCTGACGCATTCAGTTTGGAGCGTAGATTGTTAGAGGCTATGCGTAGTAGGTCTACTTGGAATTGTCTGATTGCACGTGTTTGACCTGACGCATTCAGTTTGGAGCGTAGATTGTTAGAGGCTATGCGTAGTAGGCCTACTTGGAATTGTCTGATTGCACGTGTTTGACCTGACGCATTCAGTTTGGAGCGTAGATTGTTAGAGGCTATGCGTAGTAGGCCTACTTGGAATTGTCTGATTGCACGTGTTTGACCTGACGCATTCAGTTTGGAGCGTAGATTGTTAGAGGCTATGCGTAGTAGGCCTACTTGGAATTGTCTGATTGCACGTGTTTGATCTGACGCATTCAGTTTGGAGCGTAGATTGTTAGAGGCTATGCGTAGTAGGCCTACTTGGAATTGTCTGATTGCACGTGTTTGACCTGACGCATTCAGTTTGGAGCGTAGATTGTTAGAGGCTATGCGTAGTAGGCCTACTTGAAATTGTCTGATTGCACGTGTTTGACCTGACGCATTCTGTTTGGAGCGTAGATTGTTAGAGGCTATGCGTAGTAGGCCTACTTGAAATTGTCCGATTTCACGTGTTTGACCTGACGCATTCAGTTTGGAGCGTAGATTGTTAGAGGCTATGCGTAGTAGGCCTACTTGAAATTGTCCGATTGCACGTGTTTGACCTGACGCATTCAGTTTGGAGCGTAGATTGTTAGAGGCTATGCGTAGTAGGTCTACTTGAAATTGTCTGATTGCACGTGTTTGACCTGACGCATTCAGTTTGGAGCGTAGATTGTTAGAGGCTATGCGTAGTAGGTCTACTTGAAATTGTCTGATTGCACGTGTTTGACCTGACGCATTCAGTTTGGAGCGTATATTGTTAGAGGCTATGCGTAGTAGGCCTACTTGAAATTGTCTGATTGCACGTGTTTGACCTGACGCATTCAGTTTGGAGCGTAGATTGTTAGAGGCTATGCGTAGTAGGCCTACTTGGAATTGTCTGATTGCACGTGTTTGACCTGACGCATTCAGTTTGGAGCGTAGATTGTTAGAGGCTATGCGTAGTAGGTCTACTTGGAATTGTCTGATTGCACGTGTTTGACCTGACGCATTCAGTTTGGAGCGTAGATTGTTAGAGGCTATGCGTAGTAGGTCTACTTGAAATTGTCTGATTGCACGTGTTTGACCTGACGCATTCAGTTTGGAGCGTAGATTGTTAGAGGCTATGCGTAGTAGGTCTACTTGCAATTGTCTGATTGCACGTGTTTGACCTGACGCATTCAGTTTGGTGCGTAGATTGTTAGAGGCTATGCGTAGTAGGCCTACTTGCAATTGTCTGATTGCACGTGTTTGACCTGACGCATTCAGTTTGGAGCGTAGATTGTTAGAGGCTATGCGTAGTAGGCCTACTTGGAATTGTCTGATTGCACGTGTTTGACCTGACGCATTCAGTTTGGAGCGTAGATTGTTAGAGGCTATGCGTAGTCGGTCTACTTGGAATTGTCTGATTGCACGTGTTTGATCTGACGCATTCAGTTTGGAGCGTAGATTGTTAGAGGCTATGCGTAGTAGGTCTACTTGGAATTGTCTGATTGCACGTGTTTGACCTGACGCATTCAGTTTGGAGCGTAGATTGTTGGAGGCTATGCGTAGTAGGCCTGCTTGAAATTTACTGTTTAAAATTTTTTCTTGTCGTAGACGTCTTTTTACTTGGCACACAAAAGCCTACAGATTTATGTCTTTTTCAAGTGTAGTATACTAAGGTTGTAATGAACTGTTCAATCATACTTATCCCCTGTGTCTCTACTAGACGTCTTTCTAACCCAGTGGGTGGATCGGCAGGGTGGAGGATGTCTGGGATCCCTGCAACTTAAATATACATATTATTATTTCTTATTTCTTATGAGCCACTGTGGACTACGTTTGGTTCAACTGGTTCCTCCCTTCTTCTCCTCTCTCTTCCTTTTCTCCCACATCTCCTTCATTTTTTATCTATGTCTCTTCCTCCTTTCGTCAGTCCAGATGGCACCTGTCCTCTTCTTTGGTTTTCCTGAAAAACCTTTGCTTTTTTTTTAATGATAAACGTTCTCAATGTCTTCATGAGTAATCTGTAGTTCTTCTATGTCTTTCTTTCTGTTTCTTTGAACCACGTAGAAGGCATTTTGAGCTTTCAGAAATAGTTAAAAAACTTTGCTGTTAGTCTGTCTTTGGATAGATTCTATCCGTAGGGAGTAATTCTTCTTTTTCTAATTACATCTGTGATTTTCTCAACATGTGTGTATAGCTCATTATTGCGGCGTCTTCTGTACTGTTCTCCATCTTTTATTGGTCCCAAGATTTGTCTTAATATTTTCCTTTCCGCGACTTCCAGTTCTTCCATCATCATTTACCTGTTTAGAATCAGACACTCAGCTGCATAAAGTGCCTCCGAGCGGATTACTGTTGAGTAATGCCTAAGTTTGGCATTAATGGATATTTATTTCCTTATCCTTTCCTTACGCATGTTATATGTATCCTTGGTTAAATGGTAAGCAAATTTCATCTTATTAACCCGTGTTTCAATTGCTTCTTTCTCTGAAAGAAGTTTTGAAAGATTGAAGTTTTGTTCAATAACTTCTCCGAGATACTTGAATTTGTCAGCTTCATAGATTTGCCCATATCGAGATTTCATTCTCTTGGATACTGTCTTCATGTTTGTCGTGAACTTGGTTTTTTCGAAAGAAATTTGTAACCCGCTCTTTTGGCTTGTTCTATCGGCAATTCCAAATGTCTAATGGCTGTTTCTACTGAATCTGACATGATTTCTAGAATATACATTGACAGGATAAAAATATATTATTATTAATTTTAAGTTACATCGTCTCTTTGTTTCATTGAATTTATTTTTTGGTGTATATGAGAAAGCAGAAACGAACCTTTCAAGCATGAAACAATTTTTTAATATACCCCCGCTGGCTATGATAGGACTCGCTGATGAGGCAGACAGCGCCGGATCCAGCTACCAACATATCTTTCACAGGAATTTAATTAACTTTTATTGTGTATATTTTACAAAAATATTTTAGCAAACTAAATCGTGTATTTAGTTTTAAATAAACAACAGACAATGTCTACTCCGTCGTGTCAGCTTTATCCTGTCACTGAACTACGTTGCGTAAAAAGGGTTTGTTTTTTATTTTTTGTACTTAGCACTATATTAAATATTACAACCGATTATTTGAATATAGCAGTATTTAGTCTACACGTAATTAAGACAGGACCTCTTTATACGAGTCGTTTAGGAGAACGGTTGATTCGAAGATGTTGCCGTAACTACGGTTAATCAAGACGAAAACTACACCTTCAAAAGAAAACTTCCACTGTTGACATTTATTGATATTATTGTTAACGGTACACCTTTCGCTCATTCTTTTATGCTGTAACATTAATAGCTCATTCTCAGACTTACTATCAACAATGTCACAATTAAAGAATGAATTAACAAAACGTTTGGCATAAATAACATAAAAAAAACACGATTGCCAACCAAAAGAGTGTCGTTTTTAAAAACTCTAAACATGCAAGGCTTTCAGCAAATTATCAATTTACACTTTTCACTGTTAGCATAAAATTGAAACGCTACATATAGAGATAGGCCAATATATGTATAGTTTCTATTGTAGTTAGTCTTCTTCTTCCTCATCTCCTTCTTATTCCCCTTCTCCTTCTCTTTCTCTTTCTCTTTCTCTTTCTCTTTCTCTTTCTCTTTCTCTTTCTCTTTCTCCTTCTCCTTCTCCTTCTCCTTCTCCTTCTCCTTCTTCTTATTCTTATTTTTATTCTCCTACGATTCTTAGCATTAGCCGAGAAACAGAACAGGAAGTGACCACATGTCGTATCTCATATTGTGCATTTTGTTTTTTTGAAGTGAGAACTTCATGCACGGCACTATGCTGCCGGGATCACTCCTAGGGCAGCAAATTGATTCAAAGCGTCACTAAATAGCTGAAACGAAAAATATAGTGTTGCCAGGTCAATCAAACCTCTTCCCCCTCTCCATAGCTACCCAAAATTTCCCCACTACCACAAATATACGTGTTTTAAGCAAACCGTAATATTTTATAGAATGTGTGCACATTCTAAATGTTTAACTACTATTGCAAAGAATAACGTAATTATAACAAATAATTTTATTTATGATAAAAGAGAATGTACTCAAATGCCGAGAGTTCGTGCTGAACACTTTTGAAATTCTTTTCTTCTACTCAATTCATTATACCCCTGTTATATTTGCACAACTTTCCAATTGCTTAATTCATAAAACAATTTAAAATCAGTGACACCTATTTTTTAATATAATAGTTATAGTACCGTCAATGAGAATGTTTTGGTTTAGGTTTAAATTGTCGAAATACTAAGTTTTTATAATTTGTTATGTTTCAAAATTCGATTTAATAATTCAGCTATTTTAAAATTAGTAACAAATGTATTTGTTGTACTACGTACATTAATTATAATATATATTATAATTACATAATTATAATAGAAATATATAATAATTGTCACATTCTACTTTTCAAATAAATATTGCGTAAATCTTATCGTTACATTAAAAAAAAATTATTTGTTAACATATTGTTTGTGTGTATATATATACACACACACACACACACACACACACACACACATATATACATACACACATATATATATATATATATGTATGTATGTATACTGAAAACAAAACCACTTGTGATATGCTTCTATTTATGTTCAGTGCAAATATCAATTTCTTATAATAAAATACATATTGACATTACTATTCCCTCGTCTCATTTAATTATCCGTTCAGTCTTATTTGAATCTTAGTTATTTATAGAAAATATCTCTTATTCCAAATACCTTTTACACATTGAATCAGTTCACTCGCCACTCGGCACTTCTGGCGTATGTCCTACGACACACCCAATTTTTTAAATTTATTTTTATTTTTTGTATGTTTCTGTATACATGTATAATTGAAAGCTAATAATAGTTTTAGCTTTATTATCTAACTGATGCTGATACTTTATTAGAGAGGAGGGCACAACTGAAAGCGTACAAATAGTATGCTTAGTACGAAAGGTAATTATTCTATATCTATATACATACATACATACTACTACTACTACTACTAATAATAATAATAATAATAATACTCCACGGCGCTACAGTTCATGAACAGCCCTGGCCTCTGAGCAACGTGCCTCGACTCCTCTCTATCGTTTGCGACTCTTCGCCACCTTCTGACCCCCATTCTTCTCATGTCTTCATCTACATCGTGCACCCATCTTCTTCTTAGCCTCCCGCTTACTCTTCTTCCTCCTGGTCCTTCAATTAATACTTTTCCCACTGCCATTTCCTCTGTCATTCTTTGTACGTGACTTACCCACCTAATTCTACCTTTCTTATTACTGTGACGATGTCCGGTTCCTTATGTAGTTCGTAAAAATCAGGATTTGTCCTCATACCCCACATTCTGGCATCTAGTACACCTTCACACATCCTCCTCAGAATCTTTCTTTCCCATCTTCTGATCATATATCTATTTACATAATAACAAGTACAGTATTATGAATATAATGATTACATTATAGGAGTTATACATTATCAAGAGGTACATCCTGATAACTCCACTGCTTGTTTTTACTTAAATTTTTAATTAATTTTTTTTCATAATGGCTATATGGCAAATAATTTAGTGCTAGCTTTTAAATCTATAAATCTCCAAGTGTACAAACATAAATGATAACAATTATAAAGGAACTTTATAGATAAGTAGATTTGTAGTAGATATAGTGGTGTAGTAGTGTAATTGCAGATACGCACAGGTATCTACGATAATGTTGTTGATAAAATGTTCAGATTATAATTATTATTGTTATTAGTTTGATTGTATTGGCGAATAGGTGGGTATCGATGGTTCACTTCTTTAATTTAAAATATTTCTCGCACTCCGTTAGTAACCTCCCTCACTTACCACACGTGGATATTGTAGTCATGTTCGGTGACGGTCCAGCTGAAATACATACACTGCACATACAAACAGATATTCTGGTTGAATATCCAATATGACTATCATACACAAGATAAATGATATAATGTCTAAATAAAGTTCTGAGTTATTAGAACTATTTGAATTCTTCCGCCACCTTTTGGTAGAACTGACTAATAATAAATGAGCTAATTTAAATTTGAAATAATACTCTTTTCCCACTGGTAATAAAATGTAGAGGTTTATTAACGGTTAATAATGTTATAAAATCTTTGAAAAAATTGACAATCAGTTACTAATAACTTTATGGATAATAATTACAATTAACAAAATTTAAAATAAGACTCTGCTTAGCCTCAAGGCTGGTAAACCTGTTGGTTATACAATAGTTTTAATTTTAAGAGGTTATGTCCTCTTGTATCAGTTAATTACCATGTTCGTGTGGTTCTTTTAGGTAGCATGATACTAGGTACAAGATGTGGCATTAATAATGATAGTAAATGAACAATAATTAAAAACAAACAATCAAATATAAAAATCGAAAATTAGTACCATATAACTGATAGTTATGGTATTATCGTACGCGGGAATCCGCATGCATTATACAGTATTTATTAGACAATCAACGAGTGCGTTAGCTTGCACTACTGAAATGTATTACTTTCTTTAAATAATTCACTTTAGGAATTATTTACTTACAAGAGAAAAATTTATATTAAAAAAACTCTTGTTATTATTTCCATCTGGTTTGGATTTTACTTGAGAACAGACTTGTAACAGAGAAATTGGCAAGTTACAGTTACGACTTTAAGGTTATCTCATAACGTGAATTGTTATTATGGTTAATTATCTTTAATATTTAATTCTTCTTAATCTAAGTATAGACATATTATTCATAATAGTTTTGATGTGTCATTATCAGTATCATATAATACTCTTTCGCATGAAAGTTAAAATATTTATTTTCAAATATAGAAAAATCAAGAAAACAACTTTAGTCAATTGAGCGACTATTGGTATTGCTCGTATTTTGTAATAAATACTTCAAATATGATTCTTTTAATTATGACAAATAATTAAAATATTTATTCAACATATTAATAATTGCGAATTAATATTTTCATTAATTCTGATAAATTCCATCATCATTTTTGATACTTCGCTTTTTACTGACTTGCGTAGTAATCAACATTACGTATTTACAGAAATTTTATTTCTGTTTCAATGTTAATTAAATAAAAAGAATTGTACTCCCTGTTTTTATCTTTTACACAACACTCGTAAGTACGATCGATATTGTACACTAATCGTACTTAAATATTATACACTCCGCACATTTCACTCGTTTATGCTAGTGTGGTTTGTAGGTTATATGTATGTTGATTTACTGATGTATGCTTGTCGCGCACAATTCAAAAAATTAAACTTCTTCATATCGGAGAGTGACATGACCTGTCTGTATGATGACTGATGGGTAACTGTGATGCTCCTTCGAAGCGTCTGTGGCTCGTCTGCCAATGTTCATTCATTCGATTGGTTGAAATAATCAAACTCTCTAACCCAAAGCACTTTATTTTCTTAAAATATTTAATTTTTTACCAATTTTGGCCTTTGCGTTTGAGGCTATATGACGTCAGCACTGGTACAAAAAATAATTGAAAATTTTAAAATCGTAATAACTTTCTTAATCTTTGTCTTATCGTTAAATGGTTAGTGTCAGTAAATTGCGGACATCCTGCGCTTTAATTAAAGTCCAAACAAGATTATATTCCGTCCATTACTTCAATCACTATAACGATTTTATTGATTTTTCATGGTGCATCTTATATTTCATAAGTTTATTACACCAAATTTAATTATTTATACTAAAACACTTTTAATTAAACGCTCTGAGTCCATATATCAACTGGTTTAATTCAAAACTTGGGAATTATTGTTACCCAAACAATATCTTGTTATGGCGTCTTTGGGCGTCCATATTTGATTTTTCACAAATGTACTTAAAACTAATTTTTCTTATCTAATAACACTAATACTGTAATCTAATAATAATAGAAACGTCTATTTACATAATTTTATATTTGAGTATATGTACAGGGCTGTATTTAATATACTATTTACATTGTTTTAGTCCCCTCCTATCTCTTTTCTTACAATTGTCACTTTACTTCTGGTTTTTTCTATACAAGTTAGATTATGTAATAATTGCAATTAGTGTACACTTATTGTACCTAATTCCCTACATATAATTGCTAGCTTTTAACTATCTGAGAACCCTTCAATTTCTAGTAATGGGTCTGTTTACATTATGTCATAGCATGGTAGTCAATTATTTTTGTTAAAACAATAATTAAATTGTTATTGTTACACTTGATTTAGTTTTCCCAAGTAGTATCAGACATTCTTCTGATTCTTGGTAATATTTTTATCTACTTTTAAACAGGTTTGTATGCTGTCTTTTTCACAAATAACTTGCTCCTCATTGTTTGTTTACATTTGGCTTCCACTATCATGGTCATTTGGTTTTTAATAATTTATATATAAAATGACTATTCTCATGGTCATTGTCTGTTCTCAAAGTAGCATTAGGTGTCCCTCTTACTACTGGTAACACTCTTATCAATCTTTGTTCAAGCTTTAATACAGTATTTTGCTTAACTAGTTGGTTACATTGTTGCTGCTTACTTCTGGTTATGTGTTCTTAGTTAGCTAGTTTACAATATTTTGTTTACAAAATCATTGTCATTATATTCAGAATCTGTTCTCACAGTAGTACCAGATGTTTATCTAACTACTGGTAATACTTTCATTACTCTTGGTACTTGTTCTGATATTGTATTTTGTCTAACTAATTGGGCATACTAGGCTTCATTTTTCCTATTTTTGTGCCATCATATTTGATCTGTTTTATTTGCATTGTGTTGCAATATAATACACTGTCTACTGTGGTGTATCATTACTTATAACAAATTCTTGATTGGTATTATAGTTGATGGTTATTTATTTATATTAACATGTATGATTTTCTGTTTCATAGGTGTCTTTCCTATGGGGTTATGTAACAATGTACAACATGTTCTAATGCAGCATTTTGCTACTACTAACATGACTTCAGTATGGTATTTTACTACCATATTTTAATTGTTTTAATACACATGTTTACACTACTTCTTCTTAAACAATAATACAAATCTTTTTGTACTAATTACAATATCTTTCTTGTCATTGGTTGTATCTAATTCCTGTCACTTTTGTTTGATATATAACAAAGGTTTTTATTGTCAGTTCTCTATGAACAATAATATAATTGTTCGATTTTATTCTATTTTGGTGGTCTTATGATTATCTACGTGGATCACAATCTTTATTAAATTAGTCACACTAATTGTGTGTGTATATTTGACTATTTAATTCTTGCTGTTTCACTATGAAATTAACACATTTTCTTACACTATAAACCTTATCACTGGAATTGTTTGTGTGGTTTATTAGGTTAAAATTAGTTAACTGTTCACAGGTTTCACCCTTATATTAAGCACTCACTGTAATTGTTTGTGGTTTCTTAATGGGTAAACACTGTTTTTCTCCTTTCATATTTGATAATCACTATTCCTTTGGTTACTATTATTGTCTCTAGTACACTTGGTTTATGCTGAGTCCTTGCATGGTCTATCCATTTTCTTCTCTCTTCATGGTATGTTTCCTTGTCCTTCTTCTTTCTTCTTCTTCAATATTTTCATTGTAGTCATTGTCTCCATTTGTTTCCCTCGCTGTTGGAGTTTATTGGTCCTTATTTTGTTGGTTCCCCTCACTGTTGGATCCTATTGGGTCTGGTTACTGATATCTTTGTTTTGGCTCATGGTTATTTTCTTTTTTCATTTCGTATTTGATGCTGCTATGTTAAAACTATCCTCCTCATCGTTGGATTTTTATACTAATATATCTGTAGATACACACTTTTATACACATAGGTTTATTTATCTAGACATACTTTCATGCTTTTCTCTTACTTGACGTTATTTTAGCTTATTTTATGTAATTACCATATTTGGTAACGTTACACAATATACGTATAAATGTTTTTGCAAACATAGCTTACATAACTTTCAGACTTTTTGAAGAACGTCCAAAGGTTGGAAGGGATGTTGATAGATATTAATTTTATAAAATTATTACATATTCCAAGTTCGTATTTTTAAACAAAATTACTCATAATTTAATGTACCATATTTACTTTTAGAATTTTTTCAAATTTAATTTCCATGTTTAACTTGAAATTTTTTTTTAATTTTGTAGAGTAAACACTACATTTGGATTCGAACTGGAATTCTGTTTTGTCTGACGTCAGGCATGGATTTTTAGGACCCTGGTTCTTAAAATTTTGAAATTTTCAAAACTGAATCTAATATTCAGGCTCTTGTCAATATTGTATTTAATTTGATACCCACATGGATTTTTTACGATTTTTCCAAAATTTTATACCTTCATATTTTTGCTTCCCGCACCCCTATTTTTTAGGAGGTAATTAGTCTTAAAAACAATAGGTGTCTATGTCCAAGTACAAACACGTGCGCCCCTGTTAAGGTTTATGAAAATGGGTTAACGCATTCAAACGTTGTCGTGAAACATCCTCAAATTCGATAAACCGACAAACTATACGGTTAGAACTGAGAACTCGCTTTGCTGGTTCAATTAAATCGTTGAGTCAGTAAGACTCGAGCTTTGAGCCTTTCCTACTCAAACTTTACTACAATTTTTGTTGTAATAAAAAATATATTACACGTTTCTATGTGAATCCTAAGGCTTTTTATCAGAACTGTAATTCTTCCGTCGTGCCTTATTATCACATTTTTATTTCTGCATTTTGATCTTCATCACTTGACATTTTATATAGTTACTCTCTTCATAACTGTAATAACTGTAACGTTGCCGTGAACTTTAAAACATGTTCCATTGGCTTCCTTATTACTTCAATGTTCCGTAAGGAAATGGAAATATGGTGATCGCGAAAAATCGTTTTCGAGGTAACGGCTGATTCTGATTGTACTACTCTCAAAACGTGAAGAAAAGTCGTTTTCCAAAAAGTGTCTGTGTGTCTGCCTGTCTGTCTGTGTGTCCGTGTGTCTGTATGTAGAATTTTTTTTCTACAGTAACTGCCACAAACTCAAACACAATCAAATAATGTTTTGCATACGTACCTGAGTTGTAGAGAACTCAAGGCCTATTGATTTTGGTGGAAATCGGTTTTAGGGGAAGGGGTAGTTTAGCTGCAACGTTTTACGTTTTAACAAGAGCAAAGTACTTAATTTTAATAAATAAATGTCCCGAAAATAAAGTCATATTAATCCACTGTAAAATGGTAAATGAGATATTTATAAATGCAGTTGGTAGTTGAAGGGGGAGGTGGTGATTTTTGAACATTACTTTGCTGATATGAAGTAAAGTACGAATATTTAATTTTTAAGGATAAGATAACTTAACAATTACATATGATAAAACTATTACTCTATGAAAGTGTAAATATCATTAATGGTGGGGATCGGTTGAGGAGGAGGGATGATTATCTCCGTAGTTCAGTTTCTTTATAAAAATATAAAGTACCTAATTTTTGTAGATAAAATGACTCGAAAATAACATTATATTAAACGGCTACCCCATAATAACAAAAATATCTATAAATAGCGAAAATAGTTTAGGGTAGCGGACATTGTTTTAGAAATTATCGAACCGAATTCAAGTAAATGATTTTACATAACAAATCTTAGAACATGGAAGTCATGTATGGTCCTTCATACCGATATTTTCCACACTGGCACATCATTTTTAGAAATATTTTTAACCGTAAAGAAAAATTCTTGTTGGGTTAGGTTAGGTTAGGTTAATCTATTTAAAATTCATGACAGTTAATCCATTTAATATTAACAACAGTATGTATTAAATTATTACTATTGCGAACGATAACTGCCAACAGCAGTATTACTGTACGTACATGAGTACAGTTTCGTGAAAACAGACCTTGGTCAACTGGGGTGCTGCTAATCAGATTTCTACGCACTTGTTAATTCAAGAAAGAGACGGGTCTTATAATTCTTATATAAAGACAACAATCGGTTTTACTCTCTCAAAACTGTGGAATGTAATGTAACCAATCCTTAACGTTAAGGTTTCCATTGTAACTAATCCTCAACTCTGAAGATTGTAATGTAAGTACCGTTTAACACTGTGGGATGTTAAGGCTTTTAATGTAAACAGTTCTCAACTGAGTACCTTGTGCTGTAACTAATCGTCAACGCTGTGTCTTGTCATGTAACTAATTATCAACACTACAGCGTCTAACGTTACAAAGACTTAGTTGAGTCTGTGTGTTACAGCCGGGTACACATCACAAAGGCTACGCTGCTGCAGCTGAACGACAGGTTCCAAGTCGAGAACGGAGACGGAGGCCAGCGGGAGGCCTATCTGGCCGACCACAAAGTGGAAACCTACCTGATCATTCCACCTTCCGTAAGTACTTTTTATGTGCTCCATTTTAAAACGCATGCCAGTCAAAAATAAACATTACTTGTGTACGATTCTCCAAGAGTTTGGCTACAGTTTTGATTACAATCTTTATTCGTTAAATTAATACATATAAAGGACTCCAGAAAGCACAGTGGTAAGTGCATTCGTTTCCAAAGCACTTTTCGCATCCATTACAAACTGGATTATGTTTTCTCATCGTCACCAGTATTGGCGTGGTACTAGCATGTCACCACAAACATGTACCGTAGAGGTAAAATAATGTCTCCGACCTCCATACGACTCTTAAAACCATTCCATTCTCCTCGCCATGGGTATAAACTATTTTTTTTATATGACTAGAGGGGGCAACGTTTGGTTTAAGATGTGTTGTGAAAAAAAAAACGTTATTTGTTACTTCCATGTTCCATAAGGAAATGGAAGTATGGTGAACGCAAAAAAAATCGGGTTCGAGATAAGGGCTTTTGTACTCTTACAAAATCGAAAATCGTGTTCGAGATTCTGATTTTACTAACCTCAAGAAATGAAGAAAAGTCATTTTCCAAAATGTGTTTGTCTTACTGTGTGTCTGGTGTAAAATTTGTTCTATGGCGAAAGATAACTGCTGCTAATTCAAACTGAATAAATAATTTTTTGCATATGTGCCCGAGTGGCAGAGGACTTATGTTGGTGACTTATGAGGCCTATTGATTTTGGTGAAGATCGATTGAAGGGGGGGGTAATTTACATGCAACGTTTTACGTTTTAACAAGCGTAAAGTACTCTTAAAACTTCATTTGAACTTTTTCAAAGAATGGTAATAATTACCATTATTGTAAAAATTACAATTATTGTAAAAAAATAAAATAATTTTGTTGCCAGGCAACCAGGTTGTTCGGTTAGGAAGGAGGGGTAGTTTACCTGCATTGTTTTGTTTTTTAACAAGAGTAAAGTACTTAATTTTAATAAATAACTGTCCCGAAGATATTAATCCACTGTAAAATGGTAAGTGAGATAATTATAAATGGAGTGTGGGTAGTTGAAGGGGGAGGGAGTGATTTTTTGAAAATTGCTGTGCTGAAATCAAGTAAAGTACGAATATTTAATTTTGAAGGATAAGATACCTTAGAAATTAAATATGATAAAACCATTACTCTGTGAAAGTGTAATTTTTTATTAATGGTGGGGATCGGTTGAGGAGGAAGAATAATTATCTGCCTAGATTCTGTATAAGAATAAAGTACCTAATTTATAGATAAAGTGTATCGAAAATAGCATTATATTAAGCGATTACCCCATAATAACAAAAATATCTATAAATAGTGAAAATAGTTTGAGGATGGGCGATATTTTTTTAGAAATTATCGAACCGAATTCAAGTAAATGATTTTAAATATAAATCTTATAACATGGAAGTCACGTACGGTTCTCCATGCCGATATTTGTTGTATTGAAATGTCTAGTTTGTCCCATATAGTTGATATAGATTTCAAAGAATATTGTCCGTGTAGATAATAGTACTATGAAATCGAGTTCTTCCTGTAACTTCTGCGTGAAGACAGGTTAACGTACAGTGATCCTAACAATGTTCTAAATTATGAATAGTGCACATTCGTGTGACCAGTTTGTGTATGAAGAGTGTTGAATTAAATTTAAGTTGATAAAATGATTAACAAAACGTGTAGTTCTTATAAACTCCTACTCTATAGCCAAATAAACTTGATAGTTCTCTAGTAATTCTCGTATCTCGATTGTTTGCCTTGTTAAAAGTAACTTCGCTTTTTTCGGCTCTTATATCTAAAGCCGCCCTCAGAAGTACGGCGTATAATACCCCAATATCAGCAAAATAGTGCACTATCGTCGTTGAACTTTGGTTATTACATAGCGTATTTTAAAGAGGAATTGGATTTTAAGGCAAAGCAGAAAGTAAAAATTATAATAAGTTTGATAAACTTCCAAGATAAAGCTTTCAATTTTTTTTATTTTTTACGTGTGACCAGATTTTTCTTTTAGTCCGATTGCTAACGTAACTACATAGGAAAAGTATCGAACTTCTGGTATTACGGTATTACAGTCGTGTTTCGAAAAAGAAAGACACGACGCGATTAATTTATGTAGCAGCAGGCTGTGTAACAAAGGGCAACGAGGGTCGCGGATCCGAGGCACAGCATTACACGCATGAGGTGACAGGTAAGGTATATTGCGGGGACTACTCGCTTGGAAAATTGCTGGCTTACATTGCATTATGGTAGTCAGCACACACTGTGAGGCTCCCGGTTTAATTTAATCGCGCGTTCAATTAACTCTTGAAGCTTAAAAACAACAGCTGGAATTATAACAGGTGTTACTGAAAACAACTGCAATAATAAAGTTGTAAATATTTTATGTGAAAAAGCAGATAGAGGTATACAAGTGCCAAATGATGTCCGAAGCAATTTATAGAACTTGTATATTCTTAGCTTCTTTGGTTCTCGTTGATTGAATGACAGCATGACAGTGAAACCCCTATTACGAGGATCGATCAAATATAAACGAAACTTTTGAAATTGGTACGAGATACTTTGACGCTCGTTAATGTTGGCAACAGTGATCAGTTGGTAGCAGTGGCTAGACATTCGCAGCACTACATGTTTGTTTCTGAAGTCGTTTGTTTAGTCGTTTGTACATCGTGACAAACGTACATGGTAACAATGCACGAAAGAAACATTTTGTGAAGGATTTATTGACCAATTTCTAAGCATAATAATTAGAAAAATCGCTAAAAACCACAGCTGGATCAATCTATAAAAAGGAGAAAATGTGGTGTGATTTGTAAAACCTCAAAAGCTACAGTTGTTGGGACGTGTGGGGTGAATAGATGTTTTTTTTTATGAAGAGGATTTTAAAATCGAAGTTTCATTGTTTAGAAATTTTGGACGATTTTGTAGGAATTTTTTATCGGATGATTTTAAAACAATTAAAGTAAGAGGATGGTTAAAGAAGTTTAACCATACGATTGCATAAAGGAAGATTGTAAAGGTAGCCAAGGCTCATCTAGGACTGTAACGCTGAATGATATGTAGGTAGAAGAGGGTTTAGATAGTTCTACCAACTCCATCACGCGTAATAATGCCGTATTACAAAACAAAGTGTACGTAAGCACAGAACTCTATTCGTAACCTTCCTAAAGTCAGTGGATCATTATTATTTTAATACAAAGTTTTGACACAAAAAGTCATCACTACAAAAGTTTAAAAATTAAACAGTAAAGTTTATTTAAAACTCAATTATTCGATTTCATTCATAGTAACTTAAATTTGTTTTATAATCAACTAATTTATGATAAACTTTTATGAAAGCAAAGTTTTCCCATAAATTAACATTCACCGCCACCGTTTACAATCTACATCGGAATACATTAATACTGTTTATGCATAGAGAGTAGGAAGCAAGTAGATTGAACATTGTAATAACTAATATAATATACTGCAACTTTACAAAGTGTTAAAACTACTAAACGCGATCTAAGTTTCTCCTTTAAGTCTTAGCACTTTCTTCTTCTTCGTCTTCTATATATTGGGTACATTACTTGCTACAATGGCCGTTAATGAAGGAAGTATTTAGTAATGAAGAAATATTTTACCATATTTTGCAAGGGCGACATATGAATTTCGTCAGACAGTAGTATAACAAGTGTGAGGTAAGCAGACAAAGCTGGGTGTGTGCCTTAATAGGGTAATAGAGAGATAGACGAAGCTCCGTAGTAGTTAGCTAATATGAAGGCAGAAGGAGCATGACTTAACGGAGCTCAGCCAATTGGGAAGTGACAAACAGAGTTGTTGTTTACAGATTGACCGGTCGTGAAGTCGGGTATATATTCCCGGGCATATATACGGGAATATATACGGGTTCCATTGGTATATTTGTTTGTCGTGGTTTAGGGCTTGATAATTGTGGAGTTGTTTACGAATTGAGCAGCTGTGTAGGCGGATTCACAGTGTGTGTGTGTGTGTGTGTGTGTGTGTGTGTGTGTGTGTGTGTGTGTGTGTGTGTGTGTGTGTGTGTGTGTGTGTGTGTGTGTGTGTGTGTGTGTGTGTGTGTGTGTGTGTGTGTGTGTGTGTGTGTGTGTGTGTGTGTGTGTGTGTGTGTGTGTGTGTGTGTGTGTGTGTGTGTGTGTGTGTGTGTGTGTGTGTGTGTGTGTGTGTGTGTGTGTGTTCTGAGTAATCATCGAAAATGCTCCGGGATTACGGAACGAGACATCGGCACTTTGAAAGTATCATGCATGCATGTACCAAAAATACTGCTATAACAGAAATTCTCTGTAAAAACTTTCGCACCAACATATATACGCATAGTCCAAAATTCCTTCTATACGTTATCTATATATATATAGTCTCCAGCATCAACTCGATAAGGCTCCAAGCGATCCTTTGTTGCTTTCCTGAAAATTCAAGTTTCTAAAGCATAAATCTAAAGCTTAAGTTTACTTCAAAGTAAACTTAGTGAAACTGATTTCTAATTTCCAGGCATACATTTGAAAACAGTTGCATAACAACGGAGGGAATCAGGAGAACGATCCCCCCCAGAGTTTTTAAAAATTTCAGCGAAATTCCACAAACACAACGTAAGACTATTACCATGTGTTAAAAAAAAAGGCTTATAAATCGTTATACGAGTATATTGAGAATCTTAAATAACCCCTAATTTGTCCTTCTTAGGCCAAATGGGGAGTTCAACCTTCTCATCGCCCCCCTGAGAAAACTAGCCTATACATCTGCCCCCCCTGTCAAGAAATTGTATTCATGGAAAATGCTTGCTTAGTTTGTGATATTCTAAAAGCTGGTATAAGCAGTCTTCCTGTATTAAGTACCAACTTGTACAAGTGTGTGTTTAGAGGACGTGCTCTTGAATCCTCTCCTCTCCTACAGGCGGATGAACCGACGACGGGTCAATGGCGTAGGATACAGAAGATAATGTGGGGAAACCGCTCTATTAAAGATACGCTCGGATAGCCCTGTGCTGTACTGCGTTCAGCTTTTAAAACCCGCTCGTTCTCCACCGCATTTAACACTCGCGCGACTGCCACTGCCTAGTGATCGCGCGTCGTCGTAAAGTGAGCGAGTCAGACTATTTGTCAAGAGCGACGACGAAATCATTCATTCCCGCACAGCTGATTTTTGGCTGCAAAATGACTGGGTTAGTTTTCGTGGTTAGAATACGCAGTCGAGCCTCTTTCATTTCTCATCTTACACTCGACTGAATCATTTCGGACTGGCGGCCGAATTTTCCTATATTCGTTTACTTCTACTAGCATGGAAGCCTAATTGTAAAGAGTCCCAGCGTTTTCGGACAAGCCGATGAAGGGGTGTCGGAGGATGACCGTCCATCTGTCATCCTCTCGTGCAGAGAAAAGCATCTAAGCTCCTCGACGCCGCCAGTCACGAACAGCCCTACAGATGAGGATGCAGCTCCAGAAGTAACCCTACTGTCATCACCTGTGTATCTGAACCACATGCCCGGATAAAACTAAAGTTAGAAAACTCAGGTGGGATCTTTCTGTATTATATCTTTTCTTCTGACATCTTCCACGTTTCCTCCAGTTTAATCTGCAGAAACTATGTGAAAACAGACTTATAAATTGTAAAATCATGAAACATTAACCTGTAAAGTTTGGTGTGAACATGCATCAGGCATGTGTGAAACTGTAGTCTGGTTTTGTAAGATAGTATCCCATACTGAATTAATTGTGCTTTTATATTATTCAAATATTTTTGATACACTCATGTAAAGGAGGAATAATTACATATATACATGTATCTGAGTGAGTAACTTAAATTCAAAGTCACATGTACACTGTTTAAATATAGCTGGGTATGAGTGGGTGATACGAGTCCCCTTATATAGCTTTCCACCTTACATAATCTAGTGGGATAGATGATTAACCTCCACATTTCGGGGATATGAATCTTAAAACGTGTTTAATGAATTCTTAATTCTGTCTTGATGATTTTTTCCTGAGCACACCGACACTGGAGCTGGGTTCATTATTAATTACTGTTATCACCCGTTACAGGGGGCATTGGGTTATTTTGGATGAATAGATGTTACACTTTGGAGAGATATTGATGTGGTGTTACCAGCAAGGGGGTTTCACCCAAGATAATTACTGGAATTAATTGTGGGTATTATGTGTATGTTAATGTGTTGTGGTATTATTTTTCTCAAGGGGGTTAATAATGTATAACTCTATAGTAGCACATGTGTGAACTGTTAAATGAGCTGGCTGATCCGATGCATTGGTACTTAAGAGATCTCAATGAGATAATTCTCTAATATCTTATAAATGATTGGTGTATAAATAATAATATCTTATAAATAATTGGTGTATAAAAAATAATATCTTATAAATAATTGGTGTCATGTTATATTTGCATATCTCTAAGCATGTGAGTCAACTTAAATGTCTATGAGTTGCAACCTCAGAGTATTCAACAACCAGATTCAAGTGTACTCAATTATTGTGTAGATATACATTGCTGTATGCAGACTTGTGTATGTAAAAGAAAAATTAAGCCATTTTACTATCAGCAACTGCTATGTATTCATGAAATTTTAATAACTGAATTACATTCAATGGATTAGCTATTTGTATGGGTTGCAACTTAAGAGATTAATAACAGCTTTAAAGAGTATAATTGTTATACAATGTCAAATTTATAATTGTTATAAATTTAAAAAGAAACAGAAACACCAATAAATAAAAACTTTGTAAAAAAAAAAAATTGGGGAAGTTTCAATGGTAGCCCAGAGCGTGGTTTATGGTCTATTTAAGGTCAATGGTAGATCAGAGCGTGGTTTATTGAATTTTATGGAAGTTTATAGAATCTATGGTTGACTAGCTGTAACAGATGTTAGCTGAAAACTTAGCGTGTGGGTCTAGGCATGTCATGCTGGTGTTAGGACTTGCAATACTCTGAACTGATGTTGAGAAATATATACAAGAATTTTGAGAGAGTTTAAAATTTTCCTCAGTTGAGATTTTAGATTGAATATTTTTTAAATTGATTTGAATTAAATGTGTTTAAGAAAGTTAATTGAAATTTTGATTGATTTATTAATTAATGGAATTTTAGATTGAATTGAATTTTGAAATGAAATGAGTAGAGATTTATTGGGGTTAACATGTGTTAGTATTTAAGCGTTATTGTTGTAATAGTGAGTGTAAGATAGATTATGTGCGGTTATTAATATGTTATTAATATTACGTCAAGGGTGAAATTGGACTTACTTCATAATTCTGCCGACACACACAGATTTTAGAAAATTCTTGACATGATCGGGTTCCGTCAGTCCTTGTCTGTTTTGGTTGTGACCCGTTCAGTTTGTGGGGTGTGGACTTATCCTCTGTAGCACACCAGGTTATGCAATGACTTGCTACTTCTTGTCTCTGCGGGTGTTTTTTTTTAATGATTTATGGAACTAGGTGCTCATGTTATAATGCGGATTACCTTATGGTATAATGGATTGTTTAATTAACCGATGAATGCGGTGATGGTCCGACCGGATGTCTTGGAGTTGTAATTAGTTGATGAGACTTTGATAAAATTTTGTAAGTTTGGTCACGCATCGACGGACCGATTTTTAATATTTATTTAATTGTTGTAGCTCAGGTGTATTTGTTACTTGTTAAATGGGACTTATCGTTAATATTTAAATGTGATGTGTTGTTGTTTGTGGGTTACGTAGTGTGTGCTTATACATTCATTGTGTCGTGATGTTTTCTTCTGGTGATTTCGAGGAGCTCTCTCTCTCTCTCTCTGCCTTTAGTATACACCCCTTCATTGCATCGATAGAGTACTCTGGGGCCACTTGAAGGAAATCAAGTTTTTCTTCTTCTGTAAGCTATGATTGTGGTAGGTGTTGTGGTCTGAATTGTGTAACTCTGGCGGGGGCATGTTACCAGAGACTGCCCAATCCTATTTTCGGCGTTCTCCAGAAACTTCCGTTGGTGGATGGAGAAGATGAGGGCAAGTTGTTGCTTTTCTTGGACATTGTCCTACAGTTAGTGGATTTCCCGGGGCTATCCGATGATGTCCTCTTGTCCCTTATATATCCGTATTGCCGGGGTTCACTGGCTGGCTGGTCACCAACACTCTACGTCGTGGCGGCAGTATCGACTCTCTCCATGGGGAGGTGTTGGACTCGTTCATACCCGGTCGACGACGTGACCAGTTGTGACTTAAACTTTTCTATCGAGTGCAGGCCAACGAAGAGGCGTTGGCTGACTTTGTTCATAGTATATGCAATACTGCCCGGATTTTAAGGTTGGGGTTGCCCGAGAGGGACATAATACAAGTAATTCTAGAAGGGGTGACTCCCCAAGAGAGATCCCGTTTGGTGTTCGCGGACCGTCCACGTTGTTTTGCGGACCTGGACCGGTTGTGTGTGATTTCCAGAAATGTCCAGGCGATTGACGAGTCCCGGGATCGAGGTGTAAAAGATGAATTAAAGTACGAGACGCATGGACGACGAATTGTTCCATCACCTCGTGCTGAGGTTTTTGAAATTAGGAACTCCTGCAACAAGAGGCGTCGTCTCTCACCGAAAATGGCTTGTTTTAGGTGTGTTAGACTGGGCCACATAAGACGATTCTGTACCGAGGTCAGGTCGAGTCCAACGCCCCTCCCCAAGGCGTCCAAGGCTCTCATTCAGAAACTGGGCAACAAGGAGAAGATATGTCGGAGGTCTTCTCCTCCATGTCGCGGGTCTTCCAAGGTACGCGCCTCCAGGCCATTTGTAGGTCCCCGCTCTTCGGGCATCAAGGTACTCCAAACCATCTCCAAGCCCACTTCTGTATGCCCCTTCTTGCTGTTGGAGTTGAAAAGGAGTCAACTCAGAGCATTAGTTGACTCCGGATCAGCAATATCAATCATCTCATCCAGGGTGTCCGAGGACCTTGAAAGACAGGGTTTAATTAAAAAGTCGGAACAGTCTTCGGTAGTGTGCTGGACGGCATCCTAGGAAATTCTGCCCATCTCCCGGGTAGTTTCCTTTAAGTTTAAGATTGAGGGATTTTCTTGGGTGTGGAGCTTTCTGGTTTCTCCTGCTCTGGGAGTTGAGTGTATTATTGGTGCCTATTTCATCTGTAAAAGTGGTCTCGTTATTGATATCAAAGAGCACCAATGTTATTTTAAATTTAATCGGGGAGTTGTAATCCCTTTCCTTGGATATCAGGGAATTAGGGAAGATATCCAAGAGGTTGAGTGCCCCGACACATCTAGAGACCACCTCTCCCAGTCCCAGCGGTCCGCATTAGATCAGTTGTGTGAGCAGTTCCCCACAGTGTTAACTCCGGCCCTTGGGCTCACACATCTCTTGGAGTATAATATCCGCTTAACGGACTCCAAGGTGGTACGCTCCCACCCTTATGAATTTGCCCCTCCAAAGATGAACATCTTGAGGGAGAAGGTTCAGGAAATATTAGACCAGGGGGTGACTGAACCTTCTAGTTCCAGTTATGCCAGACCAGCGTTCCTAGTGCCCAAGCCTGGAGGTAAGCATCGGATGGTGATCGACTACCGCAAACTCAACGCCAACATTGAGGTAGATTCGGTCCCCCTTCCTGACCTTCATTCCGCGTTCGATTGGTTCAGTGAGGCGAGGTATTTTACCATCATTGACCTCAACTCTGCAGATCACCAGATCCCGTTGATGAAAGAAAGTAGGCCCTACACGGCATTCTGTGTTCCGTGGAACCTCTATCAATACACTAGGGTTCCCATGGGTCTAGCGGTAGGGGCCCAAACTCTCACCCGTTTACTTGACACCGTCTTTCACGCTGTCAAGTTTAAATACATCTTCAATTATCTGATGACTTTCTGGTGTACAGCAAGGGTTATGAGAAGCATTTGGGTCATCTGAACGAGGTTATGTGCAGGTTGAGGAGTGCTGGCCTCACTGTCAACCCTGAAAAAGTTAAGTTCGCCCAGACGCAAATCTCCTTTCTGGGGCACCTGATTTCTCATAGAGGTGTCACTGTGGATCCCGAGCGAACACATGGAATCAGGGACTTTCCCCCCACCAAAGGATGCCAAAGGCATCGCGAGATTTGTGGGGATGGTCAACTTTTACCGTCGCTTCATTCCGAATGCTGCGGCGATTGCGGCACCCCTGAATGAACTCCGAAAAAAGGGCGCCAAATTTGTATGGGGGGAAAACACCAGAAGGCTTTCGAGACCCTTAAGGAAGCCATCATTTCCCTTCCGGTGCTGAGAATACCCGACTTCTCGAAGTCATTTATTTTACAAACGGATGCGAGTTCGGTTGCGCTCGGGGCGGTTCTGTCCCAAGTTGTTGATGGTGGTAGGCAGCCAGTGGCGTTTATATCCAGGACATTGACCCAACAAGAAAGGAAGTCATCAGTATATAAACTAGAGTGTTTAGCTGTGGTGTACGCTCTAGATAAGTTCAGGCGTTCCTTGGAACATGCTGAGTTCCTGCTCGAGACCGACAATCAGGCTCTCTCTTGGCTTCTTGCTCATCCCCGGCAACTGGATAAGATTGGAAGATGGGTGGTCAAAATCTCATCCTTTAAATTCAAAGTGCAACACATTCGGGGAACTCAAAATGTGGTTCCAGACGCTTTGTCACGCATGTTTTCCCAACCCAGTGAAGACCAATCTGAGCAACCCAGTTCGGTTCTATTAGACTTTCCTTTACCCTTCACTGATGTGTTACCCCATCAGTTAGATGATGAAGAGTTGGGTCCGATCATCCAAAATCTAAAAGAGGGTAACGTACAGGCCCCTTACTTCTTGTCCAAGGGCGTCCTGTGCTGCAAAGAAAGAAAAGGACTTGCCCCTAAGATGCCCCTAAGCCTAGCAAGCTCGTGCCCATGGTCTTCAGTTACTACCATAATTCCCCAGTAGGTGAACATAAGGGGATTTCGAAGACCATTTCCAGTATTAGGAGACATTTCATCTGGAAGGACATGGATAGGGACCTAGCAACTAGAGTGAAAGCATGTCATCTCTGTGGCTTGACTAACCCTGCCCAAAACACCAAGTTGGCTTTGTTGTCATCTGATGTGGCGAGCAGACCGATGGAGAAGTTATTCATCGACTACGTGGGACCCTTCCCGCGTAGCAAGTTAGGTAATTCCTACCTACTTGTTTGTGTGGATGCTTTTTCTAAGTTTGTCTGGCTACTGCCCTTACGGCAGGCAAACGCTCGATTGACCATCCTGGCTACAGACCCATCTGTATCAGCATTTCGGTCTTCCGGCCATCATTGTCTCTGACAATGGTCCTCAGTTTATTTCAGGCGATTTTCGGCGAATGTGCTTCGCCAATGGTATCAAACATGTGACCACTTCCCCTTACTACCATCAGCTGTCCCACGCGGAGAGATTTAACCGGAATCTCCGATCAGCTCTTATTACCTATCATGCTGAACAGCAGTATTGTTGCGACCAGAATCTGAAGTGGTTGCAATTAGCGTTTAATACGGCCTTACATGAAAGTCATAAGGCCGTTCCCTTTAAGGTTATGTTTGGTTTCTCGCCTACGCTTCCCTCGGCCAACTTGTGGAACATAGACGATCTTCTGCCAAGTAATCCGGACATTAGGACGGCAGATAGGTGGGAAGAGGCCCGGAAGAATTTGCTTCGTGCGCACGAGCGCGTCCGTAGTCGATACAAGCAGGGGCGAATTCCAAAATCCCTTCAAGGTTGGAGATTTGGTCTACTGCCAGAGCCACCCGATCAGCTCAGCCGCGGATAAGAGAGCCGCCAAACTGTGTTATCGCTGGTCGGGACCATACCGCATTCTACGGTTTGTATCGCCGGTGACGGTAAGGTTGGGTGATCCCGATGGGGATATCGAGAAGATGACTCACATATCTAAACTAAAGTTTCTCCATAGGGCATAGGCTTGTGAGTGGTGGCAAATTGGTTGTCCCGCTGTGGACGTTATTTGGCTCTTGGGTCTCAGTTTGTGAGTTGGGAGGCCTTAGGAGGTCAGAGCTCTTGGGTACCCAAAACTTGTCTTTCTTCTTTTCTCCTTCTTCTTTGTCTCGGTATGCTGACCCTGGCCAGGTCAGCATGCACACCTCATACTCCCACACAAACACATTCTGGCACACATGCATGTACACACTACACTTCTTCCTTCTTCTTCTTTCGTTTTCTCTCTGAGCCTCTGTCTTCCTAAGAGCGGATAAGTGTCTGAGTTCCCCAGGAGAGCCAAAGAATTCATGAGTAAGTAAGAGTCCGGAGGACGGTGAGTGTCATGGACTATGGTTTGCCAATTCTCAGATTAGTTTTCCTTGGGGCAACCGGGTTGCCCTTTTGGGGTGAGGGTGTGCTGTACAGCGTTCAGCTTTTAAAACCCGCTCGTTCTCCACCGCATTTAACACTCGCGCGACTGCCACTGCCTAGTGATCGCGCGTCGTCGTAAAGTGAGCGAGTCAGACTATTTGTCAAGAGCGACGACGAAATCATTCATTCCCGCACAGCTGATTTTTGGCTGCAAAATGACTGGGTTAGTTTTCGTGGTTAGAATACGCAGTCGAGCCTCTCTCATTTCTCATCTTACACTCGACTGAATCATTTCGGACTGGCGGCCGAATTTTCCTATATTCGTTTACTTCTACTAGCATGGAAGCCTAATTGTAAAGAGTCCCAGTGTTTTCGGACAAGCCGATGAAGGGGTGTCGGAGGATGACCGTCCATCTGTCATCCTCTCGTGCAGAGAAAAGCATCTAAGCGCCTCGACGCCGCCAGTCACGAACAGCCCTACAGATGAGGATGCAGCTCCAGAAGTAACCCTACTGTCATCACCTGTGTATCTGAACCACATGCCCGGATAAAACTAAAGTTAGAAAACTCAGGTGGGATCTTTCTGTATTATATCTTTTCTTCTGACATCTTCCACGTTTCCTCCAGTTTAATCTGCAGAAACTATGTGAAAACAGACTTATAAATTGTAAAATCATGAAAAATTAACCTGTAAAGTTTGGTGTGAACATGCATCAGGCATGTGTGAAACTGTAGTCTGGTTTTGTAAGATAGTATCCCATACTGAATTAATTGTGCTTTTATATTATTCGAATATTTTTGATACACTCATGTAAAGGAGGAATATTTACATATATACATGTATCTGAGTGAGTAACTTAAATTCAAAGTCACATGTACACTGTTTAAATATAGCTGGGTATGAGTGGGTGATACGAGTCCCCTTATATAGCTTTCCACCTTACATAATCTAGTGGGATAGATGAGTAACCTCCACTTTTCCGGGATATGAATCTTAAAACGGGTTTAATGAATTCTTAATTCTGTCTTGATGATTTTTTCCTGAGCACACCGACTCTGGAGCTGGGTTCATTATGAATTACTGTTATCAATCGTTACAGGGGGCATTGGGTTATTCTGGATGAATAGATGTTACACTTTGGGGAGATATTGATGTGGTGTTACCAGCAAGGGGGTTTCACCCAAGATAATTACTGGAATTAATTGTGGGTATTATGTGTATGTTAATGTGTTGTGGTATATGTATGTATGTGTATATTTTTCTCAAGGGGGTTAATAATGTATAACTGTATAGTAGCACATGTGTGAACTGTTAAATGAGCTGGCTGATCCGATGCATTGGTACTTAAGAGATCTCAATGAGATAATTCTCTAATATCTTATAAATGATTGGTGTATAAATAATAATACCTTATAAATAATTGGTGTCATGTTATATTTGCATATCTCTGAGCATGTGAGTCAACTTGAATGTCTATGAGTTGCAACCTCAGAGTATTCAACAACCAGATTCAAGTGTACTCAGTTATTGTGTAGATATGCATTGCTGTATGCAGACTTGTGTATGTAAAAGAAAAATTAAGCCATTTTACTATCAGCAACTGCTATGTATTATAATAAATACGAATATCGGGGGTTCTTTTTAATGTTTATTTGTTTATAGTAATTATATTAAAATAATGTTTAAATTCCGTTTAAATTTCGTTTAAACGCCACACTAGTTGGTCTAACCTATTTGTAATAAAATGAAAACGTGTGCGTTTACAATTAACTTGAAATAAAATAAAAGTGTTGTTGTTTAAACTTATATTCGTGGTTAAAATATTAAAAGTCTCGTTAAAACAAAGTTCAACTATGTGTGAAATATTCTTTTGAGATAACTCAATGTTTAGAATAGTCGTTTTGAATTGAAGGTTACTAATGTAGTAAAGTAATTTAAAATGAAACATTCAAAGTTACTCACAGTGTGTTTACAATGGTTTAATTATACTTGTTTAAAAAGAATTCCCTTATATTAAATAAATAAAATAGTGAAGTTGATTATAATTAAATGCTAAATTAGCTTAAGTTAAAACGTGAAGTATAGCAGTTGGTTGCTTGATAATAGTTCTCGTCTGGTTGAAACTGGTAGTAAAACTTCTTCTCCAGATTGCAGGTAGTCTGAGTATGTCACGTCTCGTGATGTCTGGACAATATCATAAACAAAAATATACTTTTACGTACCTGGTCGTGTTTACTAGAAGTTCACTAAACTGTCAACTCAGTTTACAAACACCAACTCACTTTGGTTGCAAGGTTAGGTTACCTTGTTTATTAATTAGTGGGCGCCACACGGATTTATTCAGGGAAAATCCCGTGTAAAACCCACACATAAAATCACTGAATGGTTAGAAAATTTAAAATACTTGCGTGTCACCTTTTGGCAATGCTATTCCAATATGTTAAACACAACAGAAGGTTGTTTAAAGTTGTTAAAAGAAAATATTTAATTATTCTATGGAAATAAATCAAAATCAGGTGATGCTGTTAGTAACGGGTTTTATTTATACCCTCATAGAGAATTCAAAAAAACAAATATAAAGCAAACATACAAAGTTGTACAATTAAAAGTCGGTTATTATATGCCTTATACGGCTTGCTCAGAACATGAATTATAAATCTGGTTAAGTCCAGATGCTATTTATTTTTAACCTTAAAATTATGATTATCTCAGTTGTACAAAGTTGTACAATTAAAAGTCAGTTATTATATGCCTTATACGGCTTGCTCAGAACATGAATTATAAATCTGGTTAAGTCCAGACGTTATTTATTTTTAACATTAAAATTATGATTATCTCAGTAGTACAAAGTTGTACAATTAAAAGTCAGTTATTATATGCCTTACACGGCTTGCTCAGAACATGAATTATAAATCTGGTTAAGTCCAGATGCTATTTATTTTTAACATTAAGATTATGATTATCTCAGTAGTACAAAGTTGTACAATTAAAAGTCAGTTATTGTATGCCTTATACGGCTTGCTCAGAACATGAATTATAAATCTGGTTCAGTCCAGATGCTATTTATTTTTAACATTAAAATTATGATTATCTCAGTTGTACAAAGTTGTACAATTAAAAGTCAGTTATTATATGCCTTACACGGCTTGCTCAGAACATGAATTATAAATCTGGTTAAGTCCAGATGATATTTATTTTTAACATCAAAATTATGATTATCTCAGTTGTGAATTCTTTGAGACACGAAAGAAAACAATTATGCCTACACAATATCCAATAATCCTTTTGATATAAAATTGATCAATAAAGTTTTTAGGTTACTTTCGCAAAGTAAACAAAATTAGAAAAACGATCTGTTGAAAGATCGCGCGTTTCATCAACGCTTGCTTTTTTAGTGACAATATTTATCAAGTGAGAACCCTTACAACTAACATATAGCTTAATTAATAATAACAAATTTGTATAATAAATTGAGACGTGGTGTAATCTTAAAATGTTTTTGTGTTTTGCGTCAGTACAGGTTATTGTTGAAAAAAGTACAGGTTATGGCGCTCAGATCAAGATTAGTAATGATTGCACTGTTACCTTCTGAGTTTTAATTATTTAATTAAAACTTATTAATCACTTCAGTAATCGGATTATAATGATTACTGGATTTCGGCACTAAACTCGCACAAGAACAGAATAATGCGATCCTCTTCTGATTAAAATGGATCGTGAATAATAACAATAAATTATTTTCTGTTCGTTATTCCCGCACAAAATTAAAATGATACTGCACTTAATCACTGTTGTTTGCTGTAGATGAACTTGAAGTAGTCGTTTCTTGTTGTTGAACTATTGGTTTCAATGTAATATGTAAATGACGCTAAGAGTTATTAAAAATGTAGAGATGACGGGCACACGTCTGTGCTACACGCTAGTCGGTCAGAGTCTGCCTCAAAATTCGCTGTTTCGTCTTTATATACCCCCATCTTTGATCGGCTTTAGGTAAAAATGTTAATTACTAACTAATTTTCTGATTGGTTCTGGTAGGTGTGTCGGTGTGACGTGTCACTTTTTGGCAGTTGATAACGGCTTTTTTAACCGTCAAATGTTGAGGTGACAGCTAGTTGTCGTTCTTGTTATTATTCATAAACAGTTTTCCGATGTACATTTTTAGAATGATGCTAACATCTCTCCCGCACTAAATACAGTTGCAATTGGGTTGATATTACTATCAAATTAAAGATTGTTTTTTTTCCCTTTAATTTGATATCACTCGACCTCGAATTACTTTCACTTTGACCGACATTGTTATAAAACCAATGTTCGGGTACATCACTTTCACTGTCGTCTGCTATTTCTGAGTCGCCGATTTTACACTTTTGGTTAATATTGTTTGTGTTCACATATCATTTTATTAATCAAATGTTTATGTGCGAACACCATTAATGCTGTACTGACATTTTTACTGAACATTACATGTACACTTAAACTCTATACCTTTTAATAAATAATCCTACTGACTATGACATTTCGTTTTATGCTAATTCGTTTTAAACTATTATTTAACAATTAAAATTATGATTAAACCTATTGTTTTAATAATGTTCTTTGTTATGTCAGGGCATAACCATTGTTCTGTGTATTTTAATTTACACTTGTGTTAGTTCTCAATAGTCAATTTACTGACTAATGTGTGGTCTAAGCTTGCTAAGACATATCGCCTACATTGGAATTTGGCCTTAATAATGCTTATTGGTTCTCAATTCGGTAAATTGTGGAGACATCTTATTTGTATAAGATTCTCTCTTATAAATAGTTCTCTTTTCTCACAAGTATATTTGATGCTGAAATACATCTTTGGTCTCACTATGTAGCCATTGTTAACATTAGTTTTGGCATTCATAATTTACTAGTCATTGTCACATCTATTATCAGCAAAATGCTAATTCTGCTTTCACAGTATTTAACTGCTCATTAGTTCATTTTTTGTTTACATATGACATTCGGTTTACATCAACTACTTACTGGATTGACAGCTGAATGTAAATTTACTCTGTCCATTAGTTCGTTTTAGTCTTAGTCTAGTTGTAGTGTCAAACAGCCCTTGGGTTACTGTTTCATGTGGCACTTCTGCTTCATTCTTCTTTCTTGGTTTCTCCGTTCTTGATTATTTCTACTATCATATTCCTATTTACATGGTTGTTTCGTCCTTATAAAGTCTGATAACATACACTCAGGTTAGGTAACATCTTGTGATGTTACATATACACCCTCTTTAAAATTGATCATTTGAAAAAAATTTATTTTTTGTAAAATTATCAATTCATGTCAGTTTCTTAGTATACTCTCATAGTTTTTTTTTCTTGTACTCTTTGATTTTTTAAACATACTATTGGTGTGTTACTCTAGTTTGGTTTTTTTATCTAGTGATACAATTCTTAATTTACTAGTATTTTCAAGTCGCTTACTTTCAAGTCATTTAACTACAATTGATCTCGTTTCTTAAGTTAACTATTTCCTGTCTTATTCACATTCTACTTTCTCATCACATATCTTTGCATTCGTGATTATCTTAATGGTTATTATAATTCATACCTCACAGATTCTTTTATAATATTCCTTGATACAATAAAACAATATAATTCCCTAACTGTTGTAGAGGTTTCGGAATCAGGGTGGCTCACTATGGCTAACATCCTCTGCCGTTCCTCACCACACATTCTCAGATTCAGAGGCATTACTCTTCTCTGTCTGAGAAAAAAATAAACATTACACCTGGCAATAGTTGCACTATCACAACTCAAAAAATATCACATATCATTCATATTCAATAATATAATATATTCACTATAATATTCAAGGTATCAGAGGTTTTCATTTAGATCACATTTCCATCTTTATACTTGCTAACATACTTTATTTCTTACAGGTAATTATTTCTTTTAGACTTGATGTTTTTAGCTATGCTTTTATCAGCTATATAGTTACTTATGTACTAGTTAACAATTTGCTTTGGTTCGTTTAAATATTCTTAAGATTATACACTTGTTTTGATGCTTATAGTACTTATGCATTTGGTTTGTTTTATCTAGAGTCTACAATATTTTGTTTTCACAATAGTTCATTAAATCTTTCTTAACAAGTCATATTCATCCTGAATTATCAGGGCTTACATTGTTTGTATACTAAATGGTTTTTTTTTGTTTTTTTTTGTTTGATGTTCTCTGACATATTCTGGTGATGTACGATATTTGATAATTGACAAACATTTTTCTTTCCTTTCATTCCATTATGACAATAGTTATCCTTACAATTAACACTCTTTGTTATTTTTCTTCTCTACTCCTTCAAGTGATGGT
Source organism: Magicicada septendecula (assembly GCA_034769895.1). Taxonomy (NCBI): domain Eukaryota; kingdom Metazoa; phylum Arthropoda; class Insecta; order Hemiptera; family Cicadidae; genus Magicicada; species Magicicada septendecula. The sequence continues at coordinate 840,483,781 of CM068368.1, forward strand.
GGTTTTCACTTATTCTGGATGATTTTATATACTATATACTATGCTATAATTACAATTTCATTTGACAAAATAATAACATACTAATATCTAATTTCATAGACATTCTTGGGGTTTACATGGTTTGTTTCACAAATATTTTTCTCTTTCCTTACATTCCATAATAATGTCCTTCTTTTATTTTACACACTTTGTTATACTGCCTCTCTACTCCTTCAAAGGTTAGTTGGGTGAACCTTTATTCTGGACGATTTTATATACTATTTGAGCTTTATGAGAGGTACACAATAATCATTTTATAAACATTAAGTGACATAGAATATTCATTTGTATACACATTTTTCTCTAAGTATAGTATAGTAATTATAGTTATATGCCACTACTGGCTCTTGGTGATATAATAGATGTCTTTTCTTATTAAATCATTTGATTGACATTACATAAATTTCTATCCCTTGGTGTGATAGATCTGGTAAGTTTTCACCAGTAACAAATGGTTTGGCTTACATCTTAAATCTACACACTTTTGTAACTTGATAAGGCAAATTGACTAGTTATAGTTAATTAGTTACCTTCAACATTTTGTAGCTTAACAACAGATGAGTTTGTTTATAGTAATGGTTTTTTTTTTTAAATATATATATTTTATCTTTTATACCCTAAACGTTCGGGTGAAAAATGTTGCTTACTAATACATATTATCCGTCCTTAATATTAATTATTTTTTACTAGTCGATATTCATGGGGTTATTTGTGCTCTTCCACTCTATTCCTATCATGCGGTTCTTCCACTTGGCGGCTACCAGGTAGTCATTGGCTCCCCGTTTCCTTGCCTTTTTCCTCTCATCATCTTTGGTATTCCTGTGTTCATTGTACTCTGGGCTTTGGCTATTATTGATGTCTGGCCCTTCTTCTAATCCGGGTTGACCTTTGTTCATTTCCTGGTTGGATTCTTCCATCGCTTGGTCCCTCTTCTTTCGCATTTCCCTTATTCTTTGGGCGTACCTTTCAATAAGCTGGTCCAGTCGTTCTTGATCATTTTCCTTCTCTCTGTGAAGCTTCTTTCTTCTAGGAATATTCGCCTTAAATACCTCATTGTTTATGACCTTCTCCGTCATAACATAGTCAATGGCATGTAACGTTGTTTTAATCGTTCCGTCATCTGGGTCATTAATTAAATGGTTTAATGATCGGTTATGCATTAAGGAATCGATTGATTTTGTTTGGTGTATTTTATTTGGTGGTATATTTAATTTAATCGGATTCTTATTTAATTTTTTACCCACGGTTTTATGGTGATTTATTTTTAATATTTTTATGAAGTCTTGCTTATACTTCTCCCCGTTGATTCTGGCTCTATGACGAATAATTGGGTTGTCCACGAAGTTAATTAATCCACTCCTAGTCATTTCTAATATTTCCTTTGTAATCCTTGTCTTCTTAGAGCGTATTATTCTTTTTATCTTTGTCTCTTTCTCTCCTGTCTTCTTAATTATCTTGTTCCTTACATTTTTAATGATAGTTTCTTTATGCTGAATGTTCTCTTCATTCCTATGGTGTGTATCCTCAGGCACCAATGCTTTCGAGTCTTCTTTATCCTCAGTTTGTTTATCAGTGTTTGAATTGTATACTTAATTCTTCCATGGATTCATCATTTGGTACTTCTTCAATTTTTGAGTCGTTGTCGCCTCGTAATTCTCCTCTTATAATCTGACCCAATTCTTCCGTTTTCTTACTCATTTCATCCATTTTCTGGCTCCTTTCTTCCATATACTTCTTGAGATTATTATTAAGTATTTCAAACTGTTCCCTCATCATCTCCTGGAAACTTAGCAGCCCCGTCGATGCTATTTCCTTAGGTTGGTTTTTTATGGGGTCACTTCTTGGTGTGTCAGGCATGTTAATTTTTTCGTGTCTACCGGGCTGATATAAAATATAAAACATATTTATTTAATATTTTTTAAGCCACACTAGTTGGTGCGCCAATTTATAATAAATACGAATATTGGGGGTTCTTTTTAATGTTTATTTGTTTATAGTAATTATATTAAAATAATGTTTAAATTCCGTTTAAATTTCGTTTAAACGCCACACTAGTTGGTCTAACCTATTTGTAATAAAATGAAATCGTGTGCGTTTACAATTAACTTGAAATAAAATAAAAGTGTTGTTGTTTAAACTTATATTCGTGGTTAAAATATTAAAAGTCTCGTTAAAACAAAGTTCAACTATGTGTGAAATATTCTTTTGAGATAACTCAATGTTTAGAATAGTCGTTTCGAATTGAAGGTTACTAATGTAGTAAAGTAATTTAAAATGAAACATTCAAAGTTACTCACAGTGTGTTTACAATGGTTTAATTATACTTGTTTAAAAAGAATTCCCTTATATTAAATAAATAAAATAGTGAAGTTGATTATAATTAAATGCTAAATTAGCTTAAGTTAAAACGTGAAGTATAGCAGTTGGTTGCTTGATAATAGTTCTCGTCTGGTTGAAACTGGTAGTAAAACTTCTTCTCCAGATTGCAGGTAGTCTGAGTATGTCACGTCTCGTAATGTCTGGACAATATCATAAACAAAAATATACTTTTACGTACCTGGTCGTGTTTACGAGAAGTTCACTAAACTGTCAACTCAGTTTACAAACACCAACTCACTTTGGTTGCAAGGTTAGGTTACCTTGTTTATTAATTAGTGGGCGCCACACGGATTTATTCAGGGAAAATCCCGTGTAAAACCCACACATAAAATCACTGAATGGTTAGAAAATTTAAAATACTTGCGTGTCACCTTTTGGCAATGCTATTCCAATATGTTAAACACAACAGAAGGTTGTTTAAAGTTGTTAAAAGAAAATATTTAATTATTCTATGGAAATAAATCAAAATCAGGTGATGCTGTTAGTAACGGGTTTTATTTATACCCTCATAGAGAATTCAAAAAAACAAATATAAAGCAAACATACAAAGTTGTACAATTAAAAGTCGGTTATTATATGCCTTATACGGCTTGCTCAGAACATGAATTATAAATCTGGTTAAGTCCAGATGCTATTTATTTTTAACCTTAAAATTATGATTATCTCAGTTGTACAAAGTTGTACAATTAAAAGTCAGTTATTATATGCCTTATACGGCTTGCTCAGAACATGAATTATAAATCTGGTTAAGTCCAGATGTTATTTATTTTTAACATTAAAATTATGATTATCTCAGTAGTACAAAGTTGTACAATTAAAAGTCAGTTATTATATGCCTTACACGGCTTGCTCAGAACATGAATTATAAATCTGGTTAAGTCCAGATGCTATTTATTTTTAACATTAAGATTATGATTATCTCAGTACAAAGTTGTACAATTAAAAGTCAGTTATTGTATGCCTTATACGGCTTGCTCAGAACATGAATTATAAATCTGGTTCAGTCCAGATGCTATTTATTTTTAACATTAAAATTATGATTATCTCAGTTGTACAAAGTTGTACAATTAAAAGTCAGTTATTATATGCCTTACACGGCTTGCTCAGAACATGAATTATAAATCTGGTTAAGTCCAGATGCTATTTATTTTTAACATCAAAATTATGATTATCTCAGTTGTGAATTCTTTGAGACACGAAAGAAAACAATTATGCCTACACAATATCCAATAATCCTTTTGATATAAAATTGATCAATAAAGTTTATAGGTTACTTTCGCAAAGTAAACAAAATTAGAAAAAACGATCTGTTGAAAGATCGCGCGTTTCATCAACGCTTGCTTTTTTAGTGGCAATATTTATCAAGTGAGAACCCTTACAACTAACATATAGCTTAATTAATAATAACAAATTTGTATAATAAATTGAGACGTGGTGTAATCTTAAAATGTTTTTGTGTTTTGCGTCAGTACAGGTTATTGTTGAAAAAAGTACAGGTTATGGCGCTCAGATCAAGATTAGTAATGATTGCACTGTTACCTTCTGAGTTTTAATTATTTAATTAAAACTTATTAATCACTTCAGTAATCGGATTATAATGATTACTGGATTTCGGCACTAAACTCGCACAAGAACAGAATAATGCGATCCTCTTCTGATTAAAATGGATCGTGAATAATAACAATAAATTATTTTCTGTTCGTTATTCCCGCACAAAATTAAAATGATACTGCACTTAATCACTGTTGTTTGCTGTAGATGAACTTGAAGTAGTCGTTTCTTGTTGTTGAACTATTGGTTTCAATGTAATATGTAAATGACGCTAAGAGTTATTAAAAATGTAGAGATGACGGGCACACGTCTGTGCTACACGCTAGTCGGTCAGAGTCTGCCTCAAAATTCGCTGTTTCGTCTTTATATACCCCCATCTTTGATCGGCTTTAGGTAAAAATGTTAATTACTAACTAATTTTCTGATTGGTTCTGGTAGGTGTGTCGGTGTGACGTGTCACTTTTTGGCAGTTGATAACGGCTTTTTTAACCGTCAAATGTTGAGGTGACAGCTAGTTGTCGTTCTTGTTATTATTCATAAACAGTTTTCCGATGTACATTTTTAGAATGATGCTAACATCTCTCCCGCACTAAATACAGTTGCAATTGGGTTGATATTACTATCAAATTAAAGATTGTTTTTTTTCCCTTTAATTTGATATCACTCGACCTCGAATTACTTTCACTTTGACCGACATTGTTATAAAACCAATGTTCGGGTACATCACTTTCACTGTCGTCTGCTATTTCTGAGTCGCCGATTTTACACTTTTGGTTAATATTGTTTGTGTTCACATATCATTTTATTAATCAAATGTTTATGTGCGAACACCATTAATGCTGTACTGACATTTTTACTGAACATTACATGTACACTTAAACTCTATACCTTTTAATAAATAATCCTACTGACTATGACATTTCGTTTTATGCTGATTCGTTTTAAACTATTATTTAACAATTAAAATTATGATTAAACCTATTGTTTTAATAATGTTCTTTGTTATGTCAGGGCATAACCATTGTTCTGTGTATTTTAATTTACACTTGTGTTAGTTCTCAATAGTCAATTTACTGACTAATGTGTGGTCTAAGCTTGCTAAGACATATCGCCTACATTGGAATTTGGCCTTAATAATGCTTATTGGTTCTCAATTCGGTAAATTGTGGAGACATCTTATTTGTATAAGATTCTCTCTTATAAATAGTTCTCTTTTCTCACAAGTATATTTGATGCTGAAATACATCTTTGGTCTCACTATGTAGCCATTGTTAACATTAGTTTTGGCATTCATAATTTACTAGTCATTGTCACATCTATTATCAGCAAAATGCTAATTCTGCTTTCACAGTATTTAACTGCTCATTAGTTCATTTTTTGTTTACATATGACATTCGGTTTACATCAACTACTTACTGGATTGACAGCTGAATGTAAATTTACTCTGTCCATTAGTTCGTTTTAGTCTTAGTCTAGTTGTAGTGTCAAACAGCCCTTGGGTTACTGTTTCATGTGGCACTTCTGCTTCATTCTTCTTTCTTGGTTTCTCCGTTCTTGATTATTTCTACTATCATATTCCTATTTACATGGTTGTTTCGTCCTTATAAAGTCTGATAACATACACTCAGGTTAGGTAACATCTTGTGATGTTACATATACACCCTCTTTAAAATTGATCATTTGAAAAAAATTTATTTTTTGTAAAATTATCAATTCATGTCAGTTTCTTAGTATACTCTCATAGTTTTTTTTTCTTGTACTCTTTGATTTTTTAAACATACTATTGGTGTGTTACTCTAGTTTGGTTTTTTTATCTAGTGATACAATTCTTAATTTACTAGTATTTTCAAGTCGCTTACTTTCTAAGTCATTTAACTACAATTGATCTCGTTTCTTAAGTTAACTATTTCCTGTCTTATTCACATTCTACTTTCTCATCACATATCTTTGCATTCGTGATTATCTTAATGGTTATTATAATTCATACCTCACAGATTCTTTTATAATATTCCTTGATACAATAAAACAATATAATTCCCTAACTGTTGTAGAGGTTTCGGAATCAGGGTGGCTCACTATGGCTAACATCCTCTGCCGTTCCTCACCACACATTCTCAGATTCAGAGGCATTACTCTTCTCTGTCTGAGAAAAAAATAAACATTGCACCTGGCAATAGTTGCACTATCACAACTCAAAAAATATCACATATCATTCATATTCAATAATATAATATATTCACTATAATATTCAAGGTATCAGAGGTTTTCATTTAGATCACATTTCCATCTTTATACTTGCTAACATACTTTCTTTCTTACAGGTAATTATTTCTTTTAGACTTGATGTTTTTAGCTATGCTTTTATCAGCTATATAGTTACTTATGTACTAGTTAACAATTTGCTTTGGTTCGTTTAAATATTCTTAAGATTATACACTTGTTTTGATGCTTATAGTACTTATGCATTTGGTTTGTTTTATCTAGAGTCTACAATATTTTGTTTTCACAATAGTTCATTAAATCTTTCTTAACAAGTCATATTCATCCTGAATTATCAGGGCTTACATTGTTTGTATACTAAATGGTTTTTTTTTGTTTTTTTTTGTTTGATGTTCTCTGACATATTCTGGTGATGTACGATATTTGATAATTGACAAACATTTTTCTTTCCTTTCATTCCATTATGACAATAGTTATCCTTACAATTAACACTCTTTGTTATTTTTCTTCTCTACTCCTTCAAGTGATGGTGGTTTTCACTTATTCTGGATGATTTTATATACTATATACTATGCTATAATTACGATTTCATTTGACAAAATAATAACATACTAATATCTAATTTCATAGACATTCTTGGGGTTTACATGGTTTGTTTCACAAATATTTTTCTCTTTCCTTACATTCCATAATAATGTCCTTCTTTTATTTTACACACTTTGTTATACTGCCTCTCTACTCCTTCAAAGGTTAGTTGGGTGAACCTTTATTCTGGACGATTTTATATACTATTTGAGCTTTATGAGAGGTACACAATAATCATTTTATAAACATTAAGTGACATAGAATATTCATTTGTATACACATTTTTCTCTAAGTATAGTATAGTAATTATAGTTATATGCCACTACTGGCTCTTGGTGATATAATAGATGTCTTTTCTTATTAAATCATTTGATTGACATTACATAAATTTCTATCCCTTGGTGTGATAGATCTGGTAAGTTTTCACCAGTAACAAATGGTTTGGCTTACATCTTAAATCTACACACTTTTGTAACTTGATAAGGCAAATTGACTAGTTATAGTTAATTAGTTACCTTCAACATTTTGTAGCTTAACAACAGATGAGTTTGTTTATAGTAATGGTTTTTTTTTTTTTTAAATATATATATTTTATCTTTTATACCCTAAACGTTGTAGCGTGACAGATGTATGCATAGTATTGAATGGCAATTGATCATTAGAATAATGAAGTTATAATATTTAAATTTGGAAGAAAGCACTAAGTTTAATATAAAAAGATTAATTCATAGCAACTGTGGAAAGAAATCATTATTATAAAGAAAATCCCAAGTTCAAGTAAAAGGAGTTACTAGTGATGAGTCATCCAAAACCAGTCTCATAACCAAAGGTTTTCAAGGTATAACCCAGGAAGGTAAAATAGTAAATAACAAAGCAGTACACAATATGACCAAACCCACAACGAGGGAGAATAAATAGAATAGAAACCCTAAAATAAGCCAAGATCAACCAATACAGATTGTGTATTTCTGTAATAAAGAAGAAGATGGAGAAGATCCCAAGAAACCTGATGGCAACAAGAAGAAGATGGAGAAGATACCAGTCCCAGAAGGCAGGAGAAAAGAAGACTGAAGAAAGAAGAAGAGGGCAGCATCCTGAAGAAGATGTCATGCTCTTATAAAAGACACCCAAATCCCTATATCCCCAAAATAAATATCTAAAAAAATAAGTATAACGAAATAAAAACCACATGTATATAAATTTAAGAGAGAGGAGTGTATAAAGTAAAAGTTTCCTGTGAACTAAGATGAAACAATAATATAGTACCCATGGAACAAATCTCCATTGAAAAACGCTAACCAATTTATTATGTTAATAAGACTATACGACCATTTAGCATTAACATAATTATATAAGTGCAAAGTGAACCAGTGATAGTTTTGGGTATTATAAAAAATGAACCTTGTGTTTCATTCTTGGCAATCACAAACATTGGATGCAATGAAATATGCATTTTTCAATGACTTAAAATATGTACTGTGACAATATGTTGTTCATAAGACATGAATCTGTTTAAAATAACATTTTGTTTTACATGAAAAAAGAAAAACAGATTTCATAGTGCTTTTTGAACGGTTCATACTATTTATTTGTTAATGACAGGGTACAATTCCCCAAAGACAATGTATAAAAGACGGTATAAAAACTGTAGAATCCTACTTATAATAATAGTTAGAAATAAGAATATAAATATAAGGTTTTTATGTATATAGTACAAGAATGTTTAAAAATGTTTTAGATATAAGGCCATTTGTTTGGGTCTGAAACAACTAACATCAGAACTATAAAAATAGTTACCACTTGTAAATAGTAGAGAGTAATTAAGATGTTAGTTAGTACAAAACCTTTGTTGTAAACCATATTTCCATGTTGGAAATGGGAATTTTGTTGCAAAATGTCTGATTTGAAGACAACCATTTATTTAAAACAAAAATATTCTTTATTCTGTTTGACTATTGTTTGTATTGTGGCCAATACTAGTTGTTTTTGTGTAATTTGAAAGCATGTTTAATTTATAATACTATTTGTAAAAGTCAGAGAGGGTATCACACATCATATATTGTTTGTAAATTATTTTGTAAGAAAAATTGTTAAAAAATCATAGGCCAAAAGAATGGAAACCAAACTTCATCAAAACAGAGAAATTGCTCAATTAAATGCAAATAAACAAAAGGGGTTTAGACAAAATAAACTTGAGATCATGCCATATAATTGCACATACCATTTAGAGAGATTTTAATAAATTATATTCAGAATTATGAATAAAAACGAAAATGACTAAAATCAGAAATTTAGACATGGGAGTCATATATTTCAGAATAATGTTTCAGAATACAACTAATTCAATTAATTACCAGAAAATAAGGGAATAGGAACCTTTTAATACAATATAGAATTATTAATATTAAATATAACTGATAAAATGGCTGAATTTATATAATGACAGGAAGTAAATTTTAATGTTTTGACTTCCAAACAGAGTATACCAAACTGAAAGTGAAATTACTATTTTTTGGACAGAAAACACTATAAAATGGCATTATTTAATCTGAAAATAACCAGAATGAACTGAAAGATTAATTTAAATCAAATCTAGTGAATAAAATTGACAAATAACCAAAGTTTAGGCATTCATATAGTGAAATAGTAAAATGTACACAGGATGTGAAAATATTTTTGAACAATGTTAAGGATAATATTATATGGGCTAAGAGTTTAATTGAAACTGAAGGAAACAGTTAGTTAATTATTGGTTTTTGAACGGTTAACATGACATACGTTCGGTAACGTGTATAACCTAACCTATAATAGACATACAAAGCGAGTGTATAGTACGTTATTGTGAAATCGCGAGTGACTTGTAAAATACTTCTAAAACTATCATATTATAACAGAAACAATCAAGTAACACTCCATAACACAGAACAATATAAATTTACTCTGAAAAACACCACAAAACACAAGAAAACTGTGTAATACATTAACCCAAATTAGTGATGGAACCGGGGAAAGTGTTTGAATTAATAATTATACGGATACACTAAATACAACTCAGAAACAGTACACTAGACACTACACAACATTTTACAAGAGATTCGCAGACATCAGAACAGGAATACTACAGGAAAATCTTTTATTTGGAACGTCCAATATACGAATGACATCTCACTAACTTCACGGCGGCCATTTGCTTTGACGATTTCAGTGCCTTCTTCTTGGTTCAGCACAGCTGTTTGGGTGAAAGCAATTATTATATTTACAAATTATTATTCAATGTCTGTGTTTATTAATAACTATTAATTTGATTGTAACGTTATACTTTTTAAATATTAGCCCGATTTCTCTGACTTTGGTAATAACTGGCTGTTTAAAGAACCCTATAAAATTTTTATAACATATACTTGTAACTTTTTTCGATATCCTGAGAATCGATACTAATCGATAAGAGTCAATATTGCTGTTACTTAATAAAACATTAATACTTTTCAATACTTAATAGTTCTTTATTTCTTCAATAATACTAATTACCAATAATATAATTCTAATTGATAATCTACAAGGACTTTACCACCCGTAAGTGAAGATAACCTAAAAAATAGAAAGGTAAACAAATATCGATTGGTTTACAGACAGTCTTATGAGTGGTGATAGATTATTTAAATTATACTAAAACTTTAATAAAAATTTTCAGAAGAGCATTACACTGTTTAAAACTTCACAGCCCTATATTAATTAATTGATCCTAATTAATTAATTAATAAAATTAAAATTTTTTTTTATTATTTTTTTTTATAAACATAATTTTTTTTTAAATTTTCTTCAAAACAATAATTTTTGTTTTGAAACTTTCGGTGAAGCTGAGCATATATATTTCTTCATCAACTTTACGCTACTCGACCGGTCTTGCTACCATTGGGACTCGACCAGCTGGGAAACTTAAGGAAGTGTTTCAGGCCAGTAAGACGTCGAGAGCCACACCAATTAAACACCTTACAACTTACAGATTCACACATCAATCTTATTTATATTATTACAAATTGGCTAGTCCAAACAGAGGGGCTTGATTACACCGGAGTCACATACTCCACAATACAGTATATCATCAACACACATCTATACTTATTTAAATTTATATTATTACAACGTTCGGGTGAAAAATGTTGCTTACTAATACATATTATCCGTCCTTAATATTAATTATTTTTTACTAGTCGATATTCATGGGGTTATTTGTGCTCTTCCACTCTATTCCTATCATGCGGTTCTTCCACTTGGCGGCTACCAGGTAGTCATTGGCTCCCCGTTTCCTTGCCTTTTTCCTCTCATCATCTTTGGTATTCCTGTGTTCATTGTACTCTGGGCCTTGGCTATTATTGATGTCTGGCCCTTCTTCTAATCCGGGTTGACCTTTGTTCATTTCCTGGTTGGATTCTTCCATCGCTTGGTCCCTCTTCTTTCGCATTTCCCTTATTCTTTGGGCGTACCTTTCAATAAGCTGGTCCAGTCGTTCTTGATCATTTCCTTCTCTCTGTGAAGCTTCTTTCTTCTAGGAATATTCGCCTTAAATACCTCATTGTTTATGACCTTCTCCGTCATAACATAGTCAATGGCATGTAACGTTGTTTTAATCGTTCCGTCATCTGGGTCATTAATTAAATGGTTTAATGATCGGTTATGCATTAAGGAATCGATTGATTTTGTTTGGTGTATTTTATTTGGTGGTATATTTAATTTAATCGGATTCTTATTTAATTTTTTACCCACGGTTTTATGGTGATTTATTTTTAATATTTTTATGAAGTCTTGCTTATACTTCTCCCCGTTGATTCTGGCTCTATGACGAATAATTGGGTTGTCCACGAAGTTAATTAATCCACTCCTAGTCATTTCTAATATTTCCTTTGTAATCCTTGTCTTCTTAGAGCGTATTATTCTTTTTATCTTTGTCTCTTTCTCTCCTGTCTTCTTAATTATCTTGTTCCTTACATTTTTAATGATAGTTTCTTTATGCTGAATGTTCTCTTCATTCCTATGGTGTGTATCCTCAGGCACCAATGCTTTCGAGTCTTCTTTATCCTCAGTTTGTTTATCAGTGTTTGAATTGTATACTTAATTCTTCCATGGATTCATCATTTGGTACTTCTTCAATTTTTGAGTCGTTGTCGCCTCGTAATTCTCCTCTTATAATCTGACCCAATTCTTCCGTTTTCTTACTCATTTCATCCATTTTCTGGCTCCTTTCTTCCATATACTTCTTGAGATTATTATTAAGTATTTCAAACTGTTCCCTCATCATCTCCTGGAAACTTAGCAGCCCCGTCGATGCTATTTCCTTAGGTTGGTTTTTTATGGGGTCACTTCTTGGTGTGTCAGGCATGTTAATTTTTTCGTGTCTACCGGGCTGATATAAAATATAAAACATATTTATTTAATATTTTTTAAGCCACACTAGTTGGTGCGCCAATTTATAATAAATACGAATATTGGGGGTTCTTTTTAATGTTTATTTGTTTATACATACATACATACATACATCCTCGGCGCTACAGCCCAGTCCGGGCCCTGGCCTCCAAAAGAAATCTTCCCCACTGGTCTCTACTCCCAGCCAATGTCCACCAGTTTGCTGCACCCAGCCTCACTGCCTCCTTACCAACCTGGTCCAGCCATCTTGTACGCGGTCTTCCCCTCCTTCTCCTTCCCATCGGCAAATAATTCATCACTCTTTTTGGGATTCTATCCTCCGCCATTCTCTGCACATGACCAGCCCAACGCAATCTGTTAATTTGTATGAGTTGCACGATCGGAAGATCTTTAAACCTTTCGTACAACTCTCGATTATGCAGTCGCCTCCAAATGTTGTTTTCCCTCACAGGGCCATAGATTCTCCTCAGTACCCTCCTCTCAAAAACGGATAGTCTCTGCTCATCTAGTTTTTTTAACACCCAGCATTCCGAGCCGTACATCAGGACTGGTCTAATCAAGGTCTTGTATAGGGAGGCTTTTGTATCTTTAGTTATTAATTTTGATTTAAAATGTTTCACCAGTCCGTAGTAACACCTATTAGCAGATAATATTCGTCTTTCAATATCTCTAGAGGAGTCATTTCCAGAGTCCACATATGACCCGAGATATGGAAAACCCTGAACCTTTTCAAATTCATAATCGTTAATGCGCAGGGACAGGGTACGAGTATTGGCACCTACAACCATATATTTGGTTTTGCTTTGGTTTATAACCAAGCCCATAGCCTTAGCGGACAACTCCAGTTCCTGAAAGGCTTCCTTTAAGCCAGATTCAGACCTACCTATGACGTCAATGTCATCGGCATAGGCCATTACTATAATAATAACTAATTACTATAATTATTTGTTTATAGTAATTATATTAAAATAATGTTTAAATTCCGTTTAAATTTCGTTTAAACGCCACACTAGTTGGTCTAACCTATTTGTAATAAAATGAAAACGTGTGCGTTTACAATTAACTTGAAATAAAATAAAAGTGTTGTTGTTTAAACTTATATTCGTGGTTAAAATATTAAAAGTCTCGTTAAAACAAAGTTCAACTATGTGTGAAATATTCTTTTGAGATAACTCAATGTTTAGAATAGTCGTTTCGAATTGAAGGTTACTAATGTAGTAAAGTAATTTAAAATGAAACATTCAAAGTTACTCACAGTGTGTTTACAATGGTTTAATTATACTTGTTTAAAAAGAATTCCCTTATATTAAATAAATAAAATAGTGAAGTTGATTATAATTAAATGCTAAATTAGCTTAAGTTAAAACGTGAAGTATAGCAGTTGGTTGCTTGATAATAGTTCTCGTCTGGTTGAAACTGGTAGTAAAACTTCTTCTCCAGATTGCAGGTAGTCTGAGTATGTCACGTCTCGTAATGTCTGGACAATATCATAAACAAAAATATACTTTTACGTACCTGGTCGTGTTTACGAGAAGTTCACTAAACTGTCAACTCAGTTTACAAACACCAACTCACTTTGGTTGCAAGGTTAGGTTACCTTGTTTATTAATTAGTGGGCGCCACACGGATTTATTCAGGGAAAATCCCGTGTAAAACCCACACATAAAATCACTGAATGGTTAGAAAATTTAAAATACTTGCGTGTCACCTTTTGGCAATGCTATTCCAATATGTTAAACACAACAGAAGGTTGTTTAAAGTTGTTAAAAGAAAATATTTAATTATTCTATGGAAATAAATCAAAATCAGGTGATGCTGTTAGTAACGGGTTTTATTTATACCCTCATAGAGAATTCAAAAAAACAAATATAAAGCAAACATACAAAGTTGTACAATTAAAAGTCGGTTATTATATGCCTTATACGGCTTGCTCAGAACATGAATTATAAATCTGGTTAAGTCCAGATGCTATTTATTTTTAACCTTAAAATTATGATTATCTCAGTTGTACAAAGTTGTACAATTAAAAGTCAGTTATTATATGCCTTACACGGCTTGCTCAGAACATGAATTATAAATCTGGTTAAGTCCAGATGCTATTTATTTTTAACATTAAGATTATGATTATCTCAGTAGTACAAAGTTGTACAATTAAAAGTCAGTTATTGTATGCCTTATACGGCTTGCTCAGAACATGAATTATAAATCTGGTTCAGTCCAGATGCTATTTATTTTTAACATTAAAATTATGATTATCTCAGTTGTACAAAGTTGTACAATTAAAAGTCAGTTATTATATGCCTTACACGGCTTGCTCAGAACATGAATTATAAATCTGGTTAAGTCCAGATGCTATTTATTTTTAACATCAAAATTATGATTACCTCAGTTGTGAATTCTTTGAGACACGAAAGAAAACAATTATGCCTACACAATATCCAATAATCCTTTTGATATAAAATTGATCAATAAAGTTTTTAGGTTACTTTCGCAAAGTAAACAAAATTAGAAAAAACGATCTGTTGAAAGATCGCGCGTTTCATCAACGCTTGCTTTTTTAGTGACAATATTTATCAAGTGAGAACCCTTACAACTAACATATAGCTTAATTAATAATAACAAATTTGTATAATAAATTGAGACGTGGTGTAATCTTAAAATGTTTTTGTGTTTTGCGTCAGTACAGGTTATTGTTGAAAAAAGTACAGGTTATGGCGCTCAGATCAAGATTAGTAATGATTGCACTGTTACCTTCTGAGTTTTAATTATTTAATTAAAACTTATTAATCACTTCAGTAATCGGATTATAATGATTACTGGATTTCGGCACTAAACTCGCACAAGAACAGAATAATGCGATCCTCTTCTGATTAAAATGGATCGTGAATAATAACAATAAATTATTTTCTGTTCGTTATTCCCGCACAAAATTAAAATGATACTGCACTTAATCACTGTTGTTTGCTGTAGATGAACTTGAAGTAGTCGTTTCTTGTTGTTGAACTATTGGTTTCAATGTAATATGTAAATGACGCTAAGAGTTATTAAAAATGTAGAGATGACGGGCACACGTCTGTGCTACACGCTAGTCGGTCAGAGTCTGCCTCAAAATTCGCTGTTTCGTCTTTATATACCCCCATCTTTGATCGGCTTTAGGTAAAAATGTTAATTACTAACTAATTTTCTGATTGGTTCTGGTAGGTGTGTCGGTGTGACGTGTCACTTTTTGGCAGTTGATAACGGCTTTTTTAACCGTCAAATGTTGAGGTGACAGCTAGTTGTCGTTCTTGTTATTATTCATAAACAGTTTTCCGATGTACATTTTTAGAATGATGCTAACATCTCTCCCGCACTAAATACAGTTGCAATTGGGTTGATATTACTATCAAATTAAAGATTGTTTTTTTTCCTTTAATTTGATATCACTCGACCTCGAATTACTTTCACTTTGACCGACATTGTTATAAAACCAATGTTCGGGTACATCACTTTCACTGTCGTCTGCTATTTCTGAGTCGCCGATTTTACACTTTTGGTTAATATTGTTTGTGTTCACATATCATTTTATTAATCAAATGTTTATGTGCGAACACCATTAATGCTGTACTGACATTTTTACTGAACATTACATGTACACTTAAACTCTATACCTTTTAATAAATAATCCTACTGACTATGACATTTCGTTTTATGCTAATTCGTTTTAAACTATTATTTAACAATTAAAATTATGATTAAACCTATTGTTTTAATAATGTTCTTTGTTATGTCAGGGCATAACCATTGTTCTGTGTATTTTAATTTACACTTGTGTTAGTTCTCAATAGTCAATTTACTGACTAATGTGTGGTCTAAGCTTGCTAAGACATATCGCCTACATTGGAATTTGGCCTTAATAATGCTTATTGGTTCTCAATTCGGTAAATTGTGGAGACATCTTATTTGTATAAGATTCTCTCTTATAAATAGTTCTCTTTTCTCACAAGTATATTTGATGCTGAAATACATCTTTGGTCTCACTATGTAGCCATTGTTAACATTAGTTTTGGCATTCATAATTTACTAGTCATTGTCACATCTATTATCAGCAAAATGCTAATTCTGCTTTCACAGTATTTAACTGCTCATTAGTTCATTTTTTGTTTACATATGACATTCGGTTTACATCAACTACTTACTGGATTGACAGCTGAATGTAAATTTACTCTGTCCATTAGTTCGTTTTAGTCTTAGTCTAGTTGTAGTGTCAAACAGCCCTTGGGTTACTGTTTCATGTGGCACTTCTGCTTCATTCTTCTTTCTTGGTTTCTCCGTTCTTGATTATTTCTACTATCATATTCCTATTTATATGGTTGTTTCGTCCTTATAAAGTCTGATAACATACACTCAGGTTAGGTAACATCTTGTGATGTTACATATATACCCTCTTTAAAATTGATCATTTGAACAAAATTTATTTTTTGTAAAATTATCAATTCATGTCAGTTTCTTAGTATACTCTCATAGTTTTTTTTTCTTGTACTCTTTGATTTTTTAAACATACTATTGGTGTGTTACTCTAGTTTGGTTTTTTTATCTAGTGATACAATTCTTAATTTACTAGTATTTTCAAGTCGCTTACTTTCTAAGTCATTTAACTACAATTGATCTCGTTTCTTAAGTTAACTATTTCCTGTCTTATTCACATTCTACTTTCTCATCACATATCTTTGCATTCGTGATTATCTTAATGGTTATTATAATTCATACCTCACAGATTCTTTTATAATATTCCTTGATACAATAAAACAATATAATTCCCTAACTGTTGTAGAGGTTTCGGAATCAGGGTGGCTCACTATGGCTAACATCCTCTGCCGTTCCTCACCACACATTCTCAGATTCAGAGGCATTACTCTTCTCTGTCTGAGAAAAAAATAAACATTGCACCTGGCAATAGTTGCACTATCACAACTCAAAAAATATCACATATCATTCATATTCAATAATATAATATATTCACTATAATATTCAAGGTATCAGAGGTTTTCATTTAGATCACATTTCCATCTTTATACTTGCTAACATACTTTCTTTCTTACAGGTAATTATTTCTTTTAGACTTGATGTTTTTAGCTATGCTTTTATCAGCTATATAGTTACTTATGTACTAGTTAACAATTTGCTTTGGTTCGTTTAAATATTCTTAAGATTATACACTTGTTTTGATGCTTATAGTACTTATGCATTTGGTTTGTTTTATCTAGAGTCTACAATATTTTGTTTTCACAATAGTTCATTAAATCTTTCTTAACAAGTCATATTCATCCTGAATTATCAGGGCTTACATTGTTTGTATACAAAATGGTTTTTTTTTGTTTTTTTTTGTTTGATGTTCTCTGACATATTCTGGTGATGTACGATATTTGATAATTGACAAACATTTTTCTTTCCTTTCATTCCATTATGACAATAGTTATCCTTACAATTAACACTCTTTGTTATTTTTCTTCTCTACTCCTTCAAGTGATGGTGGTTTTCACTTATTCTGGATGATTTTATATACTATATACTATGCTATAATTACAATTTCATTTGACAAAATAATAACATACTAATATCTAATTTCATAGACATTCTTGGGGTTTACATGGTTTGTTTCACAAATATTTTTCTCTTTCCTTACATTCCATAATAATGTCCTTCTTTTATTTTACACACTTTGTTATACTGCCTCTCTACTCCTTCAAAGGTTAGTTGGGTGAACCTTTATTCTGGACGATTTTATATACTATTTGATCTTTATGAGAGGTACACAATAATCATTTTATAAACATTAAGTGACATAGAATATTCATTTGTATACACATTTTTCTCTAAGTATAGTATAGTAATTATAGTTATATGCCACTACTGGCTCTTGGTGATATAATAGATGTCTTTTCTTATTAAATCATTTGATTGACATTACATAAATTTCTATCCCTTGGTGTGATAGATCTGGTAAGTTTTCACCAGTAACAAATGGTTTGGCTTACATCTTAAATCTACACACTTTTGTAACTTGATAAGGCAAATTGACTAGTTATAGTTAATTAGTTACCTTCAACATTTTGTAGCTTAACAACAGATGAGTTTGTTTATAGTAATGGTTTTTTTTTTTTTAAATATATATATTTTATCTTTTATACCCTAAACGTTCGGGTGAAAAATGTTGCTTACTAATACATATTATCCGTCCTTAATATTAATTATTTTTTACTAGTCGATATTCATGGGGTTATTTGTGCTCTTCCACTCTATTCCTATCATGCGGTTCTTCCACTTGGCGGCTACCAGGTAGTCATTGGCTCCCCGTTTCCTTGCCTTTTTCCTCTCATCATCTTTGGTATTCCTGTGTTCATTGTACTCTGGGCCTTGGCTATTATTGATGTCTGGCCCTTCTTCTAATCCGGGTTGACCTTTGTTCATTTCCTGGTTGGATTCTTCCATCGCTTGGTCCCTCTTCTTTCGCATTTCCCTTATTCTTTGGGCGTACCTTTCAATAAGCTGGTCCAGTCGTTCTTGATCATTTTCCTTCTCTCTGTGAAGCTTCTTTCTTCTAGGAATATTCGCCTTAAATACCTCATTGTTTATGACCTTCTCCGTCATAACATAGTCAATGGCATGTAACGTTGTTTTAATCGTTCCGTCATCTGGGTCATTAATTAAATGGTTTAATGATCGGTTATGCATTAAGGAATCGATTGATTTTGTTTGGTGTATTTTATTTGGTGGTATATTTAATTTAATCGGATTCTTATTTAATTTTTTACCCACGGTTTTATGGTGATTTATTTTTAATATTTTTATGAAGTCTTGCTTATACTTCTCCCCGTTGATTCTGGCTCTATGACGAATAATTGGGTTGTCCACGAAGTTAATTAATCCACTCCTAGTCATTTCTAATATTTCCTTTGTAATCCTTGTCTTCTTAGAGCGTATTATTCTTTTTATCTTTGTCTCTTTCTCTCCTGTCTTCTTAATTATCTTGTTCCTTACATTTTTAATGATAGTTTCTTTATGCTGAATGTTCTCTTCATTCCTATGGTGTGTATCCTCAGGCACCAATGCTTTCGAGTCTTCTTTATCCTCAGTTTGTTTATCAGTGTTTGAATTGTATACTTAATTCTTCCATGGATTCATCATTTGGTACTTCTTCAATTTTTGAGTCGTTGTCGCCTCGTAATTCTCCTCTTATAATCTGACCCAATTCTTCCGTTTTCTTACTCATTTCATCCATTTTCTGGCTCCTTTCTTCCATATACTTCTTGAGATTATTATTAAGTATTTCAAACTGTTCCCTCATCATCTCCTGGAAACTTAGCAGCCCCGTCGATGCTATTTCCTTAGGTTGGTTTTTTATGGGGTCACTTCTTGGTGTGTCAGGCATGTTAATTTTTTCGTGTCTACCGGGCTGATATAAAATATAAAACATATTTATTTAATATTTTTTAAGCCACACTAGTTGGTGCGCCAATTTATAATAAATACGAATATTGGGGGTTCTTTTTAATGTTTATTTGTTTATAGTAATTATATTAAAATAATGTTTAAATTCCGTTTAAATTTCGTTTAAACGCCACACTAGTTGGTCTAACCTATTTGTAATAAAATGAAAACGTGTGCGTTTACAATTAACTTGAAATAAAATAAAAGTGTTGTTGTTTAAACTTATATTCGTGGTTAAAATATTAAAAGTCTCGTTAAAACAAAGTTCAACTATGTGTGAAATATTCTTTTGAGATAACTCAATGTTTAGAATAGTCGTTTCGAATTGAAGGTTACTAATGTAGTAAAGTAATTTAAAATGAAACATTCAAAGTTACTCACAGTGTGTTTACAATGGTTTAATTATACTTGTTTAAAAAGAATTCCCTTATATTAAATAAATAAAATAGTGAAGTTGATTATAATTAAATGCTAAATTAGCTTAAGTTAAAACGTGAAGTATAGCAGTTGGTTGCTTGATAATAGTTCTCGTCTGGTTGAAACTGGTAGTAAAACTTCTTCTCCAGATTGCAGGTAGTCTGAGTATGTCACGTCTCGTAATGTCTGGACAATATCATAAACAAAAATATACTTTTACGTACCTGGTCGTGTTTACTAGAAGTTCACTAACCTGTCAACTCAGTTTACAAACACCAACTCACTTTGGTTGCAAGGTTAGGTTACCTTGTTTATTAATTAGTGGGCGCCACACGGATTTATTCAGGGAAAATCCCGTGTAAAACCCACACATAAAATCACTGAATGGTTAGAAAATTTAAAATACTTGCGTGTCACCTTTTGGCAATGCTATTCCAATATGTTAAACACAACAGAAGGTTGTTTAAAGTTGTTAAAAGAAAATATTTAATTATTCTATGGAAATAAATCAAAATCAGGTGATGCTGTTAGTAACGGGTTTTATTTATACCCTCATAGAGAATTCAAAAAAACAAATATAAAGCAAACATACAAAGTTGTACAATTAAAAGTCGGTTATTATATGCCTTATACGGCTTGCTCAGAACATGAATTATAAATCTGGTTAAGTCCAGATGTTATTTATTTTTAACATTAAAATTATGATTATCTCAGTAGTACAAAGTTGTACAATTAAAAGTCAGTTATTATATGCCTTACACGGCTTGCTCAGAACATGAATTATAAATCTGGTTAAGTCCAGATGCTATTTATTTTTAACATTAAGATTATGATTATCTCAGTAGTACAAAGTTGTACAATTAAAAGTCAGTTATTATATGCCTTATACGGCTTGCTCAGAACATGAATTATAAATCTGGTTAAGTCCAGATGTTATTTATTTTTAACATTAAAATTATGATTATCTCAGTAGTACAAAGTTGTACAATTAAAAGTCAGTTATTATATGCCTTACACGGCTTGCTCAGAACATGAATTATAAATCTGGTTCAGTCCAGATGCTATTTATTTTTAACATTAAAATTATGATTATCTCAGTTGTACAAAGTTGTACAATTAAAAGTCAGTTATTATATGCCTTACACGGCTTGCTCAGAACATGAATTATAAATCTGGTTAAGTCCAGATGCTATTTATTTTTAACATCAAAATTATGATTATCTCAGTTGTGAATTCTTTGAGACACGAAAGAAAACAATTATGCCTACACAATATCCAATAATCCTTTTGATATAAAATTGATCAATAAAGTTTTTAGGTTACTTTCGCAAAGTAAACAAAATTAGAAAAAACGATCTGTTGAAAGATCGCGCGTTTCATCAACGCTTGCTTTTTTAGTGACAATATTTATCAAGTGAGAACCCTTACAACTAACATATAGCTTAATTAATAATAACAAATTTGTATAATAAATTGAGACGTGGTGTAATCTTAAAATGTTTTTGTGTTTTGCGTCAGTACAGGTTATTGTTGAAAAAAGTACAGGTTATGGCGCTCAGATCAAGATTAGTAATGATTGCACTGTTACCTTCTGAGTTTTAATTATTTAATTAAAACTTATTAATCACTTCAGTAATCGGATTATAATGATTACTGGATTTCGGCACTAAACTCGCACAAGAACAGAATAATGCGATCCTCTTCTGATTAAAATGGATCGTGAATAATAACAATAAATTATTTTCTGTTCGTTATTCCCGCACAAAATTAAAATGATACTGCACTTAATCACTGTTGTTTGCTGTAGATGAACTTGAAGTAGTCGTTTCTTGTTGTTGAACTATTGGTTTCAATGTAATATGTAAATGACGCTAAGAGTTATTAAAAATGTAGAGATGACGGGCACACGTCTGTGCTACACGCTAGTCGGTCAGAGTCTGCCTCAAAATTCGCTGTTTCGTCTTTATATACCCCCATCTTTGATCGGCTTTAGGTAAAAATGTTAATTACTAACTAATTTTCTGATTGGTTCTGGTAGGTGTGTCGGTGTGACGTGTCACTTTTTGGCAGTTGATAACGGCTTTTTTAACCGTCAAATGTTGAGGTGACAGCTAGTTGTCGTTCTTGTTATTATTCATAAACAGTTTTCCGATGTACATTTTTAGAATGATGCTAACATCTCTCCCGCACTAAATACAGTTGCAATTGGGTTGATATTACTATCAAATTAAAGATTGTTTTTTTCCCTTTAATTTGATATCACTCGACCTCGAATTACTTTCACTTTGACCGACATTGTTATAAAACCAATGTTCGGGTACATCACTTTCACTGTCGTCTGCTATTTCTGAGTCGCCGATTTTACACTTTTGGTTAATATTGTTTGTGTTCACATATCATTTTATTAATCAAATGTTTATGTGCGAACACCATTAATGCTGTACTGACATTTTTACTGAACATTACATGTACACTTAAACTCTATACCTTTTAATAAATAATCCTACTGACTATGACATTTCGTTTTATGCTAATTCGTTTTAAACTATTATTTAACAATTAAAATTATGATTAAACCTATTGTTTTAATAATGTTCTTTGTTATGTCAGGGCATAACCATTGTTCTGTGTATTTTAATTTACACTTGTGTTAGTTCTCAATAGTCAATTTACTGACTAATGTGTGGTCTAAGCTTGCTAAGACATATCGCCTACATTGGAATTTGGCCTTAATAATGCTTATTGGTTCTCAATTCGGTAAATTGTGGAGACATCTTATTTGTATAAGATTCTCTCTTATAAATAGTTCTCTTTTCTCACAAGTATATTTGATGCTGAAATACATCTTTGGTCTCACTATGTAGCCATTGTTAACATTAGTTTTGGCATTCATAATTTACTAGTCATTGTCACATCTATTATCAGCAAAATGCTAATTCTGCTTTCACAGTATTTAACTGCTCATTAGTTCATTTTTTGTTTACATATGACATTCGGTTTACATCAACTACTTACTGGATTGACAGCTGAATGTAAATTTACTCTGTCCATTAGTTCGTTTTAGTCTTAGTCTAGTTGTAGTGTCAAACAGCCCTTGGGTTACTGTTTCATGTGGCACTTCTGCTTCATTCTTCTTTCTTGGTTTCTCCGTTCTTGATTATTTCTACTATCATATTCCTATTTACATGGTTGTTTCGTCCTTATAAAGTCTGATAACATACACTCAGGTTAGGTAACATCTTGTGATGTTACATATACACCCTCTTTAAAATTGATCATTTGAAAAAAATTTATTTTTTGTAAAATTATCAATTCATGTCAGTTTCTTAGTATACTCTCATAGTTTTTTTTTTCTTGTACTCTTTGATTTTTTAAACATACTATTGGTGTGTTACTCTAGTTTTGTTTTTTTATCTAGTGATACAATTCTTAATTTACTAGTATTTTCAAGTCGCTTACTTTCTAAGTCATTTAACTACAATTGATCTCGTTTCTTAAGTTAACTATTTCCTGTCTTATTCACATTCTACTTTCTCATCACATATCTTTGCATTCGTGATTATCTTAATGGTTATTATAATTCATACCTCACAGATTCTTTTATAATATTCCTTGATACAATAAAACAATATAATTCCCTAACTGTTGTAGAGGTTTCGGAATCAGGGTGGCTCACTATGGCTAACATCCTCTGCCGTTCCTCACCACACATTCTCAGATTCAGAGGCATTACTCTTCTCTGTCTGAGAAAAAAATAAACATTGCACCTGGCAATAGTTGCACTATCACAACTCAAAAAATATCACATATCATTCATATTCAATAATATAATATATTCACTATAATATTCAAGGTATCAGAGGTTTTCATTTAGATCACATTTCCATCTTTATACTTGCTAACATACTTTCTTTCTTACAGGTAATTATTTCTTTTAGACTTGATGTTTTTAGCTATGCTTTTATCAGCTATATAGTTACTTATGTACTAGTTAACAATTTGCTTTGGTTCGTTTAAATATTCTTAAGATTATACACTTGTTTTGATGCTTATAGTACTTATGCATTTGGTTTGTTTTATCTAGAGTCTACAATATTTTGTTTTCACAATAGTTCATTAAATCTTTCTTAACAAGTCATATTCATCCTGAATTATCAGGGCTTACATTGTTTGTATACTAAATGGTTTTTTTTTGTTTTTTTTTGTTTGATGTTCTCTGACATATTCTGGTGATGTACGATATTTGATAATTGACAAACATTTTTCTTTCCTTTCATTCCATTATGACAATAGTTATCCTTACAATTAACACTCTTTGTTATTTTTCTTCTCTACTCCTTCAAGTGATGGTGGTTTTCACTTATTCTGGATGATTTTATATACTATATACTATGCTATAATTACAATTTCATTTGACAAAATAATAACATACTAATATCTAATTTCATAGACATTCTTGGGGTTTACATGGTTTGTTTCACAAATATTTTTCTCTTTCCTTACATTCCATAATAATGTCCTTCTTTTATTTTACACACTTTGTTATACTGCCTCTCTACTCCTTCAAAGGTTAGTTGGGTGAACCTTTATTCTGGACGATTTTATATACTATTTGAGCTTTATGAGAGGTACACAATAATCATTTTATAAACATTAAGTGACATAGAATATTCATTTGTATACACATTTTTCTCTAAGTATAGTATAGTAATTATAGTTATATGCCACTACTGGCTCTTGGTGATATAATAGATGTCTTTTCTTATTAAATCATTTGATTGACATTACATAAATTTCTATCCCTTGGTGTGATAGATCTGGTAAGTTTTCACCAGTAACAAATGGTTTGGCTTACATCTTAAATCTACACACTTTTGTAACTTGATAAGGCAAATTGACTAGTTATAGTTAATTAGTTACCTTCAACATTTTGTAGCTTAACAACAGATGAGTTTGTTTATAGTAATGGTTTTTTTTTTTTTAAATATATATATTTTATCTTTTATACCCTAAACGTTCGGGTGAAAAATGTTGCTTACTAATACATATTATCCGTCCTTAATATTAATTATTTTTTACTAGTCGATATTCATGGGGTTATTTGTGCTCTTCCACTCTATTCCTATCATGCGGTTCTTCCACTTGGCGGCTACCAGGTAGTCATTGGCTCCCCGTTTCCTTGCCTTTTTCCTCTCATCATCTTTGGTATTCCTGTGTTCATTGTACTCTGGGCCTTGGCTATTATTGATGTCTGGCCCTTCTTCTAATCCGGGTTGACCTTTGTTCATTTCCTGGTTGGATTCTTCCATCGCTTGGTCCCTCTTCTTTCGCATTTCCCTTATTCTTTGGGCGTACCTTTCAATAAGCTGGTCCAGTCGTTCTTGATCATTTTCCTTCTCTCTGTGAAGCTTCTTTCTTCTAGGAATATTCGCCTTAAATACCTCATTGTTTATGACCTTCTCCGTCATAACATAGTCAATGGCATGTAACGTTGTTTTAATCGTTCCGTCATCTGGGTCATTAATTAAATGGTTTAATGATCGGTTATGCATTAAGGAATCGATTGATTTTGTTTGGTGTATTTTATTTGGTGGTATATTTAATTTAATCGGATTCTTATTTAATTTTTTACCCACGGTTTTATGGTGATTTATTTTTAATATTTTTATGAAGTCTTGCTTATACTTCTCCCCGTTGATTCTGGCTCTATGACGAATAATTGGGTTGTCCACGAAGTTAATTAATCCACTCCTAGTCATTTCTAATATTTCCTTTGTAATCCTTGTCTTCTTAGAGCGTATTATTCTTTTTATCTTTGTCTCTTTCTCTCCTGTCTTCTTAATTATCTTGTTCCTTACATTTTTAATGATAGTTTCTTTATGCTGAATGTTCTCTTCATTCCTATGGTGTGTATCCTCAGGCACCAATGCTTTCGAGTCTTCTTTATCCTCAGTTTGTTTATCAGTGTTTGAATTGTATACTTAATTCTTCCATGGATTCATCATTTGGTACTTCTTCAATTTTTGAGTCGTTGTCGCCTCGTAATTCTCCTCTTATAATCTGACCCAATTCTTCCGTTTTCTTACTCATTTCATCCATTTTCTGGCTCCTTTCTTCCATATACTTCTTGAGATTATTATTAAGTATTTCAAACTGTTCCCTCATCATCTCCTGGAAACTTAGCAGCCCCGTCGATGCTATTTCCTTAGGTTGGTTTTTTATGGGGTCACTTCTTGGTGTGTCAGGCATGTTAATTTTTTCGTGTCTACCGGGCTGATATAAAATATAAAACATATTTATTTAATATTTTTTAAGCCACACTAGTTGGTGCGCCAATTTATAATAAATACGAATATTGGGGGTTCTTTTTAATGTTTATTTGTTTATAGTAATTATATTAAAATAATGTTTAAATTCCGTTTAAATTTCGTTTAAACGCCACACTAGTTGGTCTAACCTATTTGTAATAAAATGAAAACGTGTGCGTTTACAATTAACTTGAAATAAAATAAAAGTGTTGTTGTTTAAACTTATATTCGTGGTTAAAATATTAAAAGTCTCGTTAAAACAAAGTTCAACTATGTGTGAAATATTCTTTTGAGATAACTCAATGTTTAGAATAGTCGTTTCGAATTGAAGGTTACTAATGTAGTAAAGTAATTTAAAATGAAACATTCAAAGTTACTCACAGTGTGTTTACAATGGTTTAATTATACTTGTTTAAAAAGAATTCCCTTATATTAAATAAATAAAATAGTGAAGTTGATTATAATTAAATGCTAAATTAGCTTAAGTTAAAACGTGAAGTATAGCAGTTGGTTGCTTGATAATAGTTCTCGTCTGGTTGAAACTGGTAGTAAAACTTCTTCTCCAGATTGCAGGTAGTCTGAGTATGTCACGTCTCGTAATGTCTGGACAATATCATAAACAAAAATATACTTTTACGTACCTGGTCGTGTTTACTAGAAGTTCACTAAACTGTCAACTCAGTTTACAAACACCAACTCACTTTGGTTGCAAGGTTAGGTTACCTTGTTTATTAATTAGTGGGCGCCACACGGATTTATTCAGGGAAAATCCCGTGTAAAACCCACACATAAAATCACTGAATGGTTAGAAAATTTAAAATACTTGCGTGTCACCTTTTGGCAATGCTATTCCAATATGTTAAACACAACAGAAGGTTGTTTAAAGTTGTTAAAAGAAAATATTTAATTATTCTATGGAAATAAATCAAAATCAGGTGATGCTGTTAGTAACGGGTTTTATTTATACCCTCATAGAGAATTCAAAAAAACAAATATAAAGCAAACATACAAAGTTGTACAATTAAAAGTCGGTTATTATATGCCTTATACGGCTTGCTCAGAACATGAATTATAAATCTGGTTAAGTCCAGATGTTATTTATTTTTAACATTAAAATTATGATTATCTCAGTTGTACAAAGTTGTACAATTAAAAGTCAGTTATTATATGCCTTACACGGCTTGCTCAGAACATGAATTATAAATCTGGTTAAGTCCAGATGCTATTTATTTTTAACATTAAGATTATGATTATCTCAGTAGTACAAAGTTGTACAATTAAAAGTCAGTTATTATATGCCTTATACGGCTTGCTCAGAACATGAATTATAAATCTGGTTAAGTCCAGATGTTATTTATTTTTAACATTAAAATTATGATTATCTCAGTAGTACAAAGTTGTACAATTAAAAGTCAGTTATTATATGCCTTACACGGCTTGCTCAGAACATGAATTATAAATCTGGTTCAGTCCAGATGCTATTTATTTTTAACATTAAAATTATGATTATCTCAGTTGTACAAAGTTGTACAATTAAAAGTCAGTTATTTTATGCCTTACACGGCTTGCTCAGAACATGAATTATAAATCTGGTTAAGTCCAGATGCTATTTATTTTTAACATCAAAATTATGATTATCTCAGTTGTGAATTCTTTGAGACACGAAAGAAAACAATTATGCCTACACAATATCCAATAATCCTTTTGATATAAAATTGATCAATAAAGTTTTTAGGTTACTTTCGCAAAGTAAACAAAATTAGAAAAAACGATCTGTTGAAAGATCGCGCGTTTCATCAACGCTTGCTTTTTTAGTGACAATATTTATCAAGTGAGAACCCTTACAACTAACATATAGCTTAATTAATAATAACAAATTTGTATAATAAATTGAGACGTGGTGTAATCTTAAAATGTTTTTGTGTTTTGCGTCAGTACAGGTTATTGTTGAAAAAAGTACAGGTTATGGCGCTCAGATCAAGATTAGTAATGATTGCACTGTTACCTTCTGAGTTTTAATTATTTAATTAAAACTTATTAATCACTTCAGTAATCGGATTATAATGATTACTGGATTTCGGCACTAAACTCGCACAAGAACAGAATAATGCGATCCTCTTCTGATTAAAATGGATCGTGAATAATAACAATAAATTATTTTCTGTTCGTTATTCCCGCACAAAATTAAAATGATACTGCACTTAATCACTGTTGTTTGCTGTAGATGAACTTGAAGTAGTCGTTTCTTGTTGTTGAACTATTGGTTTCAATGTAATATGTAAATGACGCTAAAAGTTATTAAAAATGTAGAGATGACGGGCACACGTCTGTGCTACACGCTAGTCGGTCAGAGTCTGCCTCAAAATTTGCTGTTTCGTCTTTATATACCCCCATCTTTGATCGGCTTTAGGTAAAAATGTTAATTACTAACTAATTTTCTGATTGGTTCTGGTAGGTGTGTCGGTGTGACGTGTCACTTTTTGGCAGTTGATAACGGCTTTTTTAACCGTCAAATGTTGAGGTGACAGCTAGTTGTCGTTCTTGTTATTATTCATAAACAGTTTTCCGATGTACATTTTTAGAATGATGCTAACATCTCTCCCGCACTAAATACAGTTGCAATTGGGTTGATATTACTATCAAATTAAAGATTGTTTTTTTTCCCTTTAATTTGATATCACTCGACCTCGAATTACTTTCACTTTGACCGACATTGTTATAAAACCAATGTTCGGGTACATCACTTTCACTGTCGTCTGCTATTTCTGAGTCGCCGATTTTACACTTTTGGTTAATATTGTTTGTGTTCACATATCATTTTATTAATCAAATGTTTATGTGCGAACACCATTAATGCTGTACTGACATTTTTACTGAACATTACATGTACACTTAAACTCTATACCTTTTAATAAATAATCCTACTGACTATGACATTTCGTTTTATGCTAATTCGTTTTAAACTATTATTTAACAATTAAAATTATGATTAAACCTATTGTTTTAATAATGTTCTTTGTTATGTCAGGGCATAACCATTGTTCTGTGTATTTTAATTTACACTTGTGTTAGTTCTCAGTAGTCAATTTACTGACTAATGTGTGGTCTAAGCTTGCTAAGACATATCGCCTACATTGGAATTTGGCCTTAATAATGCTTATTGGTTCTCAATTCGGTAAATTGTGGAGACATCTTATTTGTATAAGATTCTCTCTTATAAATAGTTCTCTTTTCTCACAAGTATATTTGATGCTGAAATACATCTTTGGTCTCACTATGTAGCCATTGTTAACATTAGTTTTGGCATTCATAATTTACTAGTCATTGTCACATCTATTATCAGCAAAATGCTAATTCTGCTTTCACAGTATTTAACTGCTCATTAGTTCATTTTTTGTTTACATATGACATTCGGTTTACATCAACTACTTACTGGATTGACAGCTGAATGTAAATTTACTCTGTCCATTAGTTCGTTTTAGTCTTAGTCTAGTTGTAGTGTCAAACAGCCCTTGGGTTACTGTTTCATGTGGCACTTCTGCTTCATTCTTCTTTCTTGGTTTCTCCGTTCTTGATTATTTCTACTATCATATTCCTATTTACATGGTTGTTTCGTCCTTATAAAGTCTGATAACATACACTCAGGTTAGGTAACATCTTGTGATGTTACATATACACCCTCTTTAAAATTGATCATTTGAAAAAAATTTATTTTTTGTAAAATTATCAATTCATGTCAGTTTCTTAGTATACTCTCATAGTTTTTTTTTTCTTGTACTCTTTGATTTTTTAAACATACTATTGGTGTGTTACTCTAGTTTTGTTTTTTTATCTAGTGATACAATTCTTAATTTACTAGTATTTTCAAGTCGCTTACTTTCTAAGTCATTTAACTACAATTGATCTCGTTTCTTAAGTTAACTATTTCCTGTCTTATTCACATTCTACTTTCTCATCACATATCTTTGCATTCGTGATTATCTTAATGGTTATTATAATTCATACCTCACAGATTCTTTTATAATATTCCTTGATACAATAAAACAATATAATTCCCTAACTGTTGTAGAGGTTTCGGAATCAGGGTGGCTCACTATGGCTAACATCCTCTGCCGTTCCTCACCACACATTCTCAGATTCAGAGGCATTACTCTTCTCTGTCTGAGAAAAAAATAAACATTGCACCTGGCAATAGTTGCACTATCACAACTCAAAAAATATCACATATCATTCATATTCAATAATATAATATATTCACTATAATATTCAAGGTATCAGAGGTTTTCATTTAGATCACATTTCCATCTTTATACTTGCTAACATACTTTCTTTCTTACAGGTAATTATTTCTTTTAGACTTGATGTTTTTAGCTATGCTTTTATCAGCTATATAGTTACTTATGTACTAGTTAACAATTTGCTTTGGTTCGTTTAAATATTCTTAAGATTATACACTTGTTTTGATGCTTATAGTACTTATGCATTTGGTTTGTTTTATCTAGAGTCTACAATATTTTGTTTTCACAATAGTTCATTAAATCTTTCTTAACAAGTCATATTCATCCTGAATTATCAGGGCTTACATTGTTTGTATACTAAATGGTTTTTTTTTGTTTTTTTTTGTTTGATGTTCTCTGACATATTCTGGTGATGTACGATATTTGATAATTGACAAACATTTTTCTTTCCTTTCATTCCATTATGACAATAGTTATCCTTACAATTAACACTCTTTGTTATTTTTCTTCTCTACTCCTTCAAGTGATGGTGGTTTTCACTTATTCTGGATGATTTTATATACTATATACTATGCTATAATTACAATTTCATTTGACAAAATAATAACATACTAATATCTAATTTCATAGACATTCTTGGGGTTTACATGGTTTGTTTCACAAATATTTTTCTCTTTCCTTACATTCCATAATAATGTCCTTCTTTTATTTTACA
This sequence comes from Magicicada septendecula, assembly GCA_034769895.1. Classification (NCBI taxonomy): domain Eukaryota; kingdom Metazoa; phylum Arthropoda; class Insecta; order Hemiptera; family Cicadidae; genus Magicicada; species Magicicada septendecula. Next base: position 840,515,124 of record CM068368.1, read on the forward strand.
CACTTTGTTATACTGCCTCTCTACTCCTTCAAAGGTTAGTTGGGTGAACCTTTATTCTGGACGATTTTATATACTATTTGAGCTTTATGAGAGGTACACAATAATCATTTTATAAACATTAAGTGACATAGAATATTCATTTGTATACACATTTTTCTCTAAGTATAGTATAGTAATTATAGTTATATGCCACTACTGGCTCTTGGTGATATAATAGATGTCTTTTCTTATTAAATCATTTGATTGACATTACATAAATTTCTATCCCTTGGTGTGATAGATCTGGTAAGTTTTCACCAGTAACAAATGGTTTGGCTTACATCTTAAATCTACACACTTTTGTAACTTGATAAGGCAAATTGACTAGTTATAGTTAATTAGTTACCTTCAACATTTTGTAGCTTAACAACAGATGAGTTTGTTTATAGTAATGGTTTTTTTTTTTTTAAATATATATATTTTATCTTTTATACCCTAAACGTTCGGGTGAAAAATGTTGCTTACTAATACATATTATCCGTCCTTAATATTAATTATTTTTTACTAGTCGATATTCATGGGGTTATTTGTGCTCTTCCACTCTATTCCTATCATGCGGTTCTTCCACTTGGCGGCTACCAGGTAGTCATTGGCTCCCCGTTTCCTTGCCTTTTTCCTCTCATCATCTTTGGTATTCCTGTGTTCATTGTACTCTGGGCCTTGGCTATTATTGATGTCTGGCCCTTCTTCTAATCCGGGTTGACCTTTGTTCATTTCCTGGTTGGATTCTTCCATCGCTTGGTCCCTCTTCTTTCGCATTTCCCTTATTCTTTGGGCGTACCTTTCAATAAGCTGGTCCAGTCGTTCTTGATCATTTTCCTTCTCTCTGTGAAGCTTCTTTCTTCTAGGAATATTCGCCTTAAATACCTCATTGTTTATGACCTTCTCCGTCATAACATAGTCAATGGCATGTAACGTTGTTTTAATCGTTCCGTCATCTGGGTCATTAATTAAATGGTTTAATGATCGGTTATGCATTAAGGAATCGATTGATTTTGTTTGGTGTATTTTATTTGGTGGTATATTTAATTTAATCGGATTCTTATTTAATTTTTTACCCACGGTTTTATGGTGATTTATTTTTAATATTTTTATGAAGTCTTGCTTATACTTCTCCCCGTTGATTCTGGCTCTATGACGAATAATTGGGTTGTCCACGAAGTTAATTAATCCACTCCTAGTCATTTCTAATATTTCCTTTGTAATCCTTGTCTTCTTAGAGCGTATTATTCTTTTTATCTTTGTCTCTTTCTCTCCTGTCTTCTTAATTATCTTGTTCCTTACATTTTTAATGATAGTTTCTTTATGCTGAATGTTCTCTTCATTCCTATGGTGTGTATCCTCAGGCACCAATGCTTTCGAGTCTTCTTTATCCTCAGTTTGTTTATCAGTGTTTGAATTGTATACTTAATTCTTCCATGGATTCATCATTTGGTACTTCTTCAATTTTTGAGTCGTTGTCGCCTCGTAATTCTCCTCTTATAATCTGACCCAATTCTTCCGTTTTCTTACTCATTTCATCCATTTTCTGGCTCCTTTCTTCCATATACTTCTTGAGATTATTATTAAGTATTTCAAACTGTTCCCTCATCATCTCCTGGAAACTTAGCAGCCCCGTCGATGCTATTTCCTTAGGTTGGTTTTTTATGGGGTCACTTCTTGGTGTGTCAGGCATGTTAATTTTTTCGTGTCTACCGGGCTGATATAAAATATAAAACATATTTATTTAATATTTTTTAAGCCACACTAGTTGGTGCGCCAATTTATAATAAATACGAATATTGGGGGTTCTTTTTAATGTTTATTTGTTTATAGTAATTATATTAAAATAATGTTTAAATTCCGTTTAAATTTCGTTTAAACGCCACACTAGTTGGTCTAACCTATTTGTAATAAAATGAAAACGTGTGCGTTTACAATTAACTTGAAATAAAATAAAAGTGTTGTTGTTTAAACTTATATTCGTGGTTAAAATATTAAAAGTCTCGTTAAAACAAAGTTCAACTATGTGTGAAATATTCTTTTGAGATAACTCAATGTTTAGAATAGTCGTTTCGAATTGAAGGTTACTAATGTAGTAAAGTAATTTAAAATGAAACATTCAAAGTTACTCACAGTGTGTTTACAATGGTTTAATTATACTTGTTTAAAAAGAATTCCCTTATATTAAATAAATAAAATAGTGAAGTTGATTATAATTAAATGCTAAATTAGCTTAAGTTAAAACGTGAAGTATAGCAGTTGGTTGCTTGATAATAGTTCTCGTCTGGTTGAAACTGGTAGTAAAACTTCTTCTCCAGATTGCAGGTAGTCTGAGTATGTCACGTCTCGTAATGTCTGGACAATATCATAAACAAAAATATACTTTTACGTACCTGGTCGTGTTTACTAGAAGTTCACTAAACTGTCAACTCAGTTTACAAACACCAACTCACTTTGGTTGCAAGGTTAGGTTACCTTGTTTATTAATTAGTGGGCGCCACACGGATTTATTCAGGGAAAATCCCGTGTAAAACCCACACATAAAATCACTGAATGGTTAGAAAATTTAAAATACTTGCGTGTCACCTTTTGGCAATGCTATTCCAATATGTTAAACACAACAGAAGGTTGTTTAAAGTTGTTAAAAGAAAATATTTAATTATTCTATGGAAATAAATCAAAATCAGGTGATGCTGTTAGTAACGGGTTTTATTTATACCCTCATAGAGAATTCAAAAAAACAAATATAAAGCAAACATACAAAGTTGTACAATTAAAAGTCGGTTATTATATGCCTTATACGGCTTGCTCAGAACATGAATTATAAATCTGGTTAAGTCCAGATGTTATTTATTTTTAACATTAAAATTATGATTATCTCAGTAGTACAAAGTTGTACAATTAAAAGTCAGTTATTATATGCCTTACACGGCTTGCTCAGAACATGAATTATAAATCTGGTTAAGTCCAGATGCTATTTATTTTTAACATTAAGATTATGATTATCTCAGTAGTACAAAGTTGTACAATTAAAAGTCAGTTATTATATGCCTTATACGGCTTGCTCAGAACATGAATTATAAATCTGGTTAAGTCCAGATGTTATTTATTTTTAACATTAAAATTATGATTATCTCAGTTGTACAAAGTTGTACAATTAAAAGTCAGTTATTATATGCCTTACACGGCTTGCTCAGAACATGAATTATAAATCTGGTTCAGTCCAGATGCTATTTATTTTTAACATTAAAATTATGATTATCTCAGTTGTACAAAGTTGTACAATTAAAAGTCAGTTATTATATGCCTTACACGGCTTGCTCAGAACATGAATTATAAATCTGGTTAAGTCCAGATGCTATTTATTTTTAACATCAAAATTATGATTATCTCAGTTGTGAATTCTTTGAGACACGAAAGAAAACAATTATGCCTACACAATATCCAATAATCCTTTTGATATAAAATTGATCAATAAAGTTTTTAGGTTACTTTCGCAAAGTAAACAAAATTAGAAAAAACGATCTGTTGAAAGATCGCGCGTTTCATCAACGCTTGCTTTTTTAGTGACAATATTTATCAAGTGAGAACCCTTACAACTAACATATAGCTTAATTAATAATAACAAATTTGTATAATAAATTGAGACGTGGTGTAATCTTAAAATGTTTTTGTGTTTTGCGTCAGTACAGGTTATTGTTGAAAAAAGTACAGGTTATGGCGCTCAGATCAAGATTAGTAATGATTGCACTGTTACCTTCTGAGTTTTAATTATTTAATTAAAACTTATTAATCACTTCAGTAATCGGATTATAATGATTACTGGATTTCGGCACTAAACTCGCACAAGAACAGAATAATGCGATCCTCTTCTGATTAAAATGGATCGTGAATAATAACAATAAATTATTTTCTGTTCGTTATTCCCGCACAAAATTAAAATGATACTGCACTTAATCACTGTTGTTTGCTGTAGATGAACTTGAAGTAGTCGTTTCTTGTTGTTGAACTATTGGTTTCAATGTAATATGTAAATGACGCTAAGAGTTATTAAAAATGTAGAGATGACGGGCACACGTCTGTGCTACACGCTAGTCGTTCAGAGTCTGCCTCAAAATTCGCTGTTTCGTCTTTATATACCCCCATCTTTGATCGGCTTTAGGTAAAAATGTTAATTACTAACTAATTTTCTGATTGGTTCTGGTAGGTGTGTCGGTGTGACGTGTCACTTTTTGGCAGTTGATAACGGCTTTTTTAACCGTCAAATGTTGAGGTGACAGCTAGTTGTCGTTCTTGTTATTATTCATAAACAGTTTTCCGATGTACATTTTTAGAATGATGCTAACATCTCTCCCGCACTAAATACAGTTGCAATTGGGTTGATATTACTATCAAATTAAAGATTGTTTTTTTTCCCTTTAATTTGATATCACTCGACCTCGAATTACTTTCACTTTGACCGACATTGTTATAAAACCAATGTTCGGGTACATCACTTTCACTGTCGTCTGCTATTTCTGAGTCGCCGATTTTACACTTTTGGTTAATATTGTTTGTGTTCACATATCATTTTATTAATCAAATGTTTATGTGCGAACACCATTAATGCTGTACTGACATTTTTACTGAACATTACATGTACACTTAAACTCTATACCTTTTAATAAATAATCCTACTGACTATGACATTTCGTTTTATGCTAATTCGTTTTAAACTATTATTTAACAATTAAAATTATGATTAAACCTATTGTTTTAATAATGTTCTTTGTTATGTCAGGGCATAACCATTGTTCTGTGTATTTTAATTTACACTTGTGTTAGTTCTCAATAGTCAATTTACTGACTAATGTGTGGTCTAAGCTTGCTAAGACATATCGCCTACATTGGAATTTGGCCTTAATAATGCTTATTGGTTCTCAATTCGGTAAATTGTGGAGACATCTTATTTGTATAAGATTCTCTCTTATAAATAGTTCTCTTTTCTCACAAGTATATTTGATGCTGAAATACATCTTTGGTCTCACTATGTAGCCATTGTTAACATTAGTTTTGGCATTCATAATTTACTAGTCATTGTCACATCTATTATCAGCAAAATGCTAATTCTGCTTTCACAGTATTTAACTGCTCATTAGTTCATTTTTTGTTTACATATGACATTCGGTTTACATCAACTACTTACTGGATTGACAGCTGAATGTAAATTTACTCTGTCCATTAGTTCGTTTTAGTCTTAGTCTAGTTGTAGTGTCAAACAGCCCTTGGGTTACTGTTTCATGTGGCACTTCTGCTTCATTCTTCTTTCTTGGTTTCTCCGTTCTTGACTATTTCTACTATCATATTCCTATTTACATGGTTGTTTCGTCCTTATAAAGTCTGATAACATACACTCAGGTTAGGTAACATCTTGTGATGTTACATATACACCCTCTTTAAAATTGATCATTTGAAAAAAATTTATTTTTTGTAAAATTATCAATTCATGTCAGTTTCTTAGTATACTCTCATAGTTTTTTTTTTCTTGTACTCTTTGATTTTTTAAACATACTATTGGTGTGTTACTCTAGTTTGGTTTTTTTATCTAGTGATACAATTCTTAATTTACTAGTATTTTCAAGTCGCTTACTTTCTAAGTCATTTAACTACAATTGATCTCGTTTCTTAAGTTAACTATTTCCTGTCTTATTCACATTCTACTTTCTCATCACATATCTTTGCATTCGTGATTATCTTAATGGTTATTATAATTCATACCTCACAGATTCTTTTATAATATTCCTTGATACAATAAAACAATATAATTCCCTAACTGTTGTAGAGGTTTCGGAATCAGGGTGGCTCACTATGGCTAACATCCTCTGCCGTTCCTCACCACACATTCTCAGATTCAGAGGCATTACTCTTCTCTGTCTGAGAAAAAAATAAACATTGCACCTGGCAATAGTTGCACTATCACAACTCAAAAAATATCACATATCATTCATATTCAATAATATAATATATTCACTATAATATTCAAGGTATCAGAGGTTTTCATTTAGATCACATTTCCATCTTTATACTTGCTAACATACTTTCTTTCTTACAGGTAATTATTTCTTTTAGACTTGATGTTTTTAGCTATGCTTTTATCAGCTATATAGTTACTTATGTACTAGTTAACAATTTGCTTTGGTTCGTTTAAATATTCTTAAGATTATACACTTGTTTTGATGCTTATAGTACTTATGCATTTGGTTTGTTTTATCTAGAGTCTACAATATTTTGTTTTCACAATAGTTCATTAAATCTTTCTTAACAAGTCATATTCATCCTGAATTATCAGGGCTTACATTGTTTGTATACGAAATGGTTTTTTTTTGTTTTTTTTTGTTTGATGTTCTCTGACATATTCTGGTGATGTACGATATTTGATAATTGACAAACATTTTTCTTTCCTTTCATTCCATTATGACAATAGTTATCCTTACAATTAACACTCTTTGTTATTTTTCTTCTCTACTCCTTCAAGTGATGGTGGTTTTCACTTATTCTGGATGATTTTATATACTATATACTATGCTATAATTACAATTTCATTTGACAAAATAATAACATACTAATATCTAATTTCATAGACATTCTTGGGGTTTACATGGTTTGTTTCACAAATATTTTTCTCTTTCCTTACATTCCATAATAATGTCCTTCTTTTATTTTACACACTTTGTTATACTGCCTCTCTACTCCTTCAAAGGTTAGTTGGGTGAACCTTTATTCTGGACGATTTTATATACTATTTGAGCTTTATGAGAGGTACACAATAATCATTTTATAAACATTAAGTGACATAGAATATTCATTTGTATACACATTTTTCTCTAAGTATAGTATAGTAATTATAGTTATATGCCACTACTGGCTCTTGGTGATATAATAGATGTCTTTTCTTATTAAATCATTTGATTGACATTACATAAATTTCTATCCCTTGGTGTGATAGATCTGGTAAGTTTTCACCAGTAACAAATGGTTTGGCTTACATCTTAAATCTACACACTTTTGTAACTTGATAAGGCAAATTGACTAGTTATAGTTAATTAGTTACCTTCAACATTTTGTAGCTTAACAACAGATGAGTTTGTTTATAGTAATGGTTTTTTTTTTTTTAAATATATATATTTTATCTTTTATACCCTAAACGTTCGGGTGAAAAATGTTGCTTACTAATACATATTATCCGTCCTTAATATTAATTATTTTTTACTAGTCGATATTCATGGGGTTATTTGTGCTCTTCCACTCTATTCCTATCATGCGGTTCTTCCACTTGGCGGCTACCAGGTAGTCATTGGCTCCCCGTTTCCTTGCCTTTTTCCTCTCATCATCTTTGGTATTCCTGTGTTCATTGTACTCTGGGCCTTGGCTATTATTGATGTCTGGCCCTTCTTCTAATCCGGGTTGACCTTTGTTCATTTCCTGGTTGGATTCTTCCATCTCTTGGTCCCTCTTCTTTCGCATTTCCCTTATTCTTTGGGCGTACCTTTCAATAAGCTGGTCCAGTCGTTCTTGATCATTTTCCTTCTCTCTGTGAAGCTTCTTTCTTCTAGGAATATTCGCCTTAAATACCTCATTGTTTATGACCTTCTCCGTCATAACATAGTCAATGGCATGTAACGTTGTTTTAATCGTTCCGTCATCTGGGTCATTAATTAAATGGTTTAATGATCGGTTATGCATTAAGGAATCGATTGATTTTGTTTGGTGTATTTTATTTGGTGGTATATTTAATTTAATCGGATTCTTATTTAATTTTTTACCCACGGTTTTATGGTGATTTATTTTTAATATTTTTATGAAGTCTTGCTTATACTTCTCCCCGTTGATTCTGGCTCTATGACGAATAATTGGGTTGTCCACGAAGTTAATTAATCCACTCCTAGTCATTTCTAATATTTCCTTTGTAATCCTTGTCTTCTTAGAGCGTATTATTCTTTTTATCTTTGTCTCTTTCTCTCCTGTCTTCTTAATTATCTTGTTCCTTACATTTTTAATGATAGTTTCTTTATGCTGAATGTTCTCTTCATTCCTATGGTGTGTATCCTCAGGCACCAATGCTTTCGAGTCTTCTTTATCCTCAGTTTGTTTATCAGTGTTTGAATTGTATACTTAATTCTTCCATGGATTCATCATTTGGTACTTCTTCAATTTTTGAGTCGTTGTCGCCTCGTAATTCTCCTCTTATAATCTGACCCAATTCTTCCGTTTTCTTACTCATTTCATCCATTTTCTGGCTCCTTTCTTCCATATACTTCTTGAGATTATTATTAAGTATTTCAAACTGTTCCCTCATCATCTCCTGGAAACTTAGCAGCCCCGTCGATGCTATTTCCTTAGGTTGGTTTTTTATGGGGTCACTTCTTGGTGTGTCAGGCATGTTAATTTTTTCGTGTCTACCGGGCTGATATAAAATATAAAACATATTTATTTAATATTTTTTAAGCCACACTAGTTGGTGCGCCAATTTATAATAAATACGAATATTGGGGGTTCTTTTTAATGTTTATTTGTTTATAGTAATTATATTAAAATAATGTTTAAATTCCGTTTAAATTTCGTTTAAACGCCACACTAGTTGGTCTAACCTATTTGTAATAAAATGAAAACGTGTGCGTTTACAATTAACTTGAAATAAAATAAAAGTGTTGTTGTTTAAACTTATATTCGTGGTTAAAATATTAAAAGTCTCGTTAAAACAAAGTTCAACTATGTGTGAAATATTCTTTTGAGATAACTCAATGTTAAGAATAGTCGTTTCGAATTGAAGATTACTAATGTAGTAAAGTAATTTAAAATGAAACATTCAAAGTTACTCACAGTGTGTTTACAATGGTTTAATTATACTTGTTTAAAAAGAATTCCCTTATATTAAATAAATAAAATAGTGAAGTTGATTATAATTAAATGCTAAATTAGCTTAAGTTAAAACGTGTAGTATAGCAGTTGGTTGCTTGATAATAGTTCTCGTCTGGTTGAAACTGGTAGTAAAACTTCTTCTCCAGATTGCAGGTAGTCTGAGTATGTCACGTCTCGTAATGTCTGGACAATATCATAAACAAAAATATACTTTTACGTACCTGGTCGTGTTTACTAGAAGTTCACTAAACTGTCAACTCAGTTTACAAACACCAACTCACTTTGGTTGCAAGGTTAGGTTACCTTGTTTATTAATTAGTGGGCGCCACACGGATTTTTTCAGGGAAAATCCCGTGTAAAACCCACACATAAAATCACTGAATGGTTAGAAAATTTAAAATACTTGCGTGTCACCTTTTGGCAATGCTATTCCAATATGTTAAACACAACAGAAGGTTGTTTAAAGTTGTTAAAAGAAAATATTTAATTATTCTATGGAAATAAATCAAAATCAGGTGATGCTGTTAGTAACGGGTTTTATTTATACCCTCATAGAGAATTCAAAAAAACAAATATAAAGCAAACATACAAAGTTGTACAATTAAAAGTCGGTTATTATATGCCTTATACGGCTTGCTCAGAACATGAATTATAAATCTGGTTAAGTCCAGATGTTATTTATTTTTAACATTAAAATTATGATTATCTCAGTAGTACAAAGTTGTACAATTAAAAGTCAGTTATTATATGCCTTACACGGCTTGCTCAGAACATGAATTATAAATCTGGTTAAGTCCAGATGCTATTTATTTTTAACATTAAGATTATGATTATCTCAGTAGTACAAAGTTGTACAATTAAAAGTCAGTTATTATATGCCTTATACGGCTTGCTCAGAACATGAATTATAAATCTGGTTAAGTCCAGATGTTATTTATTTTTAACATTAAAATTATGATTATCTCAGTTGTACAAAGTTGTACAATTAAAAGTCAGTTATTATATGCCTTACACGGCTTGCTCAGAACATGAATTATAAATCTGGTTCAGTCCAGATGCTATTTATTTTTAACATTAAAATTATGATTATCTCAGTTGTACAAAGTTGTACAATTAAAAGTCAGTTATTATATGCCTTACACGGCTTGCTCAGAACATGAATTATAAATCTGGTTAAGTCCAGATGCTATTTATTTTTAACATCAAAATTATGATTATCTCAGTTGTGAATTCTTTGAGACACGAAAGAAAACAATTATGCCTACACAATATCCAATAATCCTTTTGATATAAAATTGATCAATAAAGTTTTTAGGTTACTTTCGCAAAGTAAACAAAATTAGAAAAAACGATCTGTTGAAAGATCGCGCGTTTCATCAACGCTTGCTTTTTTAGTGACAATATTTATCAAGTGAGAACCCTTACAACTAACATATAGCTTAATTAATAATAACAAATTTGTATAATAAATTGAGACGTGGTGTAATCTTAAAATGTTTTTGTGTTTTGCGTCAGTACAGGTTATTGTTGAAAAAAGTACAGGTTATGGCGCTCAGATCAAGATTAGTAATGATTGCACTGTTACCTTCTGAGTTTTAATTATTTAATTAAAACTTATTAATCACTTCAGTAATCGGATTATAATGATTACTGGATTTCGGCACTAAACTCGCACAAGAACAGAATAATGCGATCCTCTTCTGATTAAAATGGATCGTGAATAATAACAATAAATTATTTTCTGTTCGTTATTCCCGCACAAAATTAAAATGATACTGCACTTAATCACTGTTGTTTGCTGTAGATGAACTTGAAGTAGTCGTTTCTTGTTGTTGAACTATTGGTTTCAATGTAATATGTAAATGACGCTAAGAGTTATTAAAAATGTAGAGATGACGGGCACACGTCTGTGCTACACGCTAGTCGGTCAGAGTCTGCCTCAAAATTCGCTGTTTCGTCTTTATATACCCCCATCTTTGATCGGCTTTAGGTAAAAATGTTAATTACTAACTAATTTTCTGATTGGTTCTGGTAGGTGTGTCGGTGTGACGTGTCACTTTTTGGCAGTTGATAACGGCTTTTTTAACCGTCAAATGTTGAGGTGACAGCTAGTTGTCGTTCTTGTTATTATTCATAAACAGTTTTCCGATGTACATTTTTAGAATGATGCTAACATCTCTCCCGCACTAAATACAGTTGCAATTGGGTTGATATTACTATCAAATTAAAGATTGTTTTTTTTTCCCTTTAATTTGATATCACTCGACCTCGAATTACTTTCACTTTGACCGACATTGTTATAAAACCAATGTTCGGGTACATCACTTTCACTGTCGTCTGCTATTTCTGAGTCGCCGATTTTACACTTTTGGTTAATATTGTTTGTGTTCACATATCATTTTATTAATCAAATGTTTATGTGCGAACACCATTAATGCTGTACTGACATTTTTACTGAACATTACATGTACACTTAAACTCTATACCTTTTAATAAATAATCCTACTGACTATGACATTTCGTTTTATGCTAATTCGTTTTAAACTATTATTTAACAATTAAAATTATGATTAAACCTATTGTTTTAATAATGTTCTTTGTTATGTCAGGGCATAACCATTGTTCTGTGTATTTTAATTTACACTTGTGTTAGTTCTCAATAGTCAATTTACTGACTAATGTGTGGTCTAAGCTTGCTAAGACATATCGCCTACATTGGAATTTGGCCTTAATAATGCTTATTGGTTCTCAATTCGGTAAATTGTGGAGACATCTTATTTGTATAAGATTCTCTCTTATAAATAGTTCTCTTTTCTCACAAGTATATTTGATGCTGAAATACATCTTTGGTCTCACTATGTAGCCATTGTTAACATTAGTTTTGGCATTCATAATTTACTAGTCATTGTCACATCTATTATCAGCAAAATGCTAATTCTGCTTTCACAGTATTTAACTGCTCATTAGTTCATTTTTTGTTTACATATGACATTCGGTTTACATCAACTACTTACTGGATTGACAGCTGAATGTAAATTTACTCTGTCCATTAGTTCGTTTTAGTCTTAGTCTAGTTGTAGTGTCAAACAGCCCTTGGGTTACTGTTTCATGTGGCACTTCTGCTTCATTCTTCTTTCTTGGTTTCTCCGTTCTTGATTATTTCTACTATCATATTCCTATTTACATGGTTGTTTCGTCCTTATAAAGTCTGATAACATACACTCAGGTTAGGTAACATCTTGTGATGTTACATATACACCCTCTTTAAAATTGATCATTTGAAAAAAATTTATTTTTTGTAAAATTATCAATTCATGTCAGTTTCTTAGTATACTCTCATAGTTTTTTTTTTCTTGTACTCTTTGATTTTTTAAACATACTATTGGTGTGTTACTCTAGTTTGGTTTTTTTATCTAGTGATACAATTCTTAATTTACTAGTATTTTCAAGTCGCTTACTTTCTAAGTCATTTAACTACAATTGATCTCGTTTCTTAAGTTAACTATTTCCTGTCTTATTCACATTCTACTTTCTCATCACATATCTTTGCATTCGTGATTATCTTAATGGTTATTATAATTCATACCTCACAGATTCTTTTATAATATTCCTTGATACAATAAAACAATATAATTCCCTAACTGTTGTAGAGGTTTCGGAATCAGGGTGGCTCACTATGGCTAACATCCTCTGCCGTTCCTCACCACACATTCTCAGATTCAGAGGCATTACTCTTCTCTGTCTGAGAAAAAAATAAACATTGCACCTGGCAATAGTTGCACTATCACAACTCAAAAAATATCACATATCATTCATATTCAATAATATAATATATTCACTATAATATTCAAGGTATCAGAGGTTTTCATTTAGATCACATTTCCATCTTTATACTTGCTAACATACTTTCTTTCTTACAGGTAATTATTTCTTTTAGACTTGATGTTTTTAGCTATGCTTTTATCAGCTATATAGTTACTTATGTACTAGTTAACAATTTGCTTTGGTTCGTTTAAATATTCTTAAGATTATACACTTGTTTTGATGCTTATAGTACTTATGCATTTGGTTTGTTTTATCTAGAGTCTACAATATTTTGTTTTCACAATAGTTCATTAAATCTTTCTTAACAAGTCATATTCATCCTGAATTATCAGGGCTTATATTGTTTGTATACTAAATGGTTTTTTTTTGTTTTTTTTTGTTTGATGTTCTCTGACATATTCTGGTGATGTACGATATTTGATAATTGACAAACATTTTTCTTTCCTTTCATTCCATTATGACAATAGTTATCCTTACAATTAACACTCTTTGTTATTTTTCTTCTCTACTCCTTCAAGTGATGGTGGTTTTCACTTATTCTGGATGATTTTATATACTATATACTATGCTATAATTACAATTTCATTTGACAAAATAATAACATACTAATATCTAATTTCATAGACATTCTTGGGGTTTACATGGTTTGTTTCACAAATATTTTTCTCTTTCCTTACATTCCATAATAATGTCCTTCTTTTATTTTACACACTTTGTTATACTGCCTCTCTACTCCTTCAAAGGTTAGTTGGGTGAACCTTTATTCTGGACGATTTTATATACTATTTGAGCTTTATGAGAGGTACACAATAATCATTTTATAAACATTAAGTGACATAGAATATTCATTTGTATACACATTTTTCTCTAAGTATAGTATAGTAATTATAGTTATATGCCACTACTGGCTCTTGGTGATATAATAGATGTCTTTTCTTATTAAATCATTTGATTGACATTACATAAATTTCTATCCCTTGGTGTGATAGATCTGGTAAGTTTTCACCAGTAACAAATGGTTTGGCTTACATCTTAAATCTACACACTTTTGTAACTTGATAAGGCAAATTGACTAGTTATAGTTAATTAGTTACCTTCAACATTTTGTAGCTTAACAACAGATGAGTTTGTTTATAGTAATGGTTTTTTTTTTTTTAAATATATATATTTTATCTTTTATACCCTAAACGTTCGGGTGAAAAATGTTGCTTACTAATACATATTATCCGTCCTTAATATTAATTATTTTTTACTAGTCGATATTCATGGGGTTATTTGTGCTCTTCCACTCTATTCCTATCATGCGGTTCTTCCACTTGGCGGCTACCAGGTAGTCATTGGCTCCCCGTTTCCTTGCCTTTTTCCTCTCATCATCTTTGGTATTCCTGTGTTCATTGTACTCTGGGCCTTGGCTATTATTGATGTCTGGCCCTTCTTCTAATCCGGGTTGACCTTTGTTCATTTCCTGGTTGGATTCTTCCATCGCTTGGTCCCTCTTCTTTCGCATTTCCCTTATTCTTTGGGCGTACCTTTCAATAAGCTGGTCCAGTCGTTCTTGATCATTTTCCTTCTCTCTGTGAAGCTTCTTTCTTCTAGGAATATTCGCCTTAAATACCTCATTGTTTATGACCTTCTCCGTCATAACATAGTCAATGGCATGTAACGTTGTTTTAATCGTTCCGTCATCTGGGTCATTAATTAAATGGTTTAATGATCGGTTATGCATTAAGGAATCGATTGATTTTGTTTGGTGTATTTTATTTGGTGGTATATTTAATTTAATCGGATTCTTATTTAATTTTTTACCCACGGTTTTATGGTGATTTATTTTTAATATTTTTATGAAGTCTTGCTTATACTTCTCCCCGTTGATTCTGGCTCTATGACGAATAATTGGGTTGTCCACGAAGTTAATTAATCCACTCCTAGTCATTTCTAATATTTCCTTTGTAATCCTTGTCTTCTTAGAGCGTATTATTCTTTTTATCTTTGTCTCTTTCTCTCCTGTCTTCTTAATTATCTTGTTCCTTACATTTTTAATGATAGTTTCTTTATGCTGAATGTTCTCTTCATTCCTATGGTGTGTATCCTCAGGCACCAATGCTTTCGAGTCTTCTTTATCCTCAGTTTGTTTATCAGTGTTTGAATTGTATACTTAATTCTTCCATGGATTCATCATTTGGTACTTCTTCAATTTTTGAGTCGTTGTCGCCTCGTAATTCTCCTCTTATAATCTGACCCAATTCTTCCGTTTTCTTACTCATTTCATCCATTTTCTGGCTCCTTTCTTCCATATACTTCTTGAGATTATTATTAAGTATTTCAAACTGTTCCCTCATCATCTCCTGGAAACTTAGCAGCCCCGTCGATGCTATTTCCTTAGGTTGGTTTTTTATGGGGTCACTTCTTGGTGTGTCAGGCATGTTAATTTTTTCGTGTCTACCGGGCTGATATAAAATATAAAACATATTTATTTAATATTTTTTAAGCCACACTAGTTGGTGCGCCAATTTATAATAAATACGAATATTGGGGGTTCTTTTTAATGTTTATTTGTTTATAGTAATTATATTAAAATAATGTTTAAATTCCGTTTAAATTTCGTTTAAACGCCACACTAGTTGGTCTAACCTATTTGTAATAAAATGAAAACGTGTGCGTTTACAATTAACTTGAAATAAAATAAAAGTGTTGTTGTTTAAACTTATATTCGTGGTTAAAATATTAAAAGTCTCGTTAAAACAAAGTTCAACTATGTGTGAAATATTCTTTTGAGATAACTCAATGTTTAGAATAGTCGTTTCGAATTGAAGATTACTAATGTAGTAAAGTAATTTAAAATGAAACATTCAAAGTTACTCACAGTGTGTTTACAATGGTTTAATTATACTTGTTTAAAAAGAATTCCCTTATATTAAATAAATAAAATAGTGAAGTTGATTATAATTAAATGCTAAATTAGCTTAAGTTAAAACGTGAAGTATAGCAGTTGGTTGCTTGATAATAGTTCTCGTCTGGTTGAAACTGGTAGTAAAACTTCTTCTCCAGATTGCAGGTAGTCTGAGTATGTCACGTCTCGTAATGTCTGGACAATATCATAAACAAAAATATACTTTTACGTACCTGGTCGTGTTTACTAGAAGTTCACTAAACTGTCAACTCAGTTTACAAACACCAACTCACTTTGGTTGCAAGGTTAGGTTACCTTGTTTATTAATTAGTGGGCGCCACACGGATTTATTCAGGGAAAATCCCGTGTAAAACCCACACATAAAATCACTGAATGGTTAGAAAATTTAAAATACTTGCGTGTCACCTTTTGGCAATGCTATTCCAATATGTTAAACACAACAGAAGGTTGTTTAAAGTTGTTAAAAGAAAATATTTAATTATTCTATGGAAATAAATCAAAATCAGGTGATGCTGTTAGTAACGGGTTTTATTTATACCCTCATAGAGAATTCAAAAAAACAAATATAAAGCAAACATACAAAGTTGTACAATTAAAAGTCGGTTATTATATGCCTTATACGGCTTGCTCAGAACATGAATTATAAATCTGGTTAAGTCCAGATGCTATTTATTTTTAACCTTAAAATTATGATTATCTCAGTTGTACAAAGTTGTACAATTAAAAGTCAGTTATTATATGCCTTATACGGCTTGCTCAGAACATGAATTATAAATCTGGTTAAGTCCAGATGTTATTTATTTTTAACATTAAAATTATGATTATCTCAGTAGTACAAAGTTGTACAATTAAAAGTCAGTTATTATATGCCTTACACGGCTTGCTCAGAACATGAATTATAAATCTGGTTAAGTCCAGATGCTATTTATTTTTAACATTAAGATTATGATTATCTCAGTAGTACAAAGTTGTACAATTAAAAGTCAGTTATTGTATGCCTTATACGGCTTGCTCAGAACATGAATTATAAATCTGGTTCAGTCCAGATGCTATTTATTTTTAACATTAAAATTATGATTATCTCAGTTGTACAAAGTTGTACAATTAAAAGTCAGTTATTATATGCCTTACACGGCTTGCTCAGAACATGAATTATAAATCTGGTTAAGTCCAGATGCTATTTATTTTTAACATCAAAATTATGATTATCTCAGTTGTGAATTCTTTGAGACACGAAAGAAAACAATTATGCCTACACAATATCCAATAATCCTTTTGATATAAAATTGATCAATAAAGTTTTTAGGTTACTTTCGCAAAGTAAACAAAATTAGAAAAAACGATCTGTTGAAAGATCGCGCGTTTCATCAACGCTTGCTTTTTTAGTGACAATATTTATCAAGTGAGAACCCTTACAACTAACATATAGCTTAATTAATAATAACAAATTTGTATAATAAATTGAGACGTGGTGTAATCTTAAAATGTTTTTGTGTTTTGCGTCAGTACAGGTTATTGCTGAAAAAAGTACAGGTTATGGCGCTCAGATCAAGATTAGTAATGATTGCACTGTTACCTTCTGAGTTTTAATTATTTAATTAAAACTTATTAATCACTTCAGTAATCGGATTATAATGATTACTGGATTTCGGCACTAAACTCGCACAAGAACAGAATAATGCGATCCTCTTCTGATTAAAAAGGATCGTGAATAATAACAATAAATTATTTTCTGTTCGTTATTCCCGCACAAAATTAAAATGATACTGCACTTAATCACTGTTGTTTGCTGTAGATGAACTTGAAGTAGTCGTTTCTTGTTGTTGAACTATTGGTTTCAATGTAATATGTAAATGACGCTAAGAGTTATTAAAAATGTAGAGATGACGGGCACACGTCTGTGCTACACGCTAGTCGGTCAGAGTCTGCCTCAAAATTCGCTGTTTCGTCTTTATATACCCCCATCTTTGATCGGCTTTAGGTAAAAATGTTAATTACTAACTAATTTTCTGATTGGTTCTGGTAGGTGTGTCGGTGTGACGTGTCACTTTTTGGCAGTTGATAACGGCTTTTTTTAACCGTCAAATGATGAGGTGACAGCTAGTTGTCGTTCTTGTTATTATTCATAAACAGTTTTCCGATGTACATTTTTAGAATGATGCTAACATCTCTCCCGCACTAAATACATTTGCAATTGGGTTGATATTACTATCAAATTAAAGATTGTTTTTTTTCCTTTAATTTGATATCACTCGACCTCGAATTACTTTCACTTTGACCGACATTGTTATAAAACCAATGTTCGGGTACATCACTTTCACTGTCGTCTGCTATTTCTGAGTCGCCGATTTTACACTTTTGGTTAATATTGTTTGTGTTCACATATCATTTTATTAATCAAATGTTTATGTGCGAACACCATTAATGCTGTACTGACATTTTTACTGAACATTACATGTACACTTAAACTCTATACCTTTTAATAAATAATCCTACTGACTATGACATTTCGTTTTATGCTAATTCGTTTTAAACTATTATTTAACAATTAAAATTATGATTAAACCTATTGTTTTAATAATGTTCTTTGTTATGTCAGGGCATAACCATTGTTCTGTGTATTTTAATTTACACTTGTGTTAGTTCTCAATAGTCAATTTACTGACTAATGTGTGGTCTAAGCTTGCTAAGACATATCGCCTACATTGGAATTTGGCCTTAATAATGCTTATTGGTTCTCAATTCGGTAAATTGTGGAGACATCTTATTTGTATAAGATTCTCTCTTATAAATAGTTCTCTTTTCTCACAAGTATATTTGATGCTGAAATACATCTTTGGTCTCACTATGTAGCCATTGTTAACATTAGTTTTGGCATTCATAATTTACTAGTCATTGTCACATCTATTATCAGCAAAATGCTAATTCTGCTTTCACAGTATTTAACTGCTCATTAGTTCATTTTTTGTTTACATATGACATTCGGTTTACATCAACTACTTACTGGATTGACAGCTGAATGTAAATTTACTCTGTCCATTAGTTCGTTTTAGTCTTAGTCTAGTTGTAGTGTCAAACAGCCCTTGGGTTACTGTTTCATGTGGCACTTCTGCTTCATTCTTCTTTCTTGGTTTCTCCGTTCTTGATTATTTCTACTATCATATTCCTATTTACATGGTTGTTTCGTCCTTATAAAGTCTGATAACATACACTCAGGTTAGGTAACATCTTGTGATGTTACAGTATTCATGAAATTTTAATAACTGAATTCCATTCAATGGATTAGCTATTTGTATGGGTTGCAACTTAAGAGATTAATTACAGCTTTAAAGAATATAATTTTTATAAAATGTCAAATTTATAATTGTTATAAATTTATAAAGAAACAGAAACACCAATAAATAAGAACTTTGTTATTTTTATATGAGTCCTGTCACCATTGCCAGTAGACATGTTTCAAATGGTAGCTTGGGTTCCGGCACATTTTATACTTTCTCTAGGTTGAGTGCCTAGTCTTAAATACTATGTAACCCCTCTTAAAAAAAAAAAAAAAAAAAAAAAAAAACTTACACAAAATTTGGGGGAGGTTTCAGCCCTCGTATTAAAAGATAGAGAGCAGCTTTCCGTTCAAAATGTTTTGAGCTACATAAAGAAATATACGATTGTAAAACAAATCCCCTTCGATTGTCTGTTTCATCCAGATGAACAGTAACAGAACATTTTGGAAAATCCGAGCTAACGAACCAGAACACAGACGCTTGCCACTTACCAAGGAACTAAGCTTCCTTAACGGAGCTGAGCCAATAGGGAAGTGACAAGTAGAATTGTTTACGATTGAGCAGCTGTGAAGGCGGATTCATAGGCATATAAACGGGTTCCAGTGGTATATTTGTTTTTCGTGTTTTAGGACTTGATAGTGGTGGAGACACTGAAAGGCCTCGTCCAAAGCATGACAGGTAGCACTTTAACAAGTAAGCACGACAAAGTTGGGATGTACCTGAAGTCGGTGTGAAATGATCGTGTATTTGTATGCGTCAGTTTGTGTGTGTGTGTGTGTGTGTGTGTGTGTGTGTGTGTGTGTGTGTGTGTGTGTGTGTGTGTGTGTGTGTGTGTGTGTGTGTGTGTGTGTGTGTGTGTGTGTGTTGGGGTGGGTGTGTTTTGTGGTGCTGTGTATTTAATTAATGTACATTAAAAGTATAAAATTATAAATTATTTTATATTTAACGTACATACAAATTAATGAATAAGAAATATACCTTCTTCTGATAGTTCCTATCCGTTTCGGATGTTGGATATCATACAGACTATTTTAACTTTCTGTACTACTGCACAGAATAAGTCAGTTATACAGGTCCTTACATTTCTCAGCCATGATATTCTCGGTCGCCCAACTTCTCTCTTTCCAAGTACTTTTCCCTGTAGTATGCACTGCAATAAGTAAAATCTCTGTTCATTTCTCATGAGATGCCCCAGATACTGAAGCTTTCTTATCGTCACTTTGTTAATAACTTCCCTATCTTTCTTCACCTCTCTAAGAGCTTCAACGTTAGTTATATGTCCTCTCCATAGAATGCTCAGTATCCTACATACAGTAAAGCCACATTTCGAAAGTTTCCATTTTTTTAGTTGTGGCTTCAGTCAAAGTCCAAGATTCTACACCGTAGAAGAGGACCGAGAATACGTAGCAGCGTAGAAGTCTCATCTTTGTGTTTATTCTACGCTGTCTTATCTTTGTGTCTTATCTTTGGCAAGCGGTAGGGCACCTCATTGTCCTGGGGTTGAGAAATCGGCCCCGAAGGCGGATGAACTAGTTACTAGTAAACTGCATTGGGATGTAGAATGCAACGAGAAACCACTACATTAAAGATCGTTTAGATATCTCTAGTAATATCATCATGGTTAAGGAGTATATAATAAAAGTAAAGTAAGGACTAAAAAATAAAGAGTGAGAGTAGAAACAGTTGTTATTTTCTTCGGAAAATGGAATTCTCCCTTGCAACTTACTTTGTCATCAGCACAAAGATCGCTACAACGTACTAGTTACAAGAGTTAATTAGTGTTAGTTTTCAGTAGTGGAGCGACAGACACTATTTAGCAAGGACGACCAAACCTGTGTGAACGGACACAGAGATATGCATGTTGTGTAACAAACACAACAGAGCTCGGGGGTCGCGGCTCCGTGCATTTGTTTACTTTTAATTTCAAACTTGTGTGTGGCTTGTTTGACTAAATGTAACTGACACAACGTTTATTTTATTTTCGCCGTGTTTGCACAGCTGCAAAACTTTTTTGTGCCAACACGCAATCTCCCAAGTAACTTAATACCTCTCAAGCGTCGAACACTTCAGCAATTTGAAACGTTTTATCTATCCCTTTGGTTGAAGTTGTTTGTTGTGAGTTGGCCGAACTAAGTTCTCTTTTAAATTTTCTTTTTTTCTATACGTTGCATAGTGTTTGCACAAATTGCAAGTTTTGATTCAAGTGGAAACGTAAAAACGACTGTGTAATAAATTTTTTTAAATGAATGGAATTGGAAAGAAACTTTGTATCAGGAAAAGCGAACGTGAAACTCAAATCTATGCGATATCAGTCTGTGTCGATGCGATTTTTGAACGCAGTATTTGATGGTGTGTTCTGTTACAAGTTATACCCCGGACTCAGGCCATTCTTCTTCTTCTTCTTCTTTTTCTTTTTCTTCTTCTTCTTCTTCTTCTTCTTCTTCTTCTTCGTCTTCTTCTTCCTTTTCCTCTTCTCTTCTTCTTCTTCTTCGTCTTCTACTTTTATAGACTTGCGCCCCCTCTTCTTCCCCTCTCTGTTTTTATAAACTTGCGCCCTCAGGATTTTCATTGACATCCACTGATCATCCGTCCGCTCTAGGTGACCCAGCCATTGTATTCGTTGAGCCTTTACGAATCTCACAGTGTCTTCAGGCTTCAATAGCTCATCTATCTCCTGGTTATTTCTTATTCTCCATTATTCGTCATCTTCTTTAATCGGGCCATAAGCACGTCTTACATTCATTCTTTCAAATCTTCTTTGTGTTCCGTTTTTGTTAATGTCCATGTCTCGCCGCCATAAATAACAGCCGGTCTGATAAGTGTCTTATTTATTTTTATTTTTGTGTTACGACTTATGAGTTTGCTTCTGAATAGTCTACTGTTAGCATAATATACCCCATTTCCTATTTGTATCCTGTCATGTTTTTCGTGTTTATGTACCCTTCATTATGTATCATGTTACCCAGACATCTGAACTTATTAACTGCATCAAATTAATTATCCCCTATTCATAAATTATACAGATTTCTTTTCCTCCCTGACGCAGAAATTAGCATGTATTTAGTTTTGCTGATATTTACATTCAATTCCACTACAGCGGAGTTTTGATTCAGTTCCTTGTATACCTCAACTAGCCGATGTCTTGATCTAGCTATTGTCACAACATAGCGTAAGCACATATTTGGCTTGTTTTATTTAATATAGACTCAGGCCATTGTAAAATATAAATTTAAAATACAACGTTTCGACAGTTCGGAATCGGAAGTCATCTTCAATGTGAACATAACTCTGCAAAAAATATTAATTTTCGTTTCCTTCTTGTTCATCTTGTTCTTCTTCTTCGTCTTCTTCTTCTTCCTCTTCTGTATCCCCCTTCAGCGATGACTACTAATCCTGTAAATCCAATCGATTCTTTTCACTGTGCTGTGTGCGGTTTTCCGAAACAGAAAATGATGGGACAGTAAGAATCAGATGTGATAGTTGGAAGCAATTCGTCGTCTTCTTCTTCTTCTTCCTCTTGTTCTTCTTGTTGTTGTTAATGGTGGTCTTCTTCTTCTTCATCATCATCATCATCATCATCATCATCATCTTCTTCTTCTTCTTCTTCTTCTTCTTCTTCTTCTTCTTCCCCTTTTTCTTCTTCTACGTTAGGGTCACACCCTATTTACGCTGACGGTCTCTCTAGCTCTTCCTTGGGTTCCCTAAGTCCTCTTCTTATTATTCGTTCGTTACCATTCTGCTCATGTAAGAATGTAAGAATGAAGGGTAGACCTAGGAAGACATGGAGGAATAACGTAGTGGAGGATCTGAAGGAAATTGGAATACGGAACTGGAGACGAACGGTCAGGAAAATGGCAGAATTGAGGAGGAGGGGTTGTGACTGACAATTGAAGAAGAAAATTCTGCTTATGTGCTCGTGCTATAGTTTACGTCTTCACACCAGCCAGTCCCCAATATTCTCTGTGTTGCATGGCTCAAGTATTTCTTGTCCACGCATTTCTTGATTTCTTGATCACTCCTTCTTGGGCTTATTACTTTCCTCAAAGTTTGCTACATCTCTATTGTTTTCAACATTGTCTGGTCTTGACAGTGTCATGTCTTGGTTATCAGCGGCCACACAACAGTTAAAGTTATTCTTACTTTCGACTCTGTCCTTAAGTGCCATTAAGTGTCAGTTAGGCGTGCAGGTACTTTTACAACTTTATTGGCTTGTTTACCATTTTCCCTTGCTAGAATCCCGCTACTAGTTTTCACAACTCCTAAAAAATTTTAAAACATAGTCTATTCGACGATGTGTCACTGGTGTTCTAACGTACGCCTAAATATTTCCTGCGTACTGTTAACAACTACGTTTTTAATTTCATCATCATCATCATCATTGTCATCGTCTACTTCAGGGATTATGAACTGATTATGCCTGTTCCGGTGTCACAAGTTTTTTGTGTCCATCTTAATTTTCGGCGTCCTGGATCTCTTTTTACCTCTTAATATATACTGCCAAGCTTTTCGTGGCAACGCTATCACCTGGCTGCGTATTTAAATGGTCTTTCCATTTGGTGTGATACTCTATTTATTAACATGATAATGTTTTTAGCCTGGTGGTCATTCCACAAAAATCGTCATCGGAAAATGTAACGTTTCCACACTTTCGATTCCCCACAGTCTAGAAATTTGATATGTAAACGCATCAAGACAGAAATAATCGCTGCTGACATTGAGTTTAGCAAACGTTTTAGTGAGAATAAATTTGGTTTTACATGCTCTGTTTGTGATCGTCTGTGGTTTGGAAATGATTTACGTAATCCACCAAACGTAATCCACATTATACGTTTCAAAAGCCTAAAAAACATTACCATGCTTCGATGTTTCGGTTTCGTCGAAATTCTTTGAATGCTAAGGTGCATAAATAGAGAGAGGGAGAGAGAGAGAGAGAGAGAGAGAGAGAGAGAGAGAGAGAGAGAGAGAGAGAGAGAGAGAGAGAGAGTTTTATTCATTTATTGAAAGTATACACAGCGCCTTCCCGACATCATTATTACTCTTATCATCTATTACTGTATATCCTGCCACTGAATGAAAACATTTAATCTCTGCAGCCTGGATACGTTTACAGTCATGTTTTCGATATTTCGATGTTTCGATATTCGTATTGTTTGTATGCCTTACATAACTCAAAAACCAGTCACTTTATGTATGATTGAAGATCATCCTCATCATCTGCATAACTTCATCATCTGTTATTCTTACTTCACTCGTTCCCATCTTGTAGTTTCACTTACATAGATTTAGCAGTATTCACATTAGGCTCATATCGTTCATTATTATTTTAAACAATAAGAACTAAGAAAATCCCTTTTCCTTATCCCTCGACTATTTGAATTTTAACAGTTATTTTGTCATATACCTTCAATCTCATAAAAGTATTTACATACGCGTTTTCTATTAAGATATTATTTCATTAGGCACATTATCTTCCTCCATAATTCTTAGAATACGCTT
The DNA here is from genome assembly GCA_034769895.1 of Magicicada septendecula. NCBI lineage: Eukaryota > Metazoa > Arthropoda > Insecta > Hemiptera > Cicadidae > Magicicada > Magicicada septendecula. The sequence continues at coordinate 840,539,553 of CM068368.1, forward strand.
TAACTGTAACTGGTCAAACGTGTTTTCAGTACCTACGAAACCATGTTCAGATGGTTTATTGAACTCCAAAATTTTTCAGTATCTACTTATTATATTAATTGCGAAGATTTTGAGTATGTTTTAGTTTCTTTAGTAGAGGTTTCTAAGCTAAGTAGTTAGCTGGTGAGGCTATTCACCTTCAAGTATCCTAACAGGGCTGTTTTCTGTTGGGGTTGTCTCCCCTAGCGGAAGGTTCCAGTTTTAAGGCCCTGGAGACTCGCCGTTCAGCCTCTTCCGACAGTTACACAACGCACACCCATTCTACGCCATGCCATGCAGTTTTCCAGGGGCCACGCGGCTTTCACCTTCGAAGACGTGGAAATAGGCTTTGACGGCAGAGCTGACTTAATTCCTCAAGTTCCGACTTTTGTCGGGAATAGCGGGCACTAACCGAAATTTATTGGTCAATTTTTTTCGGCAATGAAACAGCCCTTCGGTATCCTTTACCAGCCTTTGACCCCCAAACAGACCATACAGACCTCAAGGAAGACGAGATAATGGTAGACCAAGGAAGAGATGGCTTCAGTGAAAGCGGAACAGGCTGTAAGCTTGTACCTTGACGTGGAGGAGAAGAAGAAGAAGACATATAAATCGCATCTGTACATAAACGATACAGCCTGAACCATGATGTTCGTCCAGGAGAATAATTACCTGTTCTAGTACCTTAACTATTGAGTAACTGTTAAGTTGTAAGCTTTACGTCTGTGTTTAGAAGGTTCTTCCTCTACAATTCTGTGGCAACTGTCCTATTTTTAAAACAGTGATTGATATACTTCCCCCCACTCAACGTTTGCGGTAGTAATTATTTTGCCAAATAATTTCATTACTTCCGTAACTAAATGTGTCTTGTCATATTGTATTAGTTCATTTGGCGCTCCATTATATCCTGGAGACTTTGTGTTCTTCATGATATTAGGCCTACTAGAGGGACGGCCTTCTTCCATCACTATTTTTTTTTTACATAAAGCGTCGTTTCGGCCACGCAACAAATCTGTCGCCGTCTTCAGGCAAAAACGAACACTAAAACATCACAAATAAAAAATGAACAATACTCTGTCTCCCAATCGACAGACACTCTAAACATACTAAAGTATTCACATAACAAAGACACAAAATAAATAAACAAAACTTACCAACTATGAAGTCTATAAGACACCACACACACACACTTAATACACGCACAAAACTCACTTGAACCCACACCCCTCAATGTCAGTTGGTGGAGTGGGGAGGAGTGTCCTTCGGTTGACTGTGTGTGACTTATAGCAATGTAGCCCAACCCCGATCTTGAAGAGTTTTCACTCTCCCCCTCCTTCCTTCTTTATCTTGTCCGTGCTGGTGCTCGGCGACAGACTGGGGGGGGGTACCCTTGCCTTAGGTGTGCTTAGTGCCACCTCTGGTGGACGCTACATCCTCCTACGCTCTCTCCCGTGCCCCGACATTGCCACTTAGCAGCCCCCGGCGACTTTTCCTGAGCGGTTAGAGGCGCCCTACCCGTTGTGGGCGGGCAATTCCAACTTCTCAAACTGAAGGTCTCCGAGGTCTCCCCCATTCTGCCGTGTGGGTCTCTTCGAGGTCCGAGGGTCCAAGCAAAATTACATCATCCTGTCCCTCCGAAATAAAATCAACGGAGGTACCATTCCTATGATAGAGCGAAATCGCTAGTCAAGGTAACAGGCAGGCAACATGCAGTCATCGGATTCGCCCGGACACTGCGACCACCGGACCACGACAAGCTGCTGCTTCGCCCAACTTGGACTTGGACTTGGAGCAGTGTAGCCACCACTATAATTCAGCCGTATTATTACACAAGGATGTTATTCAAGTACTCATTTCCGTAGACTGTAGATCTGGGAGCTGAAAAACGAACCGTTTTGTTGTGGTGCATCCGAGAATCAAACCTGGGAGCTACATATCAGTAACCAGTTACACTCGTGATTCGCATCCGTATGTAGATATAGGTTCATAGATTTTTTATTTTAGTCTGTCAAGTTCCCAAACAAAATTCTTTATTATTAATTATAATAAACAAAGCTTCTTTATTGCCACTAATCATAAGGACAGCTTTAAAAAGCGGATAGAAGAACTGAAATTGATATGAAGAAAAAAATGAAACGCTGCGACGTTCGTAATTAACGAATGTAAAAATTAAAGTAATTTAAACCCCTGTATGGTGTGTACCTCTGACATGTGTATGAGCTGATCTTGCGGCGGTATAATCAATATGGCAGTGCTCTGCTTTTCCACAGAGTTTACTTTCTACTTTATTAAAACGTTAACAGTTTTTGTAACAAAGAGAAAGAGGAAGAGAGATAGAGAGAGAGGCGCTTATGATGGATAAAACTTTTACTTCCCCACTTTGTGTGAAACAGGTTTCATGTCTCATGAACGCGCAGCTTTATAATTGTCTTTAATCACTTTACAAGCTGCTCTTAACCCCACAAAGAAACTCTGAACACACGCCACATTGAGTCTTACTAAGTGCTAATGAATATAAATTGTTAATACTGTTAATAAACTACATGACAAAGGAAAATACTGTTTTACAACAAAAGTAGCTACCCTACACATACTATTTGTTTTAGTCTATCTTGTTAAAAAAATAATAATAATATTTACAGAATATTGTTACAGTATTTTATTTAGAGAATAAAATTTACAGTATTTTACATAATATTACATTACGTTATTTACAAAATATTACAGTATGAGCTGTACACACGTGTTGAGAAAATCACAGACAGAGGGAAAGAAAGAGAAAAGAAGAAAGAGGGAATCTGACAAATAAATATAAGAATCTATGAAGCAATGTCTATAGCCTATATATTCACACAGATACGAATCTCCAGTGTAACTGGTTACTGATATGAAGGTCCCATGTTTGATTCCCCGAAACACCATAACAAAGAGGTTTTTCAGCTCCCAGATCTACAGACTATGGAAATGGGTACGTGAATGTCACATTTCCTGGTGTCAGTCACATATCCGGCTGAAGGATACACTGATTTCCTTACAAGGATTAAAAAACTAATCAACAATAGATGTATGGGGACCAGCAGAAGTAGACACGAAAAGCAACCACAAACCTCTTGGGATAGATGTAAATATCGAGAAGGAAGAAACAGATCAAGCTACACAAGTCCATGTAGAACAGAAAGAGTTGATGGAATGCCAAATGAACTAATACAGTAGGATGAGATACATTTACTTAAGGAAGTAATTAAATCATTTGAACTGCCTCAAAAGTCAGGTGGAGGGAAGTACGACAATCATTATTTTAAAAAAAGGTTAGTTGCCACAGAACTGTAGAGGAACGAACCTGCTAAATACCGTCGCGAAGCTTATAACAAGGTTAATATTTAGGATTCTAGAACAGGCAATAATTTTTCTAGACGAACATCATGGTTCAGGCTGTATTACTTTCTTGGAGTCTTCTTCTGGTATGGACCGCGGCAAAAATGTTTTGTGTGACGGCGTTTCACCCATATTACAATGAGTATCCTCAGAATTATAGCATTTTACAGAATATTACATTACATTACATTATTTACAGAATATTACAGTATGAGCTGTACACACGTGTCGAGAAAATCACAGACCTAATTAAGAAAGAAGAATTACTTTCTACAAACATGTTCAAAGAATGAATCCTGACAGGAAAGCTTTTTAACTATTTCAAAAAACTCAAAATGTCCAATACATGGTTCAAAGAAACAGAAAAAGACGTAGAAGAACTTCAGATTACTCAAGAAGACATTGAAAGAATGCTTGCCACTCAAAAAGAAATTGACAAGACCCAATTTTCAGGAAAACCCCAAGAAGAAGACAGGTACCATCTGGACTGACGAAAGGAGGGAGAGACATTGATCAAGAATGAAGAAGTTGAGGGTGAGGAGGAAGAGGGAGGGGAAGAAGGGAGGAACCAGTTGAACCAAACGTAGTCCACTAGTGCTCATACGCAAAAAAAATTACAGAATATTAAAAATATTTTCACAGAATATAATAGCAAGAATATTTTGCTGCAAACATCAGCATTTGTGTTAAGCATTAATTTTATCACAAGGAAAATGAGAAAAATGCAATAATAAATTTAGAAAACAGTAATATACTTGAAGATAACTCAGTCGATGGTAAGACTCCTCTTTAAAATCTTGTGTAAATTTTTATAACAGCTTCTTATATCATAAATGTAATACAGTATTTTTAATATTAACGTATTGGGCTGAAAAATGGAATGCTATTTGATTTTTACTGTAATATTATCCTTACAGCCTATATTGTATGGTCCAAAACCACCTTCTTCACACAAAGAATCTCTTCTACGAAGCGTGCCACACAGTTCCAGGTCTCCATGTCCTTCCCTTGAAGCTCGCATTCCGGTTTCCCTTTAAAACGCATAAATCTTCCTATAGTAATAATAATTATAATAATACTTTTTATTTTTTTTATAGAGGGAAAAAATGCTTTATGCACCGTCAGAGGAGGCCGTGCCACCTCTGGTATATGGGACTCTCACCCACTATAAAACCTACCTCTAATTCAGGTATTCATATCCATCCTGGAACCACTTAGCGTATTACTTCAGGATGGAGCTTATTGCGCCCTTATCTGGCTCCTTCTAGCTGTTCCTCATCTTCTGCTGCCTGTTGGGTGCAAGTTAGGCCTGTCTTTTTCTTCTAGTAGGACCCACTAAATAGAATAATACAATAATAATAATAATAACAATAACAATAACAATAATAAAATTAAGAATAAGGTTATAAAAATAATTATTATTATGTTTTTATATATAATTAATTTAATAAATAATTTAATATCATGCTCTAATTCAGTTAAAGAACGAAAAGTAAAAATTGTGAAACACAGAAAGCGTAGATAAATCTGATTTCTAATTATTTTATCAGTTACGTATTTTTATGTTGTGTATTTCTCTCATTATTTCTGTGTTTCATTTTAACATTTACAATTGTTACTCCTTCCTCACTTTGTAACGGTTTTCGATTTTAGCATTTTCTTTCACGCAATTTACCATTGCCACAATCCTGATCCCAGTACTAATACAATGAATGGCAAACGTATTCACAACGTCTGAATTACACTTTCAAATACTTTACCCCTGCAAATAAGGTAAATCGTTCTCACCTCAAGTACCAATATATGCCCGCCTCCTGAGTATTCACTTGGCCCTGGTTCCGTTCTCAACATATACGTTATTCCTATACACTAGCTTGAGATTTTTTCTTCGCTGCAATATTTAATTGCTACAAAGTTGTATTCACTCTAACGAAATTTTCTTTGGTTGCAAATTAACTATTCGAATGTAGCAGCATAACTATCCCTTGTCAGGCAGCTCCTTGTAATTAATTACTACAGGTCACGTCCCATGGAATGCCATATAAACTTGTATCTTGTATTTTTTTGGTGTAGCTTCAATAGATCCACTTAAGATTAAAACAGATCTTCATGTAATGACAATTTTGTACATATTGTAATGTAGACGTCGTCCGCCTAATTGTAAAAGTGTAAAATGTATTTTGTAAACCCTCAAAGTCTTACCAAGTCTTCGTCGCTCTTACACGTACCTCTCGCAGACTGCGTCCGTCGCGAACGTACGAATAACCAGTACCGAAATGCTTACCTGTCCTTATTTTGGTATATTTATTTCCCGAAAGGCGCCAAATTGTTTTTTAGAAAACAATTAAAAGATTCAAAATTAGTTTGTCTCCTGTACGGTGATGATGAATTCGAATTACTCGCAGACTGGCGGGAACTCGAATTTCGCTTGTCTTTGGACGTGTTGCCAACATAAAATTTGGGCAAAGAATTCTATTTTCCGCTAAAGAACACAACATACATAATACAATTTAAATAAACACAGGACAGCTAGTAAAAATTCGTACTTATTTATTTGATTCGATAATTAATTAATTTTTGATAATTGTCGTACAATAGATGTTATTATAATAAAGTTTAGCCTCGGCAATAAATTAATTTTCACTCAGCAGGAGCAAAGGTGGCAGCAGTGAAGCTATCATGGCTACAATGTTCTTATTTATACAATTTATTCTGCCAGTGAGTTCTTTTGGTTACGAAAAGAGTTAAAACAAGATGTTAAATAAAGTACACCACCTTACAATTGTGGTACTTAAATACTAAAAATGTTTACATGAAATTCAACTCTGTTGGTTAAAAGTGTGTGTCAGTTTTATAGGTTTCGGACATAGGTTATTTAACATTTACATACAGTGTTATTAAATATGATTCATTAATCCTTGAAATAAATTGGTGTTCAAAGTTCAGAGTGAGAGTTATATATTGTGAAAAAAGTTAATCAGTTTTAGTTCGTAATTATTGATAATTTAATTTATACTTAACAAAACCATGTTGTTTGTGTTATGGATCGTCAAGATTTCTTCACTGTTGTATTAGTACATTCGTTTATTTTCAATAATATGGTTGCCGTCTCCTTCTGGCGTCTGTTTCTTTCATTCAATTTTTTATTTAATTTATAATTTTAAAATTTCGTTTATTGTTCCTCCTTGAGTTGCTGGAACTATGGTTGACTTCTGGTATTCAATTTACTTTCATTTATTTTTGATTTTTTTCGTTATTTGCCTTTAATAGGTCCGCATCAATATAGCGTCTATACCTCTGGATAGTTAATAATGGAACTCTCGTTACATAATTGTCAAAATTATAATAACGTTCTGTTGTTATGGCAACCGCCTATACTCTGATTGGTTAAGTACATTTTAACCTATTGTTATAAATCCTGGTTTTCTGTCCAAAATGAATAAATATTTTATAATGGTTATTTTTCCTTGGTTATATTTCCAATGCTTGAAATATTAACATAGATGTCCCTATTTTCTTTCACAGATCAATTTGACATCTCACAAGGCTGGTCTAGGTCATGTATTAATGTTTTTAGACAATATTGCTAATACTATGTTTTTACATATTTCCCTTATTTATACTGTTTATTCTCATTCTGACATGGTATTAATGTTAGTTAATGTTAATTACATAATTTACTTGGTTTTATCATTCAAATACAATATTCAATTGTTTACAATTGGTTTTCTGAAGTTAGACAGCTATGTCATTTATAGGCCTAAACTGTAACATCTTAGAATTTCTTATTTTGCTCTATTTAAACATTATTTATTAAGTACATATGTTCTGCTTATTTTCATTTTGTACTTATTGTCTTTTGAATTACTTTGAATCTGTTTTACAATCTATTAGTGTTATTATACTTTTACAAAATTATTTCTTATCTGATATTTTTTCTTTTCTATTTATATAATAGTTACTAATTTGTTGTTTGTTAAGTTTATGTCATTGCTAGTTTATTCCTACTCCCCTTTTTCACACACCTATTTAACACTTAAATCTATTAACAAAACATAATATAGAAATAACTTAATGGTCTGTATATTGTTCAGCCATATTTCTTCTTATTAATTACAATTATTACCGTATATTGTATGTCATTACTTAAAATGACCATACTACTCATCTCTTTATACCTTCATTACTTACATAAAAAATACAAACATATTACTGTAAAGTTATGCCTTCTTGGTTTATACTCCTTTAAACACTAAACAAACAAACTAATTTTCTTTAAATTAACAAAATAACAATTTTGGTGAGTATTGCATTGACACCATCTATTCTATAAAGATAATCATTCTAGTGTTTCTTTTAGTAATAGAAGATATTTTCTAGTTCTTACACCCACAACTATTCTGTTTCTTACAGGCTAACACAATTAACTTATTTGTCTATTCATCATTTGATTATGGTTCTGGTTTGTTATACTTGGTTGCTATTCTTTTTCCTTAAGATTATAAGTTGTTTATTTTAATATTCTCATCACTTCACTGTTTATTGTTATCACTCCCTACCTATCTCTCACTCTTGGTTTCAATGATATTTTAAACATACATTTATGATTATTCTTTCAATATTTTGTGTCTTACTTTCTTATTATAATAAGATTCTTAACAACATATTTTATTTAATAATAATTGTCTTACTTATTTTTTTTTATGGTTCGTGTACTTTCTTTATTATTGTTTTATTCATGGTTATTTATTTTATTTTCTTTACTCATTTGTGTCCTTTACCATTAATTGTCATCTTAATTTCTGTAAATCTTTTCTCATCTTATTGTCTTTATCTGGCCAATCTCTGGGGTTGGGTCATAGTCATTTGTTTGTCAGTCTAGTCTATTCTTTTAATTAATATTCTTGTTTACAATTCTTCTTTCTTCTTTCTTAACTCCATTTTATATTTTTTTATTATTAATTTAATTATTTTACCTGTTATCATTTCTCTAATGCTTGTGGATACCCTATAGGGTCTGATTTCTGCAACGTTATAACATCTAATAGATTGTTTAGAGTTAAACAAGAAGAAGCATATTCAGACCTAAAAAACACACAGGCGGGAGTACCACAGGACAGTGTTCCTGGGCTTTGGTATGTATTATTTACTAGTGACATACCAAACTTAGAATAAGCAAAATCGTCTACTTTTTTGCGTTGATACAGCTTTGCTTACAGCAGGGCAAGATGAGGTTATTTCAACCCGATTATTGCAGAAAACTAGCAATACCATATATGATTGGACCAAAAAATGGAAAATTAAACTTAACGAAGCCAAATCGGCACACATTAGTTTCACCAATAAAAGATTCAATTTGGTCATAAATGGAACGGTAGCTCTTTATGAAAACAAAGCCAATTACCTGGGTATGACATTGAATACCAACCTGAGATGGAAAGAGCATGTAAAAAAGAAAAAAGAGGAACTTAACATAAAATTCCGAGAATATAAATGGCTCATACGAAAACATTCCAACCTGTCTTTATACAGTAAAACTCTGATCTATAATCAGATAATTAAACCCACCTGGCTGTATGAAATCCAACTCTGGGGGTGCGCGAAAAATAGTAACATCAGGATATTACAAACATTCCAAAACAAAGTTTTGCAGACCATGGTAAATGCACCATGGTATGTTAGAAACGCCGATATCCACAGAGGTATTCCAATAATTAAAGAAGAGATTAAAAGGTTTGCGGAGAAGCATGAAGAAAGGCTTCACCTCCACGAAAATGCAGAAGTTCCTCAGCTGCTGGACAATCAACACGTGTTCCGAAGAATGAAGAGAACAAAGCCATTTGAACTTGTGCAGTGTTTTGTGTTATAAAAGCATAGCATTGTGCGCGGGTGAGAGTGTTTAGTTAAGAACACCAGAACTAACTAAAGGATGTCATTGGACTTAATTTGGCCGATATGTACTTAGTATTAAGAGGTATTAGAGATAAGTTGATGGTTGGTCTTACAGACCAGTTAAATTCAATAATAAAAAAATAAAAATAACGTAATGACAATGATGAACGTTTGATAAATAATTTACTGGTACAATTTGAACACACACACACACAGACTCACTATTATTATTTATTTAAATATTTTTGGCATTTTCTTGGTTCGTTCAAACTACTTAGGCTTGCAAAGTACGTTGTATCATATTGTAATTTATAAACTTCTAGGCAATGACATTTGGTAACATATAATGTAATTATATGACTTCAAAAAGTCACGATAAGTAAAACAAAACAAAGACAAATTATTATTGTGTGTGCACTATGGTAAAGATTAACTGAGCAGGCTTGACATAAGCTAAGTATAATTAAGAAAATTACAGGTGCGCACCTACTGACACAGTGCCTAATGATATCGGATTTTTAACTAATGACCGCCTCCAACAAGGGATATTTTATGATCTGATGATAAAGCATGTGCTTTGAAACGCGTCATCTATATGTAAAAAGAAGTCAAAAGGCGGATTGAAAAAGGGTAATTTGTGCGTTCTGATATTTTGTCAGCTGTCCTAGCAAAATCATTTTCTGCTTTCTTTTTTCACAAAACCATAATACTAATAATAAGAAGAAAAACAAGTTTATAAATTACAAATACCTTATTGTTAATACACTGTTTTTATTAACAACATATTTTTAAAAAATAAAATCAATTTGACCAGTAATAAAGAAAACTGACAAGAAATATCATCGCTTATAGTGGCAGAATGCTGGGAAAATTATCTCTCAAAATATACTTGCAGTACATATTACCAAATGTATTATACACGCAGAAGTACAATCCAGAATTAATTTGAGAAAGATGGCTATATCTAAATTAAATAGAATCCTGTTGGATAAGCAAATTACATCAGAAACTAAAACCAAAATATTTAAAACCGTTGTTAGACGTATCATGACTTACAGCTCAGAAGTTAGGACCACAAATAAACACACAAGAACAAAATTAATGCCAGCAGAGATGGACTTTTGAGACGTCCGGCAAGAGTATCCAGACGTGAGAAAATTGGAAATGAAGTCATTGAGGACAGAATGAATGTGAAATTTTATCCAAACAACAAAAAATTACAATGGTATGACACACGAAATGAATGGAACAGGAAAGATTGCCAAGGAGAGTTATGGAATGGACCCCACCAGGAAGAAAGAAAAGAAGAAGACTACCTATCTCTTGGATAAAAGAAATTCATACTATATCTGAATATCTCGTTGAGGCAATGAGAAATTGAAAAATGTCTTTGGATGGACAAGCAGCAGTGGAAGACGAGAATTCAATCACTTCTGCAATCTTTGGTTCCGGAAAATGTGTAAACATTATACAGCCGGAATAAAAATAAAAATACTATACACGCGCAATGTGAAGCGAGTGTGTGTGTGTGTGTGTGTGTGTGTGTGTGTGTGTGTGTGTGTGTGTGTGTGTGTGTGTGTGTGTGTGTGTGTGTGTGTGTGTGTGTGTGTGTGTGTGTGTGTGTGTGTGTGTGTGTGTGTGTGTGTGTGTGTGTGTGTGTGTGTGTGTGTGTGTGTGTGTGTGTGTGTGTGTGTGTGTGTGTGTGTGTGTGTGTGTGTGTGTGTGTGTGTGTGTGTGTGTGTGTGTTTTCAAGCACTTTGAGGTACGGAGTAAGAAATGAAAATGTTAATCTTGGCTGGAAAGCAGAAACATGCAAACCAAAGCAATAAGGGCAGGAGCACTTGAACATAGGATCCCTTACTTCAATTGTTTGTTATCGCTCAACTGTGCTGACGTTTGCTGAGCAAGGGGTAAGACGCTGGCACAGACACTTCACTTTAGATTTTTAATTACTTATTTCATACTTCTTCTCTTCTTCTTTTCATTATTTTGAGTCTAACGTAAATAATAAATGTCTTAAAAATCCGACTAACATTCGTTACTTGATTTTTCAGAATGTATACACATTAAATTATAATTGTAATCACCTTAATCGTTTAATTTCTTTTCTCATATACATTGCAAATATTGAAGTCATACATACTTCAGGCGAGACTTTTACTATTGAATATTTGCCGTCTAGTGTAATGTTCATTATTTTTTAAATAAAATAGATTGGAGTGATATTACACCCTATTATAACGTAATGTAATAGTCTACTGAAATGTCGTAATATAATGAAATAAAGAATAATGAAATAAACACGGCACAAGTTTAGCAGAAATAAAAAATCGTATAGAACAAAGAAAACTACGACGAGACATTTTCATTCCACTTTTGTGGAGCAATCAACTTCGAAACAAAAAACAAAATATAAAAGATGACAGTAGATACTATTGTAACATATGGGGCTGAAGTATTCTGAATACTACAGTATACATATGAGGAAAAGATTAAGAGCCATGGAAGTGGGATACTGTGTCAGAAGGAACGTGGAAGAAGGCACTTGGAAGAATGAAGAATTGAACGCACTTGTTGAAGAGAAAGATATAAATAGAAGCTGCAAGAATGGTTAAGAGTGTCTGAGAGGGGAGATTATATGGGAGAAGAAGGAGGAGTCGACCATGCAAAAGATGGACGGACAACGGTAAACCTTTCTACGATGGGTATAAGAGGCTGGAAAGTACTGGCGAATGATAGAGGAGAGTGAAGGAGGAATGTTGTGGTGGAGACGAAGGACCACCAGGGACTGTATACCCAATGGATAATCAAGTTTCCTAAGTTCGGACTATCGAGGTTCAACTGTAAGTGCAAACGTGCGGAGATGCCCAAACCTCCAACATTTATATTAATGATACTGTGCATCAGTGCTTACGTGCTATGTAGCCATTTTATTTTGCAAAATGTTCTTCTTTCAGAATTAAAAAAAAACAATACTGACAAGAACTGTAATCTTATTTACACCATCACTCTTCTTTCGTCCTCAGTGACATTAAATTATAAGTAGCCGGATAGTCACTAATGACGTGTCGACGTTATATATATATAGCAGAAAGTGATTGAATATATCTATGTTGTAATGTGACGTTGTTAGTTAATTAATTTTCAAATGTCACAGTAGTATTTTGTAGAGCCCCAAGTTGTTGGTGCCAATTTTGTGTAATGGATGTAGGTAACTCCTATGGTTATACTAACCTCTTTTACGCCTTCTATGCCCTACGTCCTTGGGATCCCAATTTTTAATATAAAATATGCTCTAACAAATATGTAATTAATTTTCTTTAAATGGGTATTTATATAATTATACTACAAATGAGAACACACTTCTTTTGCTGCTCTGAATCATTAATTATTCTTGCTTTTCTTATTATAATTAGTTCCCCTTTTTTATTTTCTATTAATTAACAAATCATTTCACCTTTTTTAACAACACAAACAAATCGTCTTCAGTAATATTATAAATTCACCCATCAAGTATTATGCTAATAACATACATGAATAAAAAATTGTAACATGTAGTAAATAATTGTTGTTGTGTATGATGGTTGTATGTGAGTTCTTGTGATTATACAAAAGAAATCAATTAGATAATTTTACAACTTAATAAAATGAACTAACAATGAAAATAATTGATTATCAGACATTAGGAATACAATTGACAAAAGAAAAGAAAAGAAAAATTTAATTGTCTATGCTATATCTCATAGTTCATTATTTCTCAACATGGCGCGCTGCTGTACCCCTTCTTCACCGTTAAGAAAATGATAGACGCCATATTGCTTTTTGTGGTATGCACAATATTGAATGTTTAATAAAACTTCTATGAGTTCTACACTTTTGTTAGTTCAAAATAAGTTTGGCTCACTCACTTTTTATATCATATATTATGTTTAGAAATGTAGTCACACTAAATGTGTTCGTTATTTAGTTTATATTGAAGTGTTGGGTAAAACGTTAATACTTTGTCAATATGGTTATAAGTTTGGAATGATCTCACCGAATTCAAGATGTATTACACCAGTTAGGATAGTAATTCCAATTTTTCTTCTTCAGGTGGGTTGAACACAACTTGTACTATTGTTTACTGATAATTTCTATAACTTTACTTGGCTTTTTTACCACACTTCTCTTATTTAATCTTGTTTGGATTGGCAACTATTTCCATTTATTCCTCCTTCATGGGACGCCAACATTAGACAAAGCTTTCTTCCTTGTAACAATCAATTTTAGATTCATCTATAAGAGGCCTTGGTTTGTTGGTGTATTTTTCGGTCTCAGGACTGTTTTATCTGCCTTCAGTAAACACAAGTTTTTAATATAACCTTACTTTTCCTGATTATTTTACATAATCCCATTTATGCCTTCATTTCACTTAATTTTATATTGTCACTTGCACTAATGAAGTTTATTTTATTGTTATTTGTTCACTTCATATAAAATACATGCCATTCTCACCTTATGATCATACTTGGTTCACAACACTTTATATTTTTATCATTGTTTACACTGTGTCATTTGCATTGTTTCATTATCATTATTTATCCCTTTTCTATTCGAATAAACACAATTATAAAAATAATTATCTTGTTTTTACCATGACACTATCTATGAGCTAATTACAAATACAGGTTTAAGACCTAGCTTGACTTTTAGGCTGGTTATACAAATGATTTTTCTTAACCCTAAATACATTTCTCACTTACATACTAAAACATTACTATTTACAATATTATAGCAAGATATATAAAATCACTTCCCTAATCTGTTTGGTAATTTTTTTGTCAAAGACGCCGTCCAGTCTGGTCTTTTTTTTATGTCTGTTTTGTCAAGTTATTTATTATGTTTGTTTACAAGGCTAATTCCTGTTTTTAATTTACTCATGCATTTATAACACGTATTCTTTATTTATTATTCATGGTTTATTGGTTTAATTATTATAATTCTTCCTTTTATAATTATTTTTGGTTGTTCTCATTTGATCACTCATTCTCTCTCACTTCATTCAGTTACATAGTATTTATCTATTTGAGTAATTTCCCTATATTTTTTTATAATTAAATTGACTTTCCTGGTTTGTACCATCTCGTGATGCTACGATATATATAAAATTTCTTTATAAGTAACTCCACGAGTTTCGTGAGGAAGTTTTGATCAATATTATAATATATTATCAAATTATATTACTTCTGCAAGTTGTTGATAAGATTTCAAAAATCCTTACGTACGTTTTACCGATAGATTCCGTATCTTCAGAGGTAAAATTAATTAACAATAATTTAAATAAAATTGAAGTCGAATCACTTTGATTATTGTTAATTCATTTATAACCTCTGAATATACTAAATCTATCTGTGAAACGTATTTAGGATGATTGAAATAATATCAACAACTTGCAGAAATAACATAATTTGATTATATACAATTTAATTTTTACATTGTAGGCCTAACTCAAAAACGTTTCATACATTACACAATTATTTTCGTTTTTAATGTATGTGAGGGTATAAAAATTTTTATAAATCAACAGATTATAAAAATTAGAACAATTATTATAGTACTACCGTGCAAAAATAATTACACAGAATCATTCAGTCGAAGTTAGTAACTAAATGGAGTTAAACGTTTCAGGTTTAACGAAATACAAGAAACCAACTAGGCTTTCAATGGAAAAGTCATAAATTATTAACAAGAAGCCGCCTAAGGTGGCAGGTGTTGGCAGGCTAAGTACTTTAACGAGAGCCATTTTTTTTATACGATCACACAGTTGGGAAAACTGCAACATGCTTCTCGGGCCACGGGTCCGTTCTCTAAACAGGATTTAAGTATTCCCTCAAGAAGGCAGTGTAACCACATATATAATGCGCTAAAGTAAAGCCACCGCCGACCGTTACGATGTCGCACATTATCATTTAATTCTCCTCTCGAGTATCGTTACTGTGGCGGCAGTAATGACGCATCCTAGCTAATGTTTCCGCTTTCAACCTTAACGCTATTATACTTAACGCATAATATTAATTTTTAACCTTTTTATTTTATTTATTACTGAATGTATGTCACTGACTAAATAAAAGTTGAGATATTATTAATAAGTAACACTAAATAACACTATTCTAAACAGTATCTAAAGATTTAATTATGTACAACTAGATTGTTATGAAACATTTTCAATTAAAATTTTAAAAAACGGGCGTTGGTTAACCAACTGAATCAATTTATAAAGCTTTATTTACCAACCTTCTCCAATCATATCCATAAATTCTTAACTTTTCTTTGAAATATTGCGAACAAGTGAAATATGGTACATATTTCATAGCACAAAAACATGTTCCATTCATTATAACACGCTTCTCTAACGTTTTATTTACATTACCTGAAGTCACTGGCATGGACACGTTGAAATGAAAGTAATGAAAGTACACCTTCTCGATGGCAAAGCATAATTTAAACACACTTAACACACAAAAAACACTAGCAAGCACTTTAGAGGTTATACACACTTCGGTCAGCTTAACGCTACTATATTTTTTAATGAGTACATTAAACACATTTTATTTTCGGGGTACAAAGACTTCACTATTTTATTTTATTTTATGTCTTCACTGCTCATATTCTCATTGCATACAAAATGAAATAGAGAAATCTGACACAAAACTGAAGGTAAACGGATAAATCATGCGATAAAAATCGCAATAATGGCGAATGGCGGTATTATGAAAATGTTGACGTTACTAGTCGGGGCGGTTCGGCCCTCGTCGGAACTATTCGTCTCTGTCGCTAACAGTCGGGTTTAGCGACTGTTGAATGTAATTTTGGGTATAACGATTTCCCCCTCCAAAGCTGTCTACACAGTCTAGGAGATGCTGAGAGCTGCTTCGCACCTCGAGCACTAGAAGCGAGCAATTCGCCTATTACGCGAATCAATTATTGTTGAGTCAACAAGATTAATCTTGCAAAATCTCGTTATTTAAATATGAAACCATTCTCTCAACTAATCCTTAAACACATTTAAATTATTTAGGGGGTTGGCTGAACCATTGAACCTTATGGAGGAGCCGCCACTGAATCAAGGACGCAGTGAAATGGGCTTCGGCCAACAAACGGAAGAAGCAGATGACGTAGGAACTCAGAAGTCTCCTCGAATTATATCACTTGTAACAAACCATGGAAACAGAAGATCTGTTTCTGTCTACAAACAGGCTGTTGTAGAACGACGTGAGCAACCTCAAGTGGAAGATCACTAACGGCTTGAGAAGCCAAGCACTCGCCGCAGATGTCATTCTTGCGTTGAAAGCTAAGTTTCCTCGTAATGTCGTAGCCTGACAGGTTCAAGTAAGTTTTACCTTGTACTTAAGTAATCTGTTGATTGGTGTGACTTCTCGTCGCATAATCCAGTCTGGACTTTCAGTCTGTCGAACTTTTGCAGTCTACTTCTTTATTACCTTTTGCGTAGAATCTCTACTAAGCAATGCAGATTCAATAGGCAAAGAGTAGAAAGAGAAGAATTTAAGTTCCATCCTGAAAAGTTAATTCTGTTTTTACTACACTTTATGTGTTAGACACACCTTCCTGTTACGGAAACAGTCTCTTCAGTGGGCACCCAACATTTCGGTATCCAGTGATTATATATTCTGAGGTAACCTCGCATTACCCATCCTATCGTAATGCCAGCAGCAGTTGAATGTATAATTTTGGATGCTTTCTTTTAAATAGAAAACATTTAAATCCTATTGGGATAATCATTTAAATTTAAGGCATAAAGGACGCCTTCGGAGTTTACAATCTGAATGACAGAATCAAGCAGTACAGTCAGAGTTAGACGGACCGTGTGGAATCAGACCAGACTATCAAAGCCACTGATGTTTTATCTTCTCAAGGGAAATCGCAACATCAGAAGACAGAGGAAAAGATGGTCAGATCATTGTCTGCGCAACGGAATTGTAAGGTCCAACGTCTGAAGAAGAAGAAGAAGAAGAAGAAGAAGAAGAAGAAGAAGAAGAAGAAGAAGAGGAGGAGGAGGAGGAGGAGGAGGAGGAGGAGGAGGAGGAGGAGGAGGAGGAGGAGGAGGAGGAGGAGGAGGAGGAGGAGGAGGAAGAGGAGGAGGAGGAGGAGGAGGAGGAGGAGGAGGAGGAGGAGGAGGAGGAGGAGGAGGAGGAGGAGGAGGAGGAGGAGGAGGAAGAGGAAGAGGAAGAGGAAGAGGAAGAGGAAGAGGAAGAGGAAGAGGAAGAGGAAGAGGAAGAGGAAGAGGAAGAGGAAGAGGAAGAGGAAGAAGAAGAAGAAGAAGAAGAAGAAGAAGAAGAAGAAGAAGAAGAAGAAGAAGAAGAAGAAGAAGAAGAAGAAGAAGAAGAAGAAGAAGAAGAAGTGTTTAGTTCGTCTTTGTAGTCTTTTTCATCTAGGGGGATGTTGTTAAGTCTATGTATAATGGTTCTGAAGGCAGCTAGTTTGTGTTGTATTGGGTGATTGGAGGAGTTGTGTATTAGTGTGTCAGTTGTAGTCGGATTTGCAGAAGAAGATACCAACGAGTGTAAAGCACGGGTTGTTGAGATAAAACTACAATAAAACATATGAAATCAATAGGTTTAAAACATTTTTTGTCCTTAAACGTTGGAAATAAAACTTCAAGAAATAAGGAAAACATGACGATAAAACTTTTGTTAAACTTTTGTTAACAAAAGTTGTTGTTAAAGGGAAAACTTTTGTTAGAATTGTATTCAGTCTTTGTATTATGACAGAAACAAGTCACTCGTATAACGTTTGACCGGAGAAAACCCTCAGAATTGAGGATCATTCTCAAATTAAACAGAATATTAAAAACAACAGTTAAACTGAATTGTTAAAAACAAGTGTTTTTTAAAGGAAAACACACACATATATATTTCGTAGCACAACACGTCATTCGCGATGTATATGTAACCAACCCTCCATGCTACTGTTCTCCAAAGTTGGTCTTTTGAAATGTGCTGCGGATAAAAGTTTTCTCATTAGTAAAATTCATTTAAAGTTGAAAGTTGTTATTATTTCAGTGAGTGGAGAGTGTCGTGGGAATAGAGTATACAGTATACGTACACGTGTGTGTGTGTGTGTGTGTGTGTGTGTGTGTGTGTGTGTGTGTGTGTGTGTGTGTGTGTGTGTGTGTGTGTGTGTGTGTGTGTGTGTGTGTGTGTGTGTGTGTGTGTGTGTGTGTGTGCGTGCGCGCGCGCGTGTGCATAACTTAGCGCAACAACAATACCATTCCAACTCGTTTAGTAAGCAGCTGTTCAATTGTCGGCGTACGTATATCTCGTTAATGAGTGTTACGCGTGGATCGCTTACAGTACTTCTCGATAAGCACGTATAATGAAACAATATTTTTGTCTGGAGGATTACAGTAGAGATTAAAATAGGAATCTCCTTGGCTAAAGGAAAATTTCATAAGACCAGAGTTTAATTTGCAGCAGTATGAACCTGGAAAATTTTTCAAATGGTTAAGTACGTAAGAAGTCTTCGGGAATAGGCAGGCAATAGTATATAATAATATTAGTTAATAGTTCCGAGTAACAACCTGAGCTCTGGCAGCATAGGCAGCCTATCTCAAATAGAGCATATGCTTCGTTGACAACTATATTCAAGACAAGGAATATAGTCCAAGGTCACATTATATAAAGTTATGATTAGACCGGTGATAAAACTTGTTTCCACTAGTACTCGTTTTTTTCAATAATACTCGGTTTCTGTGCAGATCACAGAAAAAGCAACCAACTCGAAGTACTTAGTGCATATTACTATAGATGTCTCCCTTCTGTGGCAGACTCGTTTTCCACTAATACTCGGTTTTTGTGCTGATCACTGGAAAAGCAACCAACTCAAAGCAGCATTGTATTTCAATGTATCGCTATCAGTAATTATGCATTTTTTCGCAACTTGCAAAAAAAAAGTGCGAATTTTTCGCGTCCGCACCTACTTTTGACCTGTAGTTTACAAATAAACACAGAGAACGCGGTTTTTGCAAGTTTTTGTGGACTTGCAAAAACCATAGCTCAGATTGTCACTAGGAACTATTACCGAATATTAACAAGTACTCGTTTTGTGGCTAACCAAAAAGAAACGTCCACTATGTACAATATGAAGAGCGTATGTTGTCATTCCTTAATACATTGTTTTTTGTTTTTTTTCCATGAACCATAAATATTTTGTATTTTCCAGTTTACATTTGCTATTGTAGTGTTGTTAATTTATCAACTGAAAAAGTTAGCCTATTTATTTTAAGTGTTACTGTGTTATAAACATTGTATGACACATTAAACGTTATGTTTTCCTCAAACCATTGCTTTTATTTATGTCAGTAGTAAACTAAAAACCAAAAACCGCTGTCACCTAACCTCACAAATGAAAACAACTCGTATTTTTGTTTTGCATTAAGAAATAGGACATTAAGAAATACAATTGCATATTAAAAACATCAAAATAGTACTGCAGGAACGGATAAAGGTACAGTGCCGATGCCGCTAAATAGCATTTGTTTATTTACTTGTTTCTATGGTAATTAATTCTCCATGGTGTTGTTGACATCTTCATACGCGGCAACAAAAGGGCATATTAAAAGGGCCTAAATCGTGGAAACGGGACAGAATATCAAATTCAAAGTTAGACAGTGTTTTTTGGCTTGTGGCAAAGGTTACCTGTACATAATTTGGTGGCAATTGGTGTAACAGTGTCGATTTGTATTCAATACAAAGAAACAAATCCTCAGACTTTGAGTTTTATATATATAGATAAAGAGATTTGATGAGTACTTTATGAGGTCCTTTGTAATGAGTAGACCTATATCTGAGGCATCAAAAAAGAAACAAAGCAGGCAACTACTTTGAAGGCTACGAAATATGGTTGTACGAACAATGGAAAAATTAACTGGAGAAAGAAGATAAGAAAAATGAATAAGTATTAAGGAAAAGAGGACATTGATTATAGCAGTTAGAAAAAAGAAATCAAATTTGATCGTTTATATGTTGGGGAAGATCGAAAGTAGTGTGGCGTCCATGTTACCGCTGTTGCCGGGGGCAACAGTACTGGAAATAAGAGAAAATAATATTAATTATATCACAGAATATATAGCCTACTTTAGTTAATGAATAATTTGAAATCCGAACAACATTAGTAGGGAAACTTAAAGAAAAGCGTAGCGTTGCTTTTCGCACTGCTTGGCACTTGCACCGTCTTGTGTTGCCGGCTCAGACATCGGCAATGTTTTACTGCGTACGGTCATTGACCTCGTACTAGTTGGCACTGTACAAACTGTGAAGAGGTGGACACATTCGTCCACCCAATGTGTTGCCGCTGTATAAACCGGCAAAACGCTCAGTTGGCAGCTATGTTCGTTTTCGGATCTGACGTGCAGCAGATACTACGTACTTGTTTGTGTTTTGTTCGTTTAGTCATGTGTTTGTCTGTTTTCTTTATTATTTTAATTCGATTATTTGTGTTCTGATTTATTCTGTGTAAGTAGAGTATAATGAGAGTCAGATCCTGTTGAACCGGGACCCTCTTCTTCTCCCAGCGAATGATGGAAAATGCTCTAAAAAGAACACTTGGTACAAAACAAAATTTGAATTAATTTTTAAGTTAAGTTTTATGCCTATCAAAACCGGCAACAGATATAATGTAACCAGGCCACCCCACTAATCGTAAGCATTGAAGGAAAGATTACAAGGAAAAAGAGGAAGATAAGGAAGAAGATTTCATGTGATGACGGGTTTTATGATTTAATGATCGGGTGAAATTACAAAAACCTTAAAACACATGGGGGTATCTAGACTTAGACACTGTCACCTGTCTGATTGCATCATATTTATTTACACAATAATCCCCGCTAATAATTGTCCGTGAATTTAAATAATGGTAATGAAAAAATTCTTACCACTAACACTATATAAATATCGGTATGGAGAACCATACATGACATCCATATTCTAAGATTTATATTTAAAATCATTTTCAGCCAAACAGCCAGGCTGTGTCTTACCTGCCTTTTTATTGCTGTATTAAATGAAAAATATTATATTACATTAAAATGAAAAAATTATAATTTTATTGCCTGGCAACAAAATTATTTTATTTTTAACAATTACCATTGTTTCAAAAAGTTTAAATAAATTTTCAAGTACTTTACTCTTGTTAAAACGTAAAAGGTTGCAGGTAAACTACCCCTTCCCCTTAACCGATCTTCACCAAAATCGAAAGCCCTTGAGACCTCTACAATTCAGGGACGTATGCAAAAAATTATTTGATTCTGTTTCAATTTGCGGCTGTTATCGTTTGCCATAGAAAATACGCTTGATAAAAAACGTTGCAGGTAAACTACCCCTTCCCTTAACCGATCTTCACCAAAAACAATAGGTCTTGAGTACTCTATAAATCAGGGCTGTATGCAAAACATTATTTGATTCTGTTTGAATTTACGGCTGTTATCGTTTGCCATAGAAAATACCCTTGTTAAAAAAACGTTGCAGGTAAACTACCCCTTCCCTCAACCGATCTTCACCAAAAACAATAGGTCTTGAGAACTCTACAATGTAGGGCTGTATGCAAATAATCGTTTGATTCTGTTTGAATTTGCGGCTGTTATCGTTTGCCATAGGAAATACCCTTGTTAAAACATAAAACGTTACAGGTAAACTACCCCTTTCCCTTAACCGATCTTCACAAAAAACAATAGGTCTTGAGAACTCTACAATTCAGGGCTGTATGCGAAACATTATTTGATTCTGTTTGAATTTGCGGCTGTTATCGTTTGCAAAAAAAAAAATTTCCATTGATAAAAAAAACCGTTGCAGGTAAACTACCCCTTTCCCTCAACCGATCTTCACCAAAAACAATAGGTCTTGAGAACTCTACAATGTAGGGCTGTATGCAAATAATCGTTTGATTCTGTTTGAATTTGCGGCTGTTATCGTTTGCCATAGGAAATACCCTTGTTAAAACATAAAACGTTACAGGTAAACTACCCCTTTCCCTTAACCGATCTTCACAAAAAACAATAGGTCTTGAGAACTCTACAATTCAGGGCTGTATGCGAAACATTATTTGATTCTGTTTGAATTTGCGGCTGTTATCGTTTGCAAAAAAAAAAATTTCCATTGATAAAAAAAACCGTTGCAGGTAAACTACCCCTTTCCCTCAACCGATCTTCACCAAAAACAATAGATCTTGAGTACTCTACAAATCAGGGCTGTATGCAAAAAATTATTTGATTCTGTTTGAATTTGCGGCAGTTATCGTTTGCCATAGAAAAAAAATCTATAGATAGACAGACAGACAGACACACACACAGACACTTTTCGGAAAACGACTTTTTTTCATGTTTTGAGTGTAGTAGAATCAGAATCTGCAATAATCTCGAACACGATTTTTTTTGCCATCACCATACTTCCATTCCTTAAGGAATATGGAAGTAAAAATGTCTTATTCCAGACATTATTATATAAGACACTAATGTTTACCCTCATTATAAGCCATCATCACTACATATATTAATACCAAAGTGGTGACAACAATTATTTTTATTTACAACTGATTTCCAAACACTCGAAATTTGTACAGGTCATATAGCTTGTTAAAGTTTTTTTATCGTTATGAATATATCTGTAGGCTGAATAATGTTAAAATATTGCTACAACAGACATGTTTAGTGAATAAGCCTACAAATAAATTCTTCTATATTTATGCTTCAAACTTGTAAACTTAAATTATTATCTGTACGTCAGTACGAAGTTGTTGAAAAGGATTTCATTACACTGCTTGTACGACAAAGTGGTCACGACAGACAGCGCACTCTAGGAGCACTACGCCCAAGCTTGCTTTCGACGCGAACAGGAACTCGGGAAAACGGCTTTATAACGGAAGTACACTTGACGTCATCACAATGTGACGCCAAAACATTTTGCTTCACAGTTAAAAGATCTCTCCATAATGTTTTGCCACCGTTTTGTTATCACCGTTATGTAATTTAACCTTTCAGTAAATTATTTAATTTGAGGTAATCAAACGTAAGATACTACAAAGCAGTAATAACACGGACAAATTAAATAAATAAAATTAAACATAACGTTTGGACTGCGTAAGTGATCGTCTTCAAATACATAGATAAAAGTGTGTACATGTACAAATCAAAATCGGTCTACAAACAAAAATATAATGTTATAAACTAAAACATTGTTTAACCAAGAAAGAGGGATTCTCCCACATAAACCTCCGAGTTTATTTTATTTTTTCGATAATTTTTAAGATTGTTGGCAAATGATTTTAGTACATATATATGCATATGTGTATGTAGGTAAGTATATATGAATGTGTGTGTGTGTGTGTGTGTGTGTGTGTGTGTTTTAATTACAAATTATAAGTAATATTGCTTATAATATAATTATAAGTAATTATAATTATAAGTTGCAACGTAAACAACCATAGGAGGAATCCTTCTTTGCTGGAATGCTGAGTACTGTTTTATTATTAATTTAGCACATATTTATTTAACTAAGATTTGGAGTTCTGACGATATCTATTCGTTAGTGACAGATTTATCTTTGTATTAATTTATTGTTCGCCTGAAGACGACCTCTGATTCTATAGAAGTCGAAACGTCGTGTTTCTTAATTGTAACTGACGATGGCTACAGTCCGAAACTTTATAGTCTGTAATGAGTATATTGCGCCATCGGTTAATAATAATTGTGTGTGTTTGAAGTTGGTTCAATTCAATTTCTTGACGTAATTAATATTATTAGTAGTTTTTCAGCAGCTTTAAAGCGGGCCATCTTTAAAAGGGGAAATCAGGAGGATATATATAAATAAATAGAGATCAGTCACACTTTTATTCATTTTTCTGAATCAACTGAGAAGCTAATTGAATCAAGACTTTTAAACTCCGTCGGAGAGACAAAGCTTTTTGTAGTCAGCAGTAAGATTTTACGAAATAGTACCGACGACGCTATTATATTGGACGAATTAAGCCGAAAATCAAAATTATAAAATTTCTGGTTTATTTATAGATTTTTCAAAGGTTTTCGACGTAGTAGAGTGCGAAAACAAATGTTTGTTGCAAAAACAAAAATCAGCCGGCATTAAAGGCTATTGGTTTGCCAGTTTCCTGGTCGGGTGCAATAGATACGAGTTGGAGATCAGTATAGTCATCACAGTGACGTCAAACATGGTATCCTGCGATATTCTGTATTATCTGCAACCCTAGTTTTAATATTTATTAATGACTTCCTTTTCCGTAATTTCTAAGGTAGAATTATTGATTTTCTGTAGGCATTGCTCTACCTAGAAAAAGGTTGGTTAACGATACATAACGGCATTAGCGAAGATTTAGTTTTGTTAAGAAAATGGTGAGTATGAAATGGAATAGATATATAGGTAGTTAGTAGGCCTATGTGTATGAAATGGACAGATTGTTAGTACGGATGAAACCAAGATACTATAACTTGATTTGCGCGAGTTTAAGTGTGCCAATAATTTCGTTTCGCACACACATCATTTTCAAAATCGGCTGAGACATATGCCTGTCGGTCTATTGAACAGGTAGATGAAATTAACTATTTAGAAATTATCCTTGACAAAACCTTGGCTAACGGAAGAGTCGCACACAGAAACTAAAAATCAAACTAAGAAAAAAAAAGCCAAATTTATTTTTTCTAGAGTATCTGTGATATTACTCCGAGGAATTGTTTATATTTACGTCTTATTCATTCACGGCTACGTTGAGTTATGATGTGGCACTGCACTCAGCGGTGTTAATTCTTAAAATCGACCCAATCATTTTTTTTTTCGAATTTTCACTATTCAAAACAACTTACTACTTTTCAACTTCTCTACGTTTTCAACATTAAAATTTCACTTTGAACACTTGTTTCTTTATAAAATTCTAAGAGTAATTTTTTCAAAGTTCGGACAAATGCTTCCCGATTATTATTACCGAACTCGAAACCAACGATGGGGTGATATCATTACACTTCAAGTAAATAAGACTTGGCTCTTTCTATTTCTTGTTATAAAAATTGTCTTCAGTGCTTATTAATCAATAAGTAATTATTTATTATTCAATTAATAAATTTGTGTTAGTGGTCATATTTACGAAAAGGAATTACACTGTTGCACACCACTATGGAAAAAATTCCCGATTAGCGCTTTCAAGTTTCACAGCTTACGATATTTCCGATCTGCTGACGAGCTGTGAAGCTTGAAAGCGCTAATCGGGATTTTTTCTATAGTGGTGTGCAACAGTGTAAATTCTATTTGTAATTATTTATTAAATAATAAAAGACGTCCTTTGTATGTCTAAATCAGACAATTTACTGACTGCCAATATTAAACAGATGAGAATTGTTCTCAGAATTAAGTACATTTTAGTAAAATTGTAGTAAATTTAATACTGACACGTTTGTTACTGCATGTGTTCTTTGGTTTTCTGTTCCATGCAATCTTAAATGTTGTACTGTACTAAACTATTATGCCAGTTTTGCTAGTTTATTAGCAGCCATCTTAATACCAACTTTGTCACTACTTATTGCCACACTGCTAAATACTTCGTTCTTGACGAGGCCTTTCGGTGTCTCCACCATCTTCAGGTCTTAAACGACAATTTTGTACCTCTACAAACCCATATATATACTTAGAGACCCCCCTAATTGTTTGAATTCGCTAGGAATCAACCAACCCCATATTGCGTGTTCCAACATGCCCCTCACCGACCATCGTCACTAACAACCGAGGACCAAGGACTATTGGTCCGCCCTTCACCGAGCTTCTGTTATGTGCATTTAACATCGACCACACTGCAATGGACTAAGGTAGCTAGATTTAATTCCAGCTGATATTATAATCAAATATGTATTCTTTTTTGAAAATAAAAATATCATTTTCTACTTATCTATTTACAATTACTGTTGATTTCTAAATCTTACTTGAAACATGTTTTGAGCATTTGGCTGCACGGTCATCGCCAATCACATGCTGATCCGTTGCTTCATGTTGTAAGTTCTACAGAACTTACAAGTCTATTTGGCCGATTCACACGTCTGCTTGACTGTAGTCGCAAAGAAGTGTGTAAAGGATCATGCAAAGGAAAAGGAGAAGAAATTGGAAAACACTAACTTACATGATTTTGTAAGATGTCTGTCCCTTTGAACAGGGACGACCACAGACGCGTATTGTGGAAGTCACCGACGTTTGGAGAAATATGTGACCGGAATCCACGGCTTTCGAAACGTCATAGATTTTGCTGAGCAGAACCAGGAAATACAGGTACCACGGACGTGGCGTAGCATAAGCTAATGGAGATAGCCACCATTTTCGTATCAAGGTAAGAAATGCTGCCACATATTACTTCTCAGGCAGCCAACACGGGGTTAGCTATGCATGGGTATGAGTAACCTGGACAAGGGTTTCTTAGTTTGATGTACTAGGTTTCCTTTGGTGTGAAAAATGGACAGTACAATCTACGGTAGGTTGTCCATGTTATGGAGCTTACACGAAGGTTTAAGAAGACAGTTTCCTAACCATTAGAAAACGCATATTCGTGAAGGATGTGTAGCGATAAACGGGAACCTTATGTACGGCATTTCTAACAAACCACGTAGTCCCGAAGAATCAAGCGGCGCGGTGTGCAGTTTTTGAAATCACTCTAATCTATAGTCTATAGGAAAGACTACCAGACAAGTGTCGCATATGTGATTTCAGCGCACAGTACAATCAGGAGATGGTGTCATTAACGCGGACAGTTAACCAGCTGTTTCCAAAGGCATTGGCATTTGCGCCCGAGTTTTGTCAAGGGGCACGTCTGTCAGATTGGTGTATGTGATTACAGCATGGAGGGCTATCGGGTAGACGGCGCTGTTGACGCGGAGAGCCTGAAAAATCATGAAAAGAAACTATGATGCCCAACTCTTGGCGCGACTAGTTTCTATGTTCTCCGAGTCCAAGTGTACGATGTTGCGTACACCTCATGTCCTGTTTATTTATTTACATTACTACACGTAACTAAAAGTATTTAATTTAAAAATGACATTTAAATTATTTGGTAATCTGATTTTAAATCTTAAATTAAAATGAAAATGACATTTTCAAATATTTTGGAAGCATTATTCAGAAGATGGAACAAAAAAAAATGACATCTAAAATAGGACACAAAAGGGAAAAAGGTTATTTGTTTGCTAAACTAGTTACTTTGGTAGAACATAATGAAACTTCAAACTAAACTGACAATTTACACAACTATTTTAACGTATGGTTACAAATGCTGGCAACTTTCAGACAAAGAGAAAAAGATGATAGAAATTGTGGAAATGGACTTCTTAAGAAGAACGTGTAATATTTCTAGAATGCAACATGTTAGAAACGAAGATATAAGAAGGAAAACAGGGCGCGTATTTACAACAGCAGAAAGAATAGAATCCAGACAGTTGCTATGGTATGATCACGTAATGAGGATGGAGGAGAAGCGATGGCCAAAGAAAGCATTGACTTACATACCACAAAACAGGAGAAGAAAAGGAAGACTGACAACGCAATGGAGAACAGGAATTAGGAAAGGATGAGAGATCGAGCTATTGCAGATGATAACTGGAAAGATAGGGAGAAATGGCAATCGAAATGCGGGATGCGGCATAGACTGTAGGAACTCCGCTAAAAAAAATATTAATCCGAGTTAGTAACTTAAATTCGAATGAATACAGTGACATGTCTTAAACTGTTTTACTTCTTCGCCGATCTCTTTATCTTCTGTTCATCGGGCTTGGCATTCCGTGTACCCAAATCATTGTCTGTTTTCGTTTGAGGTGTCGACTTTCTTTGAACTCGTCTTGTTCTCTTCTATTACGACCATTAGGCATTTCTTTATTGTCAAGTAATATAGGGCCAAAATCCAAGAGAAAGATTGATTATTGGAGATGTTATAGATGTATCAAACAACATCAAGTCAGGACTATAGAGATAGGAGATTCAATTGGACGTAACATAAAATTACTGGAAACAATCGAAATAAACAAGTTAAGATGTTATGGCACGTTCAGAAGACGTCAAGTTGAAAGACGGCGTAATGAAATAAACAAGTGGACACCTTGCAATTGGAGGAAACTGCCAGTATTAATAATAATAATAATAATAATAATAATAATAATAATAATATAAAAATGTAAACAATATTTGAATCGCATTGTGAGTATTTTTTTCGTTTTTTTTTTGTATTTGTTTGTTTATGTCTACAAGACATCGTTTCACAAAACTTAGTTACCATTCTATCAGCAATATGTAAATTTCTGATTCACAGAGTGCTGTAAACCGCTTTTAACGCGGCGCACAACTTTATTCCAACTTGTAAAATCGTTTTGCAACTTCCTGAAACAGAAAAGAAACTGTGTTTGCGACTTCTTCTTATTCTTCTTCTTCTTTTCCTTCTGCTTATACGAGCAAATTGTTTCGTGAGAAATAAATTTACCGAAGAAAACTTCTGCGTGCATTTAAATTTAATAATCCGCGCTTTTACCATAGTCAAGTAAGCTATTGTAAAATAACTTACAATTTTTTAGTGTTAATAAAGAAGAAAAACTAAACCACTTCCCGTTAGACCAATATGTTTTATTATTAAACATTTTAATTAGAATTACATTTATTACACAGACAATTAGTGTATTGTGTTTATTCAGGTAATTATTTACTCTTTACACAGTATACAATGTTTTTTCGGAGAGGTTTACAAAATTATATCTTGATCATTAGACACTCCACCTGACAACGAATAGCCAGTTTTTATTTCAAATTATATCTATATATTGTGCTGTTGTTTTTTACTGATAGAATACAATAGAATACACAGGCAATGTATTTATTTAATAGTATAATACAATTAATAAATGTACCTACTGCTATTATGTTTTTTTTTTTTTTTTTACCAGTACATGTAAAGAAACTCTTTCTCTCAGGGTTAATGATTATTAAGTTATTTGATCGTATTTACGATTGTATCTATTATTTTCTTTTCTTTAAACCAAACCAGATTCAGTTAATATGTAGTATTTTGATAATTAACCATGTACAAAAAATAAATAACAAACTAATGTAACTTGACCGACTCTGAATTCTTCCAGCTGCCACGGGTTCACTTCTGGTTGTTGTTTACCTTTTTTCAAAAGCAATGTTAGGCTGGGCAATCTGTTCCTTCACACAATTTTCTTATTGCTCTCACCGCTGAATGCCGCTCTCCAGGACTACTGCAACACAGATGTCTCCTCGGAACACTTAACTATCCTTTATGGCCACTTAAACTCTTCTTCGGTCCAAGGTTTTCCTCTTCTGTCGTCGTTCTATCAAGGATATTGTTATATTTCTCGTATTATTATTTATTTATTAAATATTATAATCAAAACTCTGGTATCACAATTTAAATTCCTTTACTGTATTTTCTTTTCCTTGTTACATTAACTTGATGATGTACAAATGTTATTTAATATAATTTAAGACCCTTCATGTAGTTACTATTAGATATATAATTAGACTCTTCATGTTACTCTTAATGAATTTAATTGAAGACTCATAACGTTACTCTTAATGAATTTAATTTAAGACTAATAACGTTACTCTTAAAGCATTTAATTTTAGACTAATAACGTTACTCTTAAAGCATTTAATTTTAGACTAATAACGTTACTTTTAAAGCATTTAATTTTAGACTAATAAACATTTTTTCTTCCTCACTATACAATACAATATTTTAACAATTTACCAAATTGCCCCTATGATAATTCCCTAATTTCTTTACATCTGTTTATCATATACCTATTAAAACATATATCATTTTTCTATTTCTTATTAAATATCTTTATTTTACCTCTAATATTCGTAATTCTATTGTTTAATTATTAAATTATAATTTTATTACTCTTTACTCTTCTTATAACCTTCATTCCAATTTTATATATTATTTTCTGAACATATAACTAAATATGGTTTTATATCATATAGGAATCGACCTCTATGTTGACTGAGTAAATCGATATTCCATATGTTTTTTTGTTTACATTCAATACAAAATCTGCATCCTTTCTCTTTTAAAATTTATTATCTCCCTATTATGTACTGTGAACATTTTAACAGCAGTACATAATACCTTCCCTTATTTCATAATTTCAGATACAATTTAAATGAAATTTTGAAATAACCAACATAGTCTAATCTTAACATTTAAACATCTGATTAATTAGGTATTTGTACCGCACAAAATTCTTTTAACAAATTAGTTTTTTCTTTTATTAATATTACAAATATGGTTCCTTATTATCTTGAATCATGATATATTAAATAGTTATTGATGACTTAAAACAACGTTAATTAAACCAACTGGTTTTACATCAAAATAATAAATAATAAATAACAATTGTGCCTAATTTTATGGCTAAAAAACTCAAAAACATGACTAAAACATTCTCTTTCTTTCGGACCTCACCTTCCCAATCCGGGGCATACATTTCATTTGTTCTTCATTGCAGAATTCATTTATTTCTTATCTGACTTATACGGGCGAAGTTGATTAATATTGTAGGTTTCTTTAATTTTTCCATCCTGGTATTTTATTACTACCGTATTGTTATCATTCACTGTATTAATTATGAATGGGCCTACATAACATAAAAATAATTTTTTCATCAACTTTTCCTTACTGCTGGGACGTTGTCTGTTACGAACCAGTACTAACTCTCCTATATGATAATCTATTTGTTTATATCTCTTCCTGTATTGTCGTCTGGCTCTTTCCTCTGCCTTCACTTTAATCCGACTCTCCATAATAACTTGTATGTCCTTCTGTGGTTGAGTGAACCATGTCAAATCAACTAAACTTTCGATAATTCTGGGTGGGCGTTTCTTATACATTGCCTCATATGGTGTCACACCAGTACTATCATGATTGGCTAAATTTATAAACTGCTCTGCTTTACTAACATATTCGCTCCATCTATTATGTTGATCATGCCAATATGTGCGGAATAAACGACCCACTTCTTTGAGCATTCTTTCGGCCGGGTTACTATTGGGATGGTAAACCGATGTTTTATACGTACGAATTTTTATGGCTCTCATAGCATTCTGCCACTTGACCCCTTTAAATTGTGTTCCATGATCAGATATAATACTATTAGGCAATCCTACCTCCTTTATAAACTTTTCTTTAATTATTTTAACTATAGTGTAAGTATTGGCCTTAGTGATGGGATATAATTTTGTAAATCTAGTAAAACTGTCCATGATAATCAATACGTACTTGCTACGTCTCCTACCACTAGTTGGGAATGGTTCACAAATGTCAATAAAAACTTGTTCTAGCGATCTCAATTCTTGATTATTTATCCACCTTCCCTCATATCTAACATTAGCTAACTTGACGTTTTGACAAATATCACATGTTTCTATGGATCGAATTACTTTCTTTTCTAATTTATTCATGTAAAAGTGTTCCTTGAGTGCTGACACTACTTTCTTCTGGCCTTGGTGTCCATATCTCTCATGATAATCAACAATTAATTTATTACATACTTCTTCTGGCACTAAAATTTTCCAATCAGTATTTCTTTTGTCGGTGTTCCTAAACATCATTCCTTCATGAATCATATAATGTGATGTAGTGTTGGAAGTGCTTTCCATCCTTTTCCTCAACTTTTGTATTCTAATATCGGTTGGCTGTAATTTCTTTATTTCTTCCACGATGAGTTTTAATTCTCTTTTATTCCTAAAGCATGCCAAAACTTTACGTGCTTCTTTGGCCATTATTTCTTCTTGATCACCTACTCTGGATAATATATCCGCTACTATATTTTTATTGCCTGGTAAGTACTCCCATTTTATATGATACTCTTGTAACTGGAGCATCCATCTTGTGAGCCTTCCATGTGACATCTTACAGTTTTTAAAAAAGGTTATTGCTTGATTATCGGTACGTACTACCACCTAACTGTTTAATAAGTATGTTCGGAATTTAGTTATTGCAAAAACCACACTCAATGTCTCTTTTTCAGTTATTGTATAATTAAATTCTGCTTTAGTTAGTGTACGGCTTGCAAAAGCTATTACCTTTGATTCTCCCTTGTCATTTTCTTGATATAACACCGATCCTAAACTTACTCCACTGGCATCACAATTTAAATAAAAAACTTTACTAAAATCTGGGTGACTTAACATGACGCACTGTAAAAATCTCTGTTTCACTTCATTGAATACTTCCTCATCCTTTTCGGTCCATTTCCACTTATTCTTCTTACAAATTAAATGTTGATAATGATGTGTTAGGTCGGAGTAATTACTTTGGAAACTTCTGTAATAATTACAAAGACCTAAGAAACTTTGTAATTGTTTTACATTTTTTGGACATGGGAAATTCTGTATTGATTGTATTTTATCAGGATCCGCCGATATGCCGGTATCCGAAACTATAAACCCTAAAAACTTAATCTTGCTGGCTATGAATGTTGACTTGTCTAATTTTAGCGTAATTCCATATTCTCCCAATCTGGTAAGTACCTTATCAATTCGATGACAGTGTTCTTCCCAACTGCTTGATGCAATTACCAAATCATCGACATATACTGTAGTAAATTCCAAAATCTCCTTACCCAATATTTCATCAAGACATTTTATAAATATAGCCACACTATTGACCAGACCAAAAGGTAATCTTTTAAAGTGATAATTCCTACCGTTTACTATGAAACACATATTTTCCGCTTTCTGGATGCAATTCTACTTGCCAATATCCAGGTACAGCATCCCAACTACTAAAAAATTGTACGTTATTAAAACGTTTTAAAATTTCTCCTATGTTCTCAGGCGACGTCTTATCAGCAATTGTCATCTGATTAATTTGACGTGCATCTAAACACAATCTTAATGACTTATCTTTTTTGGGAATTACTACTAATGGGCTAGTGTGTTCTGACTGACTTAGTTCAATGATGTCTTCACGAAGCATTTTGTCGATTTCTTCCTGTACTTGCTCTCTCAATTTGTAGGGTATGGGATACGATCTTTTGTTAAATGTCACATTTTCTCTTAGTGGTAACTTACATTGCACTCCTACTATTTTGCCAGGTTTGTTTGAAAATACTTTATAATGTTTCAAATAAATTTTCATTAACTGATCTATTTGCTCTTTGTTTAGTTGATTATTATGATTACAGAATTGTCTGATTTCTTGCATTTTCTCCTCCCACATTGGATTATTTATGGTTAACTGCTGTAGTGACTTTCTATTGATTGGTCTATCTTTACATGAGTCTTCAAATTTATCACTTAGTTTGGTTGAATTGACCATTTTCCTTACCTCTTCATTTCTATTTATAATTTGTATAGGTATTTTTTGTTTATCGTATGTAAATACCACCCGATTAGTTTCTAAATCAATAATAGTTTCATACTTCCGCAAGTTATCACATCCGACTAATATTTCCGTTTCTATATTTTGATATACGTACTACAAATGTTAATGGTATCACCCTTCCATTGAATTGTACATTCATCATTATTTGTTTGCGAGCAGTTCTATTGGCTCGTCCTGTTACACCCACTATAGTAATTTTGTTCACCGGTAATTCATAAATTGTATTAGCCTTTCCTTCGGATGACGTGATTCCCTTTTCCATTTCCTTTAATTCATGGTATTTAGTCATACTCATCAATGATATTTCGGCACCAGTATCAATAATAAAATTTTGATTGGTTTTCCCATATTGACCGGTAATAGACACTACATCACTCTCAATTACATTTTTACTGATTCTCTCGTTGTCCATAAAATCCTGACCTAAACTGGTTATCCAAGACAGTGATCGGCTATTTGACTGTGGTTGACCACTGCACTCACTCACAGTCTTCTCTATTTTCCTGATTTTCATTTATGGTTACTCTCTCCTCTCTCCTTCCTTCCTGTTGACTATTTTCTGACTGGGAAAGGGAACTATGTTGCTGTCTATTTCTTAACTGTTCATAATTGTTGTTCACCTCACTCTGTCTCTCCTCACTGCGAGAATATCCATTTCGATCAGTCTCCCTCGGGTAACGACTATTGTAGATTCGGGAATCATAGTTTCGGCCTATAAAATTCGCTCGATAGTTATTTGAAGCGTGGTTGCCCCTATAATTATTATTGTAATAATAATTATTATTATTATTATTATCATATCTCCGGTCATTCCGGTTATCGTTTCTGTAGTAATTTCTTCCAC
Source organism: Magicicada septendecula (assembly GCA_034769895.1). Taxonomy (NCBI): domain Eukaryota; kingdom Metazoa; phylum Arthropoda; class Insecta; order Hemiptera; family Cicadidae; genus Magicicada; species Magicicada septendecula. The sequence goes on from CM068368.1 coordinate 840,574,108, forward strand.
CTTCCCTATCCTGGTATCTTGGAACATTTCTCTGGTCGTTCCTTTCTACTATTTGATTCCTATCACGGTTTTGTTCTTCCGGATATCTGTTAGGGTAGCTGTCTCCTCTCATATTCCCTTGTTTAGCGCGATTGTCATAATTCATTTTCCTCTCATAATCAGTGAGTAATAATGTCATCGCTTCTATAGTATTAGCCTGACTGGCAAATTGTGCTAAGCTTACTGTTTCAGGAAAATGGTGACTCAAAGCTTCCACCACATATCTGTCATCCATGAGTGGATCTAAATATCTTGCCCTGCAAACATGCGATAAGAAATACGAGGTCGGTGTTTGTCCTACACTTGGGTTGTACCTACCATATACTATGGTCTCCCGCACCCTTGTCTGTATGGATCGTGTCCAATATTTATTTTTATAGCTGTCCATAAATTCCTGGTAGCTATTCAAGGTGTTTCTAACAGCATCCCACCAGTAATCATTCATTTCATGAAATCCTTGATCTAACATTAGTTTAATTCTCTCCCATCTATTTTCTTTGGTACTATGCAAATATTCCTTCATTCTATTTAAATACTCCATAGGATTTTTTATATATCCTTTCATATGTGGCACCTCATGACTAATATTCTTGTCTTCTCGGATAACACATGTTTGATTACCATTTTGTTCTATTTCATTGACCCTTAATACTAATTGTCCCATGGTATCCTCTATTTTGGTATTATTGCTGTCCAACTGTTGTCCCATGGATTTAATATTGCCCGTTACCTCCTGTTTGTGTTTTACCAATTCTCTCGTCATCTGTTCTATGACTTCTTGTTTATTTTCTCCTAATTTCTCTTCCACTTCTTCCTTCAGTGACTGTTGTTTCGTTTCTATATTGTCTAACCTATTTTCCATTGTTTCCATATTCAATTTCACCTCTGCAAATTGTCTAACATTCCCTTCCTCATAATTTTTCAATATTAACTCAACTTCAGCCTTTTGTTGGTCTAATTTATTATTCACCCCATTGATTTGTTGTTGAATGGTCTCCTTTAATTCCTCATTATTTTGTTTTAATAAATTTTCATTATCTAGTCTCATTTTTTCTTTAATTCCTCCTTATCTACTCTCATTTGTTTCAATAATGTTTCGCTGGTTTTATTATTCCCTTCCATTATAATTCTCATCATTTCCTGGAAATTTGCATCCATTGGTTGGTTTGGTTTCTTTGGTTGGTCCCCTTGGGCATCCTCTACTATTATTTCCATTTCAGTTTCTTCCTCTTCAACACTATTACTCCTTAATTCATATCGTTGCTCTAGTTTATTAGCCATTTTACAATATTGAACTTAATTTTAATTACAAGGAAAAAAAAGTTTTATGCTTATTAAATTCAACAAAATTGTGTTATTTGGTGTTGGTTTAAAGAAAATCTTTGCTTTCACGTATGGGCGCCATTATCTGTACCGTACATTAATTACAGGTATTGTAATTAAGATCTGCTCCACGTTGGAACAGCCATTATCTGTACTGTTGTTTTTTGACTGATAGAATACAATAGAATACACAGGTATTGTATTTATTTAATAGTATAATACAATTAATAAATGTACCTACTCTTATTATGTTTTTTTTTTTTTATTTACCAGTATATGTAAAGAAACTCTTTCTCTCAGAGTTAATGATTGTTAAGTTATTTGATCGTATTTACGATTGTATCTATTATTTTCTTTTCTTTAAACCAAACCAGATTCAGTTAATATGTAGTATTCTGATAATTAACCATGTACAAAAAATAAATAACAAACTAATGTAACTTAACCGACTCTGAATTCTTCCAGCTGCCACGGGTTCACTTCTGGTTGTTGTTTACCTTTTTTCAAAAGCAATGTTAGGCTGGGCAATCTGTTCCTTCACACAATTTTCTTATTGCTCTCACCGCTGAATGCCGCTCTCCAGGACTACTGCAACACAGATGTCTCCTCGGAACACTTAACTATCCTTTATGGCCACTTAAACTCTTCTTCGGTCCAAGGTTTTCCTCTTCTGTCGTCGTTCTATCAAGGATATTGTTATATTTCTCGTATTATTATTTATTTATTAAATATTATAATCAAAACTCTGGTATCACAATTTAAATTCCTTTACTGTATTTTCTTTTCCTTGTTACATTAACTTGATGATGTACAAATGTTATTTAATATAATTTAAGACTCTTCATGTAGTTACTATTAGATATATAATTAGACTCTTCATGTTACTCTTAATGAATTTAATTGAAGACTCATAACGTTACTCTTAATGAATTTAATTTAAGACTAATAACGTTACTCTTAAAGCATTTAATTTTAGACTAATAACGTTACTCTTAAAGCATTTAATTTTAGACTAATAACGTTACTTTTAAAGCATTTAATTTTAGACTAATAAACAGTTTCTTCCTCACTATACAATACAATATTTTAACAATTTACCAAATTGCCCCTGTGATAATTCCCTAATTTCTTTACATCTGTTTATCATATACCTATTAAAACATATATCATTTTTCTATTTCTTATTAAATATCTTTATTTTACCTCTAATATTCGTAATTCTATTGGTTATTTATTACATTATAATGTTATTACTCTTTACTCTTCTTATAACCTTCATTCCAATTTTATATATTATTTTCTGAACATATAACTAAATATGGTTTTATATCATATAGGAATCGACCTCTATGTTGACTGAGTAAATCGATATTCCCAATGTTTTTTTGTTTACATTCAATACAAAATCTGCATCCTTTCTCTTTTAAAATTTATTATCTCCCTATTATGTACTGTGTGCATTTTAACAGCAGTACAATATATATATATATATATATATATATATATATATATATATATATGCGAATGTAAATTTATATATTTACAGCCCATTTGGCCTTTTTCGTATCCCAACTTCCATTCTTGCTGTCTTGCCAGTCGTTCTCTTCTAATCCTCTTTCACGCATACCCTCATTCCACCTTTTTAGAAGCCTCCTTCTTATCTTCTTCTTTTACATTGTCATTTCCCACGTCTAGAATGGCAATTATTTGTCCTTCATACTGTGCCAATGTCCGCATCAAGGACGTAGTCAGGGAGGAAGTTCGAGGAGACAGGCCCCCCTCCCAAAAACTGAAAACTCCCGAAATATATCTAACACTCAGAGTTAAACAGTCAGTATCGCTCATAGGAAGATGGGATTCAGGATAATCATATTTATGTTATGTATATTTTTTTGTTACTTCAGATTAGGCCTACAGGGTACCGTTAACCAAACTTTGTTTTCAAGAAGTACAATTTAACTTTTTTTATTTTAAATGACAAAAAACTAATGATTTACATATTTTACCAACAATTGTGCATTTTATTTTTGTAGTAGGAATTATGTTGTAGATTATACTGACTGAGGGAGTCAAATTCAAATTTTGGTACACACATTATTTGTTATTACAAATCTGAAAAAAATGTAAAACGACTATAAATGTTTTGTTTAATCTGTTTCTGTAACTCCAAGACACGGGATCCTCATGTCTGTATTACTCTGGTGGAAAATCTGGCCCCCCCTCATATATCTGGAAGGAAACATTCCGGAATGGGTAGTCTCGTCTTCGATTCCACGCCTACAATCCAATCTGGACCCCCCTCATATTTCCGTAAGGAAACATTGCGGAATGGGTATTCTCATTTTCGATTCCTCGCCTCCAATCTAATCGAGACCGTCTCAAACAACAGTTTGGCTACGTTCCTGGTCCGCAACATATTAATATGTTTCCCGTCTGTATCTGTTATTTTATATTCTTTGTTCATTATCTTTATATAATATTTTTGTTCCTAGCCGTATCTACTCTTTCTCGGCAAAACTCTCCGCTACCTTCAGTTTCGAATACATCTCTTCATTCCCTACACATTTTTCTCCCCATATAATAACAGTGCTTTCGGAGATTCTCTTATATATACAGTTTCTCGTCTCAACTGTTATGTCTTTATTCCACAATGTAGAGTGTAATCGTTTTGTAATTCATTTTCCTTTCGCAACATCGCTTAAAATATCCGTATCGTCCTTTCCATCCACATTTATCCCTGCGTCTCGGTAGTTGTGTTCGCAAACTTATTAGATTGTGTTATATTTTGATTTAAAATATGAAAATTACGTCAAAGGAATTAAAAGCTGATAATTCGTTAACACATTCTTCGGTGATGTAGATATATTTCCGTAAAACGAGCTTTAAACAAAACGCAGTCGAAGTTAATTCTTTGTGCGATAATCGTGTTAAACTCTGGAACTTTGTGGCAAACGTTTTGCGGCACAAAACTTCGAAACTTTTTGGTAAGAAAACTTTAGAATTTAGGGTTACAGAAACAACTCAAAGTTAATTAAATCTTTTTTGAGACCACCTTCTTTACTCTATCTTGTTATTTGGATTAGCGATCTCTGTAATTGCAACTTCGTCATGCTTACTTGCTGAACTGCTACCTGTCATGCTCCGGACGAGGCTTTTCAGTGTTTCCCCCATATCAGGTCATCAGGTCGTGGTTTTAGATTTGAAAATGGTGGAGTGGCTAAATGCCTCACCGGAGCAAGACAGGTAGCAGTTCAGCAAGTAAGCACTACAAAGCTGGAACCTTCTTTACAATTTACAATGACAACCAACTAATCGTTAAAGGCTCTAAATCACAGCTGTGTGTCTCCGATGTTAGGGCTCATGGTTGAAATACTCAAGAGAAGCAAAAAAGTCTTGTAAAAAGTGTTTTCGGAAATAAATAAGCCTATTGCTACGTTGAGGTAAACGAATTATGTGTGACGCTAATGACGCGTCAACGAGCGAGGCTGTTCCAGACAACGCTTGCGACGCAGTGTGTCAAGGTCGTGTACTGACCTTGCTTCTAGCGAATTTCAGAGCATTTATGAAACTGTTCTCGAATCGTCGACTGGAAAGTGGTAGACATCTCTGCAACCACTGTGGGGTGTATATTGTAACGACACTAATAATCGTACTTTCTAAATTGTATGTTATTTAGCCTCACTGTTGGAATCGCCAATTTGTAACATCCAGAATCAAATCTACGGGTTATTTATCAGAATTTGTACCTTGTTTAACTCGGTTATTATCTGTGTATACTTTGTTAATATTGGATTAAGGATGAGTATCTGTTCAGGGGGATGTTTGTTGAGCGCCAATCAACCACCAAAAAGCAAATAAAATTTATTGGTGAAATATCAATAATAAATTTTTATTAAAATTTATTTAAATAATATATGGTTTCTTTATTCTGTAATTAACTCTCTTTTAATCTTTTCTTTCAGCAATGAATGTGATGACTTGTGCTCATCAAAACATATTTTAAAAAATCTGCCAAGACTTTCAAATGATGAGTGTTGCCAACTTAATCTAATTACTGAAGTCAACTCACAGTACCAGATATCTTGTTCAGTATATCATACCCATTTTGTATTCATGAAATAAAGAAACGAATAAACCTTTTTCTGTATTTTGTAAACTCAAATCCTTTATTTATTCTTTAACTTGTTTTAAATGTCAAATATAATTCTTAACAAAGTTTGGCCAGCTGTATTTTAATATGCTCAGAGTGGCAGCAGTAACTCTTATACCTCAGGGCATAACACTTCATATTTAATATTTAATGAATAAAATACAAATATAATGTGTTAAGTTAGGTCCTTTTGGCTACGATATAACAACAGTTTTTATAGGGAAAGTACCAAAATACATGTGATTAGAAATAGTTACAATGTTCCTTAACAGGATTATATAAATAGTGTAAAACAGTTCAGTGTTTAGGTTGTTATTAAAATGTTTTTTAGACTTAATTAGCTTTAGATTATAGTAACACTATACATCAATGGTTTTTTATGCTTATGGCAATACTATTAATTAATATTGTTCTCAGTGGAAGTTCAAAAAATGGTTTTTATGAAACGTGTACTCAATGTCTTTGAAACCTATAGTCTAGGCTTAACAGGGAATTGTTCAGATTAATTGTATATCAAAATACTTCTCTCCCTGTGTCAATTGATTCAATTTCTTCAGAGATATCCTGGTTTAATTCTGTAGAGTCCTGTACCACTTCCTTCTTCTATTTTAATCTTGATGAAGATAATTATTTAATGGTTTTATTTAGATGCACTGATATAAAATGTTTTATAATTTAATTTTGTCACTATGAGTTGTTTAATTCAATCTTTCTTCATTCAGATTTTAATAATACTCTCTATTCTATTTTATTAACATATTAGTTGCTAAGGCCTATATCAGCTATCTCCTTGGTTTTTAATGTAACAGTTTTATGTCACCCTGGTGACATCATCATAATAATATAAACAAACTTTTACTATTTTATATGTCATTTTCTTTAAAAGGATATACCTTTTTTATAAGATCTTTAATCTTCACTTTATTGGTTTCTTTGATCTTCTGATGAAACACTGATCATTTTGACACCACTCTTGACTATCTTCTGTTCTATATTTCTTGAGTTATTAATTTACACTTTTTATTCTAGTTGATCCAAACCCATTTATTATTATTTATTTTTGTACTTGTCACTTTCTAAAATTTATTTGATACATTTAGTAATCCTTTAACATAAACTGACATTGTTTCATTATTATTTTAATAGAAATTCTTATTCATATAACTTAACAGTCTAAGCTCAATATGCCTAGTTTTACAAGAATCTATGACTATTATTTTGGTACTTTCTTGTTAAAAAAACATTATTGTTATTAACACTATCATACATAATATTAATTAATGTGTCCCCAAACTAATTACTAATAACTATTAGTAATATATTATAATTCCCCTTAACTGACTGTATTTATAAATTTACAGTCTGCACAAATAAAACAAAATTCCATAAGTAAGTTCATTAACAGTTTCCTTCTTACTTATCATCATTGACATCATTTTAACTATGATAAACACAAAATACATTAAACAATTAAAATAAACCATATTCACTCAAGTCTTTCTTTACTAATTTCTTAAAAATCTTATGTTTATTGGTACTTTTTATTAAGATAATCAAAGTACATTTATGTTACAAGGGCATGGTAAAAATGTCATGTAACAATATAAGCGTCAACAGCCGGCTCAGCAGTTCAGTTATAGACCAACGGTATTAGAATGACGTTCGGAATGTTTGTTACTGTGACTTGCGTAGTGACTGGTTAGCGTGTTAATTAATACGAAACTGAAATAACGTGATGTTTATTGCTGTGCGTTGGACACATTTCATTTGAATGAATGTATAAAAGTGTCTTTGTCGATTTCTAACTACTGTTTGCGTCCATTTCAAGTTTGTAACTAGACTTCATTAGTGTCAGTTATTCTGTTTCCACAGTACAACACGACGATGAGTATGACTGTCACAACGACATGAATATCCAAAGGAGTTACAGATAGTGTGGGCTACCAATAGGATTGTGACGATTTAAAAATTATTTAAATAGCACAAATTAAAATTGTTGGTTCTTATAACAAGTGAGAGTATAAGCCACCCTTATCTGTACCTAGACACCTGTATCAACGTGCAGATTGTCCAGTATGAACATGCAAAGTACAATGTTATTAAGCGAAAACTAATAATTCTTTTAATTAAATAAAACGTATTAATAATAAAAGAAATATCTAACTCATAACACAAAAGGTAGCATAATTTATACTAGTTAATTAATGGACAATTAATAATAATAAAGGAACGAACTACTTTTTCTCAGCGCGTAAACCGCGCCAGCTTACAGACTCCCTGCCGCTAAACAAGCCCCAGTCGCCAGAGAATCTTCGACATGTAAGCAAGTCGAAAATGTGTTGTAAAGTTACACTTAGGTGTATGTCGCTAAACAACGATGTAACCAAACGTTAGTTGTTATAATCGATTTAATCCAATGTAGCGTTAGTAAAACTCAAAAACTAGTAATGTAGTGCGTGAAGCAAATATTAGTAATATATATAAAAAAAAAAGAACTTAGCCGACACATCTCTTTACGAACAGTAAGCGGTAAGATATGTTCCTTACCATGTTAAAGTAAACATCAGTGCTGCTAAAATAAGAACAAATAAAATGTAAAAAGTGAACAACCAATACCAGGAGAAGAGTACTACAACAACCGTATGAACTTCAAGTAGCAGAATCCAACCATCATGACCTAGACTACAATTCGGAAACAACCAACTAAATGGAGGATCCAGATGAACAACGAACTACACCCAAGAAGACCTACTGAAGAGGATCATCTCGAACACCCACAGCAGACTCACGTTATATTCAGGTGACATTAAACCATAACTTCTGTGCATAACTTGTTTTTTTTGAAAGCGAAACAAAAGAACAGTAAAGTTTCTTGTAAAGACTTTTAGATCACTTAAAGATTAGCATATTAATGTTTGTAATTTCTGTAATGGTATAGTAATAACCTGATGATGTTTAAAGGTAAAGTAATTCTGAGTATTACATCAGACTATTCTTCAAATAGTTTGGATGATGTTGAGATATATTAGAATACTGCAAAGTTAAAGCCCGGATCCGTGGTAATTGAAATAATACACAGCTGAATGATTTTGAGATACTAAAGAATATTTTAAAATATTTAAAAAGGAAAATTTAAAGAATATTTAATGCAGAATTTATGAGAATGTTCTTTTAAAAGTAAAGTAAAGTAAGTAAAAAACAAAAGGATGAGCATTAAAACTATTACTTTTATATACTTAGTTAAAATACACGAATAAAGAGATGTTTTCGCTAATATTCAGAGAGTGAATAAATTTATGTAACCTTGTACTAAATCCTGATATATACATGTAAGTAAATTTTACTAACTACGGCAGCTAGTTTAATTAACAGCTAACAATTAAACTGGTTCCCGATGTTATAATGTCTTGACAAGGGAGACGTTATAGGATGACTTTACAACTTCAGAATAAGGCTACCCACCAGACCCTAGATTAACTTTGTAGGAAGAAATCGAACTGTTAAAGAATTAGTTAACAAATTCTTTATTTTAGTTTTATGCATTCATAAATTTAAGCGTAACTTTGTATTTTGAATTAGAGAGTCACATTTTTCTTTCTTGTGATGGATACAGTAAATATAGACATTTACCATACGTAAAAATATGTTTTAGACCTTCATTTTGAACCAGAGTACGCTGTCAAAAACAACTTATCGTTGTACGTCGATCCATTCTGACAATTCTCTTCGGTTGCGTGTAATGAAAAGTGTGGTTTGACTTTAGTTAAATTGTGATAACAACACCAAACGCCACACTGACCTTCTTACTATAATCTTTGAATGTGTTGTACTATGACGTCATAGCACACTGAGCTTTCCATGCCTGGTGTATTTGTCTGAGGTCGCAGACAAAATTGTTATATTGTTACAGAGGCCAAATTTATCGTAAATGAAATAAAGTGTTGATTACCAGAGGAATCAGTAGTCACAATTTTTAATAATGCGTATACAAAAATTATATTACATCGATGTTATTGTAGTTCTCTTAACTGAACGAGCGAAAAGAGTTTAACATTTGTCCATCTATCTAATTGGGGTATGTTTCACGATAACTTTTAAATGCACAAACAACTTGTCATGCGTGTCCAGTCTTTTATCCTACACACCATAAAAGACTTCTGAGATTCATTCCAAAAAAATTTGGGAGAGGGGAAAAGAGGCAAAAATGTGAAGGGGTTAAAATAATTTAAAAATTAAAAAACTGCACGTGTGGTATCAAATTACAGGCAATGTTAACCAGTATCCGAATATAGTGTTCAGTTTTAGCAAACATGGTTCAAAATTGTAAAACTAATCTACGTGGGGAATCAAATTAAAAAAAGTTTAACTAAAGTCTGAAAGTAGGTAGAGTTTTAAAAATTTTAGAATATTAGGAAAGAAAGGACAAAAAAGTGCCAAAAGTTTTTTTTTTTTAATCAAGCAGACTATTAGACTAAAGAGATTTTTAACACATAAACAAATCTAACATTTGTTATGAAAACTTTAGGTCAAAAACACAAGTCAAAAATTTGAAGCAATATAGAAATCTATGTGGGGGATTAAGTTATGAAAATTTTTGTTCAAAATACAACCTCTGTATCTTTAATAATTTGACGGAATTAATATTTCTCAGCACTACTTGTAAACTCTGGATCGCCTTCAGAACGTTTGTAAGCTATGTTTACACAAACGTCATTATTAGTATTAATTTTTTGTAATCACACTGATAATTAAAAATCTTATCTAAGATTAACATTTGTTTAATAATAAATGTATTTCATTCAAAATACTAAACGGAATCAGCAGCTCAGGAAGCTTACTGTTTATACAGTTATACAAGGTACACAGATTCCCAACAAATGCAAATAAAAAGTCATAATTTAATTTAATTCATGAATCTACACGGTGTTAAACACTTTCTGATCCGACGCCACAAAAGACTGAATGTATGAAAATACATTAATCCTGTTTTGCAAGTTTTCGAAAATTTTATGTCAAACATTTTTCTTAACATAGAAATAGAAACGACGAAATTTTTCCTGCGCGCTTTGTAGTCTTAAGCGAGATGAAGAAACGGTCAGATAGTTTAAGTGAACTAATACATAAAAGTTATAAAAGTAAAACGAATTATTTCTATTAAGATTACCCTTGGCATGTGAAAACTTGTAGAGATCGTTAGATTACTTTCTGAGTGATTTAAAAAGAAAAAACTGTATTAAAGAGGAAACAGCAGTAACGGATTAAAATAAAATTCCCTCTCGTGGACAGTTATAGAACAATAATGCGTAGCGACACTTTCTGCATCGCTTAACGTTACAGTAGCAGTTTGCTGCTACTAAACTTCAGTTCTATTTTAAAGTAACGGTAACAACTTGTAATATCGGTAGAACGGGGTATTTATTGTTTGCACGCGGCTTTAATTTTTAATACAGGGTTCTTCTTCTTCTTCTTCTTCTTCTTCTTCTTCTTCTTATTATTATTATTATTATTATTATTATTATTATTATTATTATTATTACTATTATTATTATTATACTGGAAAATGTAGTGGAGCAAATCTCACCCGAAAATATAGCTGGAGAGCGAACACCGTTGGGAGCAGGTAGCAGCCTACATAGAGAAGGTACTAAGGCAAAAGAAGGAAGCCGAAGATGATCTTGCCAGGGCCGCTGACAGAATAGCAGAAAACAGGTAACGTGGACCCGCTGAAAGTTTAAAACAGATGAACGTCCACAGGACGAAGTACAAATAGCACCACCTTGAAGTATTGCGAAACCAGACTCCCATGGACAACAGGGTTTGTGGTTTTGGTGGGTGCGAGTCCCACACACCGTCGGAGTGTGGATCTTCCTGCGGCGAACATTAGTTTTCTAATGTTATTATTAGAATATTATTATTATTATTATTATTATTATTATTATTATTATTATTATTATTATTATTATTATTATTATTATTATTATTATTATTATTTGACGTTTCTATGTCACTGAAGAACAAGAAGAAATTGCGGGCTACGCACCAAAAGCTTTTCATAAAACGCTTAATGTGTAATCTTCTGCCCACCATGTTTCAGCTCTGCATTTTGGAGGCATGTATTTATTTTACTGTCTTATTTCTTAGTTGTTGACCATAATTCACACCCACAGGACAGTACAGAGACTTTACATATTTACATAGTGACTACCTGATGTAAGTCGCTTGAATCTAAAAAGAGCCGTTAACGTGTTTTTAATATGAGAACACTTAAGATGCATTACTCGGCAAATGCGGTCTGTATACTGAACGCTAACCGCCGCATGCATTCCTAACACCGTTACGCTCTTATTCTTAACGACCATCACGTATACGTAACACTTCCAGACTATGTTTATTTTTTTATACCAACGCTTTTACAACCATTGCTGTCTCGCATCCCGCTCGACAACGCTTTTTGTTTTCCCAACCCACTTTTTTTTCTATTCCGTTATGTACGTCCTGTCTCCGTGTTCACCTTCTTTATTTTCTTCGCTTTTCAGTCCAGTTTATTCAGTATCTTCTTAATCCGTCATTTTTCTGACACCCGTTCTATGTAATCACACCAAATTTACTGACATATTTGGTTTACTGATTTAATTTAACATCGATGTCATAATTTGTACCTATCATTTGTACACCCCGTTTGTCAATTTGTCTGCGGAGGGAATCGAACGCAGGTGGGTGGAGCCAACACCACTAACACTTTTCAACTTGCTCGTTGGTAATTTATAGTTCTTTTTTCAAGATCCTGGCCCATTTGCCGACTAGAATGTTACGCATTTCAAAAAACGATTAATTGAAATCACGTTAATAATAATATACAGACTGTTCAATTACATTAATAACAGCTTTTTGTTTTAAGATCGTTTACAAAATTGTATTGACATTAACAGAGATTCGACGTGACAACAAACAATACGAACATTGTTGAACAGTACAATCAACATTCCATACAATCAGCCAGTTCATATGAGCACTGGCTGCCTACATAATCCACGAGACTCAACACGAACCCATACAAGAATGCTGTGACACTTAAGCATCTCATGTTATAGGATACACAATTATAGGATCAAGCTTCTTAGAAGTCTTATCTTTGAGTATAATTTCATTACTGCCCCTTTCTTTTCAGCTCACTGTACCATTACCATCGTCATCTTCACAACACAGCATAGGTAAGGTGGTGAGAAGAAGAAGAAGAAGAAGAAGAAGAAGAAGAAGAAGAAGAAGAAGAAGAAGAAGAAGAAGAAGAAGAAGAAGAAGAAGAAGAAGAAGAAGAAGAAGAAGAAGAAGAAGAAGAAGAAGAAGAAGAAGAAGAAGAAGAAGAAGAAGAAGAAGAAGCAGCAGCTCGGTGTCTATAAATTGTGGTGCTTCCCATATAAATACTTTGTGTGGTCATAGCACGTGTACATAATTCCTAGAGGGAGACACAAGCTTTGTAAATATGACCGTGTATTTAAAAAAAAAATAAATAAATAAATAAACGCAAGAAGAGTTGCAAAGCAGTAGGAGAGAAGCACTTTTGAAATTGTGGAAGTCTCTTGATTCCATAAATACTGGTATTCATAAATCACGGGAAGTTCAGCCTTCTTCTTCTTTTTCTTCTCCTCGTCCCAGAGGTCGGTGGGCTTGCAGTTTCTTCCTTTACGTAGACAGTGTCTTAATCAGCACATCTTCCTGCATTTATGTCATTCTTATACTCCTGTCTTAACCTTCCCGACAGGAGGTTAGCTCGCACCGACTGCTAAGGATGGCTCTGACCACAGCCGAATAATGGTAACGTCTCTGTTCCTTGTTGTTGAAGTGTCTATTGCTATTGTTGCTTAATTGTTGTAAGTGACAGTCGGTGCATATTATAATCTGATTGTATGTGATGTGTTTCAGACTAACAATAAAAACGGAAACGATGACAGGCTGAAAGGTGGAGAGCCCGGTAACAACTTGGCGCTGGGAGCCAACTCTGACTCGGCGTCAACAGGACGCAACCGGTCTCCCAGCAAGATGACCAAGTACGTCGAGTGCTGGGGAGCGGACAAGCCGTTTGCCAACATCACTGAGAGCACGCTGGCCAAGAACATCGGACTCACGGTCAGTATACTCTACTCTACTACTATTCACTACTTACCTTAATACCATTACTAATACTAACCATGATGATGACGATGATGATGATGATGATGATGGTGGTGGTGGTGGTGGTGGTGGTGGTGGTGGTGGTGGTGGTGGTGGTGGTCATATGGTGGTGGTGGGGGGGTTATTGTTGTCGTCGTCGTCGTCGTCGTCGTCGTCGTCGTCGTCGTCGTTGTTGTTGTTGTTGTTGTTGTTGTTGTTGTTGTTGTTGTTGTTGTTGTTGTAGATACAATCATTAGCTTCGTTATTATTAACATTGATGTCTAGACCACATCGACGGTTGGTTTCTGTCACTCTATTCATTAGTTGTTGCAGCCCCTCTAAGCCATCTGGGAATATGACGGTATCATCTGCATAACGTAAGTTATTTATTCTTTCACCGTTCAGAGAGATTCCCACATCACATTCACCACCACTTGCTCAAATTCAATATATTTAGTGGGTCCATAAGGTATTACGAGAACCTAACCTCGTTCTATTGTTATATAAGATTTCTTATTATTATTTTTAAGTTATTTTCGTTGTTATTGTTGTTGTTGTTATTGTTGTTGGTATAATTATTAATTGTAAATAAAAATTCACACCCACTGTGGAAATAAATCCTTTAACACGTACAGAATTATTAACCAGCGCAGCGCCTTCAAAGTAATGTACTGTGATACGCTTACACATCGGCAACCTGAATTGCTTAGCTTCGCCTTGATCAACATTATACTTTGTACTTTACACATGTACTATACTTTGGACTCTGCTTCACGCCTCCTAAACAAGAAAAGACTTTACGTTTACATTACGTTTATTCATACACAGTAGGATTTTTCCATTCCGTCTTTTTCATTTTCTTGGCACGTTCATTACCAAACTATCCAACCTTGTCGGAGGCCTTGAATCGGTTCTGGAACACCGAGTGTTCTTCCAGTGAAACGTTGCCCTTTCGACCCCTCTCTTTTCCCGGGACTAGGATCTTCTCCCGCCCACAAAAAGTATAATATTAACATAAAATTGAAGAAGATTACTAAAAAACTGTATAAAATTTTCGATACGAAAATTTCCACTACAAAAACTAAAGCAATAGCGGTTGCAAAGCCTACATTTGTATAATATAAAATAGTGCTGGACAATAATGTAATTAAATAAGTAACTTGCTCCGGACATGATTATATTAAGGCATGAGGACTTCCTATAAGGAAAGAAAAATCAAAAGAAAAGTGAGAAGAAATCTCCTCTTCATGTATTAAGGAACTTACCTATTACGGTCTTTATCTTTTTTCTCGTCCTATCAAGACTTCTTCGTTCCTCTTGTTATACCATTTTTCGTTTATAATGACAGTACATTTTCATTCATCGTCTTCAGATTTAAATTTCACATTCCGATTGAATATCTCTTATTCCGATTCTCTTCTCTTATTAGAGGAACTTACAAATTTCTTTTTTTCTTTTTTTCAGAGTATTGCAATGATAGAGTCTAACCTATTGCCTAGCAAGAGCACGTGTTTAGAATGCAGGTAAGCAAAATTATATAAATTTCTACATTTATTTTTAACATATTTCTCCTATAACTGAAATAAATCGTTTAATAAAATCTTGTTGGTCAGCATACTGATTAGCCGTACAATTAAATTTAGAAAATTTATAAGTTTATTTGTAAGAATTAAATTCACAAAAATGTAATTTATAAGATTTAACTATAATTATTAATAATTTATAAGAATTTATAAGACGGGAATTGAATTTATAAGATACTAATTAGGCTAGTTATAATATATTTAGCAGTAACATCTGTACTGTCTTAAGCTTGTGGCAGATCTTGTGGGTAAAAAAACTATTAATATATGTTGATGAAATTCCATAACTGAAGACGTAGTGAAAACAGAACATTTTATGTAACACAAAATAGATTTTTACATTAGAATAATATACTGAAATAAAGCGACACGATCGTGACGGTAAAAGTATTGTGAAGATGCGGTACAAGGACATGTCAGGTGGTGGTAATGTTAAGACATAAAGAAAGGATAGACAGTGTTTTGGATTATTTCAGGCTAGATCTAAGACTAACTGTCATCTTGAAAATTAACTAGCGTTAATGAAAATAATCCTCTTAAGAGACACCGGGAGAGAGATCGAGCTTAGCTGCCCATAACCCATTCCACAACCCTTCACCAAAAACGTCTTTCAGACGATCCATTGTTAATTTACTTATTAAAACCATCTTGTTTTCTGCCTTATCAAAGCCAAGAATAAGTTTGGTAAATTTTAATATTTAGTTTAATTAAACTTTAATATTGTTAAATTAATGTTCTTTAATACAATGATTGTATTTATGTGATTATTTATGTGCCATTATTTACAACAGGAAATGGTTCAATTCTGAAGAACTGAATCCAGTTCTGCTGTGGTTCCGCAAGAACAGTCAAGAGAAGGATTACAGAAACCAGCCGGACCCACAGTTCAAATACTACGTAGCGTGTGCGGTCGTACTGTTCCTGTGTATGGCCGTGATACAAGCGCTCATGATACCCAGCACTGATTCCACCAAGTAAGGCTAGTAGTGTGCTTTTATGTACCTTCCTACGTTTTTAGTTTTGTATCGATTTACTGAAGTTGTATCACTTGATATCATTTGATAGTAATATCACAATATTGATATTGTTACGACGGTCTCCTGACCCGTTATGACGATACTGTGATATTGAGTCCGTTTGGCTAGAACGTGATGGCATACTTTGATTAATGTAGGTCGCCGACTTGGCAGCTTCAAAACGGAGAGCATGAACAAGAGCGTCTGAGCTATTCTGATGCCGTGCCATTCTTAACACTTGTTGTAATTGACACTCTCCGGTACCGTCAATAAACACAATGTGAGCAATCCACGTTCGGAAGTCCTCCGATTCTTCAGGATAAGCCAGTCTCTTCAATCTGTCGACATTTGCTTCAAACTCTTGGTCTCCTGGTCTCTGGTCTGCTAATCATCGTGTGGTACAGTGGAAAACAAAATACAAGACACCAATAAAATCACTAAAACTAGCTTTAATTATCACAAATAACAGTTTATAATCAACTCGTATAATAATTCCAGTTAGATTTGTCCACACGCAATAACAATGTCAATTGATAGAGTTTCACACAATTATTAACACAGTAATTCTTCACTTCGATGAAAATCGATCGCGTGACTGAGCTGACAACCCGGCTGCTATGGCTTTATATAGGTTGCGAAGAGGTCCAATACAGCTCTCCCTCCTTACTACACGCCGTCTTAACGCGTATCTCACGTCTTCTTGGAACACACTAGAACATCTACTTGAATAAAGCAACACCTGCCACACTGAACGGGGGTGGTGGAGAATGTTCTGTTGTTCTACGCGGTTCAATACCATACTCGTAACAATATTGTATTTTTAAAAAATATAGTAAGGCCTCTATTGTGCAAACTTTGGGTAATTAACATCCACCTTAATTAAACTTTATACAGAGTGCTCCAAATGATGGTGCCAAAGTTTAGGAAATGTTCTAGATAGTGGCGTACCTAGGCCACTGGAGGCCCGGGGCGGATTTCTTTCTGAGGCCCCCCTACCATAAGACGGGTGTTTATAATCCAATTTATCTTGAAGTTACACATGGCAAAAACACTTTGATGTTATTTATTTATTATCTAATCACTGTATTGATACATCTAGTTAGAAAACTTTAAAAGAAGCTTAGTAATGTTTGAAATAAAAATCCACTTTCATATTGTAAATACAAACCTTAAACAAATAATAGAAGTAGTTATATTTGTAGATTGCATTAGATTTATTACAGTACTTTACAATGCATAATAAACTTATATACTGCAAAACAAATTTATCGTTGCTGCAAACAAGGCTTGGCAATTTGTTTAAAGTCTTAGTGCATAACACACACTATGTTACTTGTCTGTACAGTTGTACGTGCTATTGTCTTCGATCTCACTCACGGTTTTGTTCGCTCACGCAATATGTGATGCACTTTTTTTTGTGAATTTGTTCATTGACCTGATTTCCGCACTCTGAATTATCCACTGTTTGGGAAAAATTCTGAGGAGAGGTTTTAAATAAATTGTTGCTGTCTTAAACTTAATTTTCCAAATCTGGATCCGGGCTCCCGTGGTAAATGGAGCTCGGAGTGAGCCCCCCACCCCCACCCAACCATTTAGTCTGCTTCTATGCATTACATTAAATGGAAAATAAACATATACCATAAAATGCTTCGTTTACCGTCTGTGTGTAGGTTTAAAAAGTAATAATTACTGCTGACTAAAATGAGATTAAGTTGAGATTTGGTATAAACAGTATGTTTATCATTTCTAATAAAATTCTTATAAAAAACAACCCAAGTATCATCTTAACAATTATTTTATATGTTGGCAGATTAAAAATTTCTATTCCAAATTTCACAAAAATCAGTACTTATACAAAAAGTGTTGTTACATATAAAATTTCGTTCATATTCTCGGGAACGCATTATGTACAAAACTAGAAGAAACAGCGTAAACGTTCGCAATTCCTACCAGCATAGATTCGTGAATATTCGGTTAACTTCGGATTTCGCAATAGTTGTGGGTATTTCCACTGACTCCTACTCTAATTTCGAAAACTATTATCTTACACGATTATGATGTTATTACAATTTTATTCCAAATTAACTCAGTAAAAAGTAATTTGTAACAAAGTAAAGGATTAATTTTCATTAAAATCAATTACATTTAGTAAATTTAACTACAACAATTTACACATCATAATTTGAATCACAAAAATGGAAATTGTTTTGAATTAATAAAATATGATAATGGCATGTTTCCATTTATAAATAATATGTTTACTTTAGTAAGTTCAATTATAGAGTCCAGCTAGACCGACATACTTACCTGAGTACGTTACTATTTGCTGACCATAAAATAATAATACAAGAGAATGCAGATAAATTAAAACTGACAGTGCACCGACTGAATCAAATATGTCCAGAATATAATCTTAAAATTTCCTTGCATAAGACGAAAGTTATGGCTTTCCAAGGCAAGTATCCCGT
Organism: Magicicada septendecula; assembly: GCA_034769895.1. NCBI lineage: Eukaryota > Metazoa > Arthropoda > Insecta > Hemiptera > Cicadidae > Magicicada > Magicicada septendecula. The sequence goes on from CM068368.1 coordinate 840,592,835, forward strand.
TAGGTTGAAAATAATTGTGAACAATAAGCCAATCAAACAAGTATCAAATTTTACATACTTGGGCTGCGACACAAGCTACAATTATGACAATGACATGGAAAATAAAATAAATACGTTCCAAGCAATATGTGGCACAATAAATAGAACATTAAATAAAAAAGTTTGGGTGCGTGTATCAGTGTGTACACGCGGAAGAAGTGAACCTTCTTTGGGTTATATCCATTTTTTTTGTTTATCCATTATTATTATTATTATTTTTAACTGTATACTTAAATTTTAATAGGATGGGAGAGGTATCAGTATAAGAAAAATTTTAATTTTTAGTAAATTAAAAATATTTTATTATATATATTTACAGAAATTATTATTATTATTATTAATCTATTTCGTTAATATTTAGTGATATTTCATCATACACTTTTGTAACCAAAGGCTTATGGTAACGAAAATAAGAAATGTATGTTTTACATTCAATATTATCCATAAACCTTGTGAATACTGCATCAATTGTCGTATTCGATTTTGTCGTAGATATTTTTTTATCATTTTGTATAGACAGGTTTAAATTATCTTTTAAAAATTCAACCAGTTTTATAGATTTGTCTAATGCAAAATTGACATTGAAATCTCCACTTAAAATCGTAGGTATTTTATGATAATCTTTACGAAGTATGGCGGCACCTTGTGATGTATACGATAATAATGAACGATGGAGAAAATCAATAATATCATCTAATGTTTTATTAGGAGAAATATACACTGCTGCAATCACAACTGTTTGCCCATTTTCCATTTTACATTCAGCCATACACAAATAGCCAACTGTAGATGCCATTGAACCATAGACATCAGAATGAGTAACGGAAAAATCCATGGATGGAGTTATAATGTTAATAATATCGTCAGAATTTTGAAATATCCCGATACCTCCCGCTCTAATATGTGGTCGTTTATATTTCACAATCCAGTTGAAATTAAGAACAGATACGTCATCTTCATTGGCTAGCCAAGTTTCTGATAAAACTATGACATTTTAATTTTTCACAACTATATCTTTTAGATCAACAGCATGAGCTGTAAGATTTTGGCAATTAAAAGTAAATATTGATCAATATTTTCTGTTATTGATGGAATTAACTAAATTTTCATTTATAGTTTCTAGTTTGTTTAGTGAAAGTCGTTTAAATTCCTCTTGCAAATCAATTGTTGATGATGATCGTCTTCGGCCATGGTAGAATATCTTCTCGTTGTTCTGTGTCGTAATATGTAATCCTTCAATACTCGTCACACGTGATAAAGCAACGTATAATAATGATTGAGAATGACGTCGATCGTATTCATAAACAATTTTTAATATATATGTCATTAAATTATGTAGGACTAGGTAGATTATTTTTTACATATCGTTAACTTAAAATATTCGTAACAATAATTATATATAACTGTACGTTTCCTCATTTTTGTATACTACTAAACACATATACACACACATGTATGCATAAAACGCATAACGCATAACGCGTAACGAAAATTATTCCTACCGTGCCAAAAGAAGTTTCACTTCAAAAATTATGTTCTTTGTTTTTAATGTTACTGTCTTTCACGATCTGTGTATACGCATTAAACGCCACATTTTTCATAACCATGGCTTTTATTCCTGTGAACAATAAGCTGAAAACTGAAAACCATAATTACCTAACCTCACAAATGAAAACAACACGTACTTTTGTTTTACATTAAGAAATAGGAAATAGAATAATTTAAAATCAATACACTTCTTCTTCTTCACATCGTGGTATATCGATACAATGGTACATTCAAAACATCGAAATTGTAGTTTGGTTACGGATATTGGGAAAGTACCGATTTTGTGTAGTATAATGCCTATTGATTCTGACTGTTCGTCACGTTAAAACGTTAAAATTATATATAACTGTACATTTCCTCATTTTGGTATACTACTAAACACATATACACAAACATGCATGCATATAACGCATAACGCGTAACGCGTAACGAACAATTTTCCTACAGTGCCCAAAGAAGTTTCATGCATATAACGCATAACGCGTAACGAAAATTTTTCCTACCGTGCCAAAAGAAGTTTCACTTCAACAAAACACGAAAAGACACAAGGATAAAATTTTATAAAACGATGGCTGTACCTGTACTTATGTATGGGAGTGAAAGTTGGCAGAAGTGAAGAGTACAGGCAGCAGAATTGAGATTTTTAAGATGGGTCAAAGGCTGCACAAGAAGAGATTTAGTAAGAAATGAAGACGTGTGAAATGAACTAAATGTATATGCAATAAATTAAAAAATAACTGAATATAAATAAAGATGGAAACACCACGTAAATAGAATGGGAAATGGGAGAATACCCAAACAAAATACTTAACTACAACCCAAGAGGGAAAAGAGATATAGGAAGACCACGAAAACGGTGGTCGTAAGTTTGTGAGGACTGAACAGGCAAATGCCTAATCCTTGTAGTGCAGAAGAAGAAGAAGAAGTTCAATTTTAACACATGTAGTTTAACTAAATAATATGGTCAGTTATTTTTCTTAACGACAAACAGTTCTTAAATTCCCTTTGCTTGTGTTTCTTTACTCATTGTTTATCATGTATCGGACGAGAATGGCTAACAACAGTTTTGCTTAAATATTAGATATGCATCTCGTATATAAAGTTTCAAATTACAAATCGAAACATTCCATTATCATTTTCTATTAATTAAAAAAAATTGAAATTCTTGTGATTCAAATTATGATGTGTAAGTAGTTGTAGGCAAATTTGGTAAGTCATTAATTTCATTGAAAATATACCCTTTATTTTTACTTCCATATCCTTAAGGATGATGGAATTTGTGGTGATGGCAAAAAAAATCGTGTTCGAGATTATTGCAGATTCTGATTGTACTACACTCAAAACATGAAAAAAAGTCGTTTTTCAAAAAGTGTGGGTGTGTCTGTCTGTCTGTCTGTCTGTCTGTCTGTATGTGTGTAGATTTTTACTTCCATATTCCTTAAGGAAATGGAAGTATGGTGATGGCAAAAAAAAATCGTGTTCGAGATTATTGCAGATTCTGATTGTACTACACTCAAAACATGAAAAAAAGTCGTTTTTCGAAAAGTGTCTGTGTGTGTGTGTGTGTGTGTGTGTCTGTCTGTCTGTCTGTAGATTTTTTTTTCTATGGAAAACGATAACAGCCGCAAATTCAAACAGAATCAAATAATTTTTTGCATACAGCCCTGATTTGTAGAGTACTCACGACCTATTGTTTTTGGTGAAGATCGGTTGAGGGAAAGGGGTAGTTTACCTGCAACGGTTTTTTTTATCAAGGGTAATTTTTTTTTTTGGCAAACGATAACAGCCGCATATTCAAACAGAATCAAATAATGTTTCGCATACAGTACTGAATTATGGAGTTCTCAAGACCTATTGTTTTTGGTGAAGGTCGGTTAAGGGAAAGGGGTAGTTTACCTGCAACGTATTATGTTTTAACATGGGTATTTTCTATGGCAAACGATAACAGCCGCAAATTCAAACAGAATCAAATACTTTTTGCATACGTCCCTGAATTGTAGAGAACTTAAGGCCTTTTGATTTTGGTGAAGATCGGTTAAGGGGAAGGGGTAGTTTACCTGGAACCTTTTACGTTTTAACAACAGTAAAGTACTTGAAAATTCATTTAAACTTTTTCAAACAATGGTAATTGTTAAAAATAAAATAATTTTGTTGCCAGGCAATAAAATTATAATTTTTTCATTTTAATGTAAATCATGTATGAGAGAAAATATATCGTTCGTGGCAGGCAAGCATATCTCAGTTATGTAATGTTTACGTTTCCATTTTATTATTATGACTACCGCAATAAAAAGGCAGGGAAGACACGCACACAAAATTCGCGTTATTTCTGGCCTCATTCATGTTTATTTTCTTACATTTGCACGCTTTTTAAATGGTAAGTGCCGAAACCCATACCAACATAATGCGTGCAAGCCGAAAAAGTGTCCAGCGTGGATAGCGACTTGCTTCCTGTGGATCGCTGGGCAGTGTAACTGCACGTGTTTACAGAGGAACGATTCATAGACAGACTTTTCGTCTTTAGGGAATGAACCCTCTGCAAGATGCTGAGGGTCCATGAGTGACTTCGGAGCGCTCGTTCTTTTCTGCGTGTTTGTTCTGTGAAACGTACACTGTAGATTCGCAGCTTCATTCTAAGCAACGCTCAATAGGAAATGTTGAAAATTTTTGTCCACGGTGTACCCTCATTCACACTAAACCTGCTCTGATGTTTTAATTACGGACATCATAATATTAAAACTTTGGAAACTTGAGCACTACTTAATGGAGATCAATCATTAACTTATACAAGCCATTAATTTTATGCATATTATATATATATATATATATATATATATGTGTGTGTGTGTGTGTGTGTGTGTGTGTTCAACGTTATCGGCAACAAAGAAGTAGTTTTTGTTAAAATTCCTTCCCGGGATATTTGGCCGTAGTCCAATGTTTTCTACAAAACCAGACGTTTCGGCAATGCCATCGACTTCCATCATCAGTGAAAATCGAGTGCGATAACGTGAGGTGGTATACGTTAGTGACCACAGTACTGTGGTTAAGGCTGAAGCAGTAAGTAGAAAGAAGTAGTTTCTATGGTAATATTTCATTTCGAAAATGATTTTAAATATAAATCTTAGAATATGGAAGTCATGTATGGTTCTCCATACCGATATTTTATAAATTACTAGAAATATACAAACACATAAAAACGACATCCTAAACGAAGAGACACAATGCAAACCACACGTACTATTTGAACATATCACACCGCACACACACAACATTGGTCTTTCAAACGACGGCGCCGTCACCAAGAACAAGACGGATAGCGCTCCTAGTGGTAGACTCTGACGAAGCTTGTAATAAACAAAACCTGGTTCAGGCTATAAGGTAAAAATTTTACATTTTTACCAATAAAAAAACTTAGTCTTCAGAATCAGTAGTATTATACTTATAATTAGTTAATCATCGGACACGTCGTGGACAACAAAATCCAAGAAACTTTTTTATTTTTCTACAAGTTGTCCTTAAAATAATAATTGGGAGCTGAAGATACAACTGAGGCGGATTTGACGTTATGCAGGCAAAGGCATTCTAATATTTTAGATTATCTAACAGAAAGTAGAATTTTATAAACTAAATTGTTAAGTAGAATTTTAGAATCTAAATTTTTTAAGTTAAGGTAAATCTAATGAATTTTAGATAAAATAAATTTTACCTCTCGTTTTCTTCAAAATGAGAGTATTTAACACGAATTTTTTTTTTACTTTTACGTACTTCCAAAAATTTACTATTAAATTTTAATTGTTGTAATTCTTAACAATAAATTATCTGTTTCTAAGCAATTGAACGAAATTAATGAATTTATTTATTTTAATTCAAATTGTCAACGACTACAGACGTATTCCGCTGGTGCCTTTGAAAATAAATCCATCTCGTGGAATGTTTACCCATTGTGAAATACTCGAGGTACACGGGGTTTTTTGCTGTTTGATTGCTACAATTAGGGCACGGGCATCACACTCACACACACCCGTTTGGCGGACACACGGCCTGCGTTGCAGTCTGCGTGTTGGGGGTTAGTGCGAGCGCGCGCGGCTTGCATTGACTCCAGCACGCACTCTGGTACGCGCTAGCGTGTGTCGGCTCAAGCGGTGTACACACACGCTTCGCTGTTCTAATCGTGGTACTCAGAGTAGTAAAACTTTCCAACCTCAGTATTTTCACATTGGGCAAATACAACCAGGGTTGAATTTATTGCAGAGACACTAAACATCAAAACACATTACTATGCAGTCACATATTCTTGAATGAATGTACGTACGTACGAATGGGTAGCAGACTTTTAACTGTGATGTACAGAATGAGTGCCTAGGGCTGCTATAATGTAAAAATTAGTGTAGACATAGCAGACATGAAAAGTAGAATAGGTTGTGCTAAAACTTTCAGGCGTTTTACACTAAATCTACATATTTTGTTCAACTTTCATTAAACTGTCTACGCAATAATGAGTAGTATATTCAATGTGGTCGACCAAACGTGAATAGGCGCGCACTTACTGACGCGTATACACGTGCAAAGGATTGTTAACCTAACCTAACCTACGAGTGATATTTTATGATCTGATGTTAAAGCATATGCTTTGAAACGCGTCATCTATATATTAAAAATAAGTCACAAGGGGGACTGAAAAAGGTTACTTTGTGTATCTGAATATACTCGTTCATTATATTGAAGTACGTTATCAATAGAGATACCAAGGTTTTTACCACTGTAGCTTTACTTTTTCCCTCCTCTCTCTCACTCTCTGTCTCTGTCTGACTGTCTTCTCTCTCTCTCTCTCTCTCTCCTCTCCTCTCCTCTCCCCAAAACCATTATCTCTTACACTAATTACGGAAAGTTGAAATGTACTTTGTTGGAAAGGTTGAGGAAAGGGTACTCAGAAACCATAAAGTTGTGAATGTAAAGACACCATAAGGCGAGACAAAAGACGTTTATAAAGCGAATGCTAGTAGGACGTATTAGTTAAGCGCCTCCGCGAAGCCTGGATCACCGAGAAACATTAAAAGACTCTTCGGGTAACCTTCCAAATAGAAAAATCCAAATCGCCTAAGCTCTAAATCTACTCAATTGCTGTATTAGTTAATCGGGCTATTCGTTAATTGCGCTATTAGTTAATGGGGTAAAAATAATTTTACCATTAGTTAATCGGGCTATTAGTTAATTGCTCTATTAGTTAATAGGTCTATTAGTTAATTGCGCTAATAATTAACCGGGATCTTGCTTAATTCCACTATTAAGTAATCCACTATTAGTTAATTGGTTTATTATTTAATTGCGCTCTTAGTTAATCGTTCTATTATATAATCGTGCTAATAGTTGATTTCTCTACTTGTTAATCGGACTATTATTTAATTCCGCTATTAATTAATCGTGCTTTTTATTTAATTGCGCTATTAGTTAATCGTGCTACCAGTTAATTGCGCTATTCGTTGATCGTGCTACTAGTTAATTGCGCTATTAGTTGATCATTATATTAGTTAATCCCACAATTAATTAATGGGGCTATCAGTTGATAGTGCTATTAGTTAATCGGGCTATTAGTTAATTGCTCTACTAGTTAATCGTGCTGAGTTATTTGCGCTGAAGGTTAATGTGCTATTAGTTACCCGGCCTATTAGTTTATTGCGCTATTCGTTAATCGGGATACTTCTGAATTGCGCTATTAGTTAATCGTTCTATTAGATAGTTGCACCATTTGTTAATCGGCATATTAGTTAATTGTTTTATTAGTTAATCGGGCTATTACTTGGATAATTAATCTGGATATTATTTAATTGTCCTATTAGTTAACATGGCTATTAGTTAATTGCACCATTATTAACTGGGCTTTTAGTTAACTGCTTTATTAGGTGATCAGGCTATTAATTAATTTCTCTATTAGTTAGTCGCCATATTAGTTAATAGGTCTATTAGTTATTTGCACTATTAGTTAATCGGACTGTTATGTAATTGCGCTATTAGTTAATCGGTCTGTTACTTAATACCGCTAATAGCTAATTAGTAAATTGCTCTATGCGTTAATCCCGCTATTAGTTCATTGATCTATTCTGTAATCGTGCTATTAGCTAACTGGGCTATTTCTTATTTGCGCTACTAGTTAATCGGGCTGTTAGTTAATTCCGCTATTAGTTAATCGGACTGTTAGGTAATTGTGTTATTAGTTAATGTAGCCATTAGTTATTTGCGGAATTCACTAACCGGGCTATTAGTCAATCGGGCAATAAGTTATTTGCGCTAATAACTAATAACTGATCTTGCTTAATTCCGCTATTAATTAAAGACGCTATTAAATACTTGGCCTATTATTTAATTGCCCTCTTAATTGATCGTTCTATTATTTAACCGTGCTATTAGTTTATTGCGCTACATGTTAATCGGGCTATAATTTAATTCCGCTATTAGTTAATAGTGCTTGCAGTTAATTGTGCTATTAGTAAATCGAGCTATTAGTTAATTGCGCGATTTGTTGATCCGGCTACTGGTTGATTGCGCTATTAGTTACTCTGGCTATTCGTTAATAGCGTTATAGCGTTAGCGTTAATCGGGCTACTATTTAATTCAGCTATTAGTTAACCGAGCTCTTATTTATATGCTATATTATTTAATTAGGCTATTAGTTAATCGGGATATTAGTTAATTCCTCTATTATTTTATCGGGCTATTATTTAATTGCGCTATAAGTTAATCGATCTGTTACTTAGTTACGCTAATATTTAATTGGGATATAAGTTAGTTCCACTATTAGCTAATCGTGCTTTTAGATAATTGCGGTACTAATTAATCGGGTTATTTGTTAATTGCTCTATTGGTTAATCGGTGAATTAGTTAATTGCGCTATTAGTCCATCGGGCTATTAGTTAATTGCGCTATTAGTTATAATTTCTTTATTAGTTAATTAGACTATTAGTTAAATGCGTTATTAGTTATTTGATGTATCAATTAATCGGGATATTAGTCAATTGGCCTATTATTTAATTGCGCTCTTAGTTAATCGTTCTATTTATTAATCATGCTATTAGTTAATTGCGCTATTTCTTAATCCGACTGTTAGGTAATTGCGTTATTAGTTAATCGGGCCGTTAGGTATTTGCGGAAATTATTAATCGAGCTACTAGTCAATCGGGCTACTCGTGAACTGCGCTATTCGTTATTCATGCTATTAGATAATTGTACTATTTGTTAACCGGGATATTAGTTAATTGTTTTATTAGTTATTCGGGCTATTACTTGGTTAATATATCAGGCTATTATTTAATTGCCCTATTAATTAATCGGGTTATTAGTTGATTGCTCTATTAAGAAAACGGGCTAATAGTTAATAGCGCTATTAGTTAATCGTCATATTAGTTAATCAAGCTAATAGTTGATTCCTCTGTTAGTTAATCGAATTATTCGTTAATTGCTATATCAGTTAAATGGGCTATTATTTAATTACACTATTAGTTAATTCCGCTATTAGTTATTCGGGTATTAGTTAATTGCGTTATTAGTTAACCAGTCTATTAGTTATTTGCGCTATTAGTTAATAGGGCTATTAGCTAATCTGACTACAACTTAATCGGGCTATTATATATAGTTGCGCTATTAGTTTATCGGGCTATTATTAATACTACTATTAGTTAATCGGGTTGTTAGTTCATTCCGCTATTAATTAATCGGGTTTTTAGTTAATTGCGCTATTAGTTATTTTGGCTGTTAGTTAATCCCGCTGTTATCTAATCGGGTTATTAGTTAATTGCGCTATTGGTTAATCTGGTTATTAGTTAATTACGCTATTATTTAAATTGGTTGTTAGTTCGTCGTACTGTTAATTATCTGCTCTATTAGTTAATAGGTGTATTGTTTAATTGCGTTATTATTTAATCGGTCTGTTAGTTGACTGCGCTATTATTTAATTGCGCTATTTATTAATCGAGTTCTTCGTTAATCCCACTATTAGTTAATTGCGCTATTATTTATTCGGGCTACTAGTTATTTGAGTATTACTTAATTGCTATATTAGCTGATCGGGATATTATTTAATTGCGCCATTAGTTTACCTGAATATTAGGTAATTGCGCTATTTGTTAATAGGGCTATTAGTGTTTTGCGCTATTTGTTAATAGGGCTATTAGTGTTTTTGCGCTATTAGTTAATTACGATGCTGGTTAATCATTCTATTCCTTATTTGCTCTATTAGTTAATCGGACCGTTAGTTACATTTGTTATTAGTTAATCGGTCTATTAGTTATTTGCGGAATTTGTTTTGTCAGGCTATTAGTTAATAGTGCTACTAATTGATTGCGCTATTTATTAACTGGGATATTGCTTAATTCCGCTATTAATTAATCAGCCTATCAGTTAGTTGTACCATTAATTAACCTTGCTATTTGTTAATCGTTCTATTATTAAAATCGCTATTAATTAATCGTTCTAATAGTTAATCGGGATATTAATTAATGGTGCTATTACTTAACCGGTCTATTAGTTAATTGCGTTATTATTTGATAGGTCTATTAGTTAAATGCTTTTTATATAATTGGGCTATTGGATCATCGGGCTGTTAGTAAATTGCGATATCAGTTAATCGGGCTATTATTCAATTGCGCTCTTAGTTAATTGTCCTACTATTTAATCGTGCTATTAGTTAATACAGTACTCTTACATTACTTTGTACATTTGGTAAGCGCTGTAGAGTAGACTCTATTTTTCCACATTCCATTTGGCTTGGGTTAGACCACAGCGGATCACTGACAAAATAAAGCAAAAGAGACCAGATATCAAATTCCGGTCGTGAAAAATGTGAAGAAAATTTTGTTTTTGTACGACTTACAATCGTGAGGTGTCGGAAGAAAAACTTGACAGTTCAGTTTTTGGTTACTTAAAACTAACGATTTATTCAGAATTTTTTTATAAACAAATTAATCGACTTGCATCAACTGAAAAAATTAATTGACCCTCAAATTTTAATTGATGACTTCCTTCGAAAAGAAAGAGAAAGAAAAAGCGAACACAGCAGTAGAACTTCCTAGAATTTTTTTTACAAACGCTCACGTAAAGTTGCTGAACTGAGATACAATTAATGGCGAACAGGGTTAAAGTTAGTTAAAGTCGGACTAAATGACTCGGGGTATCATTCAAATTAATCAACAACTACGCACTACACAGTGAGGTCTGCTAACTTATAGTAGTTAACGTAGGCTAATGTTGACTTCAATACAACGAAAGACACCGAATGCCCTCCAAGTTTTGAATACCCATTCAACGGTGTCAATGCCAGTTAAAATATCGATTTTCTTCGAAACTCGATAAGGGGTATAAATAAATAAGTAAAAATCGATGTCTACAATTCCAATAATACAATAAAGAAGTAGTAGTAGTAGTAGTAGTAGTAGTAGTAGTAGTAGTAGTAGTAGTAGTAGTAGTAGTAGTAGTAGTAGTAGTAGTAGTAGTATAGTAGTAGTAGTCGTCGTCGTCGTTGTTGAGTAGTAGTAGTAGTAGTAAAGCAGTAATAATAAAATACCTTTATAAAGTAATAATAATTTTGTCTTCATTAACTTTTTTCTTGGTTTCACTCTGCTCTACAATCTTCAGACCCACACAATGGTACAGAATAGATATCGAATATAGAAACGGCGGGTGGTAAAGTGTGACAGAATATGATATAATTCGTACTGACGGATTTCAGTCAATTTAATTAAAAAGAAGATTTTACACACTCTGAATAAAGAAGATTAGAGAACATTGTTTGAAATTAGTTCATGTAATAAATCAACTGCACGGAACTAATGCGGTAGGTCAGACATTTACGAGTGGAAAAATTTTGTTCCTCATTACCGTGCGAAATAACTTTTTATCGGTAAAGTAATCGAGGCTGTCAATAGGCCTATAGATGTTGTACACCTACCATGGGACAACATCAGTCTATATGGCCACCAATGAATCTAGGCTTTCCCCGTAAAGCGTAGCTCAAAACTCTCAACCGACGGCCATGGCAGTACACTAAATCCATGGAGATAGAGTTTCAAAACATAGAACAATGTGATTTATTCTAATCGAGAGTGAACTATAAGCTTGTAATAAGCTTGCATAAAGCTTTCATAATTTTGCGCTCTACATCCTAATAAACTTGTTAGTCCACTCGTGACAGGAACATTCTACTAAATGACCTACTAAACTCTGTCGCTAGACTTGTAAAATATTAATTATTTCTGTTGCAAACCGTATAAATGATTTCGAACCATTCTAAACGACTCCCAGTTATAATAATAAATCCTAGATTCCTCCCGGTTTTGGAGACATTTTCAATGTCCTTGAAGGAAGAGCATCCTCGAGTCCATAAGAGGCCGAAGATCTGGTGCTTATTCTTTTCTCTCCACAGTCTCGCCATTGATCGTATGTACAGACAAAACACGATCAACAAGGTCTTCCACGCTTTTACCGTAACGTTTGGTCTTCCGTTAAGTGACCAAGTGAATAAAACATTATAAACAATATTAGTAATATATATACATAACTACGGCTAAACAACGTAACCGTAGTTTCCATAACAACGTAAGTCCTGCAAACATTAGACACAACATATAACAATAGAAACAAGACTAAACTACAAAATAACGTAAAACGAAATGAATGTTTCTTATCTGTGAGTGGCGGTTGAAAGACCTAACAACGACTTTTTTGTGTCATTTGAGAGGACCGATTGGTCCTCTCGGACCGTTCTGGAGCAAGCTTCCTTCAGCCGTGTGGGTATGGAAGAATGGTTAGGATGCGTACGCCAGCGGTGACCGGCCGATGAGAAGGTGTGGTACCAGAGTAGAGAGGATGTTAGTGTTCTGGTGTGAGTAGCTTCTAGGGAGGGTGTAGGGAGTAATTAGTGCCAAACTTATAGACTAGATAGCCAGGGTCGCGCAGCGAGTGACGCTAGAGATGGAAAGAAGCGTCGTAGTGGCGTCATGAGCGGTGGGGGAGCAGGTTTTGGGGTTATAAAATTGGAGTCTTGACTAACAGGAGAGGGTGTTTCGTTTTTGTTTAATTTTATTTACTGCATTCACGTTGATGACGATGCGGGGGGTTGGGACTGGTATTATGTTTATTGTTTTTTTTTTAGGCCAGGCCAGAGGCGAGCGCTAGACGGGTCCAGGGACCCTTCTGTGTTGTGGTCTTTGACGTGGTAGCCGGGGCGGGGGTTCGTCCGCAAGAGTCAGGAGACGGTTCACGAGGAAGTGAGAACGCCGGAAATTTTGGTCTGGTCTATTTGGGGTATTAGAGGGGTGAGGAGGGTTTGTAGTGCTGTTCTTGTTTTAGCTGTTGTGGCGTATTTCCCATGTAGTTTCTGTAGGAAGGTGTCAAGGTCGGGGAAATGTTTGTTGAGGGCATATAAAGCCGTATTAGAGGTTTTGGTGATGGGAGGACGTCGATAAATCGAGCGCAGAGCCCGCCGTTCTGTAATTCTGAATGGTTTGAGTTTGTCGGTCTCTGTCGTCAGCAGGACCGGGTGTGCCTAAGTCAGTATTGGTCTTATGCATGTAGTGTAGATCCTGCTGACTAGTTCACTGGAGCAGCGGTTAGTGTGTGTAGCGATCGGATAGGGGCTCGTGCAACACAGCTGTCGTATGTATTTATACCGCTTACTTACTAAAGACCACGCCCCCTTCCCCTACTTCTCACTCCTTCGTGAAACGAAAAACACCAACCCCTACTGGAAATTTCCGACCTACTAACCCCTGTCTCCACCGTGACATATGTTGTGTGCCTACTGTTTGTATGACTTATACTGTTATAAAAAATTGTTTAACCATAGTATGTATTGTGATGTACAAGGTCGCACAAAATAATTAGTCTGTATCTAATTAATTAGATATAGAATGTTTTGGCTTTATTAAAGATTTCCCTTAATTTAGAGATTACACAGTATTTTCTACAGTTTATGATATCGCAACAAAAATTAGTAGATAGTTTTTAATACAAAATAGAATAAATTAATTGTACGGTTAAAATCAAATAAATTACTACTTCTGTTGTACATAAAATTAATGAACAGTTTCTTCTGAAAAATAAAATTAATTGACAGTTTCTGTCGACCTTCTCTTTATACTTCAAAATAATTCTTCCTACACTCTAATTACAAATATCTTAATTCCTACAAGTTTTCTGTCTTCTTTAGTTTATAATTGTTTTCTTACTGATTGACTTAGTTTATATAAATGGTTTCACTTCCCTGGTTTGTTGACCGATGCAGTGTTTCTCCTCGTTTCCTGATGAGTGTCGACAGATGCTCCTTTTAGGTAGACGTCAGGATACCGCCGATCCTCCTGTGGTTCTTCTTCAGGATCTCCTCCTGTTTTCCAGCTCTCAGGGTCGTTTACGGCTTGGGTGCTTCTATGAACAGTGTTGTATTATTAATTATTACTGAATTATATTGCTCCGGCAACTTGATGTGTTCATAAACTTCTACACGGGCGATCGTGAACTTAACCGAACTAGCACTCGAGATATTCAGTCGCATATTTTACTACTACTGTTCGTAACTACTAACAGACCTAACGTACTGAATCCGAGTTAACGATTACACGTTATAAAGTAAGGAGACGGCTTCTTCTGAGTTCTAAGCCAGACTGATGTGTATCCCGTCACGGATCAAATCAACTGATAGATTAACCAACGTCATTGGTCAAAACGCTCCTTCACTCTTACGGGTCTAATCTGGATAACATTCTACTTGTAAGAAATTGCATATGAACAATGTAAAACGTGCAAGTAAAACCGGTATAATTTTGTTGCTTTTCTTGTTGGTGATAAAACCTTTTTTATGAAAAACTCATATATTTTGTTCTTTATATTATTAACAGATATTACTACCAGATAAGTCTTTATTTTATCCACATTCTGTTATAAGTCTTATGTCGGACATTTAATTTTCATAAAATTTATTTAATTTAATTCTTTTTTTATTGTTATTTTGTAACACGCTATTCACACGCGCACTTGCCATATGCCTATGCATACGTTCGCACTACTTCACAACACACATTACTTTTTATACAGTCAAAAATCAACTTAATCTAACAATTTTGACATGATTCTTATTATTACCATGTTCCAACACGCAACTTTTACTTTGACCAATTCTCATTGAAACATGCTATCATATGTTAAGAGTGGAATTATAATTCTATATGCAAATCTCACCTATTGCAGTACATATCGCTAGTACTTTTTACGAAGTTTTATTGTCTGAGGATGATGCCAGATTTCTAGGATCGAAACGTCAAGCAACAAACATATTATGACGGAAGCAATCCGAACAGAGGGTTTACCCGACTAGAAATATTATGACGGAAGCAATCCGAACAGAGGGTTTACCCGACTAGAAATATTATGACGGAAGCAATCCGAACAGAGGGTTTACCCGACTAGAAATATTATGACGGAAGCAATCCGAACAGAGGGTTTACCCGACTAGAAATATTATGACGGAAGCAATCCGAACAGAGGGTTTACCCGACTAGAAATATTATGACGGAAGCAATCCGAACAGAGGGTTTACCCGACTAGAAATATTATGACGGAAGCAATCCGAACAGAGGGTTTACCCGACTAGAAATATTATGACGGAAGCAATCCGAACAGAGGGTTTACCCGACTAGAAATATTATGACGGAAGCAATCCGAACAGAGGGTTTACCCGACTAGGAATATTATTAGAACATTGATATTACTGAGTAGGATCTTAAGAAGGAAGTATGAACAAACATACACAAGAAATATAAATCCGGAAAGTTACTTTAATGTCCAAATAAGGAAGTAAAATTACTTCTCAGACTTTGTACCTACTAGTTACGAAACAATATACTGTCTTACAATGTATGTGTTATTGTACAGAGGTTTGGTGCTGTACGGAGCGTTTGGGCCGACACTGGTCGCACTGTTGGTGTTTGTATACCTCAGCTGGGTGGAGGGCTGCTCCAGAGGCGACTCTCTCACACCGCAAGCCAGCGAAGAAGGCGGAAGAATAGTCAGCGACAGCAGATGGTTGCGGCAGGCGGTCTTCTTTGTCACCATCATACTTGTGTCCGCATGTGCTGTTATCACACTGGTAAGTTTTGTTAACATCGCCCCTTACAAACATTAATTTTAATTAAGTATTGTTTTTGTCAGTATTGTTTCTTGTAACCTATCTTACACGCAGGGCTGCAGTATATCCTCAAACTTGTTTTACACACACACACACACACACACACACACACACACACACACACACACACACACACACATATATACATACATACATTTGTGTGTGTGTATTCATATAATATATATATACATATATATATATATTGTTACGACATCACAGAACAATCTACGTGTTTGTCGAATGTGCCAGAAGAATCTCGATGTAAGCGTGTGGCGTACGTGCTTGTAGACGCATTTGCGAGAATCTTCTCGATGCCGCCAGCCGTGCGGACTGTGTCAAGGCCGCAGTTAATTACGTAGTTCACACGGACACTAAGACGCAATTAGGAACGTCCTGGTCTGTGAGCGTTGTATAAATGCTTGGCGGCAGCGGCCTTAGAAGTCAGTATAGCAGCGATGTATTTACAGTTCGGTTCGAGAGTTATTATCGAGCGACATTACTGTGTACATTCAAGAGGTTATTAGTGAAGTGTTGCGTTTTATAATCAGGCGGTATAATTGTAATATAATTGTGGTTAATATTAGTGACATTTTATTGCGTGTGGACAATTTATATTTGATTTGTTGTAGTAGACTGTGTTGTTAATTACGAACTATTTAACTGTAAAAATTAAAGCTGGTGATTTATTCTTTAATTTTTCCACTTAAGATTAATAACTTATTCTGTTTTCCACTGCGATGATAGAGTAGACCGTCGTAACAATATTACATAATATATGTCGTATATATATTTATGACATGTTAATAGCATGGCAATCCAGAGTGACCTAGGAACTACAGTATAACAAATAAATTTGTATGGTTTCCCTGCTATATGCAGATGACATTGTTATTTAATGAAGAAATTTGTGTTAGTGGTTGAAATCACAATCAGAATGATCACTGTTGCACACCACTATATAAAAATTATTCCGATTAGCGCTTTCAAGCTTCACATCGATTAGCGGCTATTTCGATCTGACGATGGGCTGTGAAGCTTGAAAGCGCTAATCGGAATAATTTTTATATAGTGGTGTGCAACAGTGATCATTCTGATTGACATTGTTATTATTCAACAAAAATTAGGATTATTTACAAAGATTTATGTTTCAATTGCAAGAAGCAGGAAAAGAGTACTCACTCACAATTTCAGACAAAACGACTAAAACCATGGCTTTTAAAGGTCCATGACAGAACCAAGTACCAAGGACCATCCAGGTAGGTCTAAGATAGTTATCAACAATAGTACTTCATACAAGTGAGACGTTTTTAAAATATCTTGGATGTGAAGTAAGCTATGAGTCTGAATGTGATATAAAAGACCAGTTAAACAAATTTATAAATATTTGTTGAACGACTCATGGAAATGTTAGAAATAAAACAAGTCAGAACACAAGAATTCAATTTTATAAGACAACTGCAATACCCACATTGGCATATATGTGAGTGGGGTGTGGGTCATCACGATGACGAAATGCGGCAACATTCAGAGTGCTGAAATGCAGTTTCTTCGAAATTCTTCAAACTACACGTTGCAAGATAGAAGAAGGAATACTAGCAAAGAAGGATATAAGTGCAAAACTAGAAGCAAAAGATATAAATGCAATTGTTTCACGTTATAGAAGACAATGGTGTTATATCTGCAAAAGATCACAGAGGATCGATTGCCAAAAGCGGCGCCGAAATATAAAGCCATTGTTAGAAGAGTCGTGATGAGATGGGTGACGGAACAGGTTTATATAACCTAATCCTTGTAGTGAAGAAGAAGAAGAAGAAGAAGAAGAAGAAGAAGAAGAAGAAGAAGAAGAAGAAGAAGAAGAAGAAGAAGAAGAAGAAGAAGAAGAAGAAGAAGAAGAAGAAGACTATCTTACTTCTTAAAATATGTTTATCATAATATTTCTTTGTGTACATGCCATTACAGCTTATAAAATATATACCAGTATTTTAAGTAACAGGCTTAAGGTCATCAAGAAACATGTGGTAAGCAAAAGTCAAACGAGCTTCAAAACGGACGATCTGCAATGACAGAGTGTTCATATAACTGTTGGTTACATAAACTTCGAGAAACAACATCAAGCGCTAGGGTTTCGAGCTCAGTTCATTGTCGCCTTTAAAAAGGACGTCTCCAGCTAGGCTAGAGGGCTGGCATTATAGAGAAAAGCTGATAGATCAACACGCTGCGCACTAGCCTTAGGGTCGAAAAAAGAAATAGAGGAAAAAATAAATACTAATTCCTAATAGATCGCCAAACCCTCATAGATAAAGGAGGACTGAAGATCCTCATGCAAAATAAGGCGTTAAACTCAAACATCATACATTACTTTTAAATTAACTAATTTATTAATATTTATCCAATTCAGGGGCCTGAACAATTTAAGGTACAAATTGTCAGGGGGTCAATACATTTTTGGTACACCAGTTACGAGATTTGTTGAACATTTAAGTCTTTTTAAAAATTACTAAATTAGAAAATTATAAATTTATATTATTTATATATAAATATATTGCGACAGTACAAAAAGATACGGTACTGTGCATTGCAAAAATAAATAAATAATTAATACAAATAAATAAAGCTATGGAATAGACATGATTCAGATTGCAAGCTGGATTGTTTAAAAAAAATAGGGAACGCACAATTCATGCATGTACATGCATATCTGGCCCACCTGTCGCTAGCGTTGTGTACACGTGTATTTTGTTTGTGTCTGTGAAGCCTGTCCGTTCCTGAACAGTAACCATTCCTTTTCAAATATTCATAGGTTTTATGTTTTATTTTAATTATAAGAAAAATATGTACGATATTGTAAAACGAAAGACACCAGAGGGTGTAGAAAATAAAGGTGAACAAAGGGTTAAAAGACCGTGACAAAGTGACAGAAAGTGCAATTAATATAAGTAAAAAATGAATAGCTCTTTTTGTAATTACAATAAAGAAGTGTAATTTACGTATAGTAAACATATAAAAATTAGCGATCGATTGAGCATCGAGTAGTGTGAAACAGACTTCGTAATTCGCGAAGATAGGCGAAATTAGTGAATTGAACCAGAGTGGGGGTAAAGGCGCTTCGACAAACTCTGACAAGATGAAAATTGTTCAGACCTGAGCTTTTGCACGACCTGGCTATAAATACCAGGTCGCGCTAATAAAGTTCCTTCTTCTATTTTCAACCGTTGCCGTAGAAGGCTATGTCAATCGACGACGCTATTTTAAATCTACAGTGAGAGTCACGGGACGAACTAGACGTCCAACCAAAACAGCAGAGCACCTACGAAGAGGTTCGATGGACTCACGTACGATCCATGAGATGATACGAGACAACTGGTAAACAGCAATAGCAGTGGAATCCTGGAAGAGGACCAGAAGAACGAGAAGGACACAGACCGAGCACCCGAGGAGGACACACTGATAGTATCGCATCAAATGAGGTGATGAAAAACCATTTTTGTTAATTACAGACAATTGAAAGACTCTACTTAACAAAGAATGAAAAACATTCGAACAGTTAATCAATCATAAAGAAATGTACATAAATGCAAAAGCAGATTGTAATGTAGAATAATAACTCATGTATAGGAATTAGTAGTTGAATCAAACATAAATGCTAAGAGAGAAATATTTTAGTTTAAATTAAAATAAATTAAAGTATTGATAAAGTGTTTGTTTCATATGTTTTTAAAATAAAATAAATGAGAGTAATTGATAAAGTCTTTGTTTGATATGATTTTAAATAAAAATAAATGAGAGTAATTGATAAAGTCTTTGTTTGATAAAGTAAAATGCATATGCAATAGTAAAGAATGAAAGTCAAATAAGATTAAGTAAATTAAAATAACAGTCAATTCAGAATTACAGAAAATAATATGAACTCGCAAAGATAACCACACAATGAGTAAGCCGAGAGCAAAATATTTAATTAATTAAGATTAGATGATAAGGTTTATGCATACCATGTTATATATAATTTGTTAGCCATAAGGCATGTGCGAATGGTTCATACAAACGAATAATAATGAGTATTATTTTGTTGTTCGAAATGAAAGAATTTTGTCTAATAAAAAATAAATAATGAAACAATTTTTTAAAACTTATATAACGCATCATCTTCTTATTACGATTACACCCATGAACTCAATTTGTGTTGTTATAATATATATTTATTATATAATTATTCAGTGCTTTAATGTTTAATCAAAATTAATCTGCAACAGCTGAACTTTGAGCCAGATGAACCACAAGAAATTGACAGCTCCACACCCGGTGGCGATTCTTGGAGCAACAATACTACTACAGCTTTTCCATTCAACAGTACGCAGATCGTTGAAGAAATGCCGAATCACCAATCGATGGAAACTGCGCCAGTAAGTTTTATTAAATACATTACAGATGTTATAAAAGTATGTGTAAGTTTTCGCACATCATGTAACCATGAGAACTTTTCTTTTCCATTGTCACGTCTCCTCTCCTTCATCAGGAATATATGTCATGCAATCCGCTCAAGATAACAAGACTGTTCAAACGTTATCTAGTTTTTCTCCACACTATCAGTTGTAAATCCCACATTATGGCACTATGTGCCTTCAGATTTAATATGACTCTTGTCTCAATATTTGTACAATTATTTCAGTTGTTGCAGTCTATTTTCCCTCAACCAGGTCCTTCCATCCTCCCAGTCTGCACATCAACCTTCTACTAATTATCAACTCCCTCATACCACCATGACTTTCTCGCAGTAGCAGCTAATGAGTTCTTTTAACACCAAAAATCAGTGGCGTAACAGCCGGACCCGCAGGGACCGCAAGGCCCGAGGAAACATTTCCCTTGATTTTTTACGAATGTGTATAAACAATTGAACGTGAGTAAAACCAGACTTCTCCGAATGTGTTTAGTATCAAAAAAATGCACATTTATTATTTTACTGTTACTTACCTAATGATGTACTTTGAGAGTATAAATTATTTGGTTAACTGCAAAACGTGAGGCCAGTTAAGACTTCCATTTCAAGTTATGTTATGAAATACAAAAAATCCTATGTTTGTAAAATAAAATGTCTTTTTATAAGAATATTATTCCTTAATTCGAATGCCGATATTAATCCTATACTGAAATTATTGCAAATTATAAAGTTACAAGCAGATTACAGAAAGTTTTAAAGGTGAAATAAATTTTTATTTGTTTTTAAAATATGAGATGTGCTAATAATGTGTGCGATATAAAATTTAATGTAAACATGCACTATCTTCATGAATTTAAATTTAATAAAATTTGTATTTTTCTCAAGATGCATATAAGTTCAATAAATGACAAAATTATAATCGGTTAGCTACTAGTGACATATCTGGTAACCAGTACTTTTTATATTGATCAAAGATATAAAAGTTACTGTTAAGTATGAAGTGTTCGTGAATTGTCGATTTACTGTTGTAATTAATTCGCCAGGATGCAGAAATGATGAAGAGAGAGTGGACTGTAGTTAATACATTTATTGAAAATTATTCAGATTATTACAGCATTGAAATGGTTAGGTGTTAATTTTGAATATAAGATTGGCTAATGAGCGCATCGTAAATACAAGTCGTAAAATGTTACATTGAAGAATTAATTTAGTGAGAAAGCCTAGAAGGCCATATATAGTGTTGGGCCTAAGGCCTACATTAATTGTCGCGACAAAGAATAAATGAATGTGACAGGATAGCAGCGAGCGCAAGGGCGACCGCCGCTAGCGAACGTATGTAACGCACTGTCCAGATGTACAGACATGAATTGAGCAAATTAAAAGCGCAGATTAGCCAACCTATGAATGCAAAAATTACCGCGCTACTGTACATAACTGCCCGCAAAAAATCAATAGAGTTTTTAATACATTTTAGTAACTTATTATATAAAATACAGAGTTCTTAATACTGAAAGTTAATCTCAATAGGCTGCATTGAACCTTGAGTTGTAATCTTAGATAACAGTTGTGCATTAATTGTTTAGCGATAAGCTTGAATAAAGATAAGCGTTTAGTAGGCCAAGGTTGGCGTGCAAAGTGATTTTATGCATGAGTGAAAATGTAAGCGCTGGCAATGTATTGCCCAAATATATTGTATGTATACAATATTGAACGATATAAAACATGAAAGTACATAATTTGACAATGTTTAATAAGGAATGATCGGAAACTCATCCCAAGATGGCCCGATAAATTGTAACCCTATGCAAGTCATAGATGGCTAACGTGAAATAGTTGAGGCCAGTAGACCTGTACAGAATATTGCATACGATGAACAAATAAATTGTCACAAATTATACATGTTTAGACGTAAATCTAGCATGGCGTCATAAAGTTGAACGAGTCATGCTATACCTGAAGTTTCAGGAATTTACAATATATTGTTGTGTGAAAACAAGCTATAGATAGCTGACTGATTGCGAGCACATATGTAATGACATGTATGTCATAATTAAGCAGGAATAATAATTGTGCAATACATAATCACAAAATACAAAATACCATATAAAAATACAATATAAAAATAAAATCTAGGCGTGGCGTGGTTACAGACAGTAGACGCGAAAAACAATATGCTTTACATAAATGCAAGTTATATAATAAATACAATAAACACCAATTTAGTTAATTACAAATTTGAATAAGCGCAATAGCATAAGTAACAAATACGACACTGTGGTTACAAATGTAATACATGAGTTGAACAATTGAGAAATACATTCATAGAACAATAAATCACACATTAACAACTGTGCAAGAAATGCATACATGGTTGTATAGCTGCAAACCATGCGAATATTATGTAACAAATTTTTATAAAACAATACCACCGATAACATGACACATACCCAATACCAATCAAAATGTAAATGTGTAGGACATAGTATGCCACACAAAATATTAACATATAAATACAAAATAGCAAATATACCACCATGAAACTATGATGAGTATAGAGATGATAGCACAGTGCATGGTTGTGAACTTACAAGTCACATGCAAATTTAGTATAGAAACACGCAATGGTGTAAATTGTCATGAAAATGTTGTGATGATACATATCACAATTAAGTTGACCAAATGGTCATATAATAAAGTAATAAAGCCAATGGCCGAGTAAAATAGCATTGTGCTAAATGATCATAATAACCTTGTGTCAAGTCTCGTCCCGCGCTGGCAACAGACATAGCTTATGTACTGGTCTCCGCAAAACACCAGTAGGCGTGCGAATGTCTACGACTCTAATTAAGTTGTCTGGGCCGGGAAATGTGGCGGTAATTACACCAAATTTCCAGGCTAATGGAGGTAGGTTATCCTCCATAAGTAAAACTAGATCCCCAATGGAAACATTATCCTTTGCGAATTTCCATTTGTGACGTTGTTGTAATTGGTGTAAATAGTCGCGAGACCAAGCCTTCCAAATGACTTGGACAAACTTCTGGAGAAGTTGCCAACGTCCAAGACGAGAGATAGGAACATGAGATAAGTCTAACTCCAGTATCGCCGTTAATGGTGCGCAAATCAAAAAATGGCCAGGTGTAAGTGGCACCGGATCATTTACATCCGATGAGATGGCAAATAAAGGGCGAGAGTTTAGACATGCTTCTATCTGAGACAAAACTGTCGTAAACTCCTCGAAGGTGAGTATAGACTTGCCTACCACGCGGCGCAAATGAAACTTTAAACTCTTTATGCCGCTCTCCCAAAGACCACCAAAATGAGGTGACGAGGGCGGAATAAATGACCATGAAATACCCTGAGAGGCCGTGAATGATTTGATTGATGATGTGGCATCCTTATTATGCCAAAGATTGTAGAGGTCATGTAAAACATTGCGGGACTTCCTAAAGTTTGTGCCATTATCAGAATATAACTGACTGGGTATGCCCCTGCGGGACATAAACCGACGTAAGGCAGCTATAAACGCATTGGCTGTAAGGTCGGAAACCAATTCCAAATGAATGGCCCTGGTTGCTAAGCAAATTAACAAAGACACGTATGCCTTAGAGAGAGTTCTTGATTTCTGCCCGCCATGACGAATCATGAAGGGACCACCATAATCAACCGCGCAGAATAGAAACGGCCGCGATGGAGTGACTCTAGGAGATGGTAAAATACCAAGCCTCTGAACCTGCTGTTTGGCACTAAACCTGAGACACTTGACACATTTACGAATGGTAGAGCGAATGACTAACCTGGCATTAATAATCCACCAACGTTGACGAAGTGAGTGATGCACGAGTTGAGCACCAGCGTGAAGTAGACGAATGTGTTCGCGTTCAATAAGAAGGCGAGTAATATGAGCCGATGGATGCAAGACAATAGGATGCTTAGTGTCGTAAGGTAGTGGCGATTGCAGTAATCGCCCGCAAACGCATATTACTCCAGACTCATCAAGAAATGGGTCGAGAGAAGACAACTTACTCCCGATAGAGACAGAAGACCCATTACGAAGACAATTAATCTCGGCAGCAAAGTGGATCGACTGAGATTGTTTTATGAAGAAGTTAAGAGCATGATGAATTTCGACGGGGGTAAGAGCGCCCGTTATTTTGTCAGCACTGGAGAGTCTAATATTTTTGATGAACCGAAAACAGTAAGCGTATACGCGTGTCAGACGGTGCAAAGAAGAAAAGTCCTTAGAAAGGTCAATAGCCAGGGTAGACATTAGAGAAAGGTTGGCGGTTTGCTTCTCTTCCTCAGTGACTTCAGAAGACGACGGATTAGAAGGTAAAAAGGGTGGAAAAGGATTGGACTCGGAAGATTGAGACAAACAAGCGGGACCGTGCCACCAAAGCGAACAATCGTGCAAAACGTCAGGGTGACACCCCCTAGAGATAATATCAGCAGGATTGTGTCTAGAATTGATGTGATGCCATGTATAGGCTTGCGTAAGACGCTGAATCTCGGCAACACGATTAGCGACGTAGGTTTTCCACCTCGTGGACTGGGCATGAATCCAGTAAATGACTGGGCATGAGACACCATGGAGTCAGAATATAAATGAACACTATTAATAAACGAATAAAGCGCAGGAACGACCTTAGATACGAGTCGCGATAACAACAAGCAAGCACAGAGTTCGATGCGAGGTAATGACACCTGTCGTAGGGGAGCCACGCGAGATTTAGAACACAGGAGATGACAAGAGGCCGATGAATCTTGATAAATTACTCTAAGATAAATACAGCACCCAAACCCCTTTTCAGAAGCATCCGAAAAACCATGTAATTTAACTATACTTGCCTCATACTTGCAACGAATAGAACGTGGGACAACAACTTTGCCAATCAGACACAATTTATCGCACAATGAATGCCAAGCCAAACGTAATTGGCTGGAGATCGGTTCACCCCAACCAAGATTGCAAAGCCAGAGTTGCTGCATAAACTGTTTGTACAAGAAAACAATGGGACCAATCAGTCCAAGTGGATCGTATATGCCTGCGATAATCGATAGAATTCTCCTCTTGGAGATGCTTGATTCAACGGGGAATGATTTAATGTCAAACAGGAATGAATCGGCAGTGTTATTCCAGAGAATGCCCAGGGTACGCACATTGCCCTGTTTGTTTAAGGGGAGTGATAAATTGTCATGACTTGAGACCACCCTGGGTTCATTAGATGCCCATTTATGCAGCGTGAGACCGTATTGACTCAACAACGTACCTAAGTCAGATTTCAACTTGGTCAGATCAGAGATGGTGTCTGCACCGGTTAGCAAATCGTCGACATAAAAATCATTTGTTATAGCTAACGCCGCATCAGGAAAAGAAGCTTCATGGTCCTTACCAATTTGAATAAGACAGCGAGTGGCCAAAAACGAAGCACTAGCCGTGCCGTAGGTTACAGTTCGCAATGCAAAGTGTTTAAATTGTTCGAGGGGAGAGTCACGCCACAGAATACGTTGATAGTGACAATTCTTTTCAGATACCAGAATTTGTCGATACATCTTCTCGATGTCGGCGATGAGAACATAGTTATGCATACGGAAACGTAAAAGAATAGAAAAAAGGTCTTGTTGAACAATCGGGCCTACCAACAATATGTCATTGAGAGAAAGGCCATTGGTAGTTTTGGACGAACCGTCAAAAACAACGCGCAGTTTTGTGGTCGAGCTAGACTGCTTAAAAACGGCATGGTGAGGCAGATAGTAAGTATTTGACACCCCAGAATTGATAGAGCAATTATCGATAAGCGTCATGTGGCCAAGATCCTCATACTAACTAATAAAGTTTGCGTAATCGCGCGCAAGTTTAGAATCACGCCTGAATCGGTGTTCTAAATTCAAAAATCTTGCTTCAGCATTGGTATAAGATTCCCCCAACTGGAGATGGTCGGATTTAAATTGTAGTGAAACAACGAACCTACCCTCTTGATTGCGATGAGTAGACCCCACGAAATGCTCCTCACAAGCTGACTCGTTATCAGGTGTATTATCAGGGATAGTTTCTGCTTCCCACAATTTTTCGAGAGACTGCAAAATTTGACCGTCGTTGTTCCTAGCTAGGAACGAAACAGCAGGACCCTTATAACGGCAATGTTTGGGCAAATTGCCTGCCAAAATATAGCCTAACTTTGTTTCCTGAATAATGGGAAAATGAGGACCGCGTACGTATTTGTTGGCTAAAATTAAATCTAGGTAGAATTGCGCTCCCAAAAGTATGTCGATGTCAGCCGAAATGTTAAAATGTGGGTCGGCTAAGAACACGTTATCTGGAATGTTGAAATGATTTATATCAAAAGATTGTGCTGGCAGTTTATGGGTAAATGCAGATAAAACCGCACAATTTGCCTCGAAGCTAAATCTTTGATAACGAGAAATAATGCGTATAGACGCGAGATTAGTGGCATGACACGCGGTATTATTTATACCTGTAATCGGTATGTTGGATTTAGTCAAGTTAAGTGGTAATTTCTTGGCAAATGATTCCGTACAAAAATTTATTTGTGAACCCGCATCCAAAAGAACTCTTGCGGTTTGTCTGTTGCCAGCCTGGTCAATGACAAACACAATTGCTGTTGATAAAAGAATATTATTTGTGTATTGTAATTTGAGTGAACAGTAATTACTGCTGCTGGCAGAGACTGGCTTCGGCACATTGTTTATGTGCAATAACGTATGGTGTCGTTTTGAACAGATCTTACATGATTGTTTAATCTTACAATTAGATACAAAATGATCTGATCTAAGACAATTGGTACAACATTTGTGATTTGATATAAATTGTCCTCGCTCAGCGGTGCTTAGTACACGAAATTTATCACACATGTAAATTGGATGATTAGATTTACAGCATACACATGAATAATTATTTGATGCTGAGTGATAACTTTTAAATGCAGTACTGCCAGCAGCGTTTCGTAATTTATGTTTGTCAGGTTTATTATTGAATCTTAAACTTAGCTTGTTGAGTTGTTGTCCGGCATCGATAGGCAGTGTATTTTCTAACAGCTGTCTACGTGCGTTTAAAAACTGAGCGAAACCTTGAAAGTTAGGAAGATTATCAGGGTCTATAGACTCCTTCCATAATTTAAAAGTAGTATGGTCGAGTTTCGCTGACAATAATTGTACAGTGATAAGCTCGAATGAATCCACTGACAGTTGCATGGCCGCCAGTGAATTAACGGAAGACGTTATCGTATTTATGAATTCTGCTAAACTTTGGACAGAGTCCTTTATTGTTGACTTTACTTCAAGTAAATTTTGAATATAGTACTTTGCTAGTATGAATTTATTGTCGTATCTAGCGGACAGCAAACTCAACGCTATCGAGTAGTTTTCATTACAGATAGGTAGTGATTTAATTAAGTCTAACGGCTCATTTTTTAGAGAAGAATGCAAATAATGTAGTTTCTGCACTGACGTTAGATCGGATCTTGCATGCACCAAGTCCAAAAAAATTGAATAAAAATGCTGCCATTCCAAGATATTGCCTGTGAAGCAGGGTAAACTTATCGGTTTTAATTGCATATGGCCCGTTAATACGGGAGGTACAGTCTGAACATTAAAGGTATCAATTAATTGTAAAATATTAGCTTCTGTGGAATATAACGTTTCTTCGACCTCAACTCGGTTTTCTTGAGCAGCGTTTATGTCTTTGCAAATAAGTTCGATTTCGGACTGTACCTCATCGTATTTCGTTGCCAAGCTTTTCAGACTTTCAAGTCTGACTGTTAAAAAGTGTTTGGTATTAGAGTTTCTATCAAAGTTACTGACAGCTGATTGTATACGCACTATTGCGGACTTTAAGCCGCCTCTCTTTCTGACTAACACTTTGAGGCCTTCTTCAGCCATTGTACGCACCTTGAAATGATGTTAGTGAGGTGATACCTTGTGGGCGATGTCCTGAAGCGTCGAGGCCGTGGAGAAGATGGCAAACACACAGCTCGGAGAGATGACTGCTTTGACTGACGTACTGAAGCTAGCAGGTGTAAGCTCTTTTGCAATGATGTCGTCAGGAGGCTCAAAGGCGACGAGCGAAATGCTGGTTGAATCACGCCACGGTCGTATCAGCGGATATGCCGAGTCGCCCGTGATGGCCAGAAATTGGGGCAGAAAAATAATAAATAGGTGATTGATGTATCCGGGAATCCAGGTCCGGAGCGACCAAAAAAATGTTAAGTATGAAGTGTTCGTGAATTGTCGATTTACTGTTGTAATTAATTCGCCAGGATGCAGAAATGATGAAGAGAGAGTGGACTGTAGTTAATACATTTATTGAAAATTATTCAGATTATTACAGCATTGAAATGGTTAGGTGTCAATTTTGAATATAAGATTGGCTAATGAGCGCATCGTAAATACAAGTCGTAAAATGTTACATTGAAGAATTAATTTAGTGAGAAAGCCTAGAAGGCCATATATAGTGTTGGGCCTAAGGCCTACATTAATTGTCGCGACAAAGAATAAATGAATGTGACAGGATAGCAGCGAGCGCAAGGGCAACCCCCGCTAGCGAACGTATGTAACGCACTGTCCAGATTGAGCAAATTAAAAGCACAGATTAGCCAACCTATGAATGCAAAAATTACCGCGCTACTGTACAGTTACTATATAACAAATCGAATTATTAATTGAAACAAATATTATATTTTATTAACAGAGTATACATCACACAAGAAAGAACAGTTAGTTATTCTGTTTAAGTTACATAATTTTAGTAGCGGCAAGATTCAGACTGCTGGAATGCAGTTTCTTCTAAATACTTTGAATTATACATTGCAAGATAGAATAAGGAATGAAGATGTCAGAGCAGTACCGAAGTAAAAGACTTAAATGAAATTATTGTAATTTACAGAAGACAATGGTGGGATCATCTGCAAAGAATGACAGAGGATTGATTGCCGAAAGCGGCACTGAACTGTAAAGCCATTGGTAGAAGAGACGTGGGTTGGCCGAGGATGAGATGGGTGCCGGAACAGGTTTATATAACCGAATGCTTGAAGAAGAGAAGAAGAATTTTAGTAGTTTCCACAGCTATAAGGATGGATTATGGATTAGTATTCAAGCGGGAACAATAGCATGATATAACTAAGTTTAGTAAGGGGGGGGCGCAAAGGATTCCTGCGGGAGGACCCAGCAAAAAAAGAGTTACGCCACTGCAAAAAATTTTAGTTCTACGGCTAGACGATAGATATTGCTCCGTGACTTTTCAACTTCGATGTCCTGTAGTTGTACGCTCATAGTGAGGTATGCAGTGCTTGAAAACACAATTAATGATAAAATTACAAATTGAAAATATTGAAATAAATTCATCTAAAAACCACAATAATAGAATGTTTTTCAGACAAATAATTTGTTCATTTTAGGCCTACTTGTACAGCTCAGCAATAACTCTAGCGATCATATCCGTATTTCTGCGAGTTGGATTCATACTGAAGCTAGGTCTGATGATGGTTTCTGCATTTGTACACCTCATGCTCTACAGCACGCACGAACTGTTCCATCGGTTCTACGACTTCCATCCTGACAGGTATGTCACCAAGTCTAGTAATATTTGTTATGTTTTTGTTTTTTAAATTTCAGTTCCTACAAAAATGATTTGGCAAGAGATCTGTAATTTGTTCAGCCAAACACTGACTTCAAAACACTTTGTTCCTAAATAACATCCTGTATTGTGTAATGAAGTTTTGACTAATTTTAGATAATATTTAAAATGTAACTTTATCTGTGCCTGAACCAGCTTTTACGTATTTGTGTATAAGCTTCATCAGAGGTGGTCCTTAAAAGTGTTTTAGTTTCGGTGCTGCAAGAAGCACCACTGTTTGAATTCGTTTTCAAATCTCTAATATGTGATGCATTCAAAGAATATATAAGAACTAATAAACACCATTCCGACACGGAACACAAGTAATTTGGATAAAAACTTTTTATCTCTTTGCCTGAGCCAGCTTTCACTCATTGCGAGCTTCTCAGAGACTGCCGCTTGG
The DNA here is from genome assembly GCA_034769895.1 of Magicicada septendecula. Taxonomy (NCBI): domain Eukaryota; kingdom Metazoa; phylum Arthropoda; class Insecta; order Hemiptera; family Cicadidae; genus Magicicada; species Magicicada septendecula. The sequence goes on from CM068368.1 coordinate 840,623,055, forward strand.
AGCGCTGGCAGTTCTGGTTTTGGAGACGGCGCTATCATTTGAAAGATCGTGTTGTATGTGTGTTGTGTAATGTGTTCAGTTAGGATTGTTAGCTTTCTTCGGAACAGAACCTTTCGCGTGAGAGTTGCTAACACCCTTTCTTCGGAAAGGGCTATTACGCCTGGTGTACCTCAGGGAAGCGTCTTGGGACCCCTGCTTTTCACTGTGTACGTCAACGACATGCCCAAGTTGCCGGGAACCAGGTTTCCCATGTTCACCGACGACACAGCGGTGTATGCCGTCGATAGTAGTGCTGAAATGGCAGTTATCTGACTCCATGATCAACTTGACGAATACGTTGAGTGGGCAGAGAGATGGAGGGTCGCCATCAACGCGGCCAAGATGTGATGATTTTAAAATAGGAAACGTAATATGGAGTAAAATTTATTTTAAATCTCACACTAAAATTAATATTACATCCCTTGATTAACTCAAAATAATATTTAATAAAGAGTTCTAAATGACAAAAGGAATGCGAGTGTAAAGATAGGGAAACTAGTTAATAATTTACCATGCACTAACGTGCATTAACTGGAATTAACCTGCATACAGATTCTTTTACTAAACAAATAATACTGGTAAAACTTGAAATTATTCAAATAATTAAACAATGATACAGTAGTATACTATTTAATTCTGAAGTAAAGCATAGCTTTGGATAATAAAAAGGTCAAACTTTAAATACCGTAAATAGCGAATAAAGGTGGAACTATTTTGTTGTGATGCGTAAACTCCGCGCAGTTAACTTACCTGCCCTGACATAATAATAATGCAGTCGAAATGGAGCGCTCTCGTAGTAAACACTACACCCTTGAACCATGCCCCGAAGTACTAAGATATTTTAATTTAAAAGTGCAGATATAACAACGTGTAAAGGAAAGTATCAGTAAAGTAGTGTTTTATAAAGAAAAATGTAATCTATTAAATTAAATGGAATAAATTAGTGAGAGGGATGACATCTCTATTGACTAAGTGTAAGATCTCCAATGTTTGTTTAAATTAAAAAGGTACAATGTACCAAAAGTGAGAACACTTTATAAATAACGATGTGACGTGAACTTCTGTGGGAAACAAGAACTTTCACCCGAGTTGTACTACTAAAGATGCTTAGCTACCAGACTTCATAGAACAGCATAACAGCTTCATAATTACCAGGATCTCTTCAGGAACTTCACCCGGAAGGTAAACAACCATAATCTTCAACCATTTGTGATTAAATGTCTTCCGTGGTTAAATGTCATTAAAACAAATGTTTACAAAAGACAGTTTAATAAACTATATAAAAGACTTTAATTATGGTCACTTTGTAAATTGTATTAAGTCATACGACTAAAATTATTTGTAATAGTAATTAGTGCTTGTAGTATAAAGCTTTTCAGATACTAGAGGTTAAATTAAGTCCATTCTTCAAATGGCCCCCCCTTCAAATAGTATGATAAGTTAACTTACAAAACCAATTTAATATCCCGGATCCATGGAAAAAGCTAGCACATAACAATACTGTTGTTGTGGCCACATTTTGAGAAAATATTTTGTAAACTTTATTTAGTAAACCTTATGGTAAAAATCCATGTAGAACTATAAAGGATAGCACCTAATAAAGAGATGTCATTACTTAACACAGAATACTGAGTGAATAAATCATCAAACACCCCAACAAACATTCCTTTCATTCTAACTACTACTACTTGTTAAAATCTTGTTAAGAAGTTGATTAAGACTATGGCAGCCCGTGCAATTGATCTGAGGCAATTACCCACTGGTTCCCGACGTTATAACGTAGGTAAGACGTTATAAAGAGCACAGCCGTAGACTTCTCCAGACGCTTAAGGCTCCCCGACAGACTTTACGTAGGTGATACTCAGTTGCCCTGGTCTCTAGAGGTCAAGTATCTTGGGGTCCACCTCGATCGTCGTCTTACCTGGCGGACACACTTCGCACACGTAGCCCACAAGACCGCCAATTGTCTATATCAACTCCGTCCTGTGTTATGCAGCAACGCCATGACCCGCCGCCTAGGGAAGCTTATCGTCTCCACCCATGTGGTGCAGATGGTTACCTACAGGATCCCTGTATGGGGCTACTTGTCCAAGACCCATAAACGAAAGCTTCAGTCTCTCCTTGACCGAGGATTGCGCTGGGCGTACAAAGCCCACTACCTGACATCGAATAAAACCATCCGTGAAGCCCTGCGTGTCCGTTCCCTGGACGCCACAATACGGACACTGTCCTGGAAATTCTATCGCCGCACGGCCAGGTGATACGAATCGGTCGCTACGAATCTGTGCCAGGTGAATCTTGGACCCGGCCTCGGCGTACTCTCACCCTCAATTAATTAAATAATTAATTGAAAACCCACGGCCGGTAGCTGGCCACACCCCAATATCCAGCCCTATATATGGTCCCTGCGGCAGGAGCTCTACTTGAATCTCAGGACACAGCATACGAGCGGGCGACGGGCATGCCCATCGTCCCGCACAGCCCCCCCCCCCACATAGTTTAGTTCAGTTAGTATGTGTGATTTAAATTCCGTCTGTTCGTTTAGGATGTTGTCTGTTGTTCGAGGTGTGCACACAAAAGTCAACACACTCGAACAACTGGAAATAAACAAACACTCGAAACGCATGGAAACAACATCCTAAATGAACAGACACAATTTAAATCACACATACTAATTGAAGAGCCAGACACAACAAAACTTTGACACTAACAAACAATGAACACTATTAGACTTGGCAGTGGTCCTACTGGCTATCCTGATAAAGTTATATTCCACAAGTACTGTACAAGCTAGCTCAGGCACATATAAAATTAGATTTAAAAATTGGTGTTCCAAAGTTGAAAAAGAGCAGTATTTAATATACATGGGCACAGCAAAACGTTGAAAGAATTAAACGGTCTCCTTATTTTTAGGGAGTGTTTTTACAGAAGCTAGGTATTAAGAAAGTAAATTTGTGAGTTAATACAAAAATATTACATTAATTAAAAATTATTTAAAAATAAAGCTTTTAGATTAAAATAAAACAAAATAATAAGTTATCAGCTTGGAAATTGTTTACAGGATTTAGAGTGTACTACTGTGCTACTGAAAATGTACTGAAAAAAACTTTTACATAAGCGTAAAGTATATTTTATTTTAAAGTTGTATACTTGTTAAGAATTGTGTTTGATTAATATTTTTGTTGAACTCAAAATTTTGACGTGTAGATTCCTTGGTTGATCATTTTAATAATGTCTTGGTGTTAAATTGTCCAGAATGGTGAAAATAACTGTGGATAAGCGGACTGTAATTTAATACATTTATTGTACGTAAATGGTACAGATGAATTTAGATATCAAGAAGGTTAGCTAAGCCTTCTACGCATCATGACGTCTCAGAAAATCACATTAGAAAGAAAAATTTACATTATGAGACGCAATTATGCGACACTCGAAAAATACATGAAATGATTTAGGCCTAAAGCCTAGATAATTAGTCGCAACATGAAAATAATTAAGACGACAGCCGAACGCAACAAGCGTAAGTAACGTCTGTTGTATTCGAACGCTCAGAGCACTGTGTCATTTTGCAGCAGCAAGCGGAATTAGATTATGATCAGATTAGCCAACCTTCCATTAATATAATTCCCACATTAAATACCAACATTATTGTACATAACTCCCCGCAAAAATCGAGCGATTTTTTTTTTTTTTTAATACATTTTTAACAATTTATATTATAAAGAAAACACAAACATGTACGTTCTTACTAATAGATATTAACCACTAGTAATTTGATGTCTTAATTATCGACATTGAAATGTTAGATAACAAAGATTATGACATTAAGTTGCCCAGAGATAAAACCTTAATGATAATGATAAAGTTAGACAGGCCAGAGTTGGCTTGCAAACTGATTCATACATGATTATAAACGTGCATGAATCAGCAGAGATGCATACAATACAAAACATGAAGCTTGATAATGAATAATCTGTGACTCATCCCTTGATGGGCCACATATAAATTGCAAATATTTATGCGAGTCATGATTAATAATTTAAGCCAGTCAAAGCCAGCTGATTTATACATAATAGTATTGCATATAAAATGAATAGACAAAGATTATTACAAAACGTTATATGCATATAAAACATAGATTAAGCATAATGCTGTAATATAATAATTAAATAGTGCATGGTATACCAAACAATTGCAAGAATGCACAAATACATTGTCATGCGAAAATAGATGATACATTGTTGAATAGTTACAAGTATATAAATGTAATAACATGTGTGTCATAATCACAAATACATGAATAATAATATATGTGCGATACATGATCGTAAAATACAAATACAAAAATATGTGTGTAAAAATATATGCGTGGTGCACAATCATAGATAATAGAGCGGGTACAATAATATGTGTTACATAAATACAAAGTATATAGATACAAAATATGTGTTGCATAGTTACAAAATACATGATAAATACAATAGAATATATGTGTGTTGCATAATTACAAAATACATGAATACAAGGCATAAAATACAATATAATAGTACAAGTGACAAATGCAGTAAATGTGTTCATACAAAAATGTAATGCATGTGTTGACCAATTACAAGTAACACATGAAAATTCATAGAATAGTGAAATAGCAATGCACAAATATCAATAAAAAATGTGCAGCAAATATGCATACATGGTTTGTATAGTTACAAAATACATGTGAATATTATATAACAAAATACATAACATAAGAACCAATACCAACAATAGACATAATACATAAACCACTACCAATAGCAAATATGAATATACAAAGGACATAGTATATGGCTTACAGAATTATCAATACATGTAAATACAAGAATAAGTAAAGTATACCACAATGACAATATAATAAGTATAAATATAATAATATAATGCATGTTTGTATAGTTACAAAACACATGCGAATTTGATATATGAGATGCACTATAATGCAATATCAATATATAACGTGTTAAAAAATGTTTGTGACAGCACATATCACCATAATTGAAGTCGGCCAAACTATAAAATAATTAAGTAATGAAAAGCTCGTGGCCAAGTAAAACATAACGTTGTGCTAAGTAGTAGACATTGACATCGTGTCTAGGCTTCGTCCCGCGCTGGCAACAAACATAACTTGTGAATTGGTCTGCGAAAGGTGCCAACAGGCGTACGAACGTCAACTACCCTAATTAAATTGTCTGGTCCGGGAAATGTGGCTGTGATTACCCCAAATTTCCATGCTAATAGAGGCAAGTTATCCTCGATTAGAAGGACCAGGTCACCAATGGAAACGTTTTCTTTAGCGAACTTCCATTTGTGACGCTGTTGCAATTGGTGTAGGTAGTTTGGCACGACCATTATTTCCAAATAGCTTGGACAAACTTCTGGAGACGTTGCCAACGGCCTAGACGAGAGATAGGAACGTGTGACAAATCAGGATCAGGTATTGCCGTTAATGGTGCACAGATTAAAAAGTGGCCAGGGGTAAGTGGCACTGGATCGTTTACATCCGATGAGACGGCAAATAATGGACGTGAGTTTAGACAGGCCTCTACCTGTGATAAAACCGTAGTAAACTCCTCAAATGTGAGTATGGACTTGTCGACAACGCGGCGCAAATGATATTTCAAGCTCTTTATACCGCTCTCCCATAGCCCACCAAAATGAGGTGACGAAGGAGGAATGAATGACCACTTAATACCGTGAGAAGTTGCAAATGATTGAATTGTTAAAGTGGCATCCTTGTTATGCCAAAGAGTGTAAAGCTCACGCAAGACGTTGCGGGCCTTCCTAAAGTTCGTGCCATTGTCAGAATACAATTGGCTAGGTATGCCCCTACGGGCCATGAAGCGACGTAAGGCAGCTATAAAAGCATTGGCCGTGAGGTCGGAAACCAATTCCAAATGAATGGCTCTAGTGGCTAAGCAAATGAATAGAGCTACATATGACTTGGACAGAGTCCTAGATCTCTGCCCGCCATGACGGATCATGAAATGACCACCATAATCCACTGCACAGAATAAAAACGGCCTGGAGGGAGTAACCCTAGAAGATGGCAAGACACCAAGTCTTTGAGCCTGAAATTTAATATTAAACTTGAGACATTTAACGCATCTACGAATGAGGGAACGAATCACTATCTTGGCGTTAATAATCCACCAGCGTTGACGAAGTGAATGATGGACAAGTTGAGCACCAGCGTGGAGAAGTCGAATATGCTCACTTTCAATTATGAGGCGAGTGATGTGAGCCGAAGGATGCAAGACAGTAGGATGCTTATTATCATAGGGTAGCTGCGACTGCTGTAGACGTCCGCCGACACGTATAATGCCGAACTCATCAAGAAATGGGTCAAGAGAAGACAATTTACTCCTTATAGAGACAGAAGCTCCAGTTAGAAGGCAATTAAGCTCAGTAGCGAAATGGATCGACTGGGATTGCTTTATGAAAAAGTTAAGTGTAGAATGAATTTCAGTAGGGGTGAGAACTCCCGAAATTTTCTCTGCCTTCGAGGATCTAGCATTCTTGATAAATCGAAAACAATAAGTGTACACGTGGGTCAGTCGGTGCAACGAGAAAAAGTCCTTAGAGAGATCAATAGGTAAGGTAGAAATTAGAGAAAGCTTGGAGGTTTGTTTCTCCTCAACGGAACATTCAGGAAGCGGCACATTAGAAGGTGAAAACGGTGAAAAAACATTGGGCTCAGAAGATTGAGACAGACAAGTAGGACCATGCCACCAAAGCGAACAATCGCGCAAAACGTCAGGGTGACATCCTCTAGAAATAATGTCAGCAGGATTATGTTGCGAATCAATATGATGCCATGTGTGGGTTTCAGTGAGACGCTGAATCTCAGCAACACGATTAGCGACGTAGGTCTTCCACCTAGAAGACTGAGCATGAATCCAATAAAGAGATACCATGGAATCAGAGTATAGGTGTACGCTATGGACAAAGGAATGGAGAGCAGAGGTGACCTTGAATAGAAGTCGCGATAACAACAAACAAGCACAGAGCTCATTTCGGGGTAGTGAAACCTGTCGAAGTGGAGCCACACGAGAGTTAGAACACAAAAGGTGACAAGAGGCCAATAAATCTTGATAAATAACTCTAATGTAAATGCAACATCCATAACCCTTTTCAGAGGCATCTGCGAATCCATGTAATTCAATTAACTTGGGCTCAGACTTGCTGCGTATGGAGCGTGGAACAATAATTTCACCAATTAAATACAACTTGTCGCATAATGAACGCCAATACAAATATAATTGCTCAGAAATTGGCTCATCCCATCCAAGACTGCACAACCACAGTTGCTGCATAAACTGTTTGTAAAGGAAAACAATTGGACCAATGAGTCCCAATGGGTCGTAGATACCCGCTATAATTCACAGGATTCTTCTCTTAGAAATACTTGACTCAACTGGAAATGACTTGATGTCAAACATGAATGAATCTGCAGAGTTGTTCCAAAGAATGCCCAACGTACGCACATTGCCTTGCCTTGTTTGTTTAGCGGAAGTGATAAATTACTATGATCAGTGACTACATTTGGCTCATTTGAGGCCCATTTGTGTAGAGTAAAGCCATATTGACTCAACAACGTACTTAAGTCAGATTTTAACTTAATCAGATTAGAAATGGTGTCTGCACCGGTCAACAAATCATCGACATAAAAATCATTAATTATAGCTGAAGCAGCGTCAGGAAATGAAGCTTCACTATCCTTACCAATCTGAATAAGGCAGCGAGTTCCCAAGAATGAAGCGCTGGCAGTACCGTATGTTACAGTTCGCAGCACGAAATGTTTAAACTGTTCAAGCGAAGAATCACGCCATAGAATACGTTGGTAATGACAATCGTTATCAGAAACTAGAATTTGCCGATACATCTTCTCGATGTCAGCGATTAGAACATAATTGTGTGTACGAAATCGCAAAAGAATGGAGAAAAGATCTTGCTGGACATTTGGGCCCACTAACAAAATATCATTGAGAGATAGACCATTGCTAGTTTTAGCAGAACCATCAAAAACGACGCAAAGCTTCGTCGTGGAACTAGAATGTTTAAAAACGGCATGATGAGGCAAACAGTTGGTGTTTGAAATCCTGGAATCAACAATCTTCAACCAGCGTCATGTGGCCAAGATCCTTATATTCCTGTATAAAATTTGCATATTCACGCGCAAGCTCAGAATCACGCTTGAACCTGCGTTCTAAACTTAAAAAACTCGCTTCAGCGGTAGCATATGAATGGCAGTTAGACGACAAATCTGCCTTCATTATTACGATTAGTAGATTTAACAAAATGTTCTTCGCAAACTGAGTCATTAACAATGGGTGCATTATCAAAAACAGTTTCAGCCTCCCAAAACTTCTCAAGAGACGCTAGAATTTGCTCATCGTCGTTTCTTGCCAAAAACAAAACAGCAGGACCCTTTAAATGACAATGCTTAGGCAAATGCCGGCTAGAATATAGCCTAACTTAGTTTCTTGAATGACAGGAAAGTTAGGACCACGAACATATTTGTTAGCTTGAATCAAGTCTAAATAAAACTGCGCTCCCAACAATATGTCTTCTGATACATTAAAGTTTGGGTCGGCAAGGAAAATATTATCTGGGATATTAAAATGTTTTACGTCAAAAGATTGTGTTGGAAGTTTATGGGTCAAAGTAGATAACACTGCGCAGTGAGCATTAAAGGTAAAATTTTGATAACGGGAAACAATACAAACTGATACCAAATTAGTAGCGCAACATGTTGCATTATTAATACCTGAGATTGGTATATTAGATTTGGTTAAATTGAGCTGCAATTTTTTTGCAAATGATGCAGTACAAAAATTAACTTGAGATCCTGCATCTAGCAAGATTCGCGCAAGTTGCTTGTTACCAGCGCGGTCGATGACAAATACGACAGCTGTAGATAAGGTAACATTGTTTGCTGACTGCAGTTTAAATGAGCAGTAATTACTACTGCTGGCAGGACTGTGTTTTAACTCCTTATTTATATGAAGTAGCGTATGGTGCCGTTTGGAACAGACCTTGCACGACTGCTTGACCTTACAATCAGGTGAAAAATGATCCGGTCTCAAACAATTAGTGCAGCGTTTATGCTTTAATATAAATTGCCCTCGTTCCGATACGCTCAAATCGCGAAATTTGTCACACATATAAATTGGGTGACTTGCCTTGCAGTATAGGCATGCATAATTATTTGAAGTAGAATGATAGCTTTTAAATACAGAGCTGCCAGCAGAGTTTCGTAACTTAGATTTTTCAGACTTGTGGTTAAATTTTAGAATTGGTTTGTTAAGCTGCTGTCCAGCTTCTAGCGGTAACGTGTTTTCTAATAGTTGCCTACGGCCATTTAGAAATTGTACAAAATTCTGAAAATTGGGAAGATTTTCAGAATCTATAGATTCTTTCCATAGTTTAAAAGTGGAAGAATTTCAAATGTTTAAATAAGTTCAAATGAATCCACTGACAATTGCATGGCTGTCAGAGAATTGACAGAAGACGTTATGGTATTTGTAAATTCTGCTAAGCTCTGTACAGAGTCCTTAGATGTAGATTTTACTTCTAATAAATTTTGAATATAATATTTAGCTAATATGAATTTATTGTCATATCTAGCGGACAGCAAACTTAACGCTATTGAATAATTTTCGTTAAAAATAGGCAAAGCCTTGATTAAATCTAGTGGTTCATTTTTGAGAGATGAATGTAAGTAGTGTAATTTTTGCACTGAGGTTAAGTCGGATCTAGCATGTACCAAGTCTAAAAATATCGAGTAGAAGTGCTGCCATTCGAGAATGTTACCTGTGAAGCAGGGCAGCTTTATAGGTTTTAATTGAATGTTACTGCTTAATGTCTGAGATTCAGTCTGGATGTTGAAAGTGTCTAATAGTTGTAAAATCTTAGCCTCGGTTGAATATAAAAGCTCTTCAACCTCGACTCTGTCCTCTTGGGCAGCATTTATGTCCCTAGAAATTAGTTCGATCTCAGACTGGACCTCATCGTATTTTATTGATAAACTTTTTAAACTTTCTAGTCTCACAGTTAGAAAATGCTTGGTATTGCTATTTTTATCAAAGTTAACTACTGCGGAATTAATTCTCACTATGGCAGACTTTAAGCCGCCTCTCTTTTTAACCAATACTCTTAAACTTTCTTCCGTCATTTTACGCACCTTTTACTGATGGTGTTGATGTCGTGTCTTCGGTGAGATGTCTTGCAGCGTTGAGGCCGTGGAGCAGATGGTAGACACGCACGGACTGGATGGATGACTACTCTCAACTTGAAACTGCTCAAAACCTGGCGTGTAGGCGTTAACACGTTGATTTTTTATGTATTGTGGTGCTGTCTATGAAGTTCAATCTCAGCGACGAAAGAAATGTTGAAATAAATACCGACACGGTCGGATCAGTGAACATACTGAATCGCCCGTGATGGCCAGAAATTGGAGTAAAAAAATGATTAGGTGAGAAGCCGCTTGGTAAGGTATAAAGTTGTGAAAGAAGGTTGAAATGATGAATCCAGGCGCAGAGTGACCAAAAAATGTTAAGAATTGTGTTTGATTAATATTTTTGTTGAACTAAAAATGTTGACGTGTAGATTCCTTGATTGATCATTTTAATAATGTCGTGGAGTTAAATTGTCCAGGATGGTGAAAATAATTGTGGATAAGCGGACTGTAATTTAATACATTTATTGTACGTAAATGGTACAGATGAATTTAGATTTCAAGAAGGTTAGCTAAGCCTTCTACGCATCATGACGTCTGAGAAAATCACATTAGAAAGAAAAATTTACATTATAGAAATGAGACGCAATTATGCAACACTCGAAAAATACATGAAATGATTTAGGCCTAAGGCCTAGCCTACATAATTAGTCGCGACATGAAAATAATTAAGACGACAGCCGAACGCAACAAGCGTAAGTAACGTCTGTTGTATTCGAACGCTCAGAGCACTGTGTCATTTTACAGCAGCAAGCGGAATTAGATTATGATCAGATTAGCCAACCTTCCATTAATATAATTCCCACATTAAATACCAACATTATTGTACAATACTCATATAATGATTTTATTATATAAGTTTAACATACACTTAAAAAATGCAGTAAAATATTTTATATTTTTGAACAAAATAATTTTATGCCAAACTATTGTATGCCCTGCCATGGAGGGTGTCATAGAACGAGAAAAAAGAAGAGGGCATAGAAGAATGAAGTTAATAGGTAGCATTAAAATCAGAGGGTGTTACGAAAAAACGAAAAGACGGGCATGTGATAGGACAGTTTGGAGAACTCTTACCATTTGAAGACCTGCCTTAGGGCAGAACACCAAATAATAATAAATAATTTTACCAATCCATAATTTTACAAGACAAAAAATGCATGCTTAAAATCAAATTTAACTTTAAAAACTGAATCAAATAATAATGAATAATTATTTTCTAATTTATGTAATACGATTATCTTAAAGTAGGCATATCTTGACAAAGGTTAAAAAATTAGACACTTGGAAAAGATTCAATTATGTGTGTGTGGGGGAGTGTGTGTGAATACTAATTCATGTCTATAAATGAAAATAAAAAAAAATTCAAATAAAAAATTAAAGTATTATCATTTTTAACGTTCTGAATTAAGTTTTGTTAAATAATAAAATAATTGAAATTGAAATGTCAAATACGATCATTCAAATATGGTTTCTCTTTTTATAAAGTTAAATATCTTTGCTGCATATTAAGTTTACATTTAGTTTAATAAGTAATGATTTTTAAAAACTGTGAGCTACAAACTGATAATGCTGCCAGACAGTATGAGGCAAGATTAGCACCCAGCACCAAACTTTCCACGTTTCTAAACAATTGTTAGTATGAAAAGTAAAAAGAAATGAAAATACACAGATTATAATTATGTCTACAATTTTTTCTGGTGGAGGGTTTGTGAGGATCGGTCAAAAAAATATATAACATAAATTTTAACTTATTTGTGTCGACGTTTCACCATTGTCATCATCAGGACCTGTGTATGAATACGAAAGAAATGCCAAATACAACAGAACAATCATTTGAGTGAACATGTTTGTGTATGTGAGTGTGTGTGCGAGCGCACGTGTGCATGCCTACTAGTATGTGTATATCCTTGTATATGTGAAGGAGTTGAGATAGTTTGTTTTACATCATCAAATGTTTTCTTTAAAGACAGCGAGAAAATTATAATATTAAAGAACTTAATTTACACAATATTACAATTTAAATTACTCATAATGTAATGGTATTTGTAATTAATTATAAAAGCAGTAATCAACACACACATGCTCACATACACAAACAATTTTACTCAAATAATTGTTCTGTTGTGTTTGACATTTCTTTTGTATTCATACACAGGTTCTGATGAATGACAATAAACATTGTCAAAACGTCGACACAAATAAGTTAACATTTTTGTTACATTTTTTGACCGATCCTCACGAACCCTTCACCAGAGATATTCATTGATTGACGGCCACTACAAATTTAAGGATTTGATATGTCTAAAAATTATTACTGTGTTATAGTACAGCAGCACATGTGTATTAGCCAACGTTGCATTTATTGAAATAATAATCTTATTGTAAGGAAAACATAAGTACAATATTATTAATTAAAAAATATTACGCTAAACAAATTAACAAATAATTCCTGTGCTTCTGTATTTGTATGCAGTTTATCAGATCTTCCATGGCAGCTGAAAATCTGGCTTCCACTGATAGTAGTTGTAGTGTTATTCCATGTTCTCGACAGGCAGATAGAATTTACCTCTCGCACAGACTTTTTATGGAAAGCAAAACTAAAAGTTGAACAAGAAGAGGTTTGTAATTGTTCTATTCTATTTACCAATATTATAAAAATTAGTACATATGTGTGTATTTATTGCATTTAGAATTTGAACAACAAATGTCATAACCGCTGAATTAGTTTATAATAACTTGTAAAACCTCCACTTAGATGATAGGAACCCACTGTTGTTTGATCCAGTGATATATTATTGTTCATTATTTAATTATTTTGTGTTTTAAAATCGAATTAGTCTTGTTTCTGGCAAAAATGAACTTTTCCTTTATAGTGATGATGATTAATATCTGTGTGTATGTGAGCATGTGAACATATGTTGTGCCGATCTTTGTTCGGCATATTCAAATAGTCGCACCAAGGTCACGGCCTTCGCTTCCGCTCAGTCGATCTGAGCGATAGCGCACCGCCATGTGTGTCGTCGAAATTCAGATAGCAGCCTCGTAACACCTGTTTCATTCTTACTTCAAGTTTTCCGTTACCGTTGTGCTTTGGTAAAACGCGTGTTCTAGAGGTGGGCTAAACTGTTATTTTAAAATACTAGGTATGAAAATACCGTTCCAAAAAAATAACAGGTACTAATACCTGTTATTATATACTATATATGCATAACCTATATTACCATTTGTAAGTAACTCGTTTTGGTTTCCTGCAGGTCTCCTATGTATATCTTCAAATAAATACACTGCAAGTAGGTTTATTTTCACCTAGATAAACCTATTAATATATTAATAAACCTACTTGCAGTGTATTTATTTGAAGATATTATATAACCTATACTATATAATTTGTTATAAGAAATAAATTGAAACTAAAAGTATTAACAGTGTTACTTTACACTGTGACTTTATTAAACTATTACTGTTTAAAAGAAAATAAGAAACGAGAATTTATACGCCTCTCTCCCTTTGGGAATACCAATTTAAGTTTTTATCAGGAGTGAACAAACTACCATTGGTTAGACAAATCAGTTGCGAAACTCAAGGCAATGAAATAATTTAGAGTACCCGTAATACCACAACAAATAATGTGAAAAAAACATCAGAAACATATAATAAAAACATAACAGTAAGCCACAAGAGTGAATAAACAAAATTTTACAAATAAATATAATAAAAACAACTGTAATAAAATAAATATAAATAAATAAATAAAAACTTATAAATAATAAGCAACAACAAAAGTAAATTAAATACATTACATACCTCGAAATCTTCAGATCCATTCACCAGTGTACACAGAATATACAAGTCCTGAACTAATCTTTGTCACACCTATTCACATTACAATTTTCTTCACTCAAATAACACATTATAGGTAAAATTAAACTACTGAATGGTTTTTAAAATACTAGAATTTCAGTTATTCAGTCACTATTTTAAATTTGTATTTAAAAATATCAGCTGTTGCACTTTCCTCGAAGTTAATCGTGTTCTTCATTCAGATAAAATTATTCCTGCCCTGGAAAATATCCTTTCACAGGGAACGGATGTTGGAACCATGTTACATCTAGTTCTGACCAAATGTGCAAGATTAGGGTATACACATTGGTGATCTTTCCACCACAGTAAGGGATTTTCGCTTCTCTCTATTGGTGTGTCTTGAAGATATTTATCTACTTCTTGTATAGCCATTGATAAAGATGTCCCTATTTGTTTAACTTTGCTTATCTGGTTTTTATAATGGTCCCAAATTGAAACTGTTTCCTCCTCTGTTATGTTAGGTTGTAGATTTACTTTGGTTTCAATGCTTGTATTGGTTCTTGAATTTTTTGTAATTTGTGAAGATACTAGTTCAGCTGCATATTTTTTTGTATTTTCTAGAGAAGTATTGTCTTCAAAAAAGTAGTGTTTGTACCTGGGGTCAAGCATCATGCAAAGTGAAATTGTTTTGCTTTTTTCCAAATTAGCAAACCTTACAGAAATTCCTTCTGGAAGTTTAAGTGCAATTTCTCTGACAAGTGGTTTAGTTAATTTCACACTTACCTTTTGTATTGATAATTTTAATCCTTGGGTTATAGGTATTATCTGGCTGGCGGTGATATATTTCTCTCCACTCACTTCTTTTGTTACCTCCTCACAAGGTCGCAGAATAGCACACAGTTCTTTCATTGTTATTCCCATTCTTCAGCTGTTAATGTTTCTATGTCTGTTGTTAGTAATGCCAGAGAGTGTTTTACAGCATCTTCCAGTTCAACAAATCGTTTAAGCATATAGTAAACAGAATTCCAGCATGTTACAACATCTTGCAGAAGTTTTTTAGGTTGCTGAACACCTATATGTTCTTGATATTTTGTGATTTTTAAATGTGCAATATTACTTCTCTTAAAAAATGTTACAATTGTTTTTACTTTTTTGATTATGTCATTTACAATTAACAGGCTGTCTTGAACAATTCAATTTAATGTGTGAGCATAACATCCAAAATGCTTCCACTTAAGTATGCTTTGTATACCACTAGTAATATTTATGGCATTATCAGTAATAACAATTGAAATTTTTCCAGACAAGTCCCATTCATTTATAATACGCAAAATTTCATCTGCTAAATTTTGAGATGTTTTATTTATTTCGATAACTGAACAGTCTAATAGTATATGTTTTATTTCAAAATCCAGATTAATGTAATGTGCAGTAATTGCATTAAAAGTTTCATTTGTTGAAGAAGACCATGTGTCAGTTGTTAAGCAAACACTTGGTGCATCTTTTTTAATAGATTCTTTCATTTCATTTACCTTTGTTTCATAATAAGCTGGTAACAGTGTGTTAGCAAAATACTTTCTAGAAGGAATTTGATAACTAGGGGCACAAGTATTCATCAAATTTCGGAAACCTCTGTCTTCAACAACTGTAAATGGTTGAAGATCCCAAATAAAAAGATTCATTATGGCCTCATCAATTTTGTTTTTATCAGATACTGCTAATTTTTTGGGTATGTAAGTTAATATTGACATTTGTTTTTTACTTGTTGGAACAGGCAACTGAAATGAAGATGGTTGATTTTGGAAGGTATCAGTAGCTCTTGAAGTGGTTGGTCTCTCTGGACTAAAAAAATGGGAGGAAGATTCTACTACTAAGTTTTCTTGCACATCTGGTCGTATTTGCAATATATCACCTGAAGAAGTTTCTGTTCTTGGCAAAGATTGCACAGCAGTTTGGGTGGATATAGTAGGAAGAGCAACTGTTGGATGGCTTCTTTGTAAATGTTTTTTTAAATTACTAACTGTACTTTTGTATGATAGTTTTGTTTTGCAAATGTTGCACAATGCAACACAGTTACCGACTGATTCAAAAAAGATCCACACATCACTTGTTTTTCTTCTTCGATCCATGTCACCAAGCAAAACCAACAGCAGTCACAGTCAACACTTTCCACTAGACAGCAATACTTAAAAAGGCCTTCCCCCATAGTACAGGGGTTCCCGACCCTTGGTAGGCATACCACTAGTGGTAAGCAAGAAGACCTAGCTAGGAAAAAAATATATACTTAAAAAAAATAATAAATACAAATTTATGTTCAAAACAATAATAAATTTTCATCGGACATAATTTAAACCGATTACCCTTAAGGAATTATATTTAAGGAACAGGACTTGATAAAGTGCATAAACGTCCATTACAACAATCTCATCATTTATGTGAGATCAGATGTGTAGTGCAGTTAAAATCACATTAATTAAAAGTATAACCTATCAACATCAGCCACTCTATAAGTTATAACAGAATATAATTCGTTATTTCAAAACTTATCAAGTTGGTGATTAGTATAAAATATAATGTATTAGCATATAATCTGTATTATATATCTGCATATCACACGAGAATAAATGTAACATCAGGGTGAATTTTTTCCTTTATTAAAAACAGCTCCGCTCTTTGCGCAGAATGAAGTATACAGGACGAAAAAGTGTACTAGTTCCTACTCGAAATATGCTTGATACTACCTGTTCCTAAAATACTAGGTGTTCCTAAAATACTAGGTGTTACTAAAATACTACTGTTACTCTGGAACGCGTTGTTCCTTGTGTATCGGTGATACCACTAGTATTTGAAATACCTAGTATTTTAAATATGCGTTACTGGCTGTTCCTTGCTTTCCAGCGATATTTTTGTACGACTAGTATTTGGCCTTGGCATATTCGTTTACATGATCTTGCGTACTTTGTGTGTGTGTGTTGTGTGTGTTGTGTGTGTGTGTGTGTGTGTGTGTGTGTGTGTGTGTGTGTGTGTGTGTGTGTGTGTGTGTGTGTGTGTGTGTGTGTGTGTGTGTGTGTGTGTGTGTGTGTGTGTGTGTGTGTGTGTGTGTGTGTGTGTGTGTGTGTGTGTGTGTGTGTGTGTGTGTGTGTGTGTGTGTGTGTGTGTGTGTGTGTGTGTGTGTGTGTGTGTGTGTGTGTGTGTGTGTGTGTGTGTGTGTGTGTGTGTAGGGGGGTGCCTCGACTCGGAACAGCGTGGGTGGCGTGTCTCGACTCGGAACAGCGAGGGCGGCGTGTCTCGACTCGGAACAGCGTCGCCGCGAATAACAGGTATTTCAACTTTTCAGTCACTGTTACATCTGTTCCACAAAAATATCGTTCCAAAATACCTATTACAGGTATATCGGCCCACCTCTAGCGTGTTCATTCCCATTTTCTCTTCAGCTTCCGAAGTGCTCGCTCGTGGTCTGATGACTGGAATTGTTACGTATTCTCTCCGACTCTACATGAATACTTAAACCTTTAAAAGCTCTCAGGTAAGTATGGTTGCAATTTTTCGTATTAGGTTAATTGGCATAGATGTTTTATATTTGTGTGTCTGTGTGATCCGTATATGTAAATTTTTTTATTTTGTAATGTATCTGTTTTAATGTAAATTGTACTTGCTTCTGGCACATGGTGATCTGGTCTCGGCATGTTTGAAAAGTTAATCTAGAGTTACTGTGCACCCACAAATAAAAGAGATTTAAATAAATTGAGCTGAAAGAGTTTTAAACAATTATGAATGGGATTTTACAAAACCGAATTTATAAAATTTATGTACATATATTAAGAAAATGTAAAGATGAATTAACGTATATGTGTTACATCCTGCAACCGTTAATGAAAATGCAGTGATCAATTTTCGAATGTCTTAAGTAATCAGATAATAATCATTTCCAAGTGTGTGTGTGGTGTTGCTATTTTGTGGCGAGAAAGAGTCATAGGTGAATTTAAGTGGTGATAGATATCTACAAATAAATGACGTCACAGGGTCCTCGGACCGTCGAGGAATGGGAAACAGCTGACATGATGGCACCTTCACCAACCATCATCATGGAAATAGACCGACAGTAAACCGCTCCCCACGTCGCCAGCCACAGGGATAACCACTAGTTCCTGAAGGACAACCAATCAGCATGTAACCGCTGTCTTCTTCACCTATCAGCACCATCATCATAAACGACCATCACAGTAGTCATAGCCGCTTTTCGTTCTCCAAATCCAGGTGGGAAATTTCCAATTAAATTTAACTACATCACACAGCATCATTTCATGGAACATTGGACATATTTGTAATATTCAAAAGGGGTTAAATTTATAATTATAAAAGAGACATTAGAACCTTCATGGACACATTTTGTAATTTCAGTGATGAAGTGCATTAATAATACTTTGTACAAGAGCAAGGCTGCATTTTATGTATGCATATATGTTTGTAATATTTGATATAGCTATGGACTTCTGCTGATATGGGGGGGGGGGAATATAATCATTCATGTCTAAACAGCTTAAAGAAGGTGTACAGTTAACTGATTTTTCTATGATTAACATTCATTGATTGAATAATTCAATTGACTAATTAAAGGTATTAAATTGAATTGCTTAAATTAAGTTAAATTAAGTTAAATTAAATTAAATCAAGTTGAATAATTAAGACTATTTGCTATCAGAATTGAGTTATAATGATTAAGACAAATTATTGAAAAAGGGGTGTGAATATATATCTTTGTAAATCAATTTCAGTCGTAATCAGGGTATCTTATTGTTTTGGGGTAGCACCTATTCTCATTATTGAAATACAAGTATTAATATATATGTATGCATATATACAAGTTGTCTCTTAGATGGAATGATATAGTATAATAATGTTATAAAAAGAAAACACCAATAAAATGTTGTTTCTGTTACTATTATATGATTGTTTTATTGCAAGTCCTGTCACGCTGGGGCCAGTACTATTTTTTCTTCCATCTAGGACAAGTGCCTAGTTTTAAAAATTAAGTAATGCCCCCCCAAACTCAAAAAAAAAAACAAAAAAAATTAATTTATAAAAAAGTTTGTAAAAAAAACTTGTAAAATTAAAATTTTGGGTGGGTTGGCGTTTCAATGTGTGTGTGTGGGGGGGCTTTATGAGTCAACTCGGAACACTAAGTTTTTTATAAGTAAAAACGTAAAGTTTTACCTTACAGCCTTATAAAAAACTTAGTGTTCGAGTCGTCAATACTATAGTGATATTTAGTTAAGTAACGGACACGTCATGGACAACGAAATCCAAGAATTTATGAGTCAGTTATGGCCTTATGTACTAATTCATTAATTAAAATTAAGCAGCATGCTAAATGTTTTTTTGGGTCCTTCAGTCTTTTGATTGGTTTGTACCCTCCCTGCATATACCCATGGTGTGTGTGTTACGTAGTCTCTCACAGTTTATATGTTGTGTATATGGTCCCTATAGTTTAACACCGGATCCGAACGGCATAGTTGAGGGGGGTTTATACTAGGCAGGATACCTCTCTCTGTTTTGCCATAGTCTTGCGAGGGGGAACGGTCATATTTAAATCAGATGGCCCCGGCGGGAATCGAACCTGAGCCGACAGCGTAGCAAATGTTATGCAATGAAAATACACAAACATTATCTTCCAAATAATAAAGTACCAGTACTCATAAGTTCATGAAATATGTATACATAAGTTCAGTACTGCAATGTATATAGAAATAAACTGAGTGAAACGTAATATAAAGAACAATCTTCCAAGTACCTGTCTTACCTTAAAACACACTTTTTATAAAATTTTTATTTTTAATGATAATCTCCATTTAATTTAGTATGTTTAGTCCAATGACATCCAAGTTTTTAATATTTTGAAAAAAATTGTTTTGCCAAATTCACCAAAATTATTCGTTAACTGTAGTGATGATTTCTAAATGTGATGTAATTCTCATTTCAGGCAATCATGTTTTAAGTATAGCCGACCATTTTACGATAAGCTAGCCGAGCCAATCAAAAAAGGAGAGTGATACGATTGGCCAAATAATGGCCGACCAGCACCTCAAAAAAATATTTATAAATAGAAGTGACTTGACGGGACAGAACAGTCATTATTCATATTTGTTTGCAGATGTTTGTAATCTGTGTTCCCATGCCACTGAAGATGTCTGTCGTAGTTACGGACAAAATGTATGGAAGTGAATATAGACCATGTAAACCAGGACCTAATAGCCTGGAAAACTGTGTAATTGTGTTTTAAGTTTGAAAATAGGTATTAGTTACATGGAGTCAAATATAGAGAATAGGGGGAAAGAACTAATTGAAACTTTACTTAATGCATTTTTGCCAATTCAACTGTAGGTTTGGGAGTTGGTAAAAATACCACTTGCCAAAACATATTTTAAGGAATCTGCAGTAGGCGGCAGTAAACCAACCAATGTATGTATAGGCTATATGATTTTTATATAATATTGAAAATCATGTAATTTGAATTTAACTTGACCATGATCATGTTCATTTTTTACTCGTGAAATTAACTGTAAAAATAGACAGAAATGCTTTAGACATTAGGAAAAAAAACACCACAAACACTCAAATGGATTCATTATAATTAATTATGTAATATTCAATAAGTACACTACAGTGTGATGTGCACATTACTACTACATGGTGGCATGTTACAAATTCAAAGACTTTATCACTGGTCTACTTAAAAATATGAAAAGTACTGTAATAAGATATATATACAGACAGATATTGAAAAAAGCTTAAACACTGTAAGTTTGTTTAATTTTAAGTATTTTTTTAAATGAAAAATGCATCAATATTTCACATTAAATTACTTTACAACTAAATAAGTTAGTTAAGAAAGAAAAAGGAAAAAGTATGCTAGTAACAAAATATTTCCTTAATACAAATCAATGGTTCAAACTTAAAAATAGAGTCTTTTGAAAATGCCCACTAGTGCCGCCTAGTTTATTGCTAAAAAAAAGTATGCTCTACCATTTGCTTCTTTGCTAAATGAAAACATTTTTTCTTGACTCTGTCATTCAAGAAGTCCAATAATTTCACATTGGATATTTATGTTATTGATTTAATTTTTTCTAATATCATTAATGCATCCAGAAATGTGTCCCTGGGAAACCAGAAAGAAATTTATAAAGTGTTTTATTTGGAGCATATACACATATATCTTGGAAACTAGACTTTGATTAAAGTGGAAAGGAGCTACCTTGAAGTTTTTGAGATGTGGTGTTGGAGGAGGAGGGCCTTAAGAACATCATGAACATACCTGATGATGAAGTTTTGAAGAGAGTGTGGGTGAAAAGAGGATTCTGACTGGTTCCATTGTGGAAAGGAGAAGCAGAATGGTTGGTCACCACTGCTGATGCATAGTGGGAGGCGGAGACCCAGGAGTATGTGGTGATCATGAGGCTGACTACAGAAAGGAAGCAATTGCAAGCCCACAAACCTCTGGGTTGAGGAGCAAAGAAGAAGAGTACCTGTAGTGAAGACAACAGTCATAACAATCCATTATCTACATCAGGGGTCTCAAAACTATGGCCCGTGGACTGGATCCGGCTTGCGAAGGATCACTGTCCGGCCTGTGGCAACTCAGCCAATGCTCCGTGCTCCGTGCATGTTTAGATGGACCTATATCTGCGAACAAATGTTTCCAAAAATTAACTTTGTAAAATCAAAGTGCAGGGCTAACTTGTCAGACAAACACTAAAAATCCATTCTAGTGATAGGAGCATCAAAATTTGACCCAATATCACATACATTCATAAGAAAGGCAAAAAATAATACATAAGAAATATCTTTGAATGTAATTTTTCCTCACTTTTATTTACATTATTTTGAATAAATGAATTTGTTTTCTTTGGATAAGTCTGCTTAATTTTCATTTAAATAGCTATTTTATTGACTTATTTTGTAAACTTAAAAAAATAAGTTTACAATGTGTGTGTGTGTGTGTGTGTGTGTGTGTGTGTGTGTGTGTGTGTGTGTGTGTGTGTGTGTGTGTGTGTGTGTGTGTGTGTGTGTGTGTGTGTGTGTGTGTGTGTGTGTGTGTGTGTGTGTGTGTGTGTGTGTGTGTGTGTGTGTGTGTGTGTGTGTGTGTGTGTGTGTGTGTGTGTGTGTGTGTGTGTGTGTGTGTGTGTGTGTGTGTGTGTGTGTGTGTGTGTGTGTGTGTGTGTGTGTGTGTGTGTGTGTGTGTGTGTGTGTGTGTGTGTGTGTGTGTGTGTGTGTGTGTGTGTGTGTGTGTGTGTGTGTGTGTGTGTGTTGGCCTGCCTGACTTGGAAGAGTTTTCAATTCGGCCCTCAAGTGAAAAAGTTTGGAGACCCCTGATCTACATGATAATAGTTTGATATAAGTAGCGCCCTTTCTACTTATGCACATTTTATATCTTATAAAATGAAAGCCTTAAATATGCCTGCCTATATCTTGATATTTGCAAGTTTAAGGTAATTTTGTTAATATAAGTGCTACATATGGTTTTAAACAGTTTTAGCATGTATTGACAATAATGAATAATAACTGTGGAAAAATTGTGGAAAAAATAAAAATAAAAAATGTGGAAAAATCATTTACTCTTCTGAATTATAAAATATTGCAGTACATTATGTTAAAAGCATCTGCTGATAAGTGGCCACTGCTTACATGTTGGTGACTTTGGTAAATATCCAAACATGGATGTTTCTTTAAGTGCTCTGTATAATAACAATTGCTTACACTTATAATGTGTTTCAGGTAGAAACAATGCGTGGCATCAACAAGATATTGTTGGAAAACATTCTCCCTGCTCACGTGGCAGAACATTTTTTAGCAACACGCGTTACTCAGGTATTGTTTTATAATGATAAAACATAAAAGTATATATTTAATGCAATATACAGTAGTGCACCAGTTAATTGCAAACATCAAATAACTGGAACATTAATAACTCAAAATATCAGTCAAATTATTCAGAATGGAAGTTGATTTATCAGAGAGTCAGATTCTGGACTGTCAATTAACTGGAATGTTGATTCACTGGAACATCACGAAATCAATATGTTATTTGGTGTCCCACTGTTTTGAAAAAGTTAAAACAAAAACTTCAGTCAGGTGATAAGACAATGTAGGAACCACGTTCTAGTTTCAGGAAATTAGCTGGTGTCCATAAAAACATATTAGAGGAAGGTATATGAGTAGTAATAATTTCTGCAATTTACAAATTTTTAGGAGAAATATACATGCGGTTTCCAGTCTATCATCTATATTCATAATGTATTTTCAAATTAAAAAGATTTTGGAAAGTGACAGGAAGAAGTAGTTCCACATCAATTTTATTTTTTTTTAATACTGTCTTTATTAAATATAATTATTTCACTACCGACTCGGAACACAAAGTTTTTTATGGGTAAACACGTAAAAGTTTTACCTTATAGCCTTAACCTTAAGACGAACTAAACATGATAAAATATCTAGCAGAATCCCAACGAATACGACAGAACAATAGTCAATAAACTCCTACACAAAAACAAAATAAACAACAGACAAAGACAGAAAACAACAAATTCATAACACTAACATACATCAACAACCAAACTGAAAAAATAACCCGCAAATTCAAAAAAGCAAGATACAGAAGCACATACAAAACTATATGGCTAATGACTAATGGATCAAACATCTGTGAACCTTACTAATCTGTCTTTGTCATATTGTATGAAGATACATATAAGTGTATCATACAGTTAATTAATTAGATTTAAAATAGAGATTTCATTCAATATCAAATTTTTCAACATCAGTTAACACCATTTTTATGGTATGTGTAGATTATTTCTAATAATTCCCTAGAAATTATTTTCATTTCATCAAGTTTTAAAATTATTCAGAAAAATACCGTATGCTTCTCCAGGAAGTTGCCAATGTTGAATATTTTGGGTAATTGACACCTTAGTGTAATACAGTAAAATTAAACAAAATAGTTGTACTGCCAAGTTAAAGCTAAATGAATAATAATAATTACAATAATAAATAATTGCACTTAAATAGCCAGATTCAGTTGTTTAATATGTCTTCTTCTTCTTCTTCTTCTTCTTCTTCTTCTTCTTCTTCTTCTTCTTCTTCTTCTTCTTCTTCTTCTTCTTCTCTCTAGTAAGTAAAATATGTAAAAAAAAGAATTTCGACGAAACCGAAACATCGAAGCATGGTAATGTTTTTAGGCTTTTAAAACGTATAATGTGCATAAACTGCGGACTCTCCTGTTCAGCGATGTTCGTATGGATTTCTGACCGATTCACAACTACAGACCGGACACGTTGTTGGAGATCCTGTGCTGGTGCCTGAAGCATTACCTTCCAACAAGATATACAGAGACCTGAACCAAATTTTGAAAATGTGGAAAAAATATGGTGTAAACATCACTTGGAGCGTTACATTTGTCGATGACGTTACACATTTTGCATCATGCATTTTGTGGAATGACCCCCACCCTAAAAACATTATCATGTTAAAATAGATGTCTTAATTTCTACTCTACACAGACTATTAATCAGCATTATTTATAATATAATTAATTTGTTGAAATATATTTTAAAATATGAAAATATTTACATTTATTAAGTTTCTGCTTTATTATAATAAATGTCCATTGTTACTTACAATTTGAGTGCTATCAAGTAATATTTTTTGTTACAGGAGCTGTACCATGAGCGGTACAACTGCATAGCTGTTATGTTTGCATCAATACCAAACTACAAAGAATTTTATGATGAAAATGATGTAAACAAACAAGGTCTAGAGTGCTTAAGACTCCTAAATGAAATAATTTGTGATTTTGATAAGGTAAGTTCAAATTGATGCAAATTATTCAGTCTGTTTTAATCTGAATGGGCTGATATACGTAAACTCACAGATCAGAGCTACCAGTGTGTGTGGGGGGGGGGCATATTCAATGAACTACAAAAACGCCTAATGGTTCAGTAATTTTAGACTTTTAAAGTATCAAAAAGATAATAATATTGTTTGTGAAAATTGATTCAAAATATTATAAAATTTCATAATAAAGTTCTGGTTTGCAGTTTCTGTGCTAGCAAAAAGTTGTGTTTAACAAAAAAAGGGTACAAATAATAGGTATTTTGAAACCAACTGTGACAGTATCAATTTTTGTATCAACAATATGTTTTATTAAAACATGAGTGATTTTCCACAATGAGTCATAACTTAAATATGATTACTTAAATGTTCGATTGCTTTATCTGTAATTTAATACTAAATAAATAAAAAATTAGTACAACGAAGATAAAACAAAATGGTGACCATTAATGAAAATGATGCAGTAGATAGAACTGGAAGATAAATTATGCCAAACGGAAAAGTTCAAATACTTAAAAGCACAGTTTTATTATAGAATCAGAGAGACAACTCAATTAGAGAGAAGACAAAATGAAATGGTGACCATGATGCAGTAGATAGAACTGGAAGATAAATTATGCTAAACGGAAAAGTTCAAATACTTAAAAGCACAGTTTTATCATAGAATCAGAGAGGCAACTCAATTAGAGAGAAGACAAAACGAAATGGTGACCATTAATGAAAATGATGCAGTAGATAGAACTGGAAGATAAATTATGCCAAACGGAAAAGTTCAAATACTTAAAAGCACAGTATTATCATATTGTCAGAGAGACATCTCAATTGGAGAGAAGACGTCAATAATAGACTGAAGAAACAGCGAAATCCTATAAAAAAGTTCTTAAAAAAAACTCCCTACAATAACATATGGGTCAGAGTCAATTGATAGTTACCAAACTCTAATGAAGAAAAAAATAATAAACTAAAATGTAATTTTTTTTAAATAAAAGAATCAGGGACAATATTTGATAACAATATTTTTAAAAATTAGTGTAAAATAAAAGGAAAAATTGTACTATATTTTATTAATACCATTTTTATATAGGCCTCCTCATTTAGATTACAAATTATAATTTTCTTTTGTTTTTGTGGAGAGATTTTATGAGCATTAATTAAATGTTTCATGTAAATCTATCAACATTAACATTTTCTTCTGTACATTCATCAGAAATAACTAAATAATTTGTCCCTAATTCCTGTTAGGCACAACTAACATTAGATGGTAAGAGAAGCTGAATTTTCTGTTACATTTACATCTCCTGTGTTGACGTTAAATTTGTTAAGTAGCACTTTTTTACTCAAGGTCAAGAGAATTTATTATGTAAGTAATATCTTTAATTGCATGCACTAAACAAACAGAACATGCATCAACCAAGGGAAGCACAGATAGATAAAGTGCACACACAGTGGACAAAGACAACGAATTGGAGGCCTAGGGGAAATATTAAAAAACGTAAGCACGAACTTATTACAGAATTGTAAGCTAGAAATTGCAGAGTGAACACCAGTAGAAGGAAGACTACTTTCAAACATACAGACACTTTCCTGTGGAACAGTGAAATCCTAAACAGAAAAAGAAACAATATTCAGTAAAGTGCAAGACCAGTTCCAAATGTAAGGCATGCATGAAAGAAACAAACAGAAATTGTATTCAACAATTTTAAATTACATACCAAAATGAAGATTATTTGTTGCTTATTTTTCAGTGTTATCCCCAAATTAGTTTAAACATTTATCTCAATGTGACACTAATTTGAATATACCTTCTTCATAAACATTTCAGTTCTGTGTCAGCCAATCTTTAGTCTTACACTTCTCCATCAGATGAAAATATTGTCTTCCTGAAAAATATTCTTTTGCTCCTCAACACGTGAAAATCATAGGGAGCCAGATTGGTGCTGCAACGAGATACTTACCCCATCTCCCTGATTTCTGGAAGTGTTCTCTCAGCAATATGGGGAGATGCAGTGTCATTCAAAAGCTTTATACCTCGGAACAGTGTTCCAACACATTTGTGACGAATGGCTTCCATTACCAAAATAATCAGCACTAATTCTTTCTCCTGTGTGAATTAAATTAACCAACAAACAGTACCTTTCTGTCCCAGAACACTAGCCATAACTTTCTGAGCAGACATTGTTACCTTTTTTTTTTTGTAATTGGAGATCAGATGTTTCCATATCATTGAGTCCCTTTTTCTTTCTGTGGTATTGTGATAGATCCACGTTTCATCCCAGTGCCCAGTGGCAGCACTGTCAAGGAAGTCTTGTTCTTTCTGATAATGCAGCAGGTCGTTCAAGGACATACTCATTCATTGTGCTTTGTGTTGTTCAGTCAATTCTTTGGGGATCCATTGGGTTGAAACTTCCAGGTAGTCTAGAGCATCATGAACAAACCAATAACAGAAGTATTTGTTACGTTAAGTGTGAACACAATATTCTTTAATTTAATGCATCAGTCAATTTTCAGAGGCTCTTCAACATGACGTTCATTTTCAGCATTTTGTGCAGTTTGAGGTCTCCCTGCATGTTCTTTATCAAACTGTGACATCCTCCCTATTTTAAACTGACTACACCACATGACTGACACTTATTTACATGAAGTTATACTCTCAAGATACGCTTCAACAATTTCTCTGTGTATTTCTGTTGAATTCTTTTGTTCTGCGTTCAGATATTGAATAACTGCTCATATTCTACACTCAATACGTTTTCAATCAAAGGGATTTTTTAAACTGACTGGCATAATCACAAATAACAACAGACAACCACTCAACCTACATTAGATGGCATTAAATCTCACAACAAAAAAGGTTCAGGATTGTAATTGCATTTCTATCTGCATGGCAGTGTTCATGTACCTTATTTTTGGCATTGTTAGGAGTTCCTTGTAGTTGTCCCCATAATGAGGTGTGGAAGAAGTCCCCATAATGACAGTTGCCACAAAAACCAATAAGGAAAAGTAGAAACAATGGAAATATATCTTATAAAGAATAAACAATAAGAGAGACATGGGAAAATTTTAAAAATGACACGTAACAATGACACAGGGAAACATCGCATTACATAACATAAAGAAAAATATAGACTGAAATTGTTTTGTATCTAAAGACAATGAGGAGGGGAAAGAATTCAACAAGTGTATGATGCAAGAGAGGCAAACAGAGACAGGCCTAGAAAACATGGCAGGATGGAATAAGAAAATTACTTGAGAAAACAGGAGAAATTTGGTGGGAATACCTGACATGATAAAAGTCAGGAAGAAATGAGAAATGGAAAGAAACAGAAACAACTCCACAAACCATCGTACACTATAAATTTCCATAAAGCATAAGGTTAAGAAAATGGAGACACCCTTGTATTATTAGTATTCACATTAATTTTTTTATTTGTTTAACTGTTTGTATTATTTATGTTCACAGTTGTTACTGAAACCAAAGTTCAGCTGTATAGAAAAGATAAAGACAATCGGAAGCACTTACATGTTAGCTTCAGGCTTAAGACCAGGAAAGGAAAATGGAGGAAAGGTCAGGTTTATTCAAATTAATCATCCTATTTTCAGTTGCATTTTAGTTGCTAGACCACTTGTAGTAGTCTAAATAATAATTATTAATATGAACAATAACATCAAAGTTACAATCATATTATAAATTAATTGATATAATTATATAAATTTATGGATATTTATTCTTCAATTATTAAAATTTGGGCTTCCCATTTTATAATGCTCAAAATCAGTATAATGAAGACAATAACATAACTAACACTATAATGCTACAATATTATATTTTAAACAAAATACTTCCCAACAAAGACTTCCCACTTCAAATGTTAATTGGTCATCAATTTAAATACATAATTAATCTGTTAATTAATTTCTGTATACAATAAATTTGTAGCTATATAATTACAGTAAGACAACCAATATGATTTATTGCTATTCACTTAACTACACAAAATTAATTTATTTTTTAATTTTTGCTTCACTTAAGGATCACCAAAAGGTTAGTTCTTAGAAACTTTAACATAGTAAGTACAGTAACTTATTAGTTTATTATCTTAATAAAGACAGTTTTATATCTGAATTACTGCCTGAATCTCTATAAATTAAAACCAAGAAAGGCAATAAGTAATATTAAATAGGTAATATGAAATATAGCCTACTTGTAAAACTTGCTTATTTTCTTTATATCTAGATACCTCTTTGTAATTACAGGATGCAGCAAGACAAATAGAACACAATGTAGTTGTTCTTGTGGAGTTTGCAGTTTCGTTAATGACAATACTTGATCAAATCAACAGGGAATCGTTTCAAAGGTTTAAGTTAAGAATGGGTAAGAACAGTTAAGCTATACATGCAAGCCTGATTACTTAAAATCCAAGCTTAATAAAAACTTACCGTACCATTTAACAAATTGTCACCAATATTAATTTTTAATTTCTGAGGTTAAAATTTGATGTTGAAATTTATCAAATGTATGTATCCACCCTGTATACCTAACTGTTTATTCTTCTTAAAAATTAAATAAGATACCAGTATTTCTCTTAAAGCTTGTTCTGCTGTATATGTAGTTTTAAGACAAAACAGTAAATATTGAAAGTTTAATTGCTACGGTGTATAAAATAATTGTGGTAGTAGCATAAATTCAATATATACCTAAACCATTGCAATAGTTCTTCTTTTCACCTTCCCCTGACTTTACTTGTAGGCAGTCTTACTTGTTAGCATTCCTGCCTCTTCCTCACTCTGTGTCAAAACTTTTTCAATTTAGCTTTATATTCTCCTGCATTGATTAAAAAATACTTTCCATCTTATTCTGTTTGATTTGGTCTTCTCATTTAAATTTAATATTTGGGGTTGTCTTGTTATTTACACCATTTCTTATCAAATGTCAACTTCATCCTTGGCTTGTATTAGCAATCTTACTTCTTACTCTTGTATTTTTTTCGCTTGAACTTCGTTGCATAAACGGTTTCAATGGCATACTTGAATGTGTGAACTGCCAATGTTTATATGCAAGTTTAACATTATTTCTTTTATTGTTAGTTCCTTCAA
Organism: Magicicada septendecula; assembly: GCA_034769895.1. Taxonomy (NCBI): domain Eukaryota; kingdom Metazoa; phylum Arthropoda; class Insecta; order Hemiptera; family Cicadidae; genus Magicicada; species Magicicada septendecula. Next base: position 840,653,149 of record CM068368.1, read on the forward strand.
CATGGGTTGTAGTTCCAATGGCTAATTTAATTAACAACCTAATCCTTTCTTCTGAAATGTTAACATAACAAAATAAAAAATTATAACTAGATTATTTACATATTGTTAACTGTTTCAGTACTGAATATTCTACACCAAACTTCTTGGCTTATGTTCATTCCCCCTCCAGACATAGCAATTGCCCTAGTTTGTTGGATTGATATATTCAAATTATATTCTCTAGTCATCTAATACAAGCTACTTTATAATTTATCTTCAGTCATCCCAATCTGTACCAAGTCATCAGTATATGATATTAGTTTCATTGTTATATATTCCTCAAACTATATGCCTTTTTTTCAGTTTTGGATAATTTCATTTATAACAATACAAACACATAATAGTGTAACCAGCAGATTAGAATCTCAAGCAACCTATCTCAAGAAATCGTTTTGGTTGGTTGGTTTTTATTCATACGACTGTGCGATGGATCCCAGGCCTCAGATCCAAAATTAAACTAGTCTTATCATTACTTTAGAAATTTTCATTTAATATTAAAAATATTAATATCACAGTTGTACTTTTTATTAAGCTCAGACATTCAAGTGTATACAGGCAGAAAATGAGGTGGACAGTAAGACTATAGTATATTGTATTTCAGGACTTAACCATGGCCCTGTTATCGCTGGTGTCGTTGGCGCACAAAAACCTCAGTATGACATCTGGGGCAACACCGTTAATGTGGCTTCCCGTATGGACAGCTGTGGTATCATGGGCAGATTACAGGTACAAGTATCATACTTCCTTAAAATATCATCATTTTCTTGCAGTAATAATGTAATAATAATAAAACCAATTTTGTACAAGTATTAAAATTGTACTGCCTATATGCATCCCACAAACAATTCGTAATCCTCAGAGACTCAAATGTTTTAATTAATGTTTTGGATTTTGATTCATTTGGTAATTACATGCAAATGAGTTATTCAGTAGTATATTTAAGCCTGTAAAAAACACAACGACCTTTAGTGAAACTACTTGATGCCGGAGTTATCAAAGAAAGGTGGGGACCATAGTATCATACCCTAAGGCAACTTGTTTCAATAATGAGAATAATTGTTCATTAAAACTGGTATTGACTAAAAAACACAAAACTATGAGTTAAATATTTTTTGTATTCACAATAATTAATGTTTTTTTTTGTTTTTTTCTTTTATAATAGATGTAACTAGACAGTGTTAGTTACACTACAGCTGCTTTGATTTACAGGACACACTACAGTCACATAGGCATTCAGCTTTTAAAAACAACACCATATATATGTGGTATAATTCTACAATGGACAACCGAATGTTTAAACATGCCTTTTAAAATAAGTTAATGTTGTTTGCAATTCCTTACTGATCAGTTTTACTCTCAGTGCATCAAATATATGAGATATGTCTGGAAAGTAGACACAAAGGCCTTGAAATTTTTCAAATACATATTTATAAATCTTTAACTGAAAAATTACTCAAATATGTATATATCTTAATTTTCCAGCATTATCAGTGCCATTTATCATGCTCTTATTAAACCTGTGAACCACGTCATGATATTATCTTTCATCTTTTCATTGTTGTTGAACTCTTTCCAACCAGCTGTTTCTTTAGGTGAAGAAACATGCGAAAGTTGGACCTAGTGGGCACCCATAAAGTGCAACAACTCCAAATGCAGCACCTGCCTTTGCACAAAGTTTTCCGCACTAAGTTCTTGAGTTATAGTATGACACACACATGCTCATGTAAGATGATTATGATCTCAGCAATGTCACCCACTCTCTATCACTGGTCTTTCAACACCTTTTATGAAACCTCCAGTTGTTGCACCTGTTTGGATCCCCACTGTGGGAGATTGTCTTCAGTGCTCATACAACCACGTTTATACTGGATTGCCCACTCACAAATCATTGTTTTTGAAGGTGCAGTGTCTCCCAACACACTTACCATTTTGCTGTGAATTTCCATTGGCGCTACATTTTGTGAAAGAATCAGAGTACAATGTTTGATTTTGTACATTTTTCAAGACGTGCATGATACACAGCTTTTTATAAGCTGGTAAACGATGAATAAATTTGCAGATATATTTTGACTAAATATAATTTAATTACCTTGTATCCGTCACTGACTTCGTTTTTGCATTATTCATATAGACGCGTTTCGTGACATGTGCCACATCATCAGTATCCTTCGTCAAGCATTAAAATTCACATAAAAACATTTGCACCAGTCCAACGGAGCCGAAGTTATATCGTATTACGTGTGTGCTGTTATTGTGACTTTATATAGTAAATATGTGCAAATGTTTTTATATGAATTTTAATGCTTGACGAAGGATACTGATGATGTGGCATATGTCACGAAATGCGTCTATATGAATAACGCAAAAACGAAGTCACTGACGGATACAAGGTAATTAAATTATTTTGAAAATAGTGACTTGGATACTATACAAAGCAAAATAAATATAATTATATCACTACCGACTCGGAACACAAAGTTTTTTATTGGTAAAAACGTAAAAGTTTTACCTTATACCCTGACCAGTTTCACTTATTATAAGCTTTGTCAGAGGCTGCCACTGAGAGTGCTGTCTGTGTTGTTCTTGGCGATGGTGTCGACTTTTGAAGGGTTGATGTTGTGTGTGTGAGGTGTGATATGTTCGAATAATACGTGTGATTTGAATTGTGTCTGTTCGTTTAGAATGTCGTTTTTATGTGTTTTTGTGTGTTTGTATATTTCCAATTGTTCAAGAGGGCCTTTTGTGTGTACGTGTAGAACAACCATGTTCCTGTCGATGTTTGTGTATGGGTGGTTTGCTTCAATGAGGTGTATGCTACACTCACTTGTTTCACACACCACTAGTCACTGTGACACCGATTAGCGCTTTCGAATGTACCCGTTCATCATCAGATCGTAGGTGACAGTTACGATCTGATGATGAACGGGTACGTTCGAAACCGCGAATCGGTGTCACAGTGACTAGTGGTGTGTGCAACAAGTGAGTGTAGCATAAATTTATTTAACCACTAATAAAATTTGTAGTTTATTCAATGAGGTGGTTTGCAAAGGTGGATTCGCTAGTGAAGTGTAGTGTCTTTGTGTGTTCAATATATCTTTGTTTGAAGCAATGTCCTGTCTGGCCTATGTAGAATTTGTTGCAATCTGAGCAATTTAGTTCGTAAACAACAGGTAGATCAAATTTGTTTTGTGTTTTGTGTGTGTTTTGATAGTGTGTGTTCTGTTTTGTTTAAAGTTTTGTATGTGATTCTGTATCCTGCTTTTCTGAATTTGTGGGCTGTTTTTTCAGTGTGGTTATTGATGTATGTTAGTGTTATGAATTTGTTGTTTTCTGTCTTTGTCTGTTGTTTGGCTAAATTGAATTTATAAATATTTTTTTCTTATCCATTTAGATGTTCAAAGTAATATTAATATTTTTTAAACTTTTTTTTTAAATTTATTGCAGTCATGCCATTCTATTTTGTATATTCCATTGTTTATTTTATCATTTTTGTTGTGTAATTAGTATTTTTTTTGTACGCTATTTTAATGTTTATATTTTTAATGAGTTTGGTCAAGGTGTTGTTTATGTATGTGTCTGTAACCCATTTTTGTGTTGTTATTATTATTTATGTATGATTTCTTCTGTCAGTTTTAAATGTACTGCCTTTTTAATGTGTTGTTGCATTTTCTCGTATTTTGTTTATAGTCTTTTTACTGTAACCATTTTCTTCAGAACTTTGGTGTATTATATTTTTTCCTTTTTATTTCTCGTGTGTTTAAGGGTATATATTCTAATGAAGAGTGAGTGGAAAGGTGCCGTTTTGTGTTGTAGTGGGCGATTTGAATTGTTGGGTATGCCAGTGCAGGTTGGGTTTCTGTATATTGCATAATATAATTGGTTGTTGTTTCTTGAAATAGTTAAATGTGTTAATGGTTTAGTTGTGTAATATCTAAACTGAATTTTGGTGGCTTTAATTGTTTTAATTCATTTTATTATTAAGTGAGTCTGACATGTTCAAATGTATGATATCGTTTACTAAATCCATAACCATTTTGTAACTATAACATACTACCAAGGCTTACAAAGGATAAATAAATACCTATTCTTGGTTCCACAGTAGGATGAGACAATGGGCGAGATAGGTAAATTCATTGCGCTTATGGGTTTTACGTTCGCTACTATTACGTGACTTGAAAACCTCGACCAATAAAAACGAAGTACTAGATATGTCTATAAAATGTACACAGTAGTAACAGTATTTTAATTCTTCACATTTTGATATATTTATATAAAATTTAGCCCAAAAAATGATTCGGTATAAATAAAAAACATAATAAAAACATTACACACTTGATTTAGTATGTATTAAAATATAAACTGTCCTTACACAAAGAGTTCTTCCTCTTTAAGAATATTTTTTTTTTGCACATGTAGTCCAGATCACGTACATGATATACATGCTATTTCAATTCAATAAAATCCTTGTAATAGCAAAATAAAAAATAAAATTTCATATCAAATTTTAATTTTTTTAGTCGTGGGGCGTAAAATGTAGCCTGGGAGAAACGTTTTCTCTATTCAAGATGGACTACTACATTAAACAAGTCAATTGTACAGAAAGGTTCAAATTTAATTCTGATCTAACTCCCAGTGTTCTATCTTTATTGGGTGATTTCATACTGCTGCTCATCCAATTCCCGTCCTTGTCAAACTGTGTTAATCATAAGTGTTTCAATTAATGCATTACACTTTACACTGTTACTGAAATCATTAGAAATGCATCTGTTATAATTTAAGACTTAAAAGATATAAGATATAATACAACACTGTATTTATGTATATAAACACAAAATAACACAAATGAAACTGTGGTATATAAAACAGCACATAAACTGCGTAGGTGGATCGGAGGTTGTTAAAACTATACACCATATCCTACTCAAGATAAATGAAGGATAGCCAAAACAAAACCAATTTATTTAAATATTATTATGTATATAAACTTTCACGTATGAACTTACTTTTCTTTATCACTTCCCCATACGTTTCAAGGTGATGTGAAACGTATCTTCCCACTGAGGAAGAGGCACATCACCTTGAAACGTATGGGGAAGTGATAAAGAAAAGTAAGTTCATACGTGAAAGTTTATATACATAATAATATTTAAAAAAAGTGAACGAAGAGGATGAATCAACAAGATAATTACAATTTATTTAATTAATTGACTTGGTGTGTGTGTGGGCAAGCCCTCCTAAAATAACCATTGTCATTTAAAAATGTACAATATCTCTTAAGACAGTGTTATGTTTATAACATAAAAAGGGTCCGTTCAAGACATCCGTTGTTGAGACCATGCCAAAAACATTGAGTGCTAGGCTACTAGCTGCCCCAAAAATATTGTTCACATTAAGTAGCTCGCTCACACATTACTTTAATTAGAAATTTAATGGGAGGGCTGCACTTTGTTGCCCTCCATGTATGAGCGACTACTGGTATCACCTTAGTTTTAAGACTCTTAGTTATTAATATTTTGACTAACTGTCAGTCTCCAAAATATATATTTTTGTTCTTGTATCGGCCATCTAAGGACCACGTGCCAATTTCAATTCTTTGTTCTTTTCTTTTTCTCCAATATTCTTTCATTTTATCACTGTCTCTTCTTCCTGTCTTCAGTCCACTTGGAACCTGCGTTTTACTCTCTCCTACCCTGGACACCTTCCATTTTTAACACTTTTGCCCGAAAAACTTCTCTTTCAATCGCTTCTTCTGCGTATATATTATTTTTTTTCTAAATCCTTTTGGACTTCTTTAATCCAACTTGATGTTGACTTCTTCCCCCACAGATATCTGAAGATCTGCTTTGTTAACCTATTGTCGACAAAAATAATAGTCTTCTTTTTCTCATTGTTTCTATTATATTTTCTATACTTTGATATATTTCATCATTACTTCTTAATTTCCAACGTTCTGAAGTTTTTCGTGGGCCTAATATTTTACTAATAATTTGTCTTTCCAATATTTCTAGTCTGTCTAAATTATAATTCATTGCTAGACATTCACTTGCATATAGGCATTCTGGCTTCACTAATGTACTGTAATGCCTTATTTTCGCATTTTTAGATATGCACTTTTTATTGTGAGTATCTTTACTTATACCATATGCCCTTTCCATCTTATGAATCCTTTCTTCTATAGCAGATTTTTCTAAACCATTCTCTTGAATTATTTCTCCTAGATACTTCAATTTTTTAAACCCTCTCTATTTGACCAATATATGTTACCACGAATTTTGGCGCATTTTTAATGTTTGTGAGAAATTTGTTTTTTTTCTTTGCAAAAATTCTTAAGCCTGTTCTACTGGCTATGTCCTCTAAAAATTAACTTGTGTTACTGCAGATGTCAGATGTTCAGAAAGTATAGCAAAGTCATCTGTGAATGCCAAACAGTTTATTTCAATATGTTTGTTCCTTCTTCCCAACATGATTGGTGATATTTTGCATTCCTTTAATTTTTCATTCCAAATTCTCACTACTTTCTCCAGGACACAGTTGAAAAGAACTGGGGACAAACCATCACCCTGTCTTACACCTGTATTATTTTGAACGGTAATAAAATATATTTTAATTTTACGCATTTTTAATTTCAGGTGACAGAAGACACAGCCAAAATACTAATGGGAGCAGGCTATGAATGTGAATGCAGAGGTCCTACATATGTTAAAGGCAAAGGAACGCTGATCACCTACTTTGTCAAAACCCAGTTTGATGAAAAATAATAAGCTTTTGTGTGTGTGTGTGTGTGTAATATAAAGTGATATAAACTGGAATAATAACAAGAGCTGTGTAATTGTGTGCTACTTTTTGACAGAGAAAAACTTTTTAATCCAAATAACTGAAGAACTTTTGTTTTTTGTATAAAAGAAATGTTATTATGTATTTATTATGGAAGTTAATTGACTGTAGTTTTATAGTGCAGGAGTGTAGTACATTATAGTTGTAATATGTTCACCAACAGTTGAAAACATACATACATATAATTGTAATTATTATCGTCATCCAAAAGACACTACGTTATTGGAAACACTGCAAATTAATTTTTATAATAAAACATGTTTAATAAAAAAAGATATTTTAAGTCAGCTGTTTCAATGTGTTTTTTCTTGGTTCAACTATATTCTTTTGTGTGGGGGGGGGACTCATATGTTAAAGTGGCTGAAAGAATCAGAGGCTGAAAAAAGTATACTGTATAAATTTTTATTTACCATATTTGTTTTACTTACTACATTTGCTATTACTAAACCCTAAATAAAAAAATCAAATATCTTCAGCTGTCTTAAGTGAGCCACTCAAAAACAAGCTAAATTCTGATAGGTTTGGAGTGCAGCATGCCAAATAGCAAATTGCCGCACTAAACTGTGAGGGTTGCTACTGAACCAATCAGCATTTAGCTGGTCTGTGATTTGCTTCCTTACAACAGCTGAAGTTGTATAGAGAACCTCATTTTCCAACTTTGGTTATTGCTTATTCCTCAAATGTGAGGTCCGTTCAGACTGTTGTCCTTGTGAACATTTTCTTTCTTTCTTCTACTGAAAATGGCCTCCGGAGGCATCACTAAAATATTTAGATATGAAAACATAAGTAATTGACTACGACACCAGATTGGAACAACCAATCATTTTTTACTAACTCAGAAAAATGTTACTAAATGTGATTGTATGGTGATTGACATTATGGTGATTATGAGTGGACAGTGCGAAAGAGTTATGTTGGTTTTGTATTTAAACTGTTAACTATTTAGGTCATGAACAGTCTAAATTGCTTTGTTTTTATCTCTTTCTTATCTATTACAAATACGTTTAGTGGGTCAGGGATTGTCATATATTCTTCTATATGTTCTTTTAGTTCAGTAACCGTCATTCATTATTTGCTTCACTCTGAAATTTTTATAATGGATCAAGTAACCATTTTACAATAACTGCTGCTTCTCCCAACAACTGAAACTCAAAAACTACTCATACAACCTACTAAAAGCTATGGCTATATTGTGTGGGACGTTTTATACAGTCTGGTTACTATGATTGTGGAGTCTTGTCCACTACACACTTACTGGCTTGTCCCCGACAGTTGACAATTATGAGTATATATAACATAACATACAATTCCACAGCCATACATGATAAAAACAGAATCATTTTTTTTAATGTTCATTTCTTACGCACGCTAATGACCTTTTTGAGAATTATTGAACTCTGTTAGACTTGTTGAAATTTTAAGTGGAACGCAATGATTTGTTTTCATAACACAAATTCGATTCTGCAGATTTTTTCTTTGTTACAATATGAAGAGTTATATACTGTCTGTAAACCAAATTTAGAAAAAGATGAAACTTTACTTTGGTTTTTTATTCATCAAAATTAAAGCTTCCTTTACTGGGAAACTGGTGAATAAAATTTCCCAATTGGCAATAACCAGTGACCAATATCAGATAATCTGTATTAGAAAGAATATTCATGTGTTAAAAACTACACGCACTGCCATTTATATTACACAAAATAAAATGTCCGCAAAAAAAGGCATAATGATGACAATTTCACAATACCGACGCACACTCAAGCACTGATTGATAAGACATTTCAGACACTACTACATTTACTAAAACATCATTAACTACATTTAAATTTAAAAATAGTACATTTTTATACTTCTCATTTTCACTGATCGTCAGGTACCATCAGTTCTGCCAAACTTTCATTTTCGTCTGTTAAGCTACATATCTTCCTCTGTCAAAGTCTCGTTGTTTTGTTGCTTGCAAGTTAAGAGTTGATTATATTGCCAATAAGCCCTTCAAATTTCTTATATTAGTCTTTGACATGCTCACATTCTTCTCAGGTTTCTGCTGCAATAGAGGTAAACTTTGCTTTATACAGCTATTTACCATCAGTGTTAAACTTCGTATTGTTGGCTGTGATCAAGTACTTCACATTTGCTCATACAAGATCTATGGGGTTTAAATCAGAATGGTAAGGGGAAGTCTTAATACTGTAAGTCATATTTTATCTATAATTTATCACTTCCAAAGTATTTTTTGTTGCTTTTCCTAGTTGAATCAAATCATCATTATGATTAAACATCGTCATCATCATCTTCTAGGATTAAACCAAGGATGGTTTGTTCTGGTCTCAAGTAGGCAAAGATTAGAGCTGCTCACTCCATCGCTTCCTCAGATGTCCCACACCTTTCCGTCCCCTCGGCTTATAGTTCCATAATCGTTTGGGGCAGTCATCCATTCGGCAAAGATTTGAATCAAATTATATATATAATTCTACTTTTAACATGCTTTTAGAGAAAGGTATATTTTTCTTTTTCAACCACTCCTGTACTTCTTTTTCGGACTCTTAAAAGTAGGTACTTTCAAAACTCGCATGTCATGATACAAGGCAACATCCATCATTGAAACCTTGTAGGAGGCAGATATGGCAATGACTTCTCCACAGCCATTTCAAATAATTATTAAAATTCTTTTCATTCTGGTAATCCCCAGTTGACTGACTGGATTTCCAGATAGTTAATGCGTCAGAAATGAAGCCCATCTCCTCTTCCACATGTAGTTTAAATAAATTTTAAACCTTTAGAAATGAATACATGTAGGCCTGGTGTGGGTTCATCCTGCTGCACTCATACCTTCTTTTGCAAATGCAAACTATGAATACCAGTTTCATCCAACACACTACAACCCTAAACCTCAAATCTAAACTTCAACAGTAACCTTTACAAAACAAAATCTACTGTACTCAATTTGTAGCTATTCTATTAAAATTGACCTTGAATTTTTTCTTGTTTTCCTCCTGAAACCCAACTTTTACTTGCTTTCGAAAATTCCTTCTTTTGTAAGCTTATTGTGTAGTTTTGTTACTGAAGGAACACACTTATCAATAACATAAAAAGTGTTTACTCCATGACAAACTATGGATTTATCAAAACCATCTAATCAAACTAAGGATCTATCTTTCTATGTTTTTCTATCTTTCTAAGGAGTAGTAAAAGACATACATTTACCACATTCAATTTCTATCGATTCCTTTTGAATGTTTTAAATAATACAGATACAGCCAAAGTTACCAAGGCACTTTATATTTTTTTCTATTATAAACCTATCAGCGCTAGCTTTTCATTCAGTACCAGTGATTTTCAACTGGCAGCCCAAGACACCTTTTTATACAGCACACAACCATATATCAGAAAACCAATTTCATAATGTGCTAATAACCAATTTCATAATTTGCTCATAATTTCTATTTATTTTAATAACCAAGTGATTAATAAAGTGTTATTTTAACTACCAACGGTCTTGCAGGAGAAACCTATAAAACATTGTTTCACCGATTCACTAATAAATGTTCTGTAGATTTCATTTAATTTAATAGAATTTGCATTTGCTCCAGTCCTCTGGGTTTCTTTTCATCACATTACAATATCCAATCACTTCCTTCCATCCCTCGGTTAGACAAAACGGACACACTTGTCCTATGTTTTGTAGGTTTGTTACATTTTGTCTCCCCCCCATCTTATCTAAACATGTGCCTCACAGGGGTAGGCTTGGTGAATGTGTGTGACGATCGGCGTGACGTCGATACGAAGTTGAATGTAGGACGCGCATTATCTCACATGCCTGGAGACTACCTATCACCGGTTTCCTGTTGTAAGTAGTCAGTAGCAAGAGAGCGAGGCCTCCTGGCTGTTGCCATCACGTCTGTGTAATTTGTTCTGCCTTACGAGGTAAGGAAGTACCGAACACATTTGTTTTATTAATTCAGAAATCATGAATCATTCAGTTTATTATGTAAAGCAGTAATTATTATGTAATAATCAATTAACGATTCTCATGAAAATGTAATTATGTACAGTTTGAAGTCACTCCATAGACAGTATGTAACAGGTTCATGTTTTGTCAATCAATATATTAATTAGAGCAATTATGTGTATTTTATTAAAGATTAATCTTCAATTCATTAACTGATAACCTTTCGTTAATAGTTTTCTGTACGATCTTTATTGTCATAGCAAAATGCATAACCTATCAGTCACGCTTGTTATGCTAAAAAGTATATCCTATTATATCGCTGCACATGTCATGGGTGGTTGTTGTTATTTGTGATAACAAAAATGTTACAAAAATGCTTCGAAAAATATGAAATACAGATAGGAATAAAGAAAACGAAAAATGTATTCGAATATATAAAAAATGCTAAAACAGAAGAAATTCCATTAACAGAAAAAAGCGGCGTATACAAATTAAAATGTGGGGAATGTAATAAGATATATCTGGGCGAAAGGAAAATATCTGGAAGAAAATTTAAAATTCGAATGAATGAACACGCAAAAGGAGAAGGGGTTAGAGTAACGAACTCACTATATGCAAGACATTTCAATGAATCAGGCCATAAATTTATAAATCCAAATGAAAATATGGAAATAATCAAAATAGAAAACAATCCGCAAAAAAGAAAACTAATAGAAGAACTAGAAATACTTAAAGTTAAAAAAGAAGATAAAAATAAATTAATGAATATAAAAGTGGATTTTACAAATGAAGAAATATTTTATTATATAGTAAATAATAAACAAAAATAAATTAAAATAATAAGAATAACACACTAAAAATGACGAAATGTAAAAGGTTACAAAAAAAAAATTATAAGTCAAGAATGAAGACATTAACGGGAGATTCTTAAAACAATTTGACGGACGTTAGAAAAATGCCTAACGGAAAAATGTAGAAAAAGTTCCCGTGAAGAGCGGCAGCAGCTAGAACCAATAGGAGGGGCGATGACATAAGGGGAGGGCCTAAAGTATAAAAGCCTACAACGTACAGTTGATAGACGTTGTTTAAGACCTGATGATGTCAGTGATGACGAAAAGCTTAGTCGAACAATAAAAATTATAGCAGTTAGCAAATTCATAAAAGAAATAGAAAATAAGTAATTGATGTATACTTAATGTAATCGTACAGTTAGTCTCAATTTATAGAATTTAAAGTTAAAAAAAGGATAAGTTTGCTAATAATAAGGTACACCTATTAAAGTAATTTAGTCAATGCTCTTAAAAGAGACAGTAATGTGAATCTTTTATGATATATGTAAGGTAAAGCTATTGTAGAAAAATTGTAAAGTCAGGAGGCCTAGTTGCTGCTCTATTCATCGTGATAAATTTGTGTTGTTTGAATAAATTATTATTTATTATTACCACGTGTTACGTGTTTTACATATGGCAGCCCACTTTGGGTTCCCAGTGTTGTGATCCTGACCAAAGGGGGAGTTACAGTGTCGTCTTATTAGTCGCATGTGTTACTCAAAGTTAATGTTCAAATGATTTCAGCATGACGTGTGTGTGACATTCCTGGTTTATTTGGCAGCAACAGATGGATGTCAACTTTCATATTAAAGATTTTATGTACATATACAATGTTTAATATCTTTCTTTATATCTTCATTATTATACTGTCATAGTGAAGACTGTACCAATATTAAATATATATGGTAAGATATGTTAAATGTGTAAACTGTCTTTTTATTTATTTACAATTAAATACTGCTGTTTTGTATTCTTATGTTATTCATCAAAGATTGACCACTAAGATGCGGCTCACTGGTATGTTCCTAAACTTAACTGTCGCCCTCAGGTACACTTAAATTGAAAAACACTGAGACAATACTCTGTAAAATAAAAGAATTTTTAATTAATTCAAGAACTAAATCAATAAAATGACTTTTGTGTTTTTATTGCGTGTCACTAACTACGCTGTCTGGAAATACGTAGAGTACTATACATATTTCCTTATTATTGTTCATACTCATATTACCATTTCTCTTTTACCAAAGATACCAAATTGGGTAAGTACCATTAAACGTAAACTCTTATGGCCAGAGTTAGTAACATTATTTAAGTAATTGTCCAGGTTGTTCGGTCGTGGTCCATTAGATTCAATGTGGAAATTTACAGATGTTTTGGCTACGCCATGACAGCCATTATCAGTGGTGCAGGAACAAAGACGTGTAAATGACTGTACATGACTATCAGATCACAGTGTGATGTGATTGGCTCACAGCTTACATAGTGCACATCATGGTAACAACTGAAACAGCCCTGTGATTTTATAAATATAGGCGCTTCTGGTTGGTTGATCTGAACTTAAGTCTTATACGCGCATTTGTACATCTTTGTTCCTAAACCACTGATGATGACCAAAACATGTGGGCATGGCCAAAACATCTGGAAATTTCCATGTTGGACCCAGCAGACCACAGCTTAACAGTGTAGATAATTATTTTAATAGTATCAAGTAAGTACCATTTGTGTATTAAAAGTATGGAAGTAAATTTTTTAAACAAAATTATTTTTATTATGAAACCCACGTCTTCAAATTATTTTTTAAAGTAGTTTCTACGAATATGAAGTGAGGTCAGACTGTTTCTACAAACGGGTGAGGTCAGACTGTTACCATTGTTAGACTTTACTACACAATATTTTTTCGATCACTAGAAAATCTGTGGTCATCTTCATACAAGTTAAACTAATACATAAAATACTAACTTAGGTCTACTTGAGGTTCATTCACTAGCAAGCATGAAGTGTCAAAAGAATAAACAACTGTTACTATCAACCTACAAATTTAAACACAACTATAAAAAAATAAGAACCACTACTTACCCTGAACGTCCGCTGGTCAGAACCAGAAAGCATAATTACACTGATACAAGTTCACACAACAAACAACATCAGAGACAAGCAACACGCTGTTTACCCAACTAAGCACCCTGGGTCTGCCCACAGCTAGCCCTGCCCACCACGACGTACATGCTCCTTCAAATTCCTAATCCAATCCTAGTATCAGTTTCTGTATTTCTCTTTGTAGAATAAAACAGTCTGTAAATAAAGCCAATTCTTCACAGCTGAATTGACACCATCATAGTGCTCACTAGCAAGAAACTGATTCCAATGCAGGATAAGTCTTAGGCACTATGTTTGGTCATTTGGAGGGTGGGGGCATTTTTTATAGCCAAATGAGGTGATGGTATGGCCAAGTATTGTTGTAAACCAACATGAATAATTCTGTGACCGAGCATACCTTGCCTTTGTTAAACTTGACACATCCTTTGTTAGACAATTAACATCCACTTTTACTCAGTTTCTTCATTCATTGGATTTTCACTGTAAACGTCATTAATCTGCCAATGATTCTTGGGAAGTTTAGTATTTTATTAAATTAAATAAAGAATAAAAAGCTGTATTTATCCTTCAAACCCGAACTACCTCAATTGTCTTGTTTAAAATACATAAAAAGTATGTAAATAAAGAGTGCTTCTTTTGTTGTATATATTTGTAGAAAGGTAATGTATGAAGAAAATCAGCATAGAATTACCTTAGACTTAGGTTCTCAACTCCTTAGAATTACCTACTAAACTCTCTTTTGCCTTTTTGAAATGGAGCGAGAAAGACCAGGTTGATTGCCAGTTAGTATATAAGGAAGGTAATGTGGGTACACTATGCTTGAAATGCCTATGATTACTCTATGTATTACTCTAGGTGTGATCATGACTGAAAGACACCTGCCATGACTGATGGTGCCATCTGGAAATTAAAACTATACTTAGAGATAAATTTAATTCATTTTATTTCTATGTAGAAAATCCAACTAGAAATAGAGATACATATGTATTCCTTATTTCTCGAGTACTCTAGAAATAAGGAATAATTCTAGAGTATGTACAGCTAACTCTAGTGAACAGGCCACTTAATTTGACAGGCTACTTGAAAATTTATAGTACATGGCAATGCATTAGACACACCATGGGCAGATTATGAGCCACATCATTGTGTTAACACAGGAGTAACAAAATTCTTCGACCACCACAACTGGGAACTAAATTCCAAACAAATCAAAGAAGTAGTTGTTAATCAATTCACTTACCATACTCCAATTTTTCTGTGGAACAATGGCCCTGTCAAAATTAACAGCAAAGAAGCTTAGAATAGCTCAGTGGAAACTGAAATTATATTATACTGGTCATAACCTTGTAAAAGACCACAACACCAATAGAAATTGATTAGGATGAAATCCAAAATTTACTAACCTTATCCAATTAACTGCACTATTAACATAAGAGATGTCGTCAAACTGACTGCATCATTTACCCATATAACAAATAATATACTCACACTCATAGCCAAACAAAAAAACGACAAAAATAAAAGACAATTTTCCTTCATGTACGTATTTTATTCAATAGTTTTAACAAGTATAAAATAAAACAATATTATTTAATAATATTATACTGCACACGACTTTTCTTTGACACATAATATTTTGTAAAATCCTACTAATATGTGCTACATAACAATTACATTTATAATTTAAAAAAAAATAAAAAATATTTTATATATTATATGCTTACACAATGATTGATAAAAAGTTGCATGTACATATAGTTATAATGGTCATAAAATGATCGTACATCCCTCCTTTATAATGTCACAGTTTATTATGTCTTTAAATGTTAACTTTCCATATAAATATTACACAGAATGAAATGGTAGGGTAATAGTAGATGCTGATACAAGTGTCATCAGTCGAAATGCAGCCCTGAATATATAATAATCCATGTAACCTAAAACAAAAACAAAGAACTAATGTAAATTAAACAAGTGAAACCCAAACTAACATTATGTATTCAATTCACCATGAGCTCATTTAAAAAGGGGTCGTGATCTACCCAGAAACATGGTAAAAAAGCTTTTTACCAAATTTTTTAAAGTTGCTTTTCTGATGCCGCAAAATGTTTTAAATTTAAAATACAATGTACCCTAATGTAGTGCACCCTGTTCAAAAAATTAAACTTAAATCTATAACCAAGCAAAATTTAGACTTTTCAAAGAGACAATAGTGACATGCAAGTATTATTTTCTTCAATCCATGCATTAAGATTTGCAAAATTTTATTTTTTTTTTTTTTCATTGACAATTTCATGTAACACTTGGGGTTTAAAACACTTTATATGTAACTAAAATAACTCCATTGTTATAACTCAGTCAATTTTTATCGTACAAAGATAAAAGTACAGCCAAAATAATGACAATATTATAAGTATAAAAAAAATTCAGAAGTTTTTTTTCTACAACGAGACTTTTCAAGTTATTAGAAAACAATTTTTTTTATATCTTTCATCCCCCTAAAAATTGGTGCCATTGACCCAACTGTAGATTCACTAGATTCTTATGATATAATTGTCATTAACATATCTATACTAATTTTGGTTACTTTTTAATTTTGAGGTTTATATTGTGACTTTTTGGACAAGCAACAGAAATTAATATAACTTTCAGCTACAAAATAGTAATTAATTATAACTTTAAACTCAATAAGATGATAAAACTATAACTTAACTACACTAGTTCAGTGAAAATGCTGGTAGTAAATAAATAGTGGATTAAACGCGCACGCACGCACATACACACACAATTATTATAATGGACAGTTCTGAAATTACCATTATAATCTTTATGTACTTTTGATGGCTAGGAGTTCCACGCATTACTGGTCTGTCTCAAATACAGGTAAGGACAGTACGAAGTAAATTTATGACCTGTTATGTCTCACCACCAGATACATGACAGATCAGCAAAATCCTTCAAACCATTATAATTACTATATTACTGTAATGCTTAACATTGTGATATATCCCCTTTCATTTTGTTTAAAACAAAGCTATACAGGGTGTAGTATGAAATTATCACTTGTTACTAACTCATAAACATGTTCGTATGTTTCCTGATATAGTATGGTCATTTCAAAAATGTCTCACAACAAAAGCACTTGACACTAAAAGAAAAACTTACATTAAAAGAAAAAAAGTCCACAAGAATTTGGGACATCGCAAACAAGTGTGGAATAAGTAACACACAAATAAGCAAAAGTCTGAAGTCCAAATGTGAACTGTTTAAAAATTTGTTTGGAAATTGGAAACCAAGAAATTACAAAAGGAAGTTTCAAAAAACACAAATTATCGGTAACTGATTTCAAAAGTTATATTGGCTAACTGACAAAATTACATAGAAATAACTGCACAGTAACGGCTAACAAAATCCTAATTTCTGGGCCCTTAATTCAAGAAAACGTCTCTGAAATTACAAGGAACTGGTTTCATGGACTCCACAATTTCTTATGTATGGCATGACAAATTTCAGAAATGGCACACAATTTTATACAAAAATATACTGCAGGAGAAGTTGGATTGGTGAATACAGAAGAATTACAAATAATGGAACGTTGTTTTACAAGACATTACTGCTGACTACAGTAAACTATAAATTTTAGTTTACAAAACAGTACTTCATTGTCAAACTCTCCCAATGAAAACAATGATGCCAAGTGTATCAAGTCCTGCCATAACCAGCAGTTAAAAAAATTGTTTACTTATAATCTTGTGTGTGAATATAGTTAGACAATTCGAAAAAATCCTTTAAAATAGGGCATCCAAAAATTAACATCATTGCTACTCTGGAACTGATACTAATGCTTTAGAAATAGACTAGTATTCAAACAAAAAGCATGAGTGATACAGGAAATGAGTGAGCATTTATCATGATTTGATAATAAACAAAAAAAGAGTATAACACCCCCATCCACCCTCTTCAGAATAATAGATAATTTTGCTTCCATGAAACAGTCTGAAAGGGAATTTACTGTGAGTGCGTGTGTATGTGTTTAAATTATGTATTTTTGTTATCCATGTTTTTATTTACGTTTCAAGTTCAACTTACTACTTTACATCCTTGAGATTTAGAGCAAATGTAGAACAGGCTAAATTTATTAAAATAATTCAGTAGCCTACTCAAATTCAATATAGCTAGGACTGCAGTTAGATTGCTTGTAACTTCTACAGCTGATAAGACCAGGTGTTCAGAGTTTTTATCAATATCATAAAAAATGATTAAGCCCCCAGGCAGTTTAACACCCACAATGTCCCGTGGTGGTAGTCAGTATACTGACCTCTTAGATTATTTAGTCTCTGCTTACACAACGATTGCAATGAAGATAAACAGTTTACAAGAAACAATGAACAGCGATATGGAAGATTTGAAGTGTACAGCACACCTCCTTCACGACCGAAGAATGCGACAGCTTTAGTAAAATTAATTAGACCAGTATGTGCTAAAAGAAGTAAGTAAGGAATTGAACTAGCTCATAAAGAAAGCTACAAAAAAGTAACAGAGATGCATAATATACACAAAAAAGTATAACAAAAATAAGGTTCTAAAAATATAGAACAGACAAATGATGCAAATGACAAATGGAGGGATTGGAAGGTCTCAGAACTGCTGACATACTCGAGTACAATATTTAAGTTTATACTGGCTACATTTGCTGAATATGTGCTGGATAAGGTGGATGAATGAACAGTACCAAGGTTATTTATTTTCAAGAAAGGTAACAGAACTGTGCATTTATAAGCTTGATAAAAAAATACAACTTAGGCCTATAAGTTATATGCGAAAATTATCAATGAGACTTTGTTGTATCTCGGATATTTTAATTCTTAATGAACACGCGGGATTTCATAATGGTCTTGTATTGCTGATTCTCTTCAAAAATATTGATTGAGAAAAGAAAGGTAGGCTATTTAATTTAGAGACACACCTCGCCTTTACTGACTGAGAGAAAGTGCTTGATAGAGCTGACAGATCCATTCTATGGGATGTTATGTGTAAGAGTGATTTTCCAACATCCCATAAATGTTATAAAGGGCTTATATTATTGTACAAGGGTAGTGTTGTCTATAGGAAAAAAATTTACATTGTAATACTTGTACAGAATGAAAACAAATTTCTTTATTAGAATTTTGTAAACAAGAAGTATTATTACAAGTGGATAAATGAATCTGTACCAAAATTTTCTGTCATCTCACCAGAATTAGACATGACATTGGATGCCAAGTTAAGCTGGAAGGAACACGTAAAAAAAAGAAAAGAACTGTACTTGACCAAAAATTCAGAAAAATGTACTGGCTCCTTGGGCGACATTCTGAGTTGTATGTACATAATAAACTACTGGTATATAAAAAAGTCCTTAAACCTGTCTGGAAATACGGTGTACATCTCTGGGGATGCAAAAAGGAAAGTAACAGAAAACTTATCCATATATTTCAAAACAACGTACTGAGGGGTACCGTTAATGCCCCATGGTACATACGAAATGAAGACATCCACAGGGATCTGTCTGAACATTGCTTAGTCAAAGATGAAGTTCAGCGATTCGCCAAGAAGCATGAGAAACGTCTGCATAAACACCAGAACGTTGAGATGCTGCAACTCATCGACAAAACTGAACTTGTGCGAAGGCTAAATAGAATGAAGCCATTTGATTTAGTATAGTGTGTCAAGTGGCAGGCGTCACAAGAACAAAGTGATTAGTTTTTAAAGGAGTGTGCCCATCCTACACCTTGTAAATTGTTATGAGAAGTAAACTGATGGGTGGGCTTAGCCCAGTCTCAATAAATAAATAGGCAAAAAAAATCTCACCAGAAACCCTGCAAACGATGTCATGAATCCTTCCTTAGTCAATTCCCATGCACCTCCGTACTCCTCTTCATCAATACTTTGAAAACTTGTAAAGTATACATAAATTAAACCAGCGTTCACAGCAACAAATCTGCAAGAATTAACAAAGATCACATGTGTAAACATAATATCCACATAATATAAAAATTAAAAATTTATCACTTTAATTTCACTACATTTACTGTGTCACACTTAAAAGTACATGCTGTGATATAGTTTTCCAAAATTAACATTAATCCATTTTAATATGTACAGCAGAATCAATGACATGATGACAAAAATAGAAGTATTTCAGAGGAAAACAATCAGGAGAATATATTGGACCAGACAATACAAAATACAAGAGACAGTGTTCACAAGATTAACAAATCACTACATACATGAAAGACCACAAGAAAATGATCTAGTTAAATTACTAAAGGCATTGATTGAGAGACAGATAAAACCACAGAAGACTAAGTACTAAAACATTATCAAATGTACGCCACAAAGAAATATACTGAGAGGAGACCAAAAGTAAGATGGCACTATCAGGTCATGAAACACAGATATACGGCAGGAACTGAATATTATGAGTATACTCAACAGGATCGCCCAGTATCGGCTGAATTGGTGGGAACACCTTTGCTGAACAGATGACTGCCACATCCCCAAACAATTATGGAACTATAAGACGAGTGAATGGAGAGGTGTGGGACGTCCAAGGAAGCGCTGGAGTGACCAAATAGACACTGCTGACAGCAGTGTATTCTCTTTACAGTCAGAATAGTTGTCACTGACTAGTTTACAGAATAGTTTGCAGACATATTAAGTTCATAACATTTTCTGTGTGTTTTTTTCAGTGCTGTTATAAGAGTTATTCTGGTTTAGTAAAGTTACATTTAGTGAAACATTAGGTGTTAAAAATTTGATATTTGTCTGAAGAAGAACTACATGAAATGATTGCAGGGGAGGACTCTAATTTTGTAGATAGTGAAGATGATTTTAGTAGAGTGTAAATTCAAACCAATTGTTACTTATTTCAATTAACAACAGTGGAAAATGTTTAACACAAAAATGGTAGCATGAAACATTGGTTAACATGAAATATGGCTCAAGTCCTGATCATTGCTTCCATTTTACAATTACAGTTTATACAGTTAACACAAAAGTTTTACCTACACGAAAAAGTTTTGTTAAAAATAATTTTTTTACTAGCTTTCAATAGTTGCTTAATAAATAGATCTATACATGAACACCCCAAAACAGTACAAGTTAAAAAGTGTGAAAGTATACTTTTAGGAGCGCAATTTTATTTAGATTTGATTTTAGCTAACAAATATGTACATGGTCCTCACTTTCCTATTATACAAGAAACACAGTTAGGCTACATTCTAGCAGGCAATCTGCCCAAACATTGCTGTTCTAAGGGTCCTGCTGTTTCGTTCTTGGCTAGGAACAACGACAGTCAAATTTTGGCGTCTCTTGAGAAATTTTGGGAGACCGAAACCATCCCTGATAATGCACCCATTAGTAACGATTCAGCTTGTGAGGAACATTTTGTTAAGTCCACTCATCGCAATGATGAGGGTAGGTTCGTTGTTTCGCTACCATTCGAGTCTGACAATCCCCAGTTGGGTGAGTCCTATGCTACCGCTGAAGCAAGATTCTTGAGTTTAGAACGCCGGTTCATGCGCGATTCTGAGCTTGCGCGCGAATGCGCAAACTTTATTCAAGAGTATAGGGATCTTGGCCACATGGCGCTTGTCGACGATTGTTCTATCAATTCCGGGGTTTCAAATACCTACTATTTGCCTCACCATGTCGTCTTTAAACATTCAGAGTGCCGACGAACTTGGCACAGAAAATGAAAGTGATAATTTAAGAGTTTTTTACTGCTACCGATATGCTTTCGTTCCTGGGTTGCGTTCGTCGATATTTAGAAACCAACTCGGAAGTGACATGTTTGACCACACACTGATAAATTATAACGATTTGTTGAAAATAAGGTAGTGCAGAATTGTGTGCTAAACAAAATACTGGACTATTTTAAAAAGGCTTGAACACTGTTACTGTAGGAACTCTATAAAACATACTACATTACTGTACAAGAAAACGTAAATCATAAGTCTAGACAGTGCATGTATACTAAATTTAAAAAAAAAATTAACTATATTTTGTCCAAAAATTAACCAGAAAATAGCCAGGAAGATAAATAAAATTTTATATGTAGCCTGAATACCTTCTTTGCTTTATTGCTTTACTTTAATACACAATACAGTAAGTAATCTATACAGTATCTGTTCAGTTTGTTTCATGGTTTGTCTATTTAACATGAAATTCTGCTAACACCAACAAAACAGCTGGTCCCCCTCATTTCATATTAAACGTTTTCCACTTTGTAGGTTATTTAGTTAATGATATTTAAATTAATAATAAAGTGAAATGAAATTGTTATTTATACTCTCAAGGAGGTAAAATTGTACAATAAAAAGGTAAGATCGACACACTTGCAAAAACAATCTTGCTCCTGTGGGTCTACTAGCCTAAAACCATGCTCATCACACTGTATCATAAGATCTAGTTTGTCACTAGTTGCAGTGTATAAAATGACTAAAAAAACAAACAAAAGTAAGTAACCGATGGTCTTAAACTTCAAGGTTTCTCAATAGATACTGTGTTTGTGTTATGATGACTGTTTCATTTTGAACCATACAAAACAGATTGTTGCAAATAGACTGGTTTTTACTGTATTCTGTGCCTTACTATTGTAAGAAAAGTAATTTTTGTACAGTAGTTACTAATAAAAACCATTTATTATGTGAAAATACCTTGTAAAACTTTCAAAAAAATGCTTCTGATCTAGATACAGTAAACCCTCGATTTAACGGACCTCGGTTTAACAGACTTCGGATTTAACGGACAGAATTGGACAGACAAAACGATTCAACAACAAAAAAAAATTAAAAAAAAACTGAAACATCAAAGCATGATAAGTTTTTAGGCTTTTGAAATGTATAATGTGCATAAACTGCAGACTCTCCTGTTCTGGTGATATTGCTTGGCTATCGCAGCATTCTTTCGTTTCTTTTCTTCTTGTTTCTTGTTTTGAAACACGAAAATTTTCTCATCTTCAATTGTATCTGATGAGAATGGAGTATCCATCAAGAATTCATTTAATTCTTCACGATCCGTCTTTGCGTTGTCATTGACGCAGGCGTCGCACACGTTCAGTGGAAGACATCACGACGACTAACACTGAACAATATACACTGATATGCATCTTATTTCACTGTGAAAAATATTCATCCATCAGCTAATACAGCAAGCATTACAGTGGCACGTAATTTATCTTTATTGTTACAGATTTGGTTCCCTTTTGGTCCACCGTAAATATACGTAAATAAAAAATACGGGCATTTCATCAGCATTTCCCATGTGTTCAAGTGAATAATTATGCTTCTTGCGTAAATGAATGACAAACCGCTGATACTGTAGGAGTTTTTCTTCGTAGTCACTCGGTAGTTTTAGCGCGAGTGATGTACGTCATTTAAGCCCAAATCCATTTCGCCGTATCATTCGTCTTATACACCCAAAGCTGGCTTTGAAACCGGAGACTTTTAATTCTTCTGCGATTTCTAAAGCTTTTAATTTTAAAACATGTTTAGTGACAGGGAGTCCTTGCCTTCTTAAAAGCTGTACGTATTCACAGATGCTGGACTCTACTGCTACAAAACGCCCAACTTGAGGTCCTGCGAATGCTCGTCGTGCAGTATTTGCATTTAAAAGTCGTTCTTTCTGTTTTCTCCATCGTCGAATACAGGATTCATCAATATCGAATTTCCTTGCGGCTTCGCGATTGCATGTTTTTTCTACATTTTGTATCACAATTAATTTATAATTCGCATCGTACAGGTTACGTTTAATTTGATTTGACTGCGTGCCTTTAGTCTCCACAATATCACTCATACCGCAAACGCACTACAAAAACGCCGAATGAAAACAAAGTATAGATAAGCGATGTTGTCGCTGTTACAATAGAAAACCACACTGGCAGTTTACCCGTTATTTAGAAACATGTTACTCACACCCCCTCTACTCGTCCTTTGGCTTGCTACCTACAGAAGGGTGTGAGCACGCGCGTGTGCGCACGCACTTACACTTTATCTTACTATTCTTTCTTCAGTTTGCTGTTAAAACATTCGGTTGTAGTCATAAATCATAACGCCAGAGTTAACTACAGCCAGGCAAACTGCTGTTGCTTAGACAGTAAACAACTCATAGATACCAAAAGCGTTCTTCCCGCCAGAAGTCAGCAAGCCGCAGGCCAAATTATAGACCATGTTTTTAGTAGAAAAAGTGCGGCTTGTATTCAGAACAATACGGTATTTGCACGATATTAATAGTATTAAAATTTCAACTGTTATAGGCCTATTTGATTTAAATATATCCTCAAAAAACAAAATTTGTGATTTAACGGACTTTCTATTTTACGGACACCCCTCAGCCCCAATTAGTCCGTTAAATCGAGGGTTTACTGTACTAAAAATGAATTTCCCCTACAGAAAAAATAAATATGTATCCTTTTATGAAAATAGAACGTCCAATCTTTAATTTGACATGTAAGTTATGTTGTTTTTAACAAATCTTACTATTAAAAAAAATATAGGGAAAATATGGAAAAACAGCCAGGCTGCTGGGACATGCCTATGCTGAAATGGCCAGGGTTGAAAGTGTTAAGACAGGTTTCAGCTGACCTGTACTCTCATCTATCCTGCACTGCTTTCTTCTGTTGTTCCTAATTTCTCCCCATCTTCAAATTTACCAACACATCATATTTTCTCCTTACTTCCTCTCTCCTACCTTCTATCTCTCCATCAATTAATAACTTTCTGTAGACAGTTCCTTCTCCAAATGTAATCAGTCCAGTTTACTTTCTTCTCTCTTATGGCTCTCATAATACTTTCCTCTGCATTTTTTTCTCCTACGCATTTCTTTGTTTCTTACCTTTTCTGTCCAGCAGCCAGTCTTTTCCATTTTTTGCCATAACCACATTTCAAAGCTTTCCAGATACTTGTTTTCTCTATTTCTAAATATACATGTCTCTGATCAGTACATCTCAATCATTGAAATTATTTGATCCTTAAGATTCAATCATTCAATCACTATTAAGTGGGTTCACTTAGCTTCTATTATTTGTATTAACTTCTATTATCTTTTTGTCAGTAAGGTTCTTATAAGAATTCAGTTATACCAAATTTAGTGACTGGACTATATTATTTCAGTTATTATATAAATTCCTGGTAGACGAATGATTACACATCACTCAAACAAATATTTTTGAAATTATAAACTGATGCTAGCGAGATTCATCTGGTAATATTTTTGTGAATACTGAGAAGAATTTATGGCCTGAATCATGAATAATTAATATTTACTTTTTTTAAAACTAATTATTTTTTTCCATTATATATCATGTTTACAAAAAAACGCAACTGCTTATCGTAACTCGTTCACTGATCGAATCTTTTACTGACCAAAATGACCAAGATTGAAATTAAAGCAGAAGCATCTAACAGAGTCTGCTTACTGAGGATTCATTCATTGAGGACGACCACACAATTATCTTAGTATGATAACAGGACGGATCTTATTTTAAAACTTGACAATTTGATCTCTTATACACACCACCTACTAAAGATCATTCTCACACCATTACATGTTAACATGACAAATACATGTTCAAAGATTAAAATAGCTCAACACCAATACTCTGAGGGACCTCTGATTTTGAGCCTATTACTGGATTATCAATATAAATACTATTCAATTTGTATGACAAATTACAACCTTGTGCGAGTTTGTATAACTTATGTCTGTACAATAAAAACCCAATTATCTACATCTCTTCAAGTACTGTTAACCATCAGCCATCAGAAACTTATGAATTACTATTATGCAGTCAATTGTTTTTAATAAGCCTAAACAGCAAAATTTTTTAGTTTGGTTTCAGGTAATACAATATATCACAACCAATCATTTTTCTTATCGCACAGCTAGATATTTATAAATTTTGAGTTTTTTTCCAGGTTATCTGTAGGCTCCTAGCTCGTTGGACGTCTAGAGGACTCGGACCTCCCCTTTTTTTTGCAAGAATAAACTCCTCAATAAGCCTATGGCTAAAAGAAAAACAATTAAGAGCCTGTGTGGGAAAAAGATGGGCAACACTGGTTACGGATGGCCCCATCAACAGAACTCTACCCCGAGCAACTAGTGTTGCTCTTTTTAGAACTACAACCGGTCATGACTACCTGGCCTCCCACCTGCACCGCATTGGCGTGTTGTCGTCTCCTGAATGTGTTCTCTGTGGATACGCTTCCATGAATGCGGATCACCTAATTGCATGTCAAGCCTTGATCTCAGACATGCAAGTCCAAGACGAAGATGGTACGGCAAGGCTCTCACGTCTCTACTGGTCAGCACGCCGCCTAATGGCCCAACAGCCAAGGGTGGGCGTTGGCTAGTAAGTAAGTAAGTATATTTATAAATTTTACATTTATTTAGTTTTGTTCTTAGGGGATTTATTATAAATATCTTATTATTGTAGGTAATCTATAAAGGAGATTACCCCCCCTCATCTCACGGATACTGATGACTTTTGGCAACAGATAATACACTTATCTAATTAAACCTGTAAGTAGGATCATTTATCAGGGTCTTTATCAAATTAGCCTACTAACAGTTTTGTGACAATTTCTTTATCTTATCATCCAGCAAGTTTCGGTGACTACATCACCACTTTACACATACATTTTTAGTCAAAACCAAAACTCTGGTTATGGTATGCAGTAAAATTCTTTCAAAACAAATAATAGTATATAACAACTCTGCGACAACTTCGATTACACCTCACAGCCAGTTCACTGTGTTTCATTATGAATCATGCCTCCAGAAATAGGCTACTGAAATGTTTGGACCTTTATTTTTACAGAACTGCAAGGCTAAGAAATTAGGGAAAATATAAACAGGCCATTATTATTACACACAACAAATTCTGACAAGTGCTTGTAAATCAGATTTTGTGTATTTTCTTATAGTCGACTATTTTTTTGTTTGCATCCTTTTTTGCAAACAGTTGAAAACTTTGTGTAGCCTTACAAACTTGCACAAACTACACCAAACTTTCACAAGTTGTATCCTTTTATACACCTTTTTCCAAACTGCAATTTTCCTTTAAATCAACTCAAAAATCACAGTAACTAGCCAAACCAATCGAACCTAACCTTTTTTTTGTATGCACACTTTTGTAAACCATTAAAATTTTACAAATTAAGGTAGAATTTTGCACAAGTAGCCAGAACAACATCCTTCTTTTTTTTCCATACATATTCTTCTTTTTGGAGTAAAAACAGGCCAAAAAATAAATTATTATCACTGAAATAAATTGTTAATGTCAAACAATATTGTTCAATATTTAATATTGAATTAGTTTATTTTAATATCTCCTTTAAAGTAGTATTGAAACATTTAACATTGTATTGCAATATCTAAAAATTCAGTTTTTTAGAACATGTACATGTAAACAAAAAGTTGTTGTGTTCACACCTGTTACGCTCATAATAGATACAGAAATACAAAAATATATGGACTTTCCAAATTATATGGCTGTGCCCACATTTCGTCAACAGACAGTAACACAAAAGGTGCTACATAAGTGGAAACAGCTATAGTCAGATGAAGAACAATGGACAAGATCAAGAAAAATGGAAAGCACCCAGTTGAAACTTGTCGTACCGTAGACAGTTTTACTAAATAAGAAGAAGAATATGAGAGGAACAATATTCCCAGAGAAACTGTGCAAAGCAGTCAATCAGAACACTTGTCGAACTGAATCCAAGTGTGGTTTCGTTTACTTTTCCTCTTAAGCTATGTTGGTCAAGGTATTTATATCATCTTATGTAAAATTTATATATGTTAAATTTACCAATATTATAATTTACACTGATACTGACTAACAATTTCCATTAATAATTCCTTTTTAAGGTAGTAAACAGTAATTTGTGCACAAAAACGAAAACCAGAGGTATAGTTGGTGTAACTAGTTATACAAATTTCCTAACTGTTACAAAAAAAAAAACAGTAGTTTAGGAAAAAAATCAAGACAGTAAAGTAAGGTTGGTAAGGCTAGTTATTAACAATTTTGGAATGACTTTATATAAAATCATTATACAAAATTCATTATAGAAAGTCATTCTATATTTAAAAATATGTAGCTTGAAAAAAAACAAATTCATACAAAAAGTAAAAAAAGTTAATCATAGGTTAAGTAGAGAATTATCCAAATTACATATACAGAGTCACGAAAATACAGCCATAAGATATGCGTTTATATCTTGTCTCGGTACATCATATAGTTTCCATCTACATGAGCTGATCAGTTTTTGGATAACAATGAACGTTTTTGAAGACACCCCAAAAAATTTTCACTTGCAGGATTTCATGGTCAGGACTGAGAATTATAGAATTGTGGGCAAAACATTCGGTTTCATAACCTGAGCAATAAAACATGATTGTCAACTGAGAAAAGTGTTGTTGTTACAAGTACAAGTAGTAAATTCACATCTAAACAATCAAGAACTATGTCTGACATGAGAGTGTTTGTTTACATTCTGTACCGGTATATTGCCAGCATTTATAAATGCCTTCACAGGTTTCGTAATGTATGATTTACAAGTTCATGATTGTATGTAAGTAAAAAAAAATTAGGGAATACTTACAATAATAGCGCCACAAATCCTTTTAATGGAATTAAGCCCCAAAGAATACCAACAATAATGCCCAAAGCTTGTCTTGCCCAGTATATCACATCCAAAAACTCTTCCTAAAAAATTAAACAAAAAAGTTAAACAAGAATAAACCTTAAATTCTACATTAGCATACGTGAAAATATACATGAGAGTATCTGAGTTCTTTTGGGAAGTAACTTTTATACTTCACATGAATCATAGAATTACTGCAAACACACACACACACACATTAAAAACTTGTAAGCCACATATTTTCACAACTTGTCAATCTGTATTAGTATTTCATTACAGATTTATTCAGGTTCCTTACAACATGCAAAGTGATCTTATAGCAAGGTTATGAATCAGCTAAACGTAGGTGTTCTACTACATCAACTAAATTACTGTTACATAAAAAGAAGCAAAGGGATTATATCTACATTAGCAAAAAGTCACTTTCCACCTTAATAAATAAACCCAAACTTTCTTCTCCTTCCAAAAACACCACACTTCCTGACAACCCTAAATTTCTCAGACTTTATGAACATGTAGATTATTATTTGGAGGTTCATGTACAAATTTATTATTTTAAATATAAACAAATGTTACCAAGGCGTTACTTATATTTGCAGTTTTAACGGATCTGAACCATAAACGGAAATTCACACCAACTGCAGTCGATAGTTTCTTAAAAGTTCACGTGTAACGACAGGGTTAATGTCCTTACAGCATTAACCTATACAAATAACGGTTCACTCACAACAAATGACCTCACTTATACATTAACGTGCTAAATCCACACAAAGTGTGTTGAAATCTAAACAAAAAGAATTTTAATTGCGATACGTCACCTTATCAGGCCATTCAGAATTTGCTTTAAATGCTCTAGTCCATACAGATTCGATCACATTACTTGATTTTGAAACGCCATTCCTTTCAGACTTTTGTACATTCTTAGTAGTCATTTTGTACTCACAACAGGTATTTATATTTCCGTATGTAGATTATTAAGCACGCATCTTCTGTTACACTTCACTTTACACACATATAACCTAATTTACTTAACCAATACATCAGCCAGCTCCATCTCACCTTTCACGTGAAAGAACTAGCATGCTTGCCAACTATGAAATTAGTTAATCGTCTTCTACGTTCTAAAATATAAAACTCGAGAAATTCATACAGTTGACATAAATCTACTGATTTATCAACAGTATTCAATAATTTTCATAGAGAAATGTACGTTCAATAACATGTCACATTATGTAGTTACTAATAATTTATTTAATTCTTAAACTTTTGATTATGTTTCAGCGGGGAATGTGTAACAGTAGAAATTTTGAAAAGTATAATTTCAGTAATGTGAAATGTGTAATTTCCTTATTCTTGAAACGGTTTTGAGTATTAAAAAACACTTCTCGTTAATCTTTAATTTGTTTGATTTTTTTAAAATAAAATTTGGTGACAAAACTGTATAAAAATCATGTGACAATCAACTGCAAGTCATTTTCAAGGTTGGTTGTTTAAGCAATGCGGGCTTTAACAAACATTTTGAATATCTGAATAAACTAAGTTCAAAAGTAAAAAATATAACGGTATTTTAAAAAAGAAAAGTTGTAAATAATAATTCAACTAAAATATCATTTTACGTGTTGATGTAGAAAAATGTAAGCAAAAGAAAAATCAAATCGTCTGAATAATGGAATTGCGTATTTTTAAAACTAAAAACAAAATGTATAAAGTAGCCAAACGTAATCGAAACAAAACAAAAATTGTAGGATTGAATCCGTGTGAAAGCGTACTAAATACAAAGCAGTACTATAGAATCTACGACCTGCCGTTAATGAATTTCTTTAAGCATTTTTTTTCCTATAAGATTTATTATAGCACGGCATTCAACAGCAACGAGCTTTATTGATCCCAAGAATTAACCAGAAGTAGATGTCAAATAACAGCTTTTGTAAACTGAGGTGTGTTAACTGCGCAAGCGCCGAGATTTGAATCACTGGACAATAGAGGTCGATGGAAAAAGGTAAGTTAATAAAGCGTCGAGTCCGCGGGCAATTCAGTCAGTAATCAGAAGATGTTCGACAATCTGCCTCAAACACACTGTTACACGCATTTGAATTGAACTAATTTTTTTTTTAATTAAATTTCACTAATTATATAATTTTATAATTATATATTATACAAATATGGGCTGTGCCAGTAGTGCTCCGTTTGTGCCTACAACGAACGGATCCAACGGGGCCGTAGTATCACCTGATGCGCCTCCTTACGAGCTGAAGAGAGCGGCCGACGAAGATCTCCTGAAGCCTCCGGAACCTGCGGACAACTCGATTGCCGGCAAAGTAATGCATTCCGTGAGCGGTTTGGCGGATTCAGAACCGGTTCACCAGTTCATGGACAACGCGACTCATATGAAAGACGACGCTTTGCATAAAATAAGTGGTGAGTTTTATTAAACATACAAAGCTTTCGTATACTTAGTACGATTTAAAATATTATATTGTACAATGAAAAAATTACTATTGTTTTAATTATTTAACGTATGTAAACAAGGGGCGCGCACAATAGTGTGCTTAAAACCTGCAAGTGTGCGGTTCTTCAGCGTGACACTTAAATTAATTAATGTGACACTTAAATTAAAACTAATGTAAACAAGATAATCAACGTATGTCAAAAAGGTATTTATACATATAAACCACATTATTCACTCTAAAGTGGCGATTCTTATGAAATAATGATAACATAAATCTAGTAATGACATCAAAATATATAACTTACTCTTCTCCTGTAAAAAACAATATTATCGGTACACTAATTCAGTAAACCACTTTTCAAGAATTTATTTTGCAAAGCTACTTACCGTAAATTCTTCTTACAAGACTTTTTAACCGAAGCTGAGAATCGTTATATTATTTTTACTTTGCACATTGTAACTTTTTCACAACTTTTGGTACAGTGTATATACTAATTTAATAAACCGGTTTTCAAGAACTGACTTTGCTTTTAGTTTTCAATAACTCTTTATTTTGCAAAGCGCTTCCGAGCAGAGGCGAACCTAGGATTTCATTCCGCGGGGGGGGGGGGGATTTTTCCAACCACATATCGTTTTCTTAGAGTATTGTTTTCCTCATGTTTTAATGAAAATCGTACCAAAAATTAAAACTAATTGCAAATAATAGCTGTAATTCACTAATTTCATTAAAATAAATGAAAAACATACATCATATAGGCTTTCAGTTTGTCTTGCGAGCCTAATAACATCTTTCTGTGGAATATAAATACTTTAAAGAGAACGTTAAAATTAAGAAAGTCAAGAAAGTGAGGGTTACCAGCAGGTATATAATTGCTGTGGATATAAATTTATCCAACAGGGTTGTGGATATAAATTTTACAGCATGTAAAATAATGTTAAATAATTTTGTTTCAATTTATAATGATTGTCACTGTCAGTCTTTTTCAATTAATTACATTAAAAATCGCGCAACCAGTTTAAAATTTTGCTCCAACGTTTTCGGATTTCGGGGGGGGGGGGTATATCCCCCATATCACCTCCTAGGTTTACTCCTGCTTCCGAGGACTGAACGCGTTCTTTTCACCAATAATGCTCATCGGATCTGATAAGGAAATCGGATCTTCATCGCATTGATGAAGAAAACTCATCGGCACAGGATGCGCTATGCAAAAGTAAAAGCAAAGTACGTTCTTGAAAAGAAGTGGTTATTAAATTAGTAGAATACATTGTACCAAACTTTATGAAAAAAGTTACAATGTTTAAAGTAAAAATAATATAAACATTCTCAGCTTCGATTAAAAAGTCTTGTAACAAGAATTTACGGTAAGTATCTTTGACTGGACTAA
Organism: Magicicada septendecula; assembly: GCA_034769895.1. Lineage (NCBI taxonomy): Eukaryota > Metazoa > Arthropoda > Insecta > Hemiptera > Cicadidae > Magicicada > Magicicada septendecula. The sequence continues at coordinate 840,685,416 of CM068368.1, forward strand.
ATGCAACAAACAAGACTTTCTTTTTCACGGCTTCCGTTAGATCTCTGTGGATTAGTACGTTTTGCTGTTTTATTTTTGTGACCGATTACGTTCAAAATGCTAACTGATTATTCTGGTGCTGTTGTCACAAATTATTTGCGTCCTAATCAGCATTCCTAGTTCTATTAAAAAATTAAAATCGTAAAGAAAAATCGCGAAACAAGAAAAAAATGTTTGAAAATCTTTAGAGTAGACGTATCGTATTTGTTCCGTTTTTAATAACAGTGGAGTGAGTGCCATTGTTTGAAAATTGATTAACAGGTAACCTATTGGGAATTGCTACAGGTTCCGTTCCCTCTTTATACGCATTATATCGAACAACTTCACATTCTGGCGACACATTTTTTGCTTCCTACGCGTGTTACACAAAATATTGCACAATAAATTTTCCGAAACTTTCAAAACAGATTTTGTAATTTTCTCCTTACCTTTTTCTGGTACTCGGTCGTATTTTTGTAAGTATAGTTTCTTTATAAAATTGATCCTAAATTCTGGATAACTTCTTCTTTTTACCGTTCTACGGTCCGTGGTCGAACCCTGACCTTTGTCAATCTCCGCCTCCATCCGTCGTGATCCTGCGCTTCCAATCACAAAGAGGTTATAATCTCCTCTTACACTGTCCTGCCAACAAATGATTGAACTACCCCTACAACTACTACCCAACACTCATTAATTCACTTATCTACACCCGTAAGAAATAGCGTGTTATCCCACTCATTTTGAGTGGGATAACAAGTTCATTATCGCACTGGTTTTGTTATCCCACTCGTTTATATTTTAAAATTTATTGAAACATAACACAAATTACAACATAAATATTACAATCTAAACATGTTATCTACTTACTGTAGATATTAATAACACAGTCTTTAGTTATTTAAATAAACTCCTGGTGTAGAAGAAGATTGGAACTTATTATATGCAATTTCATATTTTGATCTCGACTTCTCAGGTATTAAGTTGGATATGGTTTTTAAAGCTTCCTCTTCAATACCTGAAGGCAAACTTTCAGAATCACTCATTTTAAAACAACTTACAAATTACTAATTTCCAGCAAAAACAAACTATTTTTAATCACAACGTGGTTGCTATGGGAACGTATACGTCACAATACATTATTTCAACTGCTACGTAGATCGCTTAAATTTTCTGATTCTTACATTTTTTATTTTTCAGCGGGTGTAGATAAAATATTGTACGACCCACGAGTGACAACGCATTATTAATATACTTGGGTGATTAGACGACTCGTGCTACGCACTCGTCGTCCAAACTTTCACACGCGTATATTAATAATGTTGTTACCCCACCTGTATCGTAAATATCTATTACCACCTCCTTAGGTATCGAGACGATCCATTCGCAGTAGCTTCCCAGCCCATCTAAGCTGTCGTATTTTTTAAACGACAGAAGCGAGTTGTCGGTTTTGGCTCGCCGTCTATTTGGGATATGACTCTCGATAACGTTTGAACACATCGACGGATTTTCGTAAAACTTGGAAAGTATAGCCATACGCTTATCCTACACCATTCTTTCTACGTTCCTCAAGAACCGTATTGTTTTTTAGATCGATCCCTCCAAAATAGAGAGGGTGGGGGACAAAAATGTGAGGGGTCAAAATTGTTGAAAATCGCGTAAGCCAATACGGGGTATGAAATTAAAGGGAATTTAAAACGTTAAACTGGATAACTGGTTAAACTTTGTAATGTAGGTTTGGTATAATGTGAACAGCATAATACGTCCTGAAAACTCCTACTGCCGGACTGCCTTAATGTTTTCTATAGTGGTGTGCAACAGTGTTATTTCTGTTTGCAGATTACGTTAAACTGGATAACTGGTTAAACTTTGTAATGTAGGTTTGGTATAATGTGAACAGCATAATACGTCCTGAAAACTCCTACTGCCGGACTGCCTTAATGTTTTCTATAGTGGTGTGCAACAGTGTTATTTCTGTTTGCAGATTACGTTAAACTGGATAACTGGTTAAACTTTGTAATGTAGGTTTGGTATAATGTGAACAGCATAACACGTTCTGAAAACTCCTACTGCCGGACTGCCTTAATGTTTTCTATAGTGGTGTGCAACAGTGTTATTTCTGTTTGCAGATTACGTTAAACTGGATAACTGGTTAAACTTTGTAATGTAGGTTTGGTATAATGTGAACAGCATAATACGTTCTGAAAACTCCTACTGCCGGACTGCCTTAATGTTTTCTATAGTGGTGTGCAACAGTGTTATTTCTGTTTGCAGATTACGTTAAACTGGATTAACTGGTTAAACTTTGTAATGTAGGTTTGGTATAATGTGAACAGCATAATACGTCCTGAAAACTCCTACTGCCGGACTGCCTTAATGTTTTCTATAGTGGTGTGCAACAGTGTTATTTCTGTTTGCAGATTACGTTAAACTGGATAACTGGTTAAACTTTGTAATGTAGGTTTGGTATAATGTGAACAGCATAATACGTTCTGAAAACTCCTACTGCCGGACTGCCTTAATGTTTTCTATAGTGGTGTGCAACAGTGTTATTTCTGTTTGCAGATTACGTTAAACTGGATAACTGGTTAAACTTTGTAATGTAGGTTTGGTATAATGTGAACAGCATAATACGTTCTGAAAACTCCTACTGCCGGACTGCCTTAATGTTTTCTATAGTGGTGTGCAACAGTGTTATTTCTGTTTGCAGATTACGTTAAACTGGATAACTGGTTAAACTTTGTAATGTAGGTTTGGTATAATGTGAACAGCATAATACGTCCTGAAAACTCCTACTGCCGGACTGCCTTAATGTTTTCTATAGTGGTGTGCAACAGTGTTATTTCTGTTTGCAACTTACGTTAAACTGGATAACTGGCTACACTTTGTAATGTAGGTTTGGTATAATGTGAACAGCATAATACGTTCTGAAAACTCCTACTGCCGGACTGCCTTAATTAATCGTAGTAATTATGGTTCTGACGTTACACAGATTTACCAAAAGCACTTACAATAAGAAAATGTTCAAACAAAATTACATCAACAGTAGCAAGAGTAAATACAAAACCCTAAATCGTTAAAATATAACGTATTCTTCTTTTAGTCATCATCATCATCATCCTCAAGGTTTAAACCAAGAATGGTTTGTTCCGGTCTCAAATAGGCAAATATTACAGCTGTCACTCCAGCGCTTCCTCGGACGTCCCACACCTCTCCGTCCCCTCGGCTTATAGTTCCATAGTTGTTTGGGGATGCGGCTGTCATCTGTTCAGCAAAGGTGTTCCCACCAATTCAGCCGATACTGGGCGATCCTGTCGAGTATAGTCATAATATTCAGTTCCTGCCGTGTATCTGTGTTTCTTCTATGATCATGGAGAGTATACCCTGCCACGTGACTGAGAAATATAATTTCAGCCGCTTGGATGCGACTGGCCTGGCCTTTCGTTAAAGTCCAATTCTCAGACCCATAAAGAAGTGTGGGAAGGGCCGTCACCTTGTAGAATTTTAGGCGTGTTATTTACTTGCTGACTTAAGGGTTCGCCTGATGGTCCCCCACATAAGGTTGAACTTATCCAACTTGTTCACCACGTCGTTGCTTGCATTATTAGGCACACTGTATCCCAGGTATTCAAAACTGGTAACTTGTTCCAGGACAATACCATCTATAACAATTTTTGCCCGTTCGGGATCAGTTCCACGAAAAGCCATCACCTTCGTCTTAAGTGTGTATATTTGTAATCCAGAGTCTTTGCAGATTCCATTTAACAAATGTATACCCATCTGTAAATTGTTTTCCGAGTCCGACAGAATAGCCTGATCTTTTCTTCTTTTAGTTTACTGCCCAATCAGGCGTTCATGACTTCCATTTCAGCTATGTCTTGTGCCATTTTTCTCGGTCTTGTGCACATTCCAAACGTTCTTCAGCAGTTAGGCCTGACCACTGCCAGACGTTACGGAGCCAAGATAGTTTGTTCCGACCAATCCATTCTTACATTCTATTTTTACATTTAGACCAAATTTATAACGAGTCTTAATAGGCCATATCGGTATCCTGTTTGTATATGTCCCAAGCAGTGCCGGATTATCCATAACGCTAGGGTATGGTGTAGCACCGGGCACTAGGACCTCAGCTGTCAGAGGGGGCACTATCCAGCCATAAATCACAAAATCTTTTTCAAGATAATAAATGCAAAAAAAAACATAAAGAAAAACCAAACGTCCTCAATCCTAAATCATAAAAAGCTGCGTACACCCTTTTCGACTAGTTCGCCATTATGTTTTTGAAGATGAGAGATTATGTTCGTTAGCAAAGTTGAATATTCAAAGCGAGATACTTGACTCACTCGAATTAGAAGAAATTATACAAGACTTCGTTAAGGCAAAATCAACAAAAAATGGATCGATTAATATTTTCTAAGCTTAAATACTGCTATGCTCATTGTAATCACTATTTAGCTAAATATTTGTTGTAATTTGAGAGTTTAATAAAATAATTGTTAACTTTACAAATTGTGTATGCCATTTATCAGTATAAAGAATGAATAAAATGTTTAATTTTGAATCGGGGTGAGGGGGTGGCACCAGTCCGTTGGCAGCATAAGGCAGCAAGCGCTTCTAAATCCGCTCCTGGTCCCAAGTATTCAAATTTTCTTCTTTTGATAGTCGCAAGTAACTGGGGTACTTGAACATTCTGTTAAGTACGCTGTCGTTTCTACTGTGACTTGCCCAAGAAATTCTCAATAGGTGTCTATAAAGCCAGATTTTAAAAGCATTAATACGATATACAGTATTTTGTTTTAATGCCAATAAAACATAACACCCTAAACAAAATATAAATCATTGTATTCTAGTACTAAACCGTAAACTAGCATAGACTAAAAATGCTTACCTGAAAGCTGCGGACGATGAATATTGTGGAAATACCTAACCACGGCTGAATGGTTTCCATTCTGTACTTGTGTTGTGTTTTTGTTTTCAATCGTATTTCGCCTATCGTATAGGCTTTTTAAAGAAATAAAGTATATTTAATTACTGTTTGTAATGTAGTGTTTAGCGAAGCAATTTTTTCCAGTTTGCAAAGGCGACACACATTGTTTAGACCCGTACTAGACACAAGATTCAAAAACGTAGTTATATCAAATTTCGCGTCTCGTCTTGAAGTCAAGTTTGGTCGCAGTCACGCAGTTCAGAATAACGTTGTCGTCGCCGTTATAAGGCTCTGAATAGTGTTGTTTGTGAATGTAGCTGCTCGGTTGTAACGCACGGTACCCCTATAACACACCGTTTCACACTTAATTGTTACTTCTTGGCTATTCTTATTTAGCTTTTACAAAACGTTTTCGAAAACACGCTAGTATAAATTTGATTAATGTTTAGGCTTAAGTTTCTTTTTATAAATGACAAATAAGTTTAATGATGTTCGGTTAATGTACTTCTTCCTCTTCGTCGTCTTCTTCTTCTTCTTCTTCTTCTTCTTCTTCTTCTTCTTCTTCTTCTTCTTCTTCTTCTTCTTCTTCTTCTTCTTCTTCTTCTTCTTCTTCTTCTTCTTCCTTCTTCTTCTTCTTCTTCTTCTTTTTCTGCTTCTACTTCTGTTTCTGCTTCTTCTCTTCTTCTGCTTCTTCTTCGTCTTTTTCTTCCCCTCTTTCTCTTTCCCATTTACGCCAACCAGCATTAGGTCCTCGGACCGTTAAAACTGTTCAACAATTGTTCTCATTACATGGCAATCGTCTACTTCTCTTACCACGGTTCCTGTTTTCTCAGCAGTCTGTTTAATATTGTCTTCCCACATGACTGCTCAACTTCTACTTCCTGCTTTTCTATTTTCCCAAATGCTTTTACAAAATTTTGTTGGATTCGGTTTCGCCAGGCGACCAAACCATTTTAGTTGTTTACTTTCTATTTCTTCTACCAGAGGTTTTATTCCAGTTTTCTCTCTTACGCTTCTGTTTCTTGCTATGTCTCTTCTGCCCTTCTTCACCACTTTCCTCAGACATTTTATTTTTGTAGTGGTAATTCAAGACTTCTGCCCCGCATGTTGCAATCGTTAATTTATACTATCGACAACTCGAAAACAATTGTTCCGGCTTCAAGGTCCCCTATATAAGGGTAGTCCTTGAACACACATTATTATCATAATTAATTAATTCATTGAAATACAGTTCTATAGTTAGTGACAAAAACAAAACAAAAAAATTTAAAAAATGTCGACGCAAGTAATATTGACTATGAAAACTAATTTGACTGAATTTACATGAATAAACATAAGTTTTTTGAATAATTTATTTGTTTCCAGACTGTTTGTTATACAGATAAACTGACGATATCTGCCGTAAGGATTTTATTTTTAAAACAATTTATTCGTCTCCTAATATTTTTTATTCTCTTACAATCTAATTTAATGAAATTAAAAAAGCTAAATTTAAAAAAACAATAATTTTTTAAAGAAAAAATTTGTTTAACAAAAAATTAAAAAGAAAGTAAAAACGATTTTTAAAAAATGTTAATTAAATTAAAATGTTCAGTTACAATATAATTTGTAAAATTAAAACTTGTAATTTAATTCTTTTCAACTGCTTAAGTAGATATAATTTTAAAATAAAAATGTGAAGAAATACAAAACTAAACCGTCGAATTTTGTCGTGAAAGCGAAAAATGTCTTTACCATTTTTCAAATAACTCAGACAACGTAAGAATATTTAGTAACATCCATACGCAAGTCCTAATTTACGGGTTTTAAACTACAACGCGAGTTATTGTAGAGAATAGCATGCCCTTCAGTGTACACTTTGAATTATTAACTAACAGTCACAAAACACGATCATTGTTAGTTTATGTAACATTGTTAAATTGCTACATTATTAAATGATACCGTTATTTGATGTAACGAATTACGAATTACAACTTTTGTTTACACGCTGTAATATAAATAATACGATGAGCCAGTCATCGACAACGCATTCATGTCAATGTAGTCACAAATGGCAGACAGTATTGCTGTGACAGCTGACCAGTGTTAATGACACAGCCAACTCTCGATTATACGCTCTAATTATCGAGAAGGGTAAAACGGAAAAATCGCAAAATCGCGGTTAGTCCAAAAACTGACGTTAATTCTAAATTCCTAACAAATGCCAAATATAATTAATACAGAAGAAATTGTTGCCACAATCCACTGGAATCAGGATGGTTACTTTGGTGTAGTTCGTCTGCACTTCATCATCATCATCATCAGATCACGGCATTAACAAGGTGCTGTCTGTTCCGCCTTCGAAGATCCTTCAGTCATCTCTTCCTGGGTCTATCCACGCACCTGCGTCTTTTAGGCTTATATTTCTAGACTTGTTTGGCCAGTCCTGAATCTGACATTCTTTCTAGTCATTCTTTCCACCGTTGTTTATAATCTTTTAGTCTTTCATGCAAGTTAAAAACTTGTAATTCTTCTCTTATGGCCTCATTCTTGATATGGTAAAGTCTAGAACACCTTTCAACTGCTCGTAAGGACGCCATTTTCGAGGCGTGTGTTTTACTTTCTTGTTTCTTGGTTATCGTCCCATACGAGAGTACAGGGACTGCCATAACTTTGTAGAATTTTAATTTTGTATTTAGACGTGCCTTGTGACTAAAAATACCTTGGTTGATTGTGGGCCGGAACTAGGGGGGGCAGACGGGGCATGTGCCCCGGGCGCCGGCTTGGAGGGGGTGCCGAAGGCGCCAGCCCAGACACGGGGCGCCGAAAAAGCGAAGAAATAGTAAAATTATTTTATATATCGTCTATATGTTACAATTTTTCAAATAATAAAGCATTATTTGTGCGATTTAGTTTTTAACGTCTTCAATTTTATTTTTATTTAATTTGATGTAATTTAAAAAGCAGTAATCATATCACCTAGATGTTAAGAATTCATTATTAATTGAGAATTATCCCCGCCCGGTTTCAATCGGCCATATACAAGTTACAACCTTGAGGAGCACAATGGAACAAGACAGACTCTCTAACTTGAGCATCATTTCTATCGAGCACCAGAGAACATCATCTATTTCTTTTGATGACATTATTAACACCTTTGCTGCCAAAAAAGCTCGAAAAGTGACAATTTGATTTATTTAGATTCAAGAATGAATGAGGACTCTTAGTAAATTTACTACCCAAAACTCATGTAAAAATCTAATTTGTTTTCAATGTGTTCCAAATTGAAATAGTAAAGTACTACATGAATACTGTACCAATTTATAACCAAAATACCAAATAAACTTAAGAATGATTTGAAGTTTAACTGAATGTCTCATTTCTTAATGTGTTACCCACTTCTGTAATTTCAGATTAACAAATGAAGAAAAAACCTTTTACTTTTTAGATTCCGTTAAAAATTATTACACAAAATACAATAGAGGAGTGCTGTAATTTCACAACTGAATTTCACTTGATCTGTTTGCACTATAGTGTAGTGTGTTGATGAGTAAAGCTACGAAGCTGTAATTAATAGCATTGACCTAAGTACAGGAAAGTATATGCTTTTGTTTTTTGTTAAATAGTTTTAAATGGAGTAAGTATGGCGCGGAGGGGGAGGAGGGGGCGCCGAAATATACCCTTGCCCCGGGTGAAAGGAGGGCTAGTTCCGGCCCTGGTTGATTGTCTCACAGATCGTCAGGAACTCACCTAACTTAACATCAATATTATAATTCAGATCGTAGCTAATAGCATTTCCCAAATAGTTAAAATGGCTCGTTTGTTCTACAGTTTGATCATTAATAATTATTTTTGTTTTTATTGGTTCCTTGCCTCGAATGCAAATATCTTTGTTTTTATAGTAGAGATTTTTATATTGCTATTTTTATAAACAATATCATATGGGTTTACAAATATCTACCCCAATTTTTCAGTGACTAGCTACCTGAGTATGCTTTTAACAACAAACAAATCTGGTTCCACTCCTGGAAAGTTACATTTATAGCTTTTGTTGGTATCACAGTAGGAAATATGTTGATATGGCATTGGTCGCTTAAGGAAACATTAAAATTGCATAATATTGCTTTTTTATTGGAGCAAAAAAAGCTGTTTAGATTTCCGATATCAGGAAGTAAATATTTTCCATTGTGATATAAATAGAAACGTGTAATAATATTTGTGTGTAGGTGTGTGTGGGGGGGGGGCGCCCGCAAAAAATTACAATCACTAGTATACTGTGTATTGTATCCATGCACATCTTTAGTAAACGCAACTTTTTTACATATTCTTCTCCTTCAAATGTTCTCTATAAATAACCAGCTGCTTTCGATTTTCGTAAATTTAAATGTTCTTGTTAGCTAACTTACATGCGTCTGTCTGCCACTACCACTGTCATGTAGTTTTCTATACTAATGCTTGTTTGCATCTTTTTCTTCTATCAATGCACGGCCATCCCTTCAAGCATTAGGCCTGCGGCCTGTTCTGCCACTACCGCCACAGAGCAATCGACCATCTAGTAACTACGTTCGGTGGCAAGTGTATTTGTGCCTCCTTTACTTATCTAGCCCAGACATGCAAGACAAGGCAGCTGTACTATTTGTCCCCAACGATTGGGTGGGGAGGCAGGCAGAGTCGTTACCTTGACTCGATCCCAAGACCACAGCACAGCCTTCGCCACAATACAAGGCCACACCACACTAAATATTGAACAACTATACTTTTAAAATCTCTTAGATGTGATGTAGGCCTTCTATTCCTAAGACTTAAACATCTTCAGTCTTCATATTGTTACGACGGTCTCACGGATCGCCGTATTGTACAGTGGAAACAGAATGCAGACACCAATGAAGTCGCTAATTATCAGCGTTAATTAGTCACAAATAACAGTTTGCAATCAACAAGGTACTTTCATACAATAAATAAAATTAAATTTGTCCACACGCAACAATAATGTCACCTTATTACAATACCGCACTAATTAACATAGTAGTCACTTTCCACTATCCGCAACGCTTACTTGATCCGCACTCGCCAGGTGTAACTAACTGACTAAGCCGAATCTGTTTTCTGCTTTCCGCTAGTACAGAGTCTTTCGATAACCATTATCGAGAGAAATTTAGATGATAACCATATTAAATTCATCATATACGATGACGAGCTAAATCGCTTGAAAACGTTTATTCAGAGTCACGGTACTAATGGAAAGCGGGAAACCGATTTCCGTACAGAATATATATATATATATATATATATATATATATATATATATAACTTTAATTCAAGTTATATAACAGAATAATTAATTGGAAAGACCATTTTGCGTAAGATGGCCATTATTCAGAGCAGAGCAGCATAAAACAAGGTTAAATTAATTGAGAAGGGCAGCTTGAATTAAAGTAACAATTACGACAATTACGCAACAATCTCGAAAATTCGAGAGCGTCATTCTACACGTTTCTCGACTAGCCCAACGTGCGACGCCTGTTCAAGGTCGGACACTAACGTAGGCTCCAGACTGTTCGAGTTCTTGTAACTACGTAAATTCTGTTGACATGCCACCACGAATATGGAAAATTATTCTGGAATCTCTGCTGGATCTATATAAACAACAGCGGCCGACTTAGTCAGTCAGTTACACTGGCGATATTGCAACGTGCGGATCAAGTGATTGTTTGCGGATTAGTGGAAAGTGATTATTGTGTTAGTCAGTGCGGTACTGTAATCAAGCGACATTATTATTGTGTATGGACAAATCTAACGTGAATTATTATATGAAAGTACTTTGTTGATTACAAATTGTTATTTGTGACTAATTAAAGCCGGTAATTAGTGACTTCATTGGTGCCTGTAGTTTGTTTCCACTGTACAAAACGACGATCCGTGAGGCCGTGGTAACAATATCCAGACTGGAGGCAGTGGGAAACTAACGAGTATTAAAGGAATTATGAGTATGGAGAAGGACGTAACTGAATACACAGGGAGAACATAAATATTTGAGAAAATAGAGATAATTTAAAATTCTCTAGTTTTTAATTAGTGAATTACTACGGGCTACGAACATGTCCTAAGAATAGAAGCCAGTCGTCGTTTAAAAATGTCCACGAATTGGTACCACAAGAAAATGTAAAGAGGAAAGCTGTGACACATGTGGAACGGGATAATTGGAAACACTGGTAATACAGTATATACTCACTAATTCGTCGCCTACGGGACCGTAGGGATGACCAATTAGTGAGGGAGTAAGAAACAAACCAATTAGAGGCAATATAAAATGTTTTATAACAACACTAACAATGTACAGTAATATTGTTATGCTCCAACATATTTATTGAAGGAAATTTTCAAACGCAAACAAGTTAAGCTTTGTAATTGAAAAAAAATGGTTTAATTATTGTGAAAGGAATCTGTTATTTTCTTCTCTTTTTTCTGTCGACCATACTTTTTAAGAGCTAAAATATTATGTATTTGGTGCAGTGAAATTATTTTAGGCAGTTCTGCTTCATCTTGGCCTTCGTACCACTTGATTGCTGTAGTCAGTGGTGAATGGCCTCCTTATGAGAGATTGCAGGTTTTATTGGCTGGTCATCTTCTCCATCATTAGCTTCTGTAGGTTCTGTAGATACATAAACAGTTACATTATCACTAAACATTTCATAGCTTACATCAGATAAGTTTATTTCACACCAATTTTTTGGCGTCGTCTTCATTCAAACTGTTCAATGCTGGTAGGGATTGGCAGATACCTAACAATTCCGATGTGGGGTCAAGACCTTCTGGTTTTATAGACGTCGATTGTAATTCAGATAGCCATAACTTATCCCAGACAGATTTTTAAAATGTTTTCCGGAATATTTTGACAGGCATCAACAATCCGACTGAATTTTCGGCAACGTATTACGCTGTGATGACACAACGCAACACTTATTGTGCCGTGTACACAAGTACGAAATACCCATTCTCGGAACCAATACCTTCCGCTGTCCGTTCTCCTGGCTATTATTAGAACGCCGGCCACAATTAGCACGTTTCTGGTTTACCTCGGCTATAATTAGAGCATATGTGTTCATCCCTTGTTAATAAAGAAAAAGAAAAAAAGCTTGAGTGGTGACGAATTACAGAGGGAGACGAATTAGTGAGGTTCAACTGATCCTCTGTCATCCTCCACCATTGTCTTCTGTACAATGGTATAGTGAAATAATTTTATTTATGTCCTTTACTTCGAGTTCTGCTCTGATATCTTCATTCCTTATTCCATCTTGCAATGTATAATTTAAAGCATTTCGAAAAAACTGCATTTCAGCACCATGAATCTTGCCGCTTTAATATTTTGTCATGACCCACGCCTCACTCCCATAAATCAACGTGGGTATTGCAATTGTCTTGTAAAATGTAATCCTTGCACTGTGTCTTGTTTTATTTCTAAAATTTCTATGAACCGTACTACAAATATTCCTGAATTTACTTATCTTCTATCGTATTCAGGATCATAGCTTACTGCATAGCCGAGATATTTGAAATGGCTCACTTGTTCTAAAGTGCTGTTGTTTATAACTATCTTAGACCTCACTGCATATTTACCTTTAAAGGCATGGTTTTGGTCTTTCTTACTGAAATTGTCATTGTCAGTGAGTACTCTCTTGCCACTTCTTGTTATTGAAACATAGCTCTTTGTAAAGCATCCTCATTTTCTTGACTAAGAACTATGTCATCCGCATGTAGCAGGGACAAATTGATTTGTTAAGTTGTAACGAAAATATTATAACTTTGTCAAATTTTGTTGCTTCCCTGCTATAAACACTTTTTCCTCGAACGAGGCCTTTCGGTTTCGCAACCATTATCAAGTTCTTCCTACAACAACTTTCTTTGGTAAGTTGGTAAAACGTACTTTAAACGACCAAGAAACAGTTTAATCGTAACAGGTTTGTAGCATCATCCGTGGAAAGAAAAAGAAGAAGAAACTGAAATTATAATGACCGTTTTCTACACGCCATCAACACTTACCGACGGGTGGAAAGGGAAAAGCATAATTTAATGGTTTTCGGTAACAATAGCTAATAAGGATCGATCAAAATCCGAGCGACAGTAGACAGTGATACGTATACACAAATATAATCGATAGATCGGGGAGGAGGCGACGATTGGCGACAAAGGTGCGAACCCGCGGGTGCACTTCACATTACGTAGTCTACGTGTGTGGCATAAATATTGATTCATTAACTATATACACAAGTACACTCCTCGTCCCACCCAAACCCACATATACCTGTATAATAAATTATAATTTATTGCTGTGCATATTTTACGACAAAACAAATTCGTGATTCAGATCGTCATCATAGATAGTTCTACAACGTTCTGTTTTCGATTTTTAATTTCCACATTTCTCTATCAATTCATCATTATCATTGAGAAACAAAGTTTTCAAATAACTCGTTTCAAATATCTCGGCTTTGCAGTAAGCTATGAATCTCAATATGATATAAGAGATAGGATAAATAAATTTAGGAATATTTGTGGTACAATTCATAGAAATCTTAGAATTAAAACAAGACACAACACAAGGATTTAATTTTATTAGACAATTGCAATACCCACGTTGATCTATGCGAGTGAGGCGTGACTCATGAAAAAAAAAGGAAAGCTTTCAGAGTGCTGAAATGCAGTTTCTTCGAAATACTTTAAATTGTATATTGCAAGATAGAATAAGGAATGAAGATATCAAAGCAGAACTCGAAGTAAAGGACATAAATAAAATTATTGCAATTTACATAAGACAATGGTGGGACCATCTGCAAAGGATGACAGAGGATCGATTGCCGAAAGCGGCACTGAACTATAAAGCCATTGGTAGAAGAGACGTGGGTCGTCCGAGGATGAAATGAGTGCCGGAACAGGTTTATATAACCTAATCCTTGAAGAGGAGAAGAAGAAGGAACAAAGTTCTGATATACAATGTAGCACTGATCCCTTTATGGTGCTGTAGCTTTTAGTTCTAGAGGCGTACACCTCTCTGGAGCATGCTTCGACCAACCTAGGGCTGCAAATGATCAGCCAAAAACCAAAATATATACCGATGAAGAAGAATGTCCGAGAAAAAATACTCCCAAAAATTAAAGTTAGTGGGAGTGAATTTGAGAGAGTAGATAGTTTTAGATATCTTGGGTCTCTCTTGTCGTCAAGAACTCAGATGGCAATGGAAATTCAAGACAAACTAGCCGTAGGAAATAGGTGTTATTTTTCTTTGCTGCCTATCCTAAAGTCCAGGAAAATAATTTCTAGAACCTCCAAGGTACAGATTTACAAAACCGTATTGCGGCCATTAGTATTGTACGCTTCAGAAGCCTGGGCCATGACCTCAGCCCAAGAAGATACGATCAGAAGATGGGAAAGAATGATTCTGAGGAGGATATATGGAGGCGTACTAAATGCCGTAATGTGGCGTATGAGGACAAATGCCGAATTGTACGATCCACACAAGGAACCGGACATCGTCACAGTAATAAAACAAGGTAGAATTAGGTGGGCAGATCACGTAAAAAGAATAACAGAGGATAGGGCAGTGAAAAGAGTACTCTTTTGAAGACCAGGAGAAAGAAGAGCAAGAGGGAGGCCAAGACGAATATGGGTAGACGATGTAGATGAAGACTTGAGAAGACTGGAGGTCAGAAGGTGGCGAAGTGGAGGCATGTGGTTCTGGAGGCCAGGGTTCTTCATGAGCTGTAGCGCCGTGGAGTAGTAGTTGTAAGTAGCTTTCAGTTCTGAAACTGTGCAAAGTCATTTAACGTCGAAATCGTCCAGAGATTATTATTATTATTATTCCGGCTGTACAATGTTTACACATTTTCCAGAACCAAAGATTACAGAAGCGATTGAATTCTCATTTACCTTTATTGAATCCATCCGGCTGCAATCTATTTGGTTTTTTAACATTTCCTTTTTTACAATGAATGGGGAGTTGACCCATTGCATTAACCCGCAACCTGGAGGACCATGCAATTTTTAATCAAGGTTTACTTTCTTTAGCCTTTGATAAATCAATATTCAACTACAAGGCAGCAGCTGCTAGTTTTGGTCCGCCCCGGGTATTTTATTTACCCGGTATCCACCGTATATGGTGAGCATACCCCTATCCGCCTCCTGGGGAGGCGCCCGATGGGAGACTAGCAACTCTACACGGGATCGTCCAGAGATTCCAGAGTACAATTCTCCTCAATTTACAATTTTTTTTAACGGTATATCTGCGGCAAAACGCTTCACACGGATCTTAAAGTTTCATAGATACAAGTCTTATACAAATCAGCAACAGAAGGTATTTATTCAATCTAAGAGAAATACTAGTACATTGCCTTATTCTTACTGGTGCCTTGGTGGCAAGGCTTACTGCTGATGATGACCACAGGAGATTGGAAAGAAAACGAACTTTAAGACAACAAGGAGCCCACGAATAGGTGGCAACTCCTGACATGTCAACTAATTGTTAGCATATTTACTAGACACTACCTATGGGCTTGTAGCACACTTCCAAATTAACTCTAGTTTTAAAAATCAATCTTCCTCCTCGGTCGTCCTCGCGTCGGAATACAAGACTGGGGCCTTCTCTACAAACTTTCCATCATCTTTGCCTGCCTCTGCGCTCGAATTTCTTTCCGGATTCCGTGCTAAGTTATTTGTTGTACGAGTCCATGCCAAATTAACTGTTTTTGCCTGACGTCGTCTGCAGTTGAATGCGTAATTCCACAATTAGGTACCCTTTGTCCTCTGGACTATCCGGCTGATCGTCTTCGAAAATCTATTTCTGTTGCCCTAAGTTTTGTTTTCTATGTACATTTTTTTTAAGAAAAAGGTTGGCCAAATGTTATGTGCGGAGCGTTGCCTTATATGGTGCAAAGACATGGACATTGAGGAAAGAGGATGAGAAAAGGTTAGAAGCATTTGAGATGTGGGTTTGGCAAACAATGGAAATTTAATTGAGGTGGGTTGATAAAGTAAGGAATGATGAAGTTTTAAGAAGAATAGGGGAAGAGAGAGGAATCCTGAAGGTAATAGAAAATAGTAAAAGGAATTGGTTAGGTTATTGTTTAAGAAGAAAATGCTTGTTTACAACTGCCATGGAGGGTGTCGTGGAAGGATAAAAAAGAAGAGGGCGTAGAAGAATGAAGTTAATAGATAGCATTAAAATCAGAGGGTGTTACGAAGAAACGAAAAGACTGGCATGCGATAGGACAGCTTGGAGAGCTTTTACCATTTGTAGACCTGCCTTAGGGCAGAACATCAAATAATAATAGTAATGTATATTTTAATGGAATATATTTAAAGGTGTATATCTTAATTCGGAATTCAAGGTTGTCATACGCTTTTTACTACTGCACTGCAAATTTCTGTTACTATCCCCTATCCCGTTTAGTTAGTTGTTATTTCCTTCATAGGTTGTTTCCTTATTCCTTTGCAGTATCCATTATTTCTTCCTGTATAGTCCATCCATAACGAGGGTTAACGGGATGCTGGCCCTTTTCGAAACCCTAGAGTAGAGAAGCGAATATTTTTTTATGTGGAGTTCCTTCCACCATACTGAATGTCTTTCAGCATTTTGAGATGGTCTCTCTTTTTGACATCTGAAACAGAAGTCAGGGGATTTCGTCGAAGAACAAGCGAGAAATGATTAAGTGTGAAGACTTCATTAGATTGTGGAAAACAACCCTCATCAGTAGGAAATAGAAATTAGCCGAGCTGTAAATTACGTGACTTTGGAAAACACATGTTACAAGAGTCACCGAAGCAAAGATATTCAACGTCTTGATGCATAGTATAATGACGTACAGAGGTGAAACCTGGGTTATAAATAAAAACTACATAGGGAAAATAACACCAAAAGTAACACCACCGGAAATGACTGGAGGCGGAGATGTACACTGGCAAGAACAGTCAGGATCTGAGGCGTATTTGGGGGGGGGGCAGAGGGACGAACGGGACCGAAAAAGTTGACAAATTTTGTTAATACTTAATTTTTAGGCTATTTTTTTATTTCTTTCAACTGTGTATGATAACATAGTAGCAACTCCTTTTTAAATATACGGACAGGTTTATTATACAGCAATTTTATTACTTTATGTTTTATTATAGGCCCACGTTTCAAAAATAAAATATAGGAAAATCAGTTCAGTCAATAAATATCTTCTAAACAATGTTTCAATAACGCGTATTTTTATGGTTTACTAGCTGTTACCCGCGGCTTCGCACGCGAATATTTGACTTTTAATAAGTATTTTAATGTAATTTTTATTGTCTATGACAGAGCGGCATTCTGTCAGCTCGCATAACAATTTTGTACGCATTAGTCTAATTCTCTCCAAAGCTGTTTTCAACACTTGTACTATTTTATCTTGTATTAAATTATTATGTTGGTGCAACAGCCTTTGAAGATATAAAAGTACCCGTTTATAAAGCCTTTGGAGATATTTATAAAGTACCTGTTAAATCAAAAACGTTAAATTCTTTATTTTAAGTGTTACTGTGTTAGAAGCACTGTATAACACATTAAACGTTTTTTCCTCAACCATGGCTTTTATTTATTTCAGCAGTAAACTAAAAACAAAAAAACCGTTGTCACCTAACCTCACAAATGAAAACAACACGTATTTTCGCTTTGCATTAAGTAATAGGACAATTTACAATTAGTACACATCTTCTTTTCCACATCGTAATATATCGATACAATCGCATATTATATAAAACATCGAAATTGTACGGCAGGAATGGATAAATGTACAGTTCCGATGCCGTTAAATAGCTTTTGTTCATTTACTTGTTACTATGGTAATCAATTCTGGTCTCCATAGTGTTGTTGACATCTTTAGTAGCAATATTTAATATATTTCATTACTTATTCATTTTATCATCAGAAATACGTATAACCACAAATTTTATAATCGTTTAAGACAATTACAAAATATATAGACGTATCTGTATACAAAGTTACAAAATACGTATATCGATACAATCACATATTAAAAACATTAAAAACTGCAGGAACGGATAAAGGTACAGTTCCG
The DNA here is from genome assembly GCA_034769895.1 of Magicicada septendecula. Lineage (NCBI taxonomy): Eukaryota > Metazoa > Arthropoda > Insecta > Hemiptera > Cicadidae > Magicicada > Magicicada septendecula. The sequence goes on from CM068368.1 coordinate 840,703,425, forward strand.
AAGGCGCTAAATATCATTTGTTTATTTACTTGTTACTATCGTAATTAATTCTGGTCTGCATGGTGTTGTTGACATCTTTATACGCGTCAACGAAAAGGCATAATTAAAACGGCCTAAATCATGCGAACGGGGCAAAATATCAAATTCTAAGTCAGACAGTATTTTTCGCCTTGTGTCAAAGGTTACCAGTGCAAAATTTGGTGCCATCGATGTAACGGTGTGGATTTGTATTCAGTACCCATAAATCCTCAGACTTTGTGTTTTATATATATATATGTATATATATATATATATATATATATATATATATAGATTATCGTTTACTTTAATGGGATTGATTTCAGGATATTATCACACGTTTTTAAACCACTTTGAAGGTAGTAGTGTTGATTAGTCGTAATTTTTTTTTCTTTTGTATAAAGCCGACTCGACCGGAACCCCCCTCCCCAAAGAGAAATTCTAGATACGGTACTGGCTAGATTCACCAACGATGAAAATTGGAAGGAGAATGAAGGTAAACAAACGTATCCAGTTATATTGAAGAAAAAACTGGCGTGATATGGACAATTGAGAAGAACTGAAGATGATATATGATGAACGGCAAAGATTACGAATTGGAATTCTTTGAGAAGGAGGGGGAGGAGGAGGAGGAGGAGGAGGAGGAGGAGGAGGAGGAGGAGGAGGAGGAGGAGGGAGATGGGGAGGATGAGGGGAGAAGGAGAAGGAGAAGGAGAAGGAGAAGGAGAAGGAGAAGGAGAAGGAGAAGGAGAAGGAGAAGGAGAAGAAGGAGAAGAAGGAGAAGAAGAAGAAGAAGAAGAAGAAGAAGAAGAAGAAGAAGAAGAAGAAGAAGAAGAAGAAGAAGAAGAAGAAGAAGTGTACGAGGCTAGTCTCAGAGAAGGGGTTTGGAAAAACAGAAAAGACTAGAGACTGTGGCTGTGAGAAGGAAGGTAGCAACAGTTGTAAACATCCTTTTATACGACTAAAGTATTAGACGGGTGAAAAGCTTATGGAGGAATGTTGAAGCATTGGTCAGGACTACAGGACTACTCGGAATACGGCCATTCCCGGGCCGCGTATTTACTACCAGTTCAGTCGGTAGCTGAAACCAGTTGGAGTATGTAGTGGTTGACGCGCAAATCCGCCACCCGCGGCTTCATCCCCCCCCCCCAACGGTCTCAGACAGCTACTAGTAGTGCTGTATTCTGCCTAGCACTTAGACATGAGGCGGCAGAAGCCGTGTCAGTTTGAACTAAATGCCAGTTTGATCATCATCTGCAATTTGAACGTTCACAATTTCAACACAGTTTCTTCGATAAAATCTACTAAACCTCAAAATCTCTTAAACCTCTATTAATTTTTAAAACTAAATTAATATTATTGTCCCAATTACTATAGATTATTTTTATACAGCTTATAATTTTTATTGTAAGTTGTTTTACGTTTTTTAGCTTCTGAGGACAATCCCAGTCTAGAGATCGAAACCTCGTGTACAAAATATTACGATGGAGGCAGAGCGAGTAGACGGTTTGCCTGATATAAATCACCCATCGCTTAGGCAGGGGTGCCCCACTAAGGTTGATGACTCATCCCCCCAAACTTGATGAATACCCTCCCCCCAAAGAAAGGTATTTAAAATTAAAATAAAATGTTATTGTAATAAGCGTGTTATTACAAATAAGCTAAATCTAAAAAAATACAGTTTGCAAATAAATTCTCATTTGAAATTAAACAAATAAATAAATAAAAAAATCTAATGAAATTAATACGTGTACGACAATATTTAAAAGCAAAGGAACAAGACATCAACAAAGCGTATTATAAAGAAAAAAATGAAAAAATAATGGTTTGATGAAGTTATAGTTTTTCATACTTTCCCAAAGTTTTTGTCAATCCCCCCCCCCCCGAAATTTTAATGACGCAATCTGCGTCACGACTCCCCCCCCCGTGGACACCCCTGGCTTAGAAGTTTTAAAGAACAATAACAATGGAATAATGACTGATAACAAAATCAATAGTTGCTGAGCACTGATATTCTCTTATTTTGGATTTTTCAACAAGTGTGCTAAAAGAAAGGTCTCGAGTTTTAGTCAAGATAAAAATGGAATAGTTAAGGTACTATAAGTAAACTGACATTGACACGTTTGGTGGGATAATACGTAATACAGAAAAGAAATGACGTGAACGTGTCCGCCGCCGGTCATTGTACCCGCGACGTCGACTAGACAAACATTATTTTATTGTTTAATTTCAGACTGTTCAAAGAATAGACACAGTGTATTTTTAACTGTATTGTTTTTCGCTCCTTAATCCTGAGTACTTGTAACTTTCATTATTGTTTATGCCAGAAAAAACTGTTTGTTCAAAGTAACGTAAAATGTACGCTTTCGTCCATAATTATAATTGGAAGTAAATAAAAAAGGAAATTAGCAATGCATAAGAAATAAGGTATACAATTCAAAATAAATAAAAGTGAAATAAGTTTAATGCGAGAAGATTATTAACTTTTATTTTGTGGTCCTCCTGAATATTTGTTTAGACTATAATTTGTTGTTAATCTTGGGCTAAGCCATGGCCGGCTCTAGTAGAAGGCCGGAACATTAATCGTGGCAACACTGGAACCAGCTGATATTTAAGGCCGACTAGAGGATCTCTTAATTTATGTATTTCAATAATCAATTCGCGTCATTTTTGATTGCCAGTTAACAGCAATTTTATAATTTTTCACTAAAAGTGTATTATGTAAAATACTGTTATATTATTTAAGAAATATAATAATTAACTCATTCATATGATACGAATTCAATAATTTGAACAAAATTAATTCATTAGGCCTAACACTAATTCACTAATTTAATAAACTTAAACGTATAGTACTAAGTGCGCACAGACCGATAATTTAGATTTAGCTATAAATAGGCCTACTCATGATTTTAGTAATGCTATGAAATTAAATCAAAATATAACATGTTCATTTTAGCTATTTTATTACTTTAGCGTATAGGCCTCAGACGCAACGTTGCCACGTGTAATGTTCCGGCCTTCGACTAGAGCCGGCCATGGCTAAGCCTATCTATCAATTTAGCTCTTATATATAATTTCACAGTGTGTTGGATATCATCTCAGAGTGTGTGTCACGCCTCTCAGTGACGACTGGTGGTTGCAGTAATTACATTTGTTGAGAGGGGGTTAAAAGAACACGTTTAAACAGTAGGCAGACGTAGGCCTACATATCTGCATCATATATAGTGCTGTTGCTATATGGGAAAATATAAAGTTACTGTACTGTTCCCCCCCCTCCACAAGAGAGCTGATGTTGATAATGGAATGATCTCACTTCTGTCGGTATGCCTGTTTCTACGTGCTCATGAATGGTACTAAAAGCATCACTACACTAAATTTTCATTAATCACATACTTAGTATACAGCGAAAGGCGAAAGTAGTTTTTACAAACTACACGCTGTTTGGAAGCACACAGAATCAGTAGCTCCAAAAACCACAAACACAAAGCACATAGCAGCTCGAAACAAATAAAAACAAAATAATAATACTAATAATAAAAACAACACTACTATCTTCTCTAAGCTCCTCCTCACTAGTTCGAATCCCAGCTCGATCCCCACCTTGGTGAATATCAGAAAAGGCTGATCGTGCCGGGAACAGATCCTCAGTTTGAAGTTGATCGTTAGATATTTCCTTCAAAGAAATATCCCCCTCTTCATAACCTTCATTGATTTTCAGAAAGCCTATGATTCAGTGGATCGAGATACCCTCTTCCAGTGTCTGCAGGAATGCGTTGACGATCCCAACACTCTAAATTTAGTTAATTTAATATTAACCGACACAGTTTCAAAAATTAAACTCCTAGGAGAACTTAGTGACCTGTTCTCAAGTGACCCCTTAGTGACACTCCCCTATTCTGTTTAACTGTGTCCTAGTTAAAGTAATGAAGACCTTCCACAAAGTCAGTTCCACTAGGGTTAGAATAGGTAACAAATCCAAAGGCGTAGAATTAAGCCGTTTATCTTTCGCGGATGATCTTGCCATCTTCGCCCACTCAGAAGAAGAAGCAAGAAAACAAAGAGATAGCGGAGAAAACTGACCTCCAAATCTCCTTTGCTAAAACGGAAATTATGACCACCCTATATAAATTCCCGAAAACGTGCCTGGACACTACGTATGGAGAAATAAAATAGAATAACAGTTTTAAATATCTTGGGGAAAACGTACCCCGAAACGCCTCAGTCAAAGAATCCTTTACGGTAATGAAACTCAAATTAGCAAAGGCCTTTACTCTAACCCGGGAACTGTACAAAAAGAAAAACCTTTCCAGAAGTGCGAAAGTCCGCCATTATAATATTTTGATCAGGCCGGTGATCATGTATGGAGTGGAAACAATGTGCTTTCAAAATTTAGAACCTCTTCTTAAAATTGAACGAAGAATTCTTCGGAAAATTTATGGCCCCTAGAAAACCGAAGATGGGTACAAGCATAGATCCAAAGAAAAGCTGTACCTGGAAACGGCTTTCCGAAGGAAAAGACTGAGATTCCTTGGACATATGGTTCGGATGGATCGATCCAGATTAAATAAAAAAAATTTCAACTATGTTTGACAACTTTCCAGTCTGAACGGATACACCAAACAACTCAAGGAGAAAATGATGAAACCGGGTATCTCTTTGAGCTACCGTGTGGATAGAAATACATACAGAAACAAAATTCAAAATCTTGAGTTTGTCTGCGGTGATAAGAAGACGACAAATCGGTAGACAGTGGAAAGGAAGGCGGCGCATAGTGTGCGAATGAGGCCCTTCTGGCAGGAGAAGAAAAGGAAATGATATTCGCGTGGTCCACGGCTGGCCTGTTTGTGTAAATAATAATAATAATAATAATAATAACGACTTGTAACGTTTACTTTCAGCTAATGTAAACACTAAACCGGACGCAGCTTACAAATCAAGAAGGCTGTAGCTGGTTTCATGACACAACTAAAGACGCGCTACAACGCTTCTACTTCTGGAGGGTTGCGAAAGCTTTCAACCACTGAGCTCACAAATGACCTATTGGAGCGTTATGAAGAGTAACGGACGCGTCCTCGCATATGCTTGTGTAGTAAGCTCTGTCATTTACTGGTAATGGCGTCCAGGAATCGGCGGAGGACTAATCTTTAACTGAGCTATCCTTTACGTTATACAGCAGCAAGAGAGGGGTCGTGTAGACGAAGGGCTCAGCCCGTTTTCCGTTATTGCGTCGCGTTTACATTTTGTAATCCAGTCTCTCTCTCGAGATGTCAGACTTTACATCTATATATATAAAACACAAAGTCTGAGGATTTATGGGTACTGAATACAACTCCGCACCGTTACATCGATGGCACCAAATTTTCCACTGGTAACCTTTGACACAAGGCGAAAAATACTGTCTGACTTGGAATTTGATACTTTGCCCCGTTCGCACGATTTAGGCCCTTTTAATTATGCCTTTTCGTTGACGCGTATAAAGATGTCAACAACACCATGCAGACCAGAATTAATTACAATAGTAACAAGTAAATAAACAAATGATATGTAGCGCCATCGGAACTGTACCTTTATCCGTTCCTGCAGTTTTTAATGTTTTTAATATGCGATTGTATCGATATATTTTGTAACTTTGTATACAGATACGTCTATATATTTTGCAATTGTCTTCAACGATTATAAAATTTATGTTTGTACGTATTTCTGATGATGCAATGAATAAGTAATGAAATATACTAAATACTACTACTAAAGATGCCAACATCACCATGGAGACGAGAATTAATTACCATAGTAACAAGTAAATAAACAAAAGCTATTTAACTACATCGGAACTGTACATTTATCCATTCCTGCCGTACAATTTCGATGTTTTATATAATATGCGATTGTATCGATACAGTACGATGTGGAAAAGAAGAAGTGTGCTAATGGTAAATTGTCCTATTACTTAATGCAAAGCGAAAATACGTGTTGTTTTCATTTGTGAGGTTAGGTGACAACGGTTTTTGGTTTTTAGTTTACTACTGAAATAAATAAAAGCCATGGTTGAGGAAAAAACGTTTAATGTGTTATACAGTGCTTCTAACACAGTAACACTTAAAATAAAGAATTTAACGTTTTTGATTTAACAGGTACTTTATAAATATCTCCAAAGGCTTTATAGACGGGTACTTTTTTATCTCCAAAGGATGTTACACCAACATAATAATTTAGTACAAGTGTTGAAAACAGCTTTGAGAGAATTTGACTAATGCGAACAAAATTGTTATACGAGCTGACAGAATGCCGCTCTGTCATAGACAATAAAAATTATATTAAAATATTTATTAAAAGTCAAATATTCGCGTGCGAAGCCGCGGGTAACAGCTAGTTTGTAAATAAACCTAAGGGACAGTGAATGAAAACTACAGTATTATCTAATTTTACTACTGCCCTAAGAAGCTGAATGCACTTTTAGCAGTATACTAGCTAAAGTTAATAAATCTCTTACAAGTTAATAATTGTAGTTACGGTTGAGTCAAAATCGATCATCCATCACATATAGAATTAGATTTCAATTATATAATTGGTGATTGATCGTATTGCAAAAATTATGGTGAATCGTCGTTAGAAATGTATTATTATTTGAGAAATTTTGTGTTAAACAATATAATACTGGTTGCTGTTGCTGAGTATGCTGACCGAGGGGATAAAAACTAACGTTAACTGATGTTGCTCATGCAACGTCCGTGGGAGTGGTTAGATATCGCTCTGATAGCGTGTAATCATTACTATACTGTACAGTGTACAGTGAACACAACCTAAAGCTAACTCATTTTTAAATACTCAACTTTTGTTGTTTTCCTCAGTGGCAACGTTAATTCGAGGACCGAGGACCGGTATTTGTGTATATTGTTAAGACATTTAGTTGTTTTTTTCAAACGTTAAAAGTGACGTGTTTGTGTTGCTATTAAAAATATCGGTATGGAGAACCACACATGACCTTCCATCTTCTAAGATTTATATTTAAAATCATTTTCGAAATGAATATTTCCATAGAAACTACTTCTTTCTTCGGCCTCAACCACAGTACTGTGGTAACTAACGTATACCACCTCACGTCAGCGCACTCGATTTTCACTGATGATGGCAGTCGATGGCACTGTCGAAACGTCTGCTTTTTCAGAAAACATTGGACCACGGCCACACAGTCCGGGAAGGAATTTTGACAACAAACTACTTCTTTGTTGCCGATAAGGTAGTACATATATAAAAAATTATCCCCTCCCCTTCAACTATCATTTTCATTTATACAAAAGTACCCTCTCTCCCTTCAACTACCCTTTTCATTTATAGATATTTCATCTACCTTTCTACAGTGGATTATGACCTTCTTTTAAGGATACTTTATTTATCAAAATTAAGTACTTTACTCTTGTTAAAACATAAAACGTTGCAGTAAAACTACCCCTTCACCTTAACCGATCTTCACCAAAATCAATAGGCCTTGAGTCCTCTATAACTTGGGCAGATATGCCAAAAATTATTTTATTCTGTTTGAGTTTGTTACAGTTATCGTTCGCTATAGAAAAAATTTTACACATAGACACACACACGGGCACTTTTCGGGAAATGACTTTACTTCATGTTTCGAGGGCAGTACAATCAGAATCAGCCGTTATCTCGAACACGATTTTCTTCGCGATCACCATTCTTCCATTTCCTTACGGAACATGGAAGTAAAAAAAAAAAAAAAAAAAAAACGGACATTAGCCATGAGTGATTTATTTGTTTAACTGTACAAAGCACTACAAACTGACATAAAATTCAGCAGCAAACAATTCTAAAACATGCAAATAAAAATACCAAAAGGCAATTTTGCACTCAGGTGAAAAAGTATTACTGGTCAGACAACTCTTTCTGTGTTGGGCATGCTACAAGTTATAAGTCGTTCCACTTACTCATTCACGTACAGTTATTAGCCACTCCATTTAACTGTCGATTTACCCGACTCATTGTCACTGGAGGGACAAATTAGTATTTATGGCTATCTAATTATTGACATCATCGTCACCATCATCGTCACAACACGCGGCATAGACAAGCTGGCGCCTGTTCCTCCTGCAAAGATCCTTCAGCCATGTCTTCCAGCTACAGCCACACACCTGTGTCCTGTAGGTTTGTATTTTCAGACTTGTTTGGCCAGTCTGGAATCTGACATTATTTTTAAGTGTTCCTTCTACCGTTGTTTGTAATCTTTTAATTTTTCATTCAAGCTAAAAACTTGTAATTCTTCTCTTATGGCCTCATTCCTTATACGGTAGAGTTTAGAATACCTTTTAATTCCTCTTAAGAACGTCATTTCCGAGGACTGTATTTTACCGTCTTGTTTCTTGGTTGTTGTCCGTAATTCACACCCATAGGACAGTACAGATACCGTCATGACTTTGTAAAACTTTAATTTTGAATCTCGATTTCATGCATACTAAGAGTATGATCTGAACTAATCACTTTTACAGGAGAGCATATGTAGCATAACAGAATTATCACCTTAAAATTTAACTTAATACAACATCAATAAAGAAGAAACTATCAATAGTGAGTGAGAAAAACAAATGGTTAAAAAATGAATTAAAGAAGCTGATCATTATAGTCGATAAAATGTTAATAAAAATAAACTGAATAACAAAGAAAACTCTTGGTCCATATAAAAGAAACTAACTATATAAAACCCCAGTACAACATCAGAATACCCAGTAGGTTGAGAAGCAGTGAATGAGAAGACAAATGAAAAAAAAAACAAATGTAATAGGATATGGAATAGTAATGAAAAAGTAATAAGGGGCAAATTATTAAATTAAGAAACAGAAAACCCCAAAATACAAAACCGATAAGAAATTAATAAGGAGCTGTAAATGAAAAATAAATGAAACCGAATACTTAAGTAAGATTCATTGAATTGATGCCACGAGGACATGAAAACACAAGATATAGCAATACTTATAGAATAAGAAAGAAGAGACAAACTATGTCAAGTTCATACAAGGAATGTAGAAACAAGAAGGACTATACCCAAAATATTATGAAGACCATACACAATTTAAACAGAATTGAGCCTAATAAATGTCAGACCCAGTAACTCAAGTTACAGGATACAATACAATTAAATTAAATTGTAAACTAGATGTAAACCTAACTTAAGAACAAACCAGAAACACACAAAAGACTACTATAGAGTAGAAACCAAACAAAAGATTACCATTAGTGTAGAAAATATAAGGTGAAATACCAGAATAAAATATAATAAAAATCAGAGACTACAGTGAGTGTAGTGAATAACATAGTGAAAAAACTATAAGAAATAAATAGTGAAAGAAAATAAAAATTATTTAAAAAGACTACCATTAGTGTAGGGTGATACAATATAAAAAATATAAGAATCTCTAATTAGTTTATATTTTATAATTACTTGCCTGAAAACGGCTAATAATTTCTGGTTAAGTCGAAAGGTTGCTCGTTTTTAAATTACATCAGTCACGCCTAGGTCCGTTTTATAAATACCAGCACCAGAACGTTGTGTTATTAGGAAAGGAGTGCATACAATTGTGCAGTGATGTAACTAGGAGCTGTTCCATGGGGGGGGGGGTCAGACTAGTTTCTTGGAGTAGGATGAAAACAACCCTGAAGGTTGGCCCCTCCATTTTCTTCAGGATAGATGAGAAGTTCAGGACTCATTCCGTATAACTTTACAAATTCTTTGCGTCTTCAAGTTTTTGAGTAAACCAGCGTGAAGTATATGGGTTGGAAAAAATTTTGGAAGAGCGCTGATTTCAAAATATTCTATCTTGATTAAATGCAATTCAAACTAAAGGTAATAAGTCTCATGTCAGTAAGAATTGCTTTAATTCTAAATTTGCATTCTTAATAAATCTTGTGAAAATTAATTTCTGAAGATATTTTGAAACTGTTTTTTCATCCATTCCTACTTTAATGTAAGAATAATTTAATTTAATGTATAGCACTTTAATTTAAGATCCTAAGGATGTGGACGGTAGCGCGATGAATTTATTTTTCTAGGTTGGCTAATCTGATTTATATATCGCATCAACGTTCGCGTGATTGTACCTTGCCCAGTGCACATTCAGCTTTCTCGGCGTTCGGTTCGCCGAACTTTCTCTGTCAAGTTAGTGTCGACATTAAATGTAGGCTTTAGGCCCTTACATTCTCGCTTATGGCCAACTAGCGCCATAATTAACTTGTGTTATCGCTTATGGCCGACTAGCGCCATAACTTCATTCTAATAAATTCGTATTAATTCAATATGCAGCATTAGCCAGCCTACTTCAATTTTTACAGCTGTAATGTAATCAGTCAATATTAAAACTATTCGTATACAGTCCACTTCTTTTTATTTCTTAATGTAATTTTAATTCATTCTACACATCATCTTCAATCACCATGGAAGACCAGCCAACAGAATATATAATTCAAGAAACATAATTTTCGCCCACTTGGGCCCAACGAATTAATTCTTCCTGTCCACACTTGTGGAACATTACTTTTATTCATCAGTTTCGGTCCACTCGGACCGGGACCATCCATTTTTTGGTCCACCGTGCCTGGATTATAATAAGCATTTTAGTCCTCACGGTGCGCATCATCCATTTTTTGGTCACTCCGGACCTGGATTTCCATTTAACATCTTTTACATCTTTTTCTGGCCATCACGGGCGGATTAGCACGTCAGCTAATGTGACCGTGGCGTGATTTGCGTCGCCATTTCGCTCGTCATCTTCGGGCAACGCAATAGCAAGTTCCTGCCGGCTGCAGTGCCTCAAAGTGGTCATCTTTGCCAGCTGTTCACCATCATCACCAAGGAGCCGACGCTGCGGGAAGTCGCCAACCAGGTACCACCAGCAACAGTAAAAAGGTGCGTAAAAAAATGTCTGAAGAAGGCCTCAAGGTGCTGACCAGAAGGAGAGGCGGATTAAAGTCCGCGATAGTGCGGATACAATCCGCGGTAAATTCTTTTGATATTAATTTAACGACAAAACATTTTCTGACTGTAAGATTAGAAAGTCTTAAGAGCTTAGCCTCGAAGTACGACGAAGTACAGTCTGAGATAGAGCTTATCAGTAAAGACGCGAGCACTGCTCAGGCAGACCGAGTCGAGGTTGAGGAAACGATATACTCAACTGAGGCAAACATTTTACAACTCCTTGACACTTTTAATACTCAGACTGTGCCTCCTGTACTATCGACGCCTGTGCATTTAAAGCCGATAAGTTTGCCCTGCTTCTCAGGCAACATACTTGAGTGGCAACATTTCTATTCAATTTTCAATGATCTAGTGCATTCAAGATCAGGTTTAACGCCAGTACAGAAACTGCATTACTTGCATTCATCGGTGAAGTGTGAACCATTAGACTTAATTAAATCATTACCAATTTGTCAAGAAAATTATGTAATAGCGTTGAACTTGCTGTCCGAGAGGTACAATAATCCATTTATATTAGCCAAATATTATGTACAGAACCTACTTCAGGTTAAGTCCACAATAAAGGACTCAGTTCAAAGCTTGGCGGAGTTTACGAATACTATAACGTCTTCTGTTAATTCACTGGCGGCAATGAAGCTGTCCGTAAACCTATTTGAGTTTATTACCATACAGTTGCTCTCCACCAAACTTGACCCTATTACTTTAAAACGTTGGAAGGAGTCCATAGACCCTGACAACTTGCCCAGTTTTCAAGACTTTACGCATTTTTTGAATTTGCGCCGACAACTTTTAGAAAATACAATGCCAATTGAATCCGGACAGCAATTCAACAAACCTAGTGTAAAACCAAACAATAAATTTGAGAAATGTAGCTTAAGAAATACTGCTGGCAGCAGTACCTTTAAGAGTTATCACGCAGCGGCAAGGCATTATTCATGTGTGTGCTGTAAATCTGACCACCCGCTTTACATGTGTAATAATTTTCGCATATTAAGTGCCGCTGAGCGGGGGCAATTGGTTGCAAATCATAAATGTTGTATTAACTGCCTTAGAGCAGGTCATTTGATAACAAATTGTAAAAGTAAACAGGTCTGTAAAATTTGTTCAAAGGGTCACCACACCTTGCTGCACGCTAATTACGTGCCGAAATCAGCAGCTGCCAGCAGTAACTATTGCTCATTTAAATTACAGTGTAAAAACAATGTACTTTTATCCACTGCGGTTGTGTATGTCATTGATCAGGCTGGCAATAGGCATAAGGCTCGGGCACTTCTTGACGCCGGGTCCCAGATAAATTTTTGTACGAAATCATTTGCGAAAAGGTTGCACCTTAAACTAACCCGATCTAATATTCCGATTACAGGAATAAGCAACACAGCGTGTTGCGCTACTGACATTGTTTCTGTGCGTATTATGTCTCGCTATCAGAGACATAGTTTCGAGGCCAAATGTGCCGTCCTATCTAACTTAACTCATAATCTGCCTTCAATCTCGTTTGACATCAACCGGTTCCACATTCCAAATAAAATTTTTCTCGCCGACCCAGATTTTAATATATCTTCACAGATCGACATACTATTGGGGGCACAATTTTATCTGGATTTAATATTAGCTAATAAGTATACACGCGGACCCAACTTCCCTATCATTCAGGAGACAAAACTGGGTTACATTTTGGCCGGCAATCTGCCCAAACACTGCCACACCCAGGGTCCTGCTGTTTCGTTCTTGGCAAGGAACAATGACAGCCAAATCCTGCAATCTCTCGAGAGATTTTGGGAGGCAGAAACGATCCCCGGCGATACCCCTAATAGCGAGTCGGCTTGCGAAGAGCATTTTGTGCGCTCAACTCAGCGCAACCCCGAGGGTAGATTTACAGTGTCGCTCCCATTCAAATCTGATAAGCCCCACTTGGGGGAATCTTACACAAGTGCCGAATCAAGATTTTTAAGCTTGGAGCGTCGATTCAGGCGCGATCCCAAGCTCGCTCGCGACTACGCAGACTTTATCAGGGAATACATGAATCTTGGGCACATGACGCTCATCGATCATGGCGCTATCAATTTAGTAGCGTCACACACTTACTACATATACTTATGTGTATACTTATACATACTCATATACTTAATCTGGCTTTGTAAGCTTGGTTGGGATGAACCGATTTCCGGTCAGTCACTTTCGGATTGGCATTCTTTGTGTAACAAATTAAGTCTGATTGGTAAAATAGTGGTCCCGCGATCTATTCGTTGCAACCGTGAGGCGGTTACAGTTCAGTTGCATGGTTTTTCGGATGCGTCCGAGAGAGGGTTCGGCTGTTGTGTGTATATTCGAGTCATTTATCAAGATGCTACTGCTTCCTGTCGTCTCTTGTGTTCAAAATCTCGCGTGGCTCCCCTACGCCAAGTGTCATTACCTCGCAACGAGCTCTGCGCTTGTTTGTTATTGTCGCGACTCGTATCTAAAATTATTCCTGCTCTTCATTCGTTTATTGATGATGTACATTTGTATTCCGATTCTATGGTGGCTCTTTACTGGATTCATGCGCAGTCTACGCGTTGGAAAACATACGTCGCTAATCGGGTTGCTGAAATTCAGCGTCGCACGCAAACTTATATCTTGCATCACATTGATTCGCGACGCAATCCTGCTGATATTATATCTAGGGGGTGTTTCCCGGACGTTTTGCGCGATTGCTCGCTTTGGTGGCACGGTCCTGGCTGTCTGTCTCAATCGTCAGAGTCTAATCCTTTCCCATCTTTCGTACCGGCCACTCCATCATCTTCGGAAGTCACCGCGGAAGAGAAAACTACACATAACCGTTCGCTAATGTCTACCCTGGCTGTTGACTTATCGTTGGACTTTTCCTCGTTACACCGGCTGACACGTGTATACGCTTACTGTTTTCGTTTCATCAGAAATGTTATACACTCATCTGCGGACAAACTTTCGGGCGATCTGACCCCTGCAGAAATTCATCAGTCTCTCAATTTCTTCATAAAACAATCTCAATCGATCCACTTCCCAGGCGAAATTAGTTGTCTTCGGAACGGATCTTCTGTTTCCATCAGAAGCAAGTTGGCTTCTCTCGATCCGTTTCTTGACGACTCTGGAGTGATACGCGTGGGCGGACGATTGCAGCATTCCCAGTTACCTTACGATTCGAAACATCCTATCGTACTACCCCCTTCGGCGCATGTCACACGCCTTATCATCGAACGCGGACACATTCGCTTACTTCACGCTGGTGCTCAGCTCGTGCATCATTCTTTGCGTCAGCGTTGGTGGATTGTTAATGCCCGGCTAGTCATCCGTTCCATTATTCGTAAGTGTCTCAAGTGTATCCGGTTCAGCGCCACACAGCAGGTCCAGAGGCTTGGCATTTTGCCATCCCCTAGAGTCACTCCTTCAAGGCCGTTTCTATTTTGCGCGGTTGATTATGGTGGTCCCTTCATGATTCGTCATGGCGGGCAGAAGTCTAGAACTCTTACTAAGGCGTACCTGTCTCTGTTTGTTTGCTTGGCAACTAGGGCCATTCACCTGGAATTGGTGTCCGACCTTACTGCCAGCGCATTTATAGCTGCTTTACGTCGTTTTATGGCACGTCGGGGTATACCCAGTCAGCTGTACTCCGACAACGGCACGAACTTCAGGAAGGCCCGCACCATCTTACATGACATTTACAACTTTTGGCACAATAAGGATGCCATCACCTCGATTAAGTCATTCACATCCTCTCAGGGGATATCATGGTCATTTATTCCGCCCTCCTCACCTCATTTCGGTGGCCTTTGGGAGAGCGGCATCAAGAGTTTGAAATTTCATCTGCGGCGCGTGGTAGGCAAATCTATATTAAACTTCGAAGAGTTCACGACCGTTTTATCTCAGATAGAGGCATGTCTGAACTCTCGACCTTTATTTGCTATTTCCTCGGATGTTAACGACCCGGTGCCACTTACACCTGGCCATTTTTTGATTTGCGCGCCCCTAACTGCGATTCCTGACCCAGACCTTTCTCACGTTCCTGTTTCTCGTCTTGGTCGTTGGCAGCTGATTCAGAGGTTTGTCCGGGACATTTGGAAGGCGTGGTCTCGCGATTATTTGCACCAGCTGCAACAGCGTCACAAGTGGAGGTTTGCCAAAGATAATGTTTCCATTGGTGACTTAGCCTTGATCATTGAGGATAACTTGCCTCCATTAGCCTGGAAATTTGGCGTGATCATCGCCACATTTCCCGGCCCAGATAACTTGGTTCGCGTCGTGGACATTCGCACGCCTACGGGTGTTTTGCGGAGACCAATACATAAATTATGTCTATTGCCAGCGCGAGACGAGATTTGACATTATGGTTATAGCGCAATGCGGCTTTATTCCGCCACTGGCTTATTATTTATTACGACCATTTGGTCAACATAATTGTGATAGATTGTCACAATATTTTTTTGTCAACTTTGCGTCATGGCACGCTTCTGATTATTACAGTTCTGGTGATATCTTAATATTTGTATTGTATGTTAATTTTTGTGGCATACTATGTCACACATTTTCATTGATGTTATGGGGTGTATTGCATGTCTTTGGGTGGTCTTATTTATGAAATGTTATTGCATAATATTCGCATGTTTTGCTGTTAAGTAACCATGCATTCATTTCTTTATATGGTTTCTGATAAATATGTACTATTTTGGGAATGTCTTAAATTGTTAAATTGTTTCTGTAATTTCGGTATTCTATTGTTATTTGACATTACAATTATTTATCTTGTAATTATTCAAGTTATTGTTGTTGTATTCACATAAATTGTGTCGATGTAAAACCTATTGTAAGCGCCTGCCGTCTGTAACTGTCTCGTCTAATTTATTCACATTGTACTTCATATTTTATTCATTTTTGTAGGTAAGCATGCATAATTCTTTATTTAAAATTATGACATACATGTCATATCTGGGCTACATTCAGCATCTAGCTTGCCCACACATTGTTACATATTGTAAATTCCTGAAACTTCAGGAATAGCATGTCTAGGTCGATACATGTCGCCCTCCTGAATATACAATAAAACATGCGACTGCAACATGTTCAACAACAATTTTGTTCATGTAGTGAACTCTCTGTACAGGTCTACGGACCTTAGCTAGCATTAAGGTAACTCTATGACTTGCATATTATGTATTTTCCTTTCATGTTTTATAATGTTACATATTGTGCACACTTGTGTCAGTAATAGTGGTTAACCAGACTTATTGGTACATGAAACAGCTGTTTGCCAAACCTTGGCCTACAGCCGCTTATCTGCATGCTTATCTCTAAACTAGCGGCCGATTGCCGTTATCTAATCTCAACTCAAGGTTCAACTTAGCCTTGAAGCTGATTCTCGTTACTAAGAACTGCACTATTTTGAATTAAATTGTAAATGTATTCTAATTTATTAAAAATGTATTAAAAAACCTTTTTGATTTTTGACGGGCAGTTTATGGACGGTAGCGCGATGAATTTATTTTTCTAGGTTGGCTAATCTGATTTATATATCGCATCAACGTTCGCGTGATTGTACCTTGCCCAGTGCACATTCAGCTTTCTCGGCGTTCGGTTCGCCGAACTTTCTCTGTCAAGTTAGTGTCGACATTAAATGTAGGCTTTAGGCCCTTACATTCTCGCTTATGGCCAACTAGCGCCATAATTAACTTGTGTTATCGCTTATGGCCGACTAGCGCCATAACTTCATTCTAATAAATTCGTATTAATTCAATATGCAGCATTAGCCAGCCTACTTCAATTTTTACAGCTGTAATGTAATCAGTCAATATTAAAACTATTCGTATACAGTCCACTTCTTTTTATTTCTTAATGTAATTTTAATTCATTCTACACATCATCTTCAATCACCATGGAAGACCAGCCAACAGAATATATAATTCAAGAAACATAATTTTCGCCCACTTGGGCCCAACGAATTAATTCTTCCTGTCCACACTTGTGGAACATTACTTTTATTCATCAGTTTCGGTCCACTCGGACCGGGACCATCCATTTTTTGGTCCACCGTGCCTGGATTATAATAAGCATTTTAGTCCTCACGGTGCGCATCATCCAGGATGTTAAAGCGACTTATAGTTTGCTTTAAACCACCTTATATTTTTTATGTAAAATCCGTCAAAAAAAGCTTGTCTTTTTTTCGAATTAAAGTTAAGAAATTGGTAGTTTATCCGTGCAAAGACGACGGTTCAGACCTCACAGAAATTAGACTAGGAGGATCATAACACAGACAACTCTATATTCGGAACTGTGGACCAAAAAGATGAAGGTAGATTAACAGACTGTACCTTCGTTTTCTGTTGTTTTTTTTTTTTTTTTTTAAGGCGTACGTTCATACCTTATTTATAAAACGTTGAGTGATTGTCATTACTTGGAAAACTCTTACTTTATTTTATTAATTTACAAATAGCGTCACTCCTTTTATTTATACAGTTATTCGTAAGCCTTATTTAAACACACTCAACTGGCTTAGAAGTATATCTACGTCAAGTGGTTATGGAATTTCGCTGAAATTTTTAATAGCTCGCGCGCCATTGTCGTGCCTGATCCAATATTATCTTACGCGCTTCGTCAGTATCAGTAAGGAATACCTTAATTACCTAATTCCAGGAAAGATGTTTTAAACAAAAACGATATTAAATAGGACGACACAAATAGGCTATGTCACAAAACAGTAGGTCCGTTACGGGTTTTATTATGACCTTTCACCCTTTATAACATAAAAAAAAAAATAAAAAAATTAAACTGCAAAAACAAAGATTGGTGGGTTTTCGTGGAAAATACCCTATTCGATCTAAAGTTGAATTACCAGCTCATAGAGCAGGTATCTACATTCAATTACGTTGGTTGTAGTCTTTCTTATAGAGGCAGTAATGATATCAGAAATAAGCTAGGTAGGTTCCAAACTATATGTGGAATACTGAGAAGGACATTGAAAAAGAAAGCTAGACAAGAGACATGTATCAAATTCTATAAGACAATGGCAGTACCAGCACTGCTGTATGGATGCGAGACCTGGACTAAAAGGAGGAAAGTCTGGTGCCAATTACACGCTGCAGGAATCAGCTATTTGAGATCGGTAAAGATATATACGCGACTAGATTATATAAGAAACGAGTATACTAGACGAGAACTTGATATAGTTTCCCTAAATGAACTCGTTCAGAATTATAGAAAGTCCTGGAAACAACATCTAGAAAGAATGGACAATACCCGATTTCCGAAGTTGGCTTATGAGTATGAGCCGGTCGGAAGAACTATAGGCATGCCAGTCACAAAATGGTGGGAGTCATGAGGCCGGAAGAGGAGTAATCCTATCCATGAAGTGATGATGATGATGATGATGATGATGATGATGATGATGATGATGATGATGATATTTTTGGTACTATAGACAGATTTGATGTTTCAGCGATCTATTAATTTCTTCTGAAGGGGGGCGCCACCATGTCCCGCTCTGGATCCACCACTGATTACAATTTGCTGACAATTTATATTGCTTCTGAATTTGAATCTAACCGACGGACAGAAAATGCGACGTTTCAGCCAACCAAATAACCGCCACCCTTCTTCAGACTAATTATAAACTAATTCATGTAAAGTAATAAATAGTAATCTATCAGCGAGTGATATCCATAGAGTAAAAATAATAATAATAACAAATGTTCACATAATACATAAGCAAAAGGCTAAAATAATACAAATAAATACTTACTGTGAAAAAGCACACAACACTCACAAAACACAAGCACTATGCGCACGAACGCTTGCACACCAACAAGGTCAACAAAACACTGGGACACACAGACTCAACGGGCCCAACCCTTTTATAGTAAAAGTGAAAGTAGCGGTAAACACCGCCTAAACACAAACCGCTAACCCTTCCAACAACTATCTAAACGCTTGCTTTACGAATGGAACGAAGCCAGATGACCGGAATTTCGCTGCTAACCTGACTAATACAAATATTATTTATAACAATAAAAGCAGTTTCCTTAAATCTTCTTTATTTTCATCTATAAATGTTTATTTTATAAACTATTTATTTATAAACTACAATATAAACTATTTATTTTCATCCTCCTCATCATCACCACTCCAAGGACGAGGCCTTAGTCCTGTTCCGGAACCCATTTCTTCCTCTCTCTACTGACATCTCCCTTCCCAGTAGGGTGATAACCCAAGGCAGCTACAGATAGACGGATATCAGGCATGCGATTCAAGTGTTCACAGCATCTCCTTCTGTGGTCTTCAATCTTCTGGTGCAATGATACAATGTTTAAATCGCGTCTAATATCAGTAGAGTGATAATGAGAGTTCTAACGCACAAAGGAATGCCGCCTTTCTTAAAAAACATAAAAAACGATAAAAAACAAGATCAAAGAGATGCCGCCGTTCCCGCGGTCCAAGATTTTTTCCCACGCTCTCCCCACCACCCTGGACCCGCAGTATCCGCGAATTTTCGCGAAAATAATTTTTTATATGCAGCCTTTCGCGAGCCTAAATCACTTTCACTTTCTAATTTCCGCGAATATAATTTTTTATATGCCGCCTTTTGCGAGCCTAGATCACTTTCACTTTCTACTGGACCACAGCATCCGCGACTTTTTCGCTGATCTGTGTCAAGATCCGCGACTTTTTCGCGTATCTGGACCACAGCATCCGCGAATATAATTTTTTATTTTTTTATATGCCGCCTTTCGCGAGCTTAGATCACTTTCACTTTCTATCACTTGATGCAATATTAAATATATGATCGGGGAGTACCAACCTTGCATGAGTTCAAATTTGTTATAATGTATATTAAATCTATATGATCAGGTTTACCAACCTATGGTGGGGGGTTCCGACTTGCTGCATTATAGTGTATATATTAAATATATGATTAGGGTTACCAACCTTGCATGAGTTCAAATTTGTTGTGTGTTATAATGTATATTAAATCTATATGATCAGGTTTACCAACCTATGTATGGGTTCAAACTTGATATGTGTGTGTATTATAGTGTATATTAAAATATATGATCAGGGTTACCATTCCTGCATTATTGTGTGTGTGTATAGAACAGATCTGCCAACATTTTCTTCGGTGGGAAATTCAAACTATATTATAGTAAATTGTTGACGACGACTTCGATATCAACTCTCTCTCCCCTCCTCTCTCTTTGTCTCTAGACACAGTTGTCATCAGTTTTACATAAGCGTCGTGCTACTTATGGATTATTGTAATTAGCGATACTAAAATGTAATCACCAGGAAATATATATTTATCACCTATCTCGTGGCGTCCTTTTTTGACACATGACAGTCATTGACTACGATTTAGAAATTAATATACTGCCAAGTCTGTGTGTGTGTGTGTGTGGTAAAGTGTTACGCATAAAAAAATCTCCTTGAAATAAGGTATTTTCAAAAGTTTTGTGTACACACACATTGTATAATAATTTTCGTAATTGTAAGATACAACCTGCAAATTATTAAAATGTCTCACACATTTCTGATTACTATACAAATAATTGGATGCATATTCGAAGATTTCCCTTATTCAAACGATTTGTATGTGTGTACACGAACTTAAATACAGACGATTGTAATTTTAAAAATTCATTTTTTGCATTAAATATATATCGTAAACAATGAAATAATAATATTTCGTCATTGTAAGATTTTAATAAAACAATTATCAGTTTAAATAATAATTTTCATGATTGTAAGATACAACCTACAAATTATTAAAATGTCTCTCTCACACACATTTCTGATTACTATACAAATAATTGCATGCATATTCGGAGTACGTTGACACCGAAACAAGTCTATGCACACACACACACACACATACACACAACGATACTGAATTAGATATAGTTATTATTCGCTAAATTAAACCAGAGGTCATTAACCTTGTGTGCGACGTCCCACATTCTAATTTCACACCTGCTAGTCATTAGCAGTGATTAGGATTATAAAGTATTTACTCTAAAAACGGACAACTCTACTTTCTAATTTGACACCTGTCAAGCATTAACACCGCTTACAGTAATTACTCTAAAAACGGACACACACACACACACACACGTGCTTTCCCCACTACAGAGTACACTATATATACGCTAAGTAAGTTAGCGGCAATTTCTTATTTGTCGACTTGTACTGCGCGTATTACATGTCTTTCAGTATACACATCTTCTTTTGAAAGACTGTTTGTACGTCTTCAGTGTAGACAACGCACATACTAGTTTGGCTGATACTGTCTTCCAGTATACACATCTTCTTTTGGTAAGTGTATAGATTTTATTTAAACGTAAAAATTATCAAGTGCATTATTTATTGAATTTAATACATGTGTGTGTGTGTACGCGTGTGTGTATGATCAAATTACAATTTCTGAAAATATATTCTTACTGTATTTTTATAGTGGCAATTTCTCACCAACGTGTGTTGATACATCGTGAAATCTCTACATCTTTTTTTTAATAGTTGAAAGACTGTTTGTACGCCTGTAGACAACTAGACTCTAGACTGTAGACAACGCACATACTAGTTTTTTGGTAAGTTGTACAGATTTTATTTAATTTTAATGTATGTGCAGATTTTTATTTAAACGTAAAAATTATTTGCATTATCAAGCGTGTTATTGAATTTAATACATGTGTGTGTGTGTGTGTGTGTGTGTATGATCAAATTATTATGTCTGTTACAAATTTTCTGAAAATTGCTTTAAACAAACGTTTTTAATGTAAAAAATTTAGAAAGTAGGTCACAGCGTATGATGACATTTATATCTCTCTCTAATTCTGTTGTGGACATACATAGCTGTAAGCAGTGACTATCTCATTATGAATGCGGAATGTAGACTTTCCTAAAATTATTTGCATTAAAACATTATCAAACGCATTATTGAATTTAATACATGTGTGTGTGCGCGTGTATGTGTATGATCAAATTATTATGGAGTGGGTTATACAAATAATAATAAAGTGTGTGTAATATATATATATATACATTTATTAAAATACATACACATAGCTCCAAGATTATATTAAACAGTTTTACAATTAAAAATACATACACAGCTCCAAGATTATATTGTTACAAGTATGAAAATATATCTAAACTAATATTTACAATTTAAAAAAAAAAAAAAAAACATACACAGTTCCAAGATTATACTGTTACAAGTATTAAAATATATCTAAACTAGTTTTACAATTAAAAATACATACACACACATAGCTCCAATATTATAATGTTACAAATATGATGAAAATATATATATTTAAAACTAGTATTTACAAAATATGTATAAAATAAGACTTAAACACGTCTATGTACTGTGTTGGACAATGGTGTATATTCTACAAGCGAATCATGTAGTATCATACAGTAGGCGGTTGTCTGTCTAGGAAAATTCATTGACGATTCAAATTCTAAACGTACATCAACTACTGAAGACTTAAGTGTATCGTCTTGCTTGCTACAATCGAAAACAACCAGCGGGGCTTTTGATTTGAATAATTCCGGTGTCAGTACTGGGCTACCGTCTAAACGGTGGTAATACGAACTTTGAAAACTGCTGTACATATTGTACAATAATGCAAAACGGTCTTTCCCAATATCCAAGTTTAAATTATCGTAAGGATAATACTTGTCGTTTAGAAACAGTCTCGCATTGATCACGTTACAGTGATCAAATTCATCAGCGTGTGCTGTCAGTACATTTTTTCTTGCTGTCTGAAACGCTAACACAACAAAGCGTGGTTTTTCCAGCTGACTCGAGGTCTTGACAATCCAATTCTGCCTTTTAGTCTGTGGTAAGGCAGGATACTCGTGCAACTCCCAGGTCCTAAAAGGCATAGTTATCGGGTGGTCTTTCTCTATGAGTCGTAACAGTGGTAATCTGTACACATTAGCTACATGTACATAAGGCATTTTCCAGTAAACTTTATCTAGTTCAAGAACACAATTAGCAGCCGTTTGTCCGCTTACCATAGCATTTATGTCGGTAGAAGCGCGTAGGAGTATAAGTTCTTGTTTCACGTTCAGCACGATGCGTGTATAGTCTTCTGCGAATCCCATTAGCATTTTCAGTGGTATACAAAAATTGAATTCGCCGTCATCATTCACTTTTAATATGTTCGTGGTCGGTGCCACCCAACCTGCGTTTTCCATTGCGTTACGTGCGTTGTTGTTGAGTGATAGAAAAGTTTTAATAGTTGACGTAACACCGACGTTTCTGGTATGATCCACTACCACGCCGGCCAACTCGTAACGAATCTCTTCAAAGAGAAATGCTATAGCATTGTTCACCAGTTCCACATTCAGTGCAGTATCTGCAGCCGCACTAGGGTTTTTTTTAACCAACTTGCCTTCGATGTAGAGGAAACTTTCTGACGGTAGTGTAAAGACGTCCTGTTGTTGTATTGGCACACGTATTTCATCATTGTTTCCATATCTTGTTGTTGCGTACGGTGCGTGTGAGTGAAATGAAAAGTGTGTGATACTGTCTTCAAAGAACGGTTGCTGCTCCACTGATAATATTCCACTCGCCATGTTACTTGTTTACAACAACAAAACCCAGTGAAATCAGGAAACGGCGGTTAACTGATGTTAATCGTTTCAGTTTCGAACGAGTACTGATGCGTTTCCTAACTGATCTTTCTTCTTCTTTTATTACTGACGACGACTGTGGTAGCAGCGGTGGCGAAGAAACAAAGTACAAGCCCATGTCTATAGTCGTTTTAGATGTAAACGCACAGTGATGACTTCTCCGCGAAAATCTATTACGTCACCGTCCTGATCGTGTAAAGATAATGTTATGTTGTCCAAACGACTCACATTCACAGGTAGGTATATGACGTTTGTAGGCGATTCAATTATTTTGAATCCTGGTTCGACTGACGGATAGAACGAGTGCAGTGTGTGCTCGGTTTTACCGTTCTTGTATGATCCTTGCGCTATATTACACCTTATCAGTATACTGTTCACTTTTATAATGTTAACTGTGGCGTCAGACGTGTGAGTTTTATTCGCTTCAAGCAGACGCTTTCCCTTGAAACCCAACATATCACCGATACCGTACACTGTTTGTTGAAAGTCAATATCCAGTGCACAAGTCAGCTCACATTTCAGTGTATTGTTGTTAGGACGTAGACTAATCTTTGAGTCTCCTAACCGCTTTTTGAGGAAGGCTTCTATGTCACCGATTTCATAAGCACCTGTAGGTAAAGTTATCAAGTCCCACGTTGTTCCGTCTCGTAGTACTGGAAACACGTTGTTTTTTCCTTCAATCACGTTCGGTATACTGTTGTATGTAGTAAAGTCCAATAGACCTACATACCATTCGCCGTTTGTTAGTTCGAGAGGCGGGAAAAAGTCACATACAAGAGCAGCAGCATTCGTACCTGTTAAGGTGACCGACAGCGAAGACATCTTGTCGCTTACTGATCACTCGCGCGTTAAGAAGTCCAAACATAAATGCCCGCAGATGACTGTGTGTGGTGGCTGTTCACGTTCGTAATTGTAGTAAATGTCGGTGTCGGTTCCAAAATACTGTGTCAGCTCAAGAGGTGGCTGCATATTACCATACGCATCATAGTAGTAAACTTGTTTGTTTCGCTTCTTGTAGCAAACCCAGTGCGTACCAGGTCCTTCTGCACTGTCTAGATTAACAACTGCACTCTCATTCTTCCATGGTCGTGTGTGTGGTAAAGTGTTACGCATAAAAACTCCTCTGAAATAAGGTATTTTCAAAAGTTTTGCGTACACATACAAATCACTGTCAGACAATGCACGCACTGGTATGCAAATTAGTTTTTTTGTCTGTAAGGACGTAGGTATAGACCTGACGCTATTTTTTTATTGTTACGTTTATGTCTTGGGACTGTTTTGCGTTTGCAGGTCGTTTTGCGTTTGTTCACGGATTGACGTTTAATTCCTGAACCCTTCTTCTTCTTGTTTTTTCTGCAACCACTACGCGAGCTCCCTCCACCCACTGCCGATTTCGCCTTCATCGCTGCCGCTACGGCCGCCGCGTACGCTCTTTCGCTGATGCCTGAATTCAAAGCTTTCACTCGATCCCACGCCTTGCCGGCTAGCACACGATCCGCTACGCGTCTTCGTTCGTTGTCCTTGTACTTAGCGTAAGCGATATCGTGTTCGCGACAGGCTTCGTCCAACTCGTTGATTCCGCGCTCGCCACGCGCCAATCTCTCTTTGAGTTTTGTTCCAGGTCCACAGAATCGGTAGCCCGGTAGGTGTAATTCTACTGGTAATGCGTCCACCGCTCGATTAATCAAAGTAGGTACTGACGAAACGATAGCGGGCACAGTGTTTTTAAGTATTTTTCCAATTACACCACGCCCCATTCTTCTTTTCTTACGAAGTACGTGCATTCTTGTAAACAGATCTCCAATCCTTGATTTCCGTTTCCGTATCGAGAACGTCTATTAAACGTCCCACCTCTTCAATATATTCAGCCAGAACTGAACGCTGTGTCGTGCTGTCTTGATATTTATAGACAAACTTTATTAGATTGATTATATGAGCGTGAAATACCTGAGTGACCTTGTACAATTCAGTCTTTATATGTAATTTTAATTCGTGCATTTGTCGTACAGTGACTGCGTCTTTGTCATTGATACCGTTCGCTATATTCGTAATTTTTCTTCCGGCAGCGTAGAAAGTATCGTTTTGCAAACTGATTGTGTGTGCATGTAAAAATTCCAAATTCACTGCGTCTTTGAAGTCAACAGGCGCTTGCACACGCGTTAGTCGACAGTCATTAACGATTACGTTACCTGCACGATCTTTTTTCAAACTCTTCTCGTCTACGTATCGTTTTGTGGCTGCATCTCTTGATTTAAGTGGATCGTTTAGCCTTATTATTCGATGATCTTTTGCGTCTACGGTAGCGTTATCGTCGTTCTTGTACTGTAAGCATGTGTCCTTTACGTACTGTAAAGAAACAACATCGTGCAACTCTTCAGGATCACCCAAGTTGCATATCTTTTTGTTTTTCACATCAAAGTGACCGTCGTTAGTCACTCCTAAACCGATATCCTCACGCAGACTTCGATGAGTTTCTTTTCGCACTCTTACAGCGCTGTCGTGTCTACCGAACTTGTCTACACTCATATTTATGAAGAAGAACTGATGGTTATAGAACGGTGCGTCTGCTTTTATATGATAATGCCAGTTTCACGTAATTCTTCCAATATCGAAACGATTTCATTCCTATGACCAGTATGGCCGCTATTTTGAGACGCCATTAACAGTCTCAATCTATTAACCAACTCGTTAGGATCATCCCAATGCACGTAATCGATTGCAGTGTTCGGTTTCATCTCCATATAGCCACTCCCTGTACGTTTTCGTGCAAACAATTTAGATATTACTAGTCGGTACTTGACGCCACTGTTACTGTTTATTCGCGTATTGTGTTTATATTTTTGTTTGTGTCCGTTGGTTGCTAGTAGTATAGACTTATATTTCCTCATATCATCCTTGTTGTATTTTTTCGGTAGTTTCATAAACAAAAGTTCATACAGACCAGGTGTACCCTCGTAAATTTTTCCTTTGACATGAAAGTTGTTGTTATCATCGATTTTTACATTTGAATCACCTATCATAAATTTACCACCTTCGTATCGAACACCATACATGCGATCTATAATCCGATTACAGTCCGCAGATTCACACAAACGCATATATTTGTTTGCTAATGAATCCTCGCTGAAATGTGAAGCGTTAGGGTTCCAGACGTCCTCTTCACCGAAATGAGAAGCGTTATGACTCTGCATACCACTTTCGTTTTCTGTTATTACGTGTTGTGTAGGCTCTTCTTGTTTTATCTGCTCCTCCTCCTCCTCCTCCTCCTCCTCCTCCTCCTCCATCATGTCACCACTTAACTTTCGTGAAATAGCTTCTAACGGTTCCAGAATCGGTCTGTAATTTTTTCTAAACGCCTCGTCGCTTTCTCTGATACCGTGTTGTAATGCATGATATTTTTTCCTTATGTTGTCGCTTATCGTGTCTATATCATACGCGAGTTGTTCCTCCTTATTCATTGCCATCGTGTGTTAGCAAGAGGACTGATTACATTACTACAGTGCAACCACTTTTATACTTCGTCGGAAACAATTATGAATCGATCAAAGCCGATTCTATATCTACCTTCATTTATTGACGAGTCTTTGTCTATGACTAGAAATCCATAACGATCCTTCCACGCTTCCATGCAGACGTCTTTGAAAGCATCATATTTCATATCTATGTTAACGTGATCATTGTATGCATGTCGTAAATTTAGATCGTCTTGTTTGAACAATATCAACAAGTTAGCGTTGTCACGTACCAATTGTTTCGGTATCTGGCTATATGTCTGGCATAGATAGAATGTGTCCACACCGCTATGTCTCCCCATAGCAAAATACTTTCGAATATTGTTTTGTCTTTCACACGATACGTCATCGAATACGATAACAGAGTCGAGACCAGTGATTTCACTCGGTAGCGGGACTTCTTCGTTCTCGCTGTATGCATGATAACCTAAACCTTCATCAGCGAGTGATTTCATCACTGTTTCTAGCATTCTGTATTTTGGTTGAAATAATGATTTTGAAAACACGTATACGTTGCGGAAACGTAGTCCGTTGGCATCAAACAGTAGGTTGAATAGCACATTTGATTTCCCACAGGAACTTGGGCCTGTAACGATACAGCGAATACTGTTCGGTAATAGCGGGCCATGTTTACGCTTAGCACTACCTTCGTCACCAGCCAAAAAGTCCATATCCTTTATTGGTAATTTGTTTGCTTGCTGTACAATCTTCATCTTTGTGAATACCGAAAGCATACTGTTTTCAGCACGTGCTGTCACCTTTTTTATATTAGATCTTTCTTATGTATCCATGCATCGTGTTTACCATCGAAACCAAGCCAACGAACACGCACTCTGTCACCTTTGCGTTGTAACACCTTTTCCACTAGGTATACGTCACCGACTTTGGACTTACTAATCTCGTGCTCGTAAAAACCACCTTTCAACACTTTGTTTAGATGATCTTTTAGCAGATAAGTGATGGGGATAGTAGTGGATTGTACTTTATCCACAGTGAATATTTCGTTAGTCCAATTCGGCGTATAACCTTTGGCGAACGTCATTTTGTGCTTACTTATACGAACACGGTCACCGACTTTAAATTTGGGTGGTTTCGTTGGACTGATTTTAGGCGCTGTGTTCTTCCTTATTCGTTCCAACACTATATGTTCGTTGGCGTCATTCACTTCACTCGGTTTCATGCCAATGGTTCTGTGTGTTGTATTGTTGTACGATTTCAGTAATGTAGGTAGTAGATCCAACCAGCGGTAGTGTCCTTGTTCACTGAAAGCTTGATACATGTGTGTCTTCAGTGTGCGATTAAAACGTTCCACTATGGAAGCTTTTTTCTCACTGTAGGTTGAGTAATGTTTCACATTATACTTTTTTAGCAACGCTTGTACTGTGCTGTTGTAATACTCCTTCCCGTTGTCTGTCTGTAAATATTTCATTCGATTAGCAGTTAGTATAGGCTCTAGTGCATGCTTTACTTCTTTTCCTGTCTTTGTTTTCAATGGTACAGCGTACGCGTACTTGCTAAACGCATTGATCACTGTCATCATGTACTTGTACCCTTTGTTCACTCGAGCGTATGGTATCATCTCCACAAGATCTGCCTGGTACAAGTCGTGTAGACCCTTCAATTCAACCGCGCGCCTAACGAAATTCCTTCTCGCTGCTCTGTGTAGCTCTAGAGCTATAGTCTTGCGTGCGTTGTTCATGGTTTAAGATACACTAACATAATACCGGCGTTAAAAATACTATATATATCTATAACAGTTTCTTTGTTTTTCAGTATTCATTCACACATCTGAATATCACCATGGCTGACCTTCAACAGAATCCAGAACAACATCAGCAGGAACAGGGACATCCTCAACAAGGTAAAAAATTTTTTTTAAAATACCAATTGTCTCTCTCTATAATTATGCAACAAACCAAATTTGTTTGATATGAATTAACTCTGTCTAACCTGTACAAGATAGTCTCTTGACGTTGTTTAGAAATTGATATGACGGAGAAAATTTTTTATGTTCTGACATAGGTTTGTCACCTTCTCCCCAATGTATTGTCTCTTGACATCGTTTAGAAATTGACATGACGGAGAAAATTTTTCATGTTCCAGCATAGGTATGTCACCTTCTCTCCAATGAACTAATTCAATTCCGCAACAAAAGCATTTAACTCTATCGTCTATGAATGACATACTATGTCCACAAACATCATAATTTAGCGGATAGTAGTAAAACCCAGCAAACGCTAACTCATCGGGGCTGACAAAAGTCACTTCCCAATACTTGAACGATTTTCTTCTTTCACTTTCAATGCTAAAATCAGGAGTAGCTGCCATCTTCACAGTTTGCAATAAACTAACGTATTACTAACGTGTACTATCTATTTATTTACCACAAACATGAATTTGTGTGTGTTATTCATCATTCCTATTAGCTAATACATGTGTTTCTATTGTTTCAGATATGACACGATTTTATATTGTGCGAAACAGTAGTATTAGAGGATGTCTCACAACTTTTAATTACCTGCCCGTGTACACAGAAGAAGAAGATCAAGATATAGTACCGATAATGACCGAGGTGCGACCTTTATTGTACAAGGATATTCTGGCAGAACAAGCACGTTTACGTAGTATCAAATGGCATATTGCGTGCAGGATACGTTTCACTAAAACTGTGTTAGATGGTGACAGCGGCGAAGAAAAAGAGGTAACCAAAGACGCCGTCTTCCACGGACGTTGTCGTACGTTGCTCACGGACGACAACGACGAGTTGAACTGTCTACTCGATGAATCCTACGATAAAATCATGAATAGCATATCCAATTTTACCCGTGACGGGAGCGGATGGTCGGTGGATGCTGTACTGAAGCTGGAACTAGTTGTTGGACGGTACCGACCTCTAGCAGCATCCTCCTACCTTCCAACCCCGCGAAAACTTGCAGTCACCAGGGCAGTAGTCAACATCAAGAACTCCCAAGATGAAATGTGTTTTCTATGGTCCGTACTAGCTCACATACACCCTCAAGTAAGAGATAAAGAACGTGTTTCAAAATACCTCTTATTCAAAAACACAATAAATATGTCCGGTATCGAGTACCCTGTTTCTATAAACTCACTTTCTAAATTTGAAACACAGAATCCCAACATTTCTATAAACGTTTTCGGCTATGATATAGACGACAATATCAGAAACGAATCAAAAAATGAGGTTTATCCGTTAAGAATTACCCCCAATAAGGACAGATTACATCATGTTAATCTTTTGCTTCTGTCCGATACAAATAGCCGAAAACATTACTGTCTTATCAGTAACATGAGTAGATTATTATCATCCCTTACAAAACACAACGGCCAATCATTTTACTGTGACTACTGCCTGCATCGTTTCACCACAGAACATGGTCTGTCCGATCATCTCCCCTACTGCACACCTCACGGCGAGCAGAAAACCAAAATGCCTACAGAGGAGGAGAAGTTTATGTCATTTAAAAATTACGCGCACTGCCTTAAAGTACCCTTTACCGTCTACGCCGACTTCGAGTCCCTCATCACTCCGCTTCAATCGTGTTCACCTGGTAACAACGTCCCGACGACAGTGCACGAGTTAGGCGAATTCTACTCAGTTGATAGCAACGGTGCCCGTCAGAAAATAACTTCTCCTCCTGTATCGTCCACATCATACGAAGCGATGCATATTCCGTCAGGTTTCTCCTATGCTATCGTCGATCATACACACAGACTCTGGAGAGAGGCTAAAGTTTATCGAGGTGAAAACGTTGTAGACACTTTCTTCTCGTGGTTGATGAAAGACGCCGAGGATATGATGAAGGTAGTACGACATAACGTGCAAATAATTATGGCCGATGATGACAATGTTGCGTTCACTAACGCCACCGTTTGTCATTTGTGTGAGCGCCCTTTGACAGACGATGACAAGGTACGCAATCATTGTCATCTTACGGGGAAATTCTTGGGAGCAGCCCACAATAGCTGTAATCTAAGCTACAAGATGCCTCGTCATATCCCCGTCTTCTTTCACAACCTTCGTGGCTACGACTGTCACCATTTAATGCAGGGTTTAGGAAAATATAAGGACCAACACGTATCCTGCATTGCAACATCCAGTGAGCGTTACGTGTCGTTCTCCCTGGGTCCCTTGCGTTTCGTAGACTCTTTTCAATTTCTTAATCGCTCTCTGGACACACTCGTTACCAATCTGTCCACGTCCGGGAGCCAATTTCCTTTGCTCAGAGAGGAAATGCTTAGACGGGGTTTCGACGAACAGACCAATCTGCTCGTACGCAAGGGAGTATACCCTTACGCGTACGTTGACAGCATTGATCGATTCAACGAATCAAGTCTACCCACTCGTGAACACTTTGATAACCGGTTGTTGGAATCGGCTATTTCGGACGCAGATTACGAGCACGCACAAAACGTGTGGAGTGCATTCAATCTGCGTACGTTTGGCGATTACCACGATTTGTATTTGTTGACAGACGTAATGCTGCTGGCCGATGTCTTTGAAAGTTTCCGAGACATGGCCTTACGCGATTACTGCTTGGACCCGTGTCATTTTTACTCGCTTCCCGGACTCGCTTGGAACGCGATGCTAAAAATGACAGGGGTCGAATTAGAGCTGTTAACAGAGATAAATCTGCATCTGTTCCTTGAGTCTGGGGTCCGCGGAGGCTGCGCGATGATATCCAACCGTCACGCAGTCGCTAACAATCCTCTGATTCCAGATCAGTACGATGTATCGAAACCGACCTCCTTCATTCTGTATACAGACTGTAACAATTTATACGGTGCAGCCATGTCGCAACCACTCCCTTACGCAGACTTCCGATGGCTCGATCGTAACGAAATCGAGTCCTTGGACGTACGTAATGTGAGTGATGATTCCGACATCGGGTACATCCTCGAAGTCGACCTACACTATCCCGATACCTTACACGACCTGCATTCCGACTACCCACTTGCACCTGTGCGCCAGCGCGTAACACCCGATATCCTTTCTCCCTTTTCCAAACGTTTACACGAGAGTATATACAGATCATCGTATAACGAATCAGGGTCATCCGTAGAGAAGTTGTTAACAACTTTGGAGGACAAACAAAATTACGTTCTCCATTATCGAAATTTGAAATTGTATTTAAGTCTTGGCTTAGAGCTGAAAGCGACTCATAGGGTGTTGTGTTTTAAGCAAAGCGCTTGGTTGAAACCGTTTATCGATTTCAACACCCGCAAGAGGCAAACAGCCGTCAACAGCTTTGAAAAAGACCTTTTCAAACTGATGAACAACGCCGTATACGGTAAGTCGCTGGAGAACGTACGGAAACATATAGACTTTGAACTAGTCTCGAATGAACGACGGCTTCAAAAACTAGTTTCCACACCTAGGCTAAAACGTATGATTCGTTATACGAACGATCTGGTGGGGCTCTCACTCCGTAAAAAATCCATTGTTCTTTCTCGTCCCGTGTATGTCGGCTTCACGGTGCTTGACGTTAGCAAAACGATAATGTACGACTTTCATTATCGTTATGCTGTCGCCAAGTACGGCCGCAACGTTAAATTATTAATGACAGATACAGACAGTCTGATGTATAGCATTCAAACATCAGACTTGTATGCAGACATGAAGAAGGACCTACACGTTTTTGACACATCGGATTACCCTACGTCTCATCCTTGTTATAGCCTTAAGAACAAAAAGGTTGTCGGTCTGTTCAAGGATGAAACGTGTGGTCGTCCTATTAGAGAATTCGTGGGTCTCCGTGCGAAATGTTATTCGTTCCTTGTGGCCCACGAAGATCCCACCCAAGAGTGTCAAAAACGTGTATGTAAAGGTGTGCCTCGAGTTGCGATTAAGAGGAGTCTGCGACACGATATGTATCGCAAGTGTCTCACTGATCATTGTCAGTTTTCTACCAGTGCGCTTTGTTTACGTAGCGATCATCATACGCTGTACACGATGCGTGTAAATAAGCAAGCGTTGTCACCGTATGATGATAAGCGTTATATATTAGACAATGGTCATGATACACTTGCATACGGTCATTATCGGATACGACAACGCATCAACATGGAGAACGACGACGACGACACCTCCCCACCTACTAAAAAAATTCGTCTCCATGTATAGTAACCCCCCTCAACACTTGTTTCTTTCGTCAGTTGATGTCTCTCGGTGCTTCAGTCCAGACGTCTGTAAACGTAAGTTCACATATTAATATCTCAACGATATTTGTATGTTTAAACATAATATATACATATATAGAGTTTGTAATGTGTGTGGTTTCTTTGTCTTACAGTATTATGGATAACACTGCGGTTATAATCGACTTCCAGTGCTTTTTCGACGACAACGGAAAATATATTGTGAAGGAACTGTCAATCATGGACGTTCTGAGATTTGCTGGTAGACATTGGATTTTGACACCGCCTGCTACATCCGTTACGAATCCCAAATACGTTAGGACAAACCACTGGTTAACGTCAAATTATCATAGACTTAGATGGAGCGAAGGAGAGACACCATACGACAATCTTGTTTCATTGTTAACATCACATACACGTATATATAAATATGTGTTTGTGAAGGGTTTTGAGAAAAAACGTTTTTTGCAATCAAAGATAATACACAATAATATCATCAATCTCGATGACTTTGGTTGTCCTAAAAACATACCGTATATAATTCATGGAACAGAATGTCTTAGACATTTCAATTCTTCTGACCGTTGTGCCAACTATAAGGTGCATGCTATTCGGGAATGGATGATTCATGATGTTTGCTTTAAACAAACATTTTTAATGTAACAAATTTAGAAAGTAGGTCACAGCGAATGATGACATTTATATCTCTCTCTCTCATTCTGTTGTGGACATGTACATACATGCATAGCTGTAAGCAGTGACTATTTTCTTATGAAAATGGACTTTCCTAATGACATTGTTATATTTTTGGTGTCTCTAATTTCATCTGTGGGACATGTTCATACATGCAAATGAAAGTGGGACACCGACGTTACCACCACCACCACCACTATCACATTCTACTGTCCTTTTGTGACGAATATTCTTTCATTGTTTGGTTCTCTCTGGTTTGATACAGACGTGTTCACTAGTGTCTTCTAATAATGTCGTTTCTTGTAAAGTTTAATGCTGTAAGTGCTATCGAGTACAAACGATGTTCAGAATTGACAGTGAATAAAAAATATCCCATCATGGTCTTAACAAATGTGGACACAAAATATGGGAACTCTGTGCTTGCTACGTTGGAGGATGGCGACCGTCAGTATCGTGTCTATCTTCCCAAGAGGTATGCAGGTGTCTTCACGAATGAGGAGCTCAGACATATCAAACCTAAAGAACTACATTTAGTGTATCGAGGGACGAGAAATCAAACAACACAAGTAGAGATTGAGTCCTAACGTCGTAAGTAGCAATCGTGTTAACAAACAATTTATTGATGTGTGTGTGTGCGTGTGTGTAGTTTCAACTCTCTGTACTTAACACTTTAATAATTGAATTTGTATGTACATGATAAATGTATCATTGATTCTATTTAGTTTCGTTGAATAATAGTTGGTTCGATTAGAAATTATTTGAAAGTACATTAACTTATGCGATAAATGTATCATTGATTCTAAGTAGTATTTACAAATTTCCAGTGAATAATATTTGGTTTGGTTTGATTAGAAATTATTTGAAAGTACATTAACTTATGAAAAATGACATATACTTGAAAAAGTTTACTTACTTAACGCATTTGATTCTTTCCACTAACTGTGTGTGTGTGTGATAATTGAATATTATCGTATCAGTGATTCTAATATCGACTGTATTGTTATGTTACAGATAAACTTCCTTGTGAACTGTATCTACAGCCGTGAAATTATTATTTAAAAATCTTACAATGTCAAAAATTATTTTATATAACAATGTTTGTTTGTGATATATGTATATTTAATCAATGTAAAATGTATTTTGAATAATTGTATTATAACGGTTTGTAAACTATATTTTAAGTTTGTGTACAGTGCTGTAAATATATATTTAATCATTTAAAACAATATTATTATTAATATTTTATATATAACAATGTTTGTGATATATATATATATTTAATCAATGTAAAATGTATTTTTTAATAATTGTATTATAGCGGTTTGTAAACTATATATTTTATGTTTGTGTACAGTGTTGTAAATATATATATTTAATTATTTAAAACAAATTATGGTTTATTTTAATTTATTTCGTTATAAACCTTCGAATATGCATCCAATTATTTGTATAGTAATCAGAAATGTGTGAGAGAGACATTTTAATAATTTGCAGGTTGTATCTTACAATTACGAAAATTATTATACAATGTGTGTACACAAAACTTTTGAAAATACCTTATTTCAAGGAGATTTTTTTATGCGTAACACTTTACCACACACACAGACTTGGCAGTATATTAATTTCTAAATCGTAGTCAATGACTGTCATGTGTCAAAATTAGAAGTAGAACACAATGAGGTAGGCGATAAATATATTTCCTGGTGATTACATTTTAGTATCGCTAATTACAATAATCCATAAGTACCACGACGCTTATGTAAAACTGATGACAACTGTGTCTAGAGACAAAGAGAGAGGAGGGGAGAGAGAGTTGATATCGAAGTCGTCGTCAACAATTTACTATAATATAGTTTGAATTTCCCACCGAAGAAAAAAAAATGTTGACAGATCTGTTCTATACACACACACAATAATGCAGGATTGGTAACCCTGATCATATATTTTAATATACACTATAATACACACACATATCAAGTTTGAACCCATACATAGGTTGGTAAACCTGATCATATAGATTTAATATACATTATAACACACAACAAATTTGAACTCATGCAAGGTTGGTAACCCTAATCATATATTTAATATATACACTATAATGCAGCAAGTCGGAACCCCCCACCATAGGTTGGTAAACCTGATCATATAGATTTAATATACATTATAACAAATTTGAACTCATGCAAGGTTGGTACTCCCCGATCATATATTTAATATTGCATCAAGTGATAGAAAGTGAAAGTGATCTAAGCTCGCGAAAGGCGGCATATAAAAAAATAAAAAATTATATTCGCGGATGCTGTGGTCCAGATACGCGAAAAAGTCGCGGATCTTGACACAGATCAGCGAAAAAGTCGCGGATGCTGTGGTCCAGTAGAAAGTGAAAGTGATCTAGGCTCGCGAAAGGCGGCATATAAAAAATTATATTCGCGGAAATTAGAAAGTGAAAGTGATTTAGGCTCGCGAAAGGCTGCATATAAAAAATTATTTTCGCGAAAATTCGCGGATACTGCGGGTCCAGGGTGGTGGGGAGAGCGTGGGAAAAAATCTTGGACCGCGGGAACGGCGGCATCTCTTTGATCTTGTTTTTTATCGTTTTTTATGTTTTTTAAGAAAGGCGGCATTCCTTTGTGCGTTAGAACTCTCATTATCACTCTACTAATATCCTCTTTCCTTCTCCGACGCAAGAAAGAACAACCTTGCGTCCCTCTTAAAAATTTCATTTCGGCTGCCTGAATCCTCTGCACGTCCCTTTTACCAAGAGTCCATGTCTCACTGGCATGCCGGAATGTGGGGACAGCCACAGTTTTATAAAATTTCATTCGGGTATCCTTCCGTGTTTTATTTTTCAACCATTTATTTTCTTTACGAATACATTTTGTTCCTGCTATTCTTGCTTAATGGCAGTTCTTGTTAACTTGTCATTAAGAGACACCCTTGTAACCCTGACACTGTACAAGGCACTGCGATAAAGCAAAGTTTGAATTTAATAACGCTGAGTCTTAAATTATGCGTTTACTTTCATTACAGTTGGCAAAATCGATACTGAATTATTCTCGGTCCGCTGAGACGCATGCACTAAATTGCAGATTTCCTCAGTAACCACGAAGTTTGTGTATATAATTAACGTGGCAGTCTACCTTAGAAGAAAACTCTACGTGAATACATTTACCAAATCCAAGTTTCGTGTTTCTTATTCGTCGATTTCTTAAATAGTGAATAATAATAAAATGAAATTTCTGCATCCACTAAAAAAGAGATGGAGTAGATAAAGGAGTTGAATAAATTTCCAGAACACATTTGGCAGTTTTACATAACTGATTTGTTTATCAAAGTCTGACAATTGTTCCAACTAGTTAATGTATAAAATTAATGTTTAAAACGTTGGAAGAATATCACCGTTAATTCTTAATATTATTGAATTTTGTTTTAAAGGGAGGAAAATGTTTTATGCACCGTCAGAGGAGATCATGCTTCCCCTGGTGTGTGGGACTCTCGCCCACTAAAAACCCCACCTCTAATTCAGGCATTTATATCCGTCCTGGAACCACTTATCGTATTACTTCAGGATGGAGCCTATTGCGCCTTTATCGGTCTCCTTCTAGTTGTTCCTCATCTTCTACTGCTCGTTGGGTGCAAGTTGGGGCTGTCTCTTTTTTCTAGTAGGACCCACTGAATAAATGCATTGATGCGGTCCCATTCCGCCTTACCACGAAGCAAAAGCGCAACTACGTTCTCGGGCCTAACTCTCCGAGCTCCATTTCTAGTACCATCCTCTGTTATTGAATAATATTAATAATAATAATAACAACAACAACCATAATAATAATAATAGGCCTAATATCCGATTGTTATTTATATATCTTTAAGAATAATCTCACTGGCTCAAACAATTGTTAGATTTTGACAAATAATTACATCCTAAAGTCCAGAACCATTTCTAGAACCTCCAAGGTCCAGATTCACAAAACCGTATTGCGGCCATTAGTATTGTACGCTTCAGAATCTTGGACCATGACCTCAGCGAAAGAAAATATGATCAGAAGGTGATTCTAAGCAGGATATATGGAGGTGCATCAGATGCCGGAATGTGGCGTATGTGGACAAATGCCGAATTTTATGAACTACACAAGGAATCGGACATCGTCTCAGTAATAAAACAAGGTGGAATTAGGTGGGCAGGTCACGTACAAAGAATGACAGAGGAAAGGGCAGAGAAAAAAGTACTCTTTGGAGGACCAGGAGGAAGAAGAACAAGAGGGATGTCAAGGAGGAGAAGATGGGTGGACGATGTAGATAAAAACCTGAGAAGACTCAGGGTCAGAAGATGGCGAAGAGTCTCACAGGATAGAAGGGAGTGGAGGCACGTCGTTCTGGGGGCCAGGGCTCTTCATGAGCTGTAGCGCCGTGGAGTAGTAGTAGTAGTAGTAGTAGTAGTAGTAGTAGTAGATAATTAATTTTATGAATTTTATGAAGTGAGTTTAGTAACTTCCTATTGTATATAATTCTTCATTACGTGCTAAGCGGGAGCATCAATATAATTAATATAATTATTAATACTTTCAACACCGTATTCTACGGTAACTTCTCCTTGCAATAACCGATTTAAGGCGGTTTTATAATAAATAAAAGTGACCGAAAATTTTAAAGAGATATAACTTTTTAGTTTTTCAATTAATTTACATAAAACCTAGATTTTTATTTTAACATATATTAAAAAGTTAAGTTTTATAAATTTAAATTGTTTTTAGAGCATTACAAATTACTTCTCTCATGAGTAACGAGGACAGTTTACAGAGGATAGTTTTTGAAAATTTAACAACGAGAATTATCCCTTTAGGCATCACTCAGTTTATTATATTTTTTGAAAATTTAAAAACATTGAAAGTTCAGTTAAATAAAAACACATAAGTGATTTACTGTAACTACCTGCTAAGTAACTATATTTTTATTCCAATTTTCGTATTTCGTAGGTTAAACTTCTTTTCTTCATTTTTTCCTTTTTTGTAATGTTCCTCAACAATTTTTTTTTCAGTTCTTGATATTTCAAATGAATATAATGTAAACAGCATTTCAACTTGCTATTTTTTCTTTATTGCCTTTGTCATTTTCACAACATCCTTCACATGGTATTCAATATCGTTAAGAAAAAATTAAAATTTTAATAAACAAATAAATTTCACCTATTTTTAGATAGGTTGTGTCTTCTCAAATCCATTTCTTGGTTTCTGCTAATTATATTTGAACGTTAGGACAGTCCCTACCCATATGTAAAGTATAAATTTGTTGGAAAATTGGAAATTTCTAGTATACTGTTTTTTTTTTATGGTACATACTTATACTGGGTATTGGTCCTGCAGGTCGCCTTTTCCCCACTATAACTAATTGGTCGTTAAATGGACTCACAGAAAACGATTTTCCTAGCGGTTGCCTCAGAGTAATAACTGCTAGTAACTGACAGTTCCCAACCTGCGGTACGCAAGAAGACCTACCTAGGGAAAAGTATTTTCTTAAAAAAAAAATAAATAATAAAAATTGTATGTTTAAAAACGCAATACATTTTCATCGGACATAATTTAAATTAAAACAAAATAACAGCAAGTGTGACATTAATTATTTTCTTTTTAATATGTTGTTATTTTTCAGTACTGACAAGAAAATGTGTAATGAAAGTAATTAACTATCTTTTGAAAAAAACTGTATACTTTATTTTAGCATAGAACCAACCTGATATTCTACGTATTAACCATTTATAAATTCTTTTTATAAGTTTCAAATAATTATACAAGGATTGTTCAATAGATACACGTTTGATCTGCGCAGCTGCGACTTCGTCGCCATGACAACGGAATTCATTTGTTTATATTGTCTGTTTAAGACTAGTGACGCGTCCGTCAAAATTATTATTGCAGTTTGCCCTTTTATAAGTGTTGTGACTGGCGTCAGCCAATGGAAATTTATACGAGAATAAAAGCTGTATTTGGTGATTATAGTTATTCTCACACGGCAGTGGCTGAATGCTCACAAATACGTCAGCATCAAGAATAAACGTCCCGGGAACCTCACAAATGGTGTCATTCTTCTGCATGATAATGCTCGACCCCATGTAGCCCAGACGATTGAATATCTGCTTGGTCGTATAAAGTGGAAAGTCTTACAACATCCACCTTACAGTCCCGACTTGTTCCCGTGCGATTATTATGTTTTGGGTCCATTAAAGAAATCACTAAAAGAACGGCGGTTCAAATCGGACGCTGACGTAGAGTTTGCTGTTAGCGAATGGTTCCGCCAACAGCTGCAAGAATTTTACCAGCAGGGAATCTACAGATTAGGGCAACAGTGTGACTCATGCCTTAATGTTAATGGACACTTCTTTTAAAATCGTTGAAAAAAAAATGCTTTACAGCCGCTAAACATTTTTCTATGAACAATCCTCGTACATAACTAGGAATAATGTCATATACTATACACGTCGTATCAAGTTTTGTACTGAGAAAACCCCAATAACCTTTCTTTAAGTTTCGGTGGTACGCGAAATGAACGCGGAAGACCAAAGTGGTACGCGGGTCCGGAAAGGTTGGGAACTACTGGTTTAGACTGTTCCGATTTCAAGTATATTACCATCTTTTCTTTTAATAATACTGCATTCTTCCTTCCTTTTGCTTTGTTCTTGAGAGTTTATTTACACACTCTTTTGCTGGCCATCCATTCTGCAACTCCATTTTGCTTGTGATCTTTTTATTTTTTATTAACATTATTATATACAGGGAGCTTGTGTTAATTCCAATTATGACAGCTGTGATGATTTCTTGATGTGTTGCAGCAATTTCATCTCGGAAGATTACATTTTGTTTTCAGTTTTCAAGATCATAACCCGTGTCTCACTACCACAGAATATAACAAGAGGGCCAGATACGTTTTGTAAAATTTTATACCTGGTCACTCTCTGCACTTAATGTCCTGTTGATGATTCCACACACCACTTGATATTTACGCATTTTACTGTCTATACTTCCCTCTATCAGACCCGAGTAGCTGTAAGTGATAAGTGTCAAAACTACTTGATTTCGTCGTTTCTTGTCGACAACAATACGTATTATTTTCCTTACCACAACTCGGTCTGTTTTGCTTGATATCAGTTAACAGTTTATTTTATTGTCCAACAAAATAATAAACGTTTCTAATATTCAAACATTGTATTTGTACAAATATTTTCTGTAGTAAATGTTGTATTGATTTCGCAAAGTTCATTGTCTTCCTT
The DNA here is from genome assembly GCA_034769895.1 of Magicicada septendecula. Lineage (NCBI taxonomy): Eukaryota > Metazoa > Arthropoda > Insecta > Hemiptera > Cicadidae > Magicicada > Magicicada septendecula. The sequence continues at coordinate 840,744,691 of CM068368.1, forward strand.
CATCGATTGACTGTCAAACATTCCACTTTTTTTATTCAACTTCGCTTTTGCTGATAGGAAATAATTAAAAACAAAGAAGGTCAACAAATCGTTATTCTTTTTCAGCAGGCGTTATTAGATTTCTACGACCATAGTTCCTACAAAATGTAAATACCCTTTAATTACAATTGTCAGTGATACGAAATTGAAATATCCGAAGTAAACAGTCTACACTTCTTTCTACATAAGATCTTCTTCTTCTTCTTCTTCTTCTTCTTCTTCTTCTTCTTCTTCTTCTTCTTCTTCTTCTTCTTCTTCTTCTTCTCCTTCTTCTCCTCCTCCTCCTCCTCCTCCTCCTCCTCCTCCTCCTTCTCCTACTTCTCCTCCCCTCCTCCTCCTCCTTCTTCTTCTTCTTCTTCTTCTTCTTCTTCTTCTCCTTCTCCTTCTCCTTCTCCTCCCCCTCCTCCTTCTTTTCTTCTTCTTCATAATAATCATCACCTTCTTCTTCTTCTTTTTCTTCTTCTTCTTCTTCTTCTTCTTCTTCTTCTTCTTCTCTGCTTCTGCTTTTTCTTTTATTTTTAAGAATCAACTGCTTTTTAATTCTTAGTCACAAAACTTCAATTTCTCTTTCTGCCATCGCTCTTCCATCATCTTCTTCTTTTTCTTTTTAGTCGTTACTTCAAATCACTAACTGGGTGTCTGTGCTAAATAAACGTTGTATACCATTATAGCCTTTTTCCAAGGTCTTTACGACGGATCGCGATGTTTTCACGGGTCTCTTTGCATCCACCTTCATTACATAGTCATCATCATCGTCATTATCTGCAAGGATTCAACCAAAGATGGTTTGTTTCGGTCTCAAGCAGGCAAAGTCTAGAGCTGGTCACTCCAGCGCTTCCTCGGACGTCCCACACCTCTCCGTCCCTTCGGCTTATAGTTCCATAGTTGCTTGGGGATGCAGCAGTTATCCATTCGGCAAAGGTGTTCCCACCAATTCAGTCGATACTGGGCAATCCTGTCGAGTCTACTCATAATATTCAGATCCTGCCGTATATCTGTGTTTCTTATATGATCATGGAGAGTATACCCTGCCACGTACCTGAGAAATCTCATTTCAGCCGTTTGGATTCGACTAACCTGGCGTTTCGTTACTATCCATTTCTCAGACCCATAAGATCTTTACATAGTCTTACCGTAAAATATGGAGATATCTCGGAATCCCTCTCTATAAATCTCCGTTCTTCTTCAACTATAACCTCCTACTATCTTCTTTTACCGAGACTTTCTTGGCTTCACCACTGGTGTTTAGAAATTTTATTCCCCATGTTTTGAGTGTGACAGGATAACTTGAGACGTTTACATAATCAACGTACATTTCTAGACATATCTGAAGCTCTTGTATCACTAAATTCTCCCGAGAATAGAACTGTGGTCAAAAATATTTCTCTTAGGGGAGGACCCGTTCCCATCAGCTCTAATTATGATTAGTGCAGCTCGTTTCCACAGCCTTCGACACAGTCGCTTAGGTTCCCAGATTTAGAAGTAAGCAGTAGAGGTGGGCCGATATACCTACAACAGGTATTTTGGAATGATTATTTTTTTGGAATGGATATAACAGTGCATGGACGAAAAACAGCGAGGTTCAAAATATCTCTATGGCAAAGAGACGAAGCTGTTTTTAACCCTTTCAGTCACAGTGTCTAGGGCTAGGACATCATATTTTGAACAACACTGTGTCTGTCCTGGTCTGCAGATTGAGATGATTTTCATACTGTACCATTTTTACTGCCTTTGTGTATTCATTAATAACATGGTGTAGTCTATTCTTGAATTTATGAACTATTTGGAGGAATGTAAAGTACAGCTCTTCATTGGCTTTCGGTATCACAAAAACCGTGGCTCGTATAATGTTTATAACAACAAACTAGTCGGTGCGACTAGTTCATACTTTTTCAGTACGACTAAACATTTTTAAAATAAAAAATAGCCTTTAATGTATTGGAATGTTACGTGAAATATTGATATGGATGTAATTTGTTAACAAAGAACGCTTTTAAAATCATGTCCTAGATATTTGGACACCGTGACTGAGACTGCCACCGTGATTTAGGACTACCAGAAAAGAATGTAATGGACCTGATTCATTACCAACAATGCGTTGGGGAATCTTTGATTATGGCAGGAAAATTTGTTCAGAAGAAGAGAGGTAGGCCATCAAACTCAGGAGAAACAAATTCACCTCTCCACACAAAAACACGTGTTCCTGCTATTAAGCCTGTTGTTGATGTGAGGCATGACGGTTTGGACCACTTACCGGAGAACAACACCAAGAAAAGTAAAAGGCTGCAAGGGAAAAATCTATACCTTCTCCTCAAAGTACAAAGTACCTTTGAGTTTTTCAAAGGAGAGAAATTGTTTTTTGCTCTTTCATTTCAAGTAAAATAAACCATTTTTTTATGTTGTAAAACGCAAAAAAATCAGAACATTTTATGTACTCCTGATTTTTTAAAGTTTTTAAAATTGTTATGTGCTTTACTCTTTTTTATCATAAGTATTTAGTGCTGAAATGTAAAGTAAATGTGATAATAAAAAAATGTCTTAATTTTTTATAAAAAACTGTCAAATTATCCGCATTCTCAGTCACTGTGTCCTATATATAGGACACTTCATATTGCTACGACAGCACAGAACAATCTACGCGTTTATCGAATGTGCCAGAAGGATCTCGATGTAAGCGTGTGGTGTACGTGTTACTAGACGCATTTTGCGAGAATCTTCTCGACTGTGCCGGGCTTCGCTCGGGCGCTCGGACTGTGTCAAGGCCGTAGTAATTTCGGAGTTCACGAGAGATAAGACGCAGTTTGGAAGCTTCTGGTGTGTGAGCGTGACTATAAATACATCGGGTAGCGGCCTTAGTTTTCAGTTCAATGCGAGATATTGGATAGTGCGGTTCGAGAGTGTTAGTGCGATATATTTCCAGAGCGGTTCGAGTTATTACTGTGTACGTTCAAGTAGTTATTATTGAAGTGTTGCGTTTTATAATCAGACGGTATATTGTAATACAACTGAGTTTTAATATTTGTAGACATTTTATTGCGTGTGTACAATTTTCATTTGATTTGCTGTAGAGACTGTGTTGTTAATTACGAACTGTTTTACTGTTTTACTAACAATTAAAGGTGTAATTAGTGACTTAATTGGTGTCTTGTACTTATTTTTTTTCCACTGTACCTACGACGATCGATCGAATAGACCGTCGTAACAATATCTTCGATATGGATTATCCAAATCCAAATATTTTTGCATGAAAAAATGTAAAAAATTAAGTCAGTAAATGTACTAATTTTCAGAATTTTCTGACAATAAATAAAAATTCGTGACTGAAAGACTTAATAATTTAATTTTTAATAAATGACAAAAAAACTCATACTGATGTTACATTTATTCTCGTGTGTTATGCAGATATACAATACAGATTGTAATAACAAATTATATATTATACTAGTCACCAACTTGGTAAATTTTGAAAAAGTGAATTATATTGTGTTATAACCTACAGAGTGGCTGATAGGCCATATAGTACTTTTTGTTAATGTGATTTCGGAGATGATTTTAACTTCAGTGCACCTCTCATGTAAATTTTTTTGACATTTTTTGTTGTACTATTACGTGCACCCTAAATTGCCTGAGTTTCACAGCTGATTTTTCTGACCAAAATGGAATCAATAATGTATTATTAAATCTACGTCAGTTTGTTTACTCCTAGTGCAAACTTAAATTAGTATTCCCAAAGGGAGATAGGCCTATAAATAATTCTCTTGTTTCTTATTTTCTTTTAAACAGTAACAGCGCAATAAAGTCACAGTGTAAAGTAATACTGTTAATACTTTTAGTTTCAATTTATTTCTTATAATAAATTATATAATACAGGCAGCGCCGGATTTAGAGTGTGCGGGCTCCTAGGCTGAGATTGTGGTGCGGGCCCCCTACTTTTCAGTCGTGACAAATTCTGGGGAACAGATTTTTTTTATAAGCTCAGGGAAAATATACCAAATTCAAGTCCGGATAAAAAGTGTATAGAGGAATAATAAATTAACTGTACTAGGGCAATGAGATGAAACAGCTTTTATTACAGTTAGGAATGCTTAAACATTAAATGATAACTCAAAGCACCAACTAAACTGTAATTAAGTACAATTGGATGTAGTCAGGGCTGATCGAAGGCTCGAAGAATATTCATTTATTTTTATTACAATAATTTTATTTTTTTAATTTTTATTGGTGCGGGCCCCTAGACTGCAGCCTAGTCAGCCTACCCTTAAATCCGGCCCTGATACAGGTATATGTATAGTAGGTATATAATAATAGGTATTTGTACGTGCTATTTTTTGGAACGGTTTCGTTCGTACCTGTTATTTTCAAATACTAGTTTACCACACCTCTAGTAAGGAGAGCCTATGTGATACGTGGTTGTGGTGAAGGTTCCCCTCCTGCGTTAATAACATTACAGCCAAACATGCACGTTGTGGTATAGGGGACCCCACTGCGCGCTGCGCACTACTGATCCACGTGTAATTACAACATCACTTGAATGCGGGCAGACAAGTGTCAGTTGTCACGAACAGCTGTTACTATTGAAACATAAAACTTTATTACCGATATCTCAGATCTCTGATTAGGTGATTGCTGTCTCTCACACCGTAGGCTACTCCGTGTTAATAACACGTGATAAGTCTTCTGTAGGATAGACCGGGACAAATACTTATACGTTGTTCCGAACCGGATGGCACCTAAGGGATTAGAAGAGCCTTACTCTCGCACGCGCACTCACAAGCGACCCGCCCCGGCCAGGCACGATCCGGGCGTTACATGTACAGGGTGGCGCATGGAAACGGGAAAATTTGAAATAATTAGAAAAAAATGAAGGAACGTTACAAAACTTTATTTGAGGCTCAAAATATGTTCTACAAGACTGGAAATTACATTAGGCATCACTTTTTAAAAATTACATCAGTTAAATGCTGCCCATTTTGCAGTACACATTCAGTAAGTCGTTTCTGTAGGTTTTGCATAGCGCGGCGCAATGTGTCACCTGGGATTTTGGCGATTTCCTCTTCAATCTGTGTCTTGAGCTGATCAAGGGTTTTTGGTCTAGTCTGGTACACGATGCTCTTCAGATGACCCCATAAAAAGAAGTCACAGACTGAAAGGTCTGGAGATCGGGGCGGCCAAGCGATGTTAGCATTCCTTGAAATTATGCGATCCCCAAACAAACGTTTCACTGCTACCATAGACTGTCTGGCAGTATGTGAGGTGGCTCCATCCTGTTGAAACTAGGTGTGCTGAATGCATTTGGAAATAATTTGGAAAAGTATGGAGTCTTGGAGCCAAAAATGTCTCTAGCATGTTGACATAACGTTCAGACGTCACAGTGACAGCAGTGACAGCTCGTTCATCTTCAAAAAAGCAAGGGCCTATCACCCCATGACACGACACTGCACACCATACGGTAACTTTGGTACTGTGTAATGGACACTGGTGAAGCTGAGCAGGGTTTCCTTGAGCCCAGTAACGGAAGTTCTGCTTATTCACGTATCCACTTAAGTGAAAATGGGCTTCATCGGACATCCAAAGATTTTGAATGAAGTTAGCATCCTCATTGATTTTAGCCAACAATTGTTCACAAATTTGCAGGCGCAATACACAATCATTAGGATTCAGTTGTTGCACAATCTGAAGTTAGTACGGATGAAATTGAAGTTCATGGAGTATTCTTTGAACGCTCCGACGTCCGAGCTGCAATGACGAGGCAATTTTTCGCACCGAACGACGAAGGCTCCTTAAGATGGCAGCTCGCACGGCATCAATGTTTTCTGGGGTACGTACAGACCGTACACCCCCACTAGGCTTTTTCTTCAAAGCTGAACCAGTCTCTTCAAAATTACGAACCCACGTTTCGATTGCGTGTAACGAAAGAACTTGACCGCAGGGCGGGATCTGATAGTGGCGCCGAAACTCTCGTTGTGCAGCTGTCAAACTGTCACCATGTCGGTAAAACCAGCACCAAACTATATATAGCTATATAGTTATATAGCTTGGTGCTGGTAAAACGCCCTTACGGCGACCGCACGCTCTGCACCGCTCCACTGCTAAATGGTAACTAAATGTCCGTTACTGCTAGACACACAGTTTCACTTCTGCTACATCTACAGGGCTGCCAACATCAACTTCAAATTTTCCCGTTTCCCTGCGCCACCCTGTATAAGTATACGGTCTAATTCAAAACTACAAAATTTTTAATTTACCTAATAATCCAAATTAAACTATAATTTTTGTAATCTCCATGAAATTGTGAGAAAAACGAGTCCAAACAATATATAATTGCTATAAATACAAGAATTTTAGTGATTTCTAAACAAACGCAGAATTGGAGTATTTGATAAAGATTTTAATAAAAAGTAATATATATGATGGCGATATCTTGATGATTATAAACAAAAATGTATTTACAATATACGTCCATGTGCAAAATTACGTCGGTAATATGAAACTTTGTATTTCTTCTTCAACAGCAAATTCTGTCTTGTATGTAATATTTATAAAAAAAAATATTTTATTTAAAAATGTATCCCAATGAAAAAAATAAAATGGATTGATATGATAACTTATACAATTACATACAATTACGTGTTTACATACTATATTTACAATATAAATATCCTACTAAAATTTAAGCACAGAACGTGATTGAAAGTTAATTATGAGGAATTAAAAATAACAAATTTTATTTGTTATGTGCAATATACACTCATAATACACTTTACTACAATAAATATAAGTCGAATTGTGCGTGATTATCAACGAAAATTAAATAACATTTGCAAAATACTAATTTCTAAAGCCAAAATGAACATTAAATTAGACTCAATTGTACATCTAAAATATATCCCAACCACGTCGTGTTTGGTGTCATTTTCGTTAAAATTTTATAGATATTACAAATATGCTAAGCTCGTTTGTTAAAAAATTCATATTATAAAAGTTGCAGTTATGTAGTGGACGCCCCAGTAGATGATTCATACCCCAGCCGTGCGGGCCAGTTGTGTGTGTGTGTGTGTGTGTGTGTGTGTGTGTGTGTGTGTGTGTGTGTGTGTGTGTGTGTGTGTGTGTTGTAAATTAACGAAGTTATTTTCAAATGAGTATAAGAATTGTTCAATAAAATTTTTATTTTTTATTTTATTTTTATTTATTTTTTATCAATTTTATTATTTAATTATTTTAGGTGTTTTTATTATTTTTATTATTATTATTTAATTAATTAAAATAATAAACAATAATTGTGTATGAATTGGTGAAGGAATATTTGTTTCACCGCGTTAAATAGATTGTCGTAGTCAAATCGATTGAAGGTAGCGGTCTATTCAATGTCTTTATTTCTTCTTCTGCTCATCTTTTTCCTTCAGAAGTCCCCGTTTATGAATTGAGAATTAATGTATTTTACTTTTAGTTCTTAACTAATCAATAAAACGACAATTTAGCACAAATAATTAAGTTTATTATGATCAATGCGATTATTCGACTTGCGTCGACTATTGCTCTCGGAGTCGAGACTAGATCTCAGGTCGATTAATACTTCCAAAATTATTTCAAATTAAATTATTATCTAACATCGATTCTTTCAACTGTCGAAATAGTCAGGAAAGGCAAGTGAGAGAATTCAATACTTACAATTAGAAAATAAAAAAGACTTATTCACTACCAGATAATAATTAAAAAAATATAGTATATAGCCTAGTAAAATGTTATTCGAACCGCAGGCTGGGTATGTTGACGTCACACCTTCTTGAAATTAAAGGTGGCGTCTCGAGCTGGTTTGAAATTAAAAGATGGCTGCTCCCATGTGTTGTCCCACGCTAAGAATCTGTATCTGAGATTTGACTTCAATAAAGTGCAGTAGTTGATCAATTCTTCTTCTGTGATGTAGTTATTACAAGATCTTCAAATTGTGGTGTTTGGTTTTCGTCCTCCACTGGATTTCGTCCGGTAATACCTGTTGTAACCCCTCTTAAGAATTTTTATGGCTTTATAAAAAAAAAATGTTTTTTTGAAATTTTCCTTTTGCAAATTTTTTTTTTTTTTTTGAAAAGGGGCCACTAGTTATTTAAAACTAGGCCAAAGCCTAGAGAAGCCAAAATGCGCTGGGTCCAGTGGGACGGGACTTGCAATTAAACTCTCTGGTATAACCAACAACAATATCATTTATTTAGTACTTGTGTAATGTAGCCTACAAGGTAACAATTGGTTTTCTTTTTGTTTTTTATAAATGCAAATTTTTTTTTTGTATAAATCTTGCCCGTATATAACCCACAAAGTAACAGCTACATAAATCACATAAATTCACATATAAATATAAATATACATCTCCATCTCATCCACATTTTTAATATCAATATATCAATAACCAACACCCTTATAATTTTAAAGCATAGCCACCCGCCTATATACATTTTCTCGACAGACATATATAGCCCCCATCTAAAAGAAATAATTAATAATTAACTGGAAATTCGACCACCCTACCTCTACAGACATCCGAATGTATAAATATATCACTAGTGCTCCCACGAATCTGGGTTGGCCAAAATGCCAGATACAACATTAAAGTGCTCTTAAACTTGGTAAAATTATAATCAAAAAATCAGAAAAATTATAACTGACGATAATAAATAGGAAAGAAGGTAAGCCACCATCTTTCCTTGACCTGAACTGTATTTGTGAATCTGGTGAGATAATAATTTATAAATTTTGTGTAAGAAATATAGTTTAGCGATAACCTTTAAAAATTTACAATAATTATATGCCCTAATACGTTATGTAACATTTTAAGAAAACTGAATTGACAATAATACATTTAAAGAACTATTACAACTGTGAGGTGACAAACTGGTATATAACCTTTTAAGAAAACTGAATTGGCCCGGCGGCCGACAAGTTCCTAAGCCTGGAGCATGCATATGTCTGCATACAAACCTGCCTACATGGATTAAACAGGGGGCCGGACTGTTACTGAATCAGAAAGCTTATTACCCTTACACAACCCCAAAACTTAATTTAACTATGTGATCTAACTTGACAGGAATTATAGCTGAACCCTACCAGCCGGTGGGGTTCATCCTGTCACCAACGGAACCCCCCTTACATATTTGAAATACCAGTCCCCTAATACTTGAACTACCCCCTTTTCCTGAAAACGAGAAAGAAAATAAATAAGTGAATGAATTGTAATAAGACTTGGATACCTGCCAGCCCCCGGGCTTACACTTAATACAAAGTTAGTACATAATATACAAAATTCCCCCAAAATCCGCGCACAATTCTGTTCAGTTAAACTGGGGCCCAACTAAAACGTTTGAAAGATGAAAAAAATATGATAGTGTGTCACTCATACCCCACAAGTGTTATAAGGTGTTAACGGCACAGATCCGGGTGTCTGTGTAGATCAAAATAAAATCATAATAATTGGTTTGAGGTCACCTGGTGGTGTTTGAGTTCCTACTTCCAGTGCCTGTGGTGTTGGTTTGACGTGGTCATGTCGCTATCCCCTCCGGCAGGCGAAGTCGAGAGCCTTTGGTGATCGTTCAGGCGGAGATGTTCATCCTGTGCCAGCGTCCTCGGCTAAGACCGGGAGCCCGCAGTTCTGTGCGAGTTTATCTACCCATCCGGGGTGATAGAATTATTTTCAAAAAGACTTCTTCGCTCTGTCGAAGAGGCACGAGATGTTCGCACGGTGACCGGTGAAGCAAGACAGCCTAAAACCAGTCGAACTACGCAATACCAAACTTGCGTTTCAAGGCGAACACCAGATCGCGTGGCATGTACCACGGCGAACTAAATTTCGCCGTTCCGTTAAACACAGACACAGATAAACAATTTCGCGTTATTTAATTTTATTTATATAATATAATAAATACATAATATAACGTAATTTATTCTTCGTATATTACCGCCGGTTCGTAGACAACCGGCACACCCCCAGCCCAAAAGGGCAACATAGTTGCCCCACACTTAGACAGAGGGGTACCCTGCAGTGTACCGCTATATTGTCTTCTACAACACGGGTATCCATCAGTATTCGCAGTAGTCTTCGCTCTCAGAAGCACAGAGGCTTAGGAGGAAGACAAAAGAGCAGAAAGAAGACGTGTAGAGTGTAGAGTGTAAGTGTGTTGTCACTGCGCGCTGACCTGATCAGGGCCAACCCACAGCAAGAAGGGATAGAGAAGGAAAGAAGAAAGAAAAGTTCGGGAGCTCCCTGAGTTCTGATCTCCTGAGGCTTGACCACTTATGCTGGGATACTGACGCTACCTTAACAGGGCACCATGCCCTATAATTACACGGGGGTTAACCCCAAAAACCAAATAACAACATGGTCACATAATTACCCCTTACATCCTACAGGATCAAGGGAGAGGGGGGTGGTTTCCGTGACACAATTATTTCATTTACAGATGTATTTATATTCCTATAATCTAATACATGTGTGCTCCAAGGGCATTGCCGAAACATACAGTGTCAACCAGGGCCTCAACCGGCCTCGTTGACACGGTAGGCTTCACTCCACTAACTCCTTTTTTATCACTTTTATAATTTTTTGAATTTTTTTTTTTTTATATTTCATGTGTTTCTGAGGGAAGGGTTAGGAAAATCGGGAAGATGGAAAGGGCAAGGATCATTGAAAGGTCAAGAACTGGGACTAAAGGTAAGGACATGACTCCCTCCGGAAATAAGGACGAATGGAGAGAACCAAGGCTCGCGCAGGCAGGGGCGCGTCCCTGAGGTAGACAAACACCACTGGGACTGTGGGGAACATCTACCCGCTACCATATCATTGTCTTGCACACCCTCAGAGCACACCCCCTTAGAATGACCACAATCCCTGCATACATGGAGACCACCAAATCTCACCCCCTTTTCTATCAGCCGGTTTACCCCCTCCGACAGATCTTCAATTTCGAGATAAGGGTCACAATCTCTTTCGCATCGCTACTCGGTACGCCCAGCCTAGCAGTCACCGGTGACGCAAACCCCAGGATGCGATATGGCCCCGACCAGCGATAACACAACTTAGCGGACCGTTTATCAGCGGCTGAGCTGAGTGGGTGGCTCTGGCAATAGACCCAGTCCCCTATCCGGAAGGGGTTAGGAATTCGCCCCTGATTATATCGTCGACGGACCCGCTCGTGCGCTCGCAGCAAATTCTTCCGAGCCTCCTTCCACCTCTCTGCTGTTCCATTATCTGGCTCCCGTGGTAGAAGATCCTCAATATTCCACAAGTTAGTCAACGGGAGTGCGGACGAGAATCCAAACATGATTTCAAAGGGAACGGCCTGATGACTATCATGTAGGGCCGTATTAAAGGCTAGCTGTAACCACTTCAGATTCTGGTCCCAGGTTGTCTGTTGCTCAGCATGATAAGCAATGCGTGCGGACCTGAGATTCCTATTGAATCTCTCCGCATGGGACGGCTGTGGGTAATAAGGAGAAGTGGTTATATGTTTGATCCCACTAGCGAAACACATCCGCCGGAACTCACCCGAAATGAACTGGGGGCCATTGTCTGAGACAATGATGGTCGGAAGACCGAAATGCTGAAATATGTGATTCTGGAGCGCGCTTATGGTCAAACGAGCCGTTGCCTGCCGTAAGGGCAATAGCCACGCAAACTTCGAAAAAGCATCCACACAAACAAGCAGTTAAGAATTACCTGACTTGCTAAGCGGGAGAGGTCCCACGTAGTCTATGAATAACTTTTCCATCGGTCTGCCCGCCACGTCCGATGACAACAACCCTAGCTTAGTGTTCTGGGCAGGCTTGCTCAAGCCACACAGATGACAACTCTTAACCCTCGTTGCGATGTCCCTATCCATGCCCTTCCAGATGAAATGTCTCCTAATGCTGGAAATGGTCTTCGAAATTCCCTTGTGGCCTCCTACTGGGGAATTATGATAATAGCCGAAGACCATGGGCACTAACTTGCTAGGCAGCACGATCTTAGGGGCACGTCCCTTTCTCTCTCTACAACACAGGACGCCCTTGGACAAGAAGTATGGGGCCTGTACGTTACCCTCCTTGATTTTCTGGATGATGGACCCAGCTCTTCGTCGTTCAACTGATGGGGTAACACATCAGTGAAGGCTAACGGAAAGTCTAGCAGAACGGAACAGGGTTGCTCAGATTGGGCTTCACTGGGCTGGGAAAACATGCGTGACAAAGCATCTGCAACCACATTTTGAGTTCCCCTAATGTGTTGCACCTTGAACTTGAAGGATGAGATCTTGACCACCCATCTACCAATCTTACCCAGTTGCCGGGGATGAGCAAGAAGCCAAGAGAGAGCCTGATTATCGGTCTCGAGCAGGAACTCAGCATGTTCCAGAAAACGCCTGAACTTGTCTAGAGCGTACACAACAGCTAAACACTCTAGCTCATAGACTGATGATTTTCGTTCTTGCTGAGTCAACGTTCGGGAAATAAAAGCCACAGGCTGCCTAGCGTCATCAACGACTTGGGACAGAACCGCCCCGAGCCCAACCGAACTCGCGTCCGTCTGTAAAATGAATGGTTTTGAAAAATCGGGCATCCGTAACACCGGTGGGGAGGTAATGGCTTCCTTTAGGGTGTCAAAAGCCTTCTGTTGACTACCGCCCCATGTAAATTTTGCGCCCTTTTTCCTCAGCTCGTTCAAGGGTGCGGCAATTTCCGCGATATTAGGAATGAATCTGCGATAGAAGTTGACCATTCCCACGAATCTCACTATTCCCTTCGCATCCCTGGGAGGGGGAAAGTCACGGATGCCCTGTGTCCTCTCGGGGTCGACAGTAACACCCTGATGTGAAACCAAATGCCCCACGAAAGAAATACTTTCCTGGGCAAAACGAACCTTTTCAGGATTGACAGTGAGGCCAGAACTTCTTAAGCGACACATCACTTCGCGCAGATGGCACAGATGTTCCTCGAACGTCTTACTATAGACTAGCAAGTCGTCCAAGTAATTGAACACGAACTGAAATTTCACGTCGTGAAAAACGGTATCGAGAAGACGAGTGTGAGTGTCTGGGCTCCCACAGCCAAACCCATGGGTACCCTTGTATATTGGTACAAGTTCCACGGTACACAAAATGCCGTGTACGGTCTACTCTCCTTTGCCAAGGGAATCTGGTGATAAGCCGCATTGAGATCGATCACGGTGAAATACCTGGCCCCACTGAACCAATCGAAGGCCGAATGTAAGTCTGGGAGGGGAACGGAATCCACCTCAATATTTGCATTCAATTTCCGATAGTCTATGACCATGCGGTGTTTACCCCCAGGCTTGGGTACCAAAAACGCTGGACTAGCATAGCTGGAATGAGAAGGTTCAATCACCCCTTGTTCTAATAACTCTTGAACCTTCTGTGACGATTTCATTAATTAAAAATAAAATAATTAATAAATAGGTAATGTAAAAGCTGAGAAATTTTAAATTTTAATAAAATCGCACATTTAAACTAAATCTTATCGCTATCATAAAATTATGATAATATTTAATCAAGAGTATTAATAATAAAATAAAAAGGAATACGAGTGTACAGATAGGGAAACCTTGTTAATTAACCCTGCATAGACATGCGCTAACCGGAATTAACTTGAATACCGACCCCTAAACAAACTAATAATACTTGTAAATTTGATATTAATTAAATTAATAAACAAGACCACAGTAGTGTACTATAATAAAGTCTGTAATTAAGAATAGCTTTGGATAATTAAAAGGTTAAACTTTAACCCTTTAAATAGAGGATAAATGTGGAACTATTTTATTGCGACGCGTAAACTCCGCGCGATTAACTGACCCTTCCTAACATAGTAAGAGAGACTTGAGATGCGTCGTTCGGCCAGTAAGCAGCTCAGAACGGAGCGCTACAACAAAATATGTTTTATTATTTTGTTATTAAGTTAAATAACCGTGTGAAGAGTTATGTAACGAGTGTGTATCAGTAAAGAAGAATGTAGAAGATTAAGTGCGAAAGGTGACATTTCACATCTAGAAAGATAGTTAAAGTTATTTTAGGGTTGTATATGTAAAGTGAAATACAGCCGTTCTATTACCAAATGTAAAATGTGAAGACGAAGACCTCAACTGTATTTGTCAAATAACCAAGGAACAGGACGACTTCATGACATCGTAACTCTCTCTATCATTAGTTGACACCAAGGACCTTCACCAGGAAGACGACCACGATGACAACCCTCTACCTAGAGTGTGCGGAAGAATCACGCGTGGACGACATGGACTAAAACACTTAACTAAGAGGTAGCACGGAAGCTGGTCTTCCGTGGATATGTATTTTTTTTAAATAGAAGTAATTGTAAACTAAAAGACTTTAAAATGACAATCTCTAAAGTTTAAGAATTAATGTTGTAACAAGTAATTTCAGTAACCATAAGTTGTAAAATAACTCGTGTGATGTAGCGTTGAAACATCGCACTAATAAATGAAACCATTCCTCAAATGGTATAAAGAGTAATAAAGTAATTCAGTAATGGAGTAGAGTAAACTTGAAATTCCTAAGTAATATATAGAAACTCGGATCCGAGGTAAATGCGCTAACTGTATTGTAAATCTTAATGTAGAAAACCCCTTCCGATTTCACTGTAAGTTAAAATTTGATATGTTATGTATAATCTAACAGTCATAAATAAAGAGATGTCATCTTTAGTACATGCTAAATTGAGTGCATAAATCAGCAGTCTCCCCTCCCCAGTTTCCTTTTATATTATTTGTTTTGGTGATTTGATTAATTTTCAGCTTGTTACAACGAAGGCAGCCTGTATAATTGGCCAGAGTCAATTAATACGGGTTCCCGATGTTATAACGTAAGTAAAGATGTTATACTTCTCTCTCAGAACGGCCATCTTCGGAGGAGCGAATTTGTAAGGGGGTGACCTTACTATCTTGGAGTCTGTAAGGCGAATTTTATACTCCAGCAGATGTGTGGGTCCCAAGGAAGGAGTTAACACTGAGGGAAATTCCTCACACAGTTGGTCTAAGGCCCTCTGCTGGGATGGAGTGAGATGATCTGGTGCAGAATCGGGACAAGCTACCTCTTGGATACCTCCCTTAGCTCCCTGGTACCCAAGGAACGGAATAAGAACTCCCCGATTAAACTTAAAATAACATTGGTGCCCTTGGATGTCCAACACGAGACCACTTTTAGCGATGAAATCTGCACCAATTATACAATCCACTCCCAGAGCAGGAGAAACTAGAAAAGACCACACCCAGGAAAAACCGTCAATCTTGAATTTGAAGGAAATCACCTGGGAGATGGGCAAGATTTCCCGAGATGCAGTCCAGCATACCACTGACGACAGATCCGATCCCTTTATTAAGCCCTGCTTCTCAAGGTCCGCGCATACTCGAGATGAGATGATGGATCGGGCTGAACCGGAGTCAACTAACGCTCTGAGTTGACCCCCTTTTACCTCGAGTGGCAGAAAGGGGCATACTGAAATGTGTTGCGGGATAGTAGACAGGACCTTGATGTCAGAAGAGTTGGGTTCTATCGATTGCCTGGAGGTAGTAGAAAACCGAAAAGATTCAGTGCGAAGGGAAGACATCCTCCGACATATCTTCCCCTGTCTGCCTAGTTTTTTGGGGAGGGTCCCTCCGATGGAGGTGCTGGACGCGTGCGCCCCCGGGGGCATGATCGAGCCACGTGACCCGGCCGATTACAATTATAGCAAATTATGTTTCCCCATCGCTCGCGATCTCGAACTGACTGGGCCTGTCGGGGACGAAAAGGTTCGCTGCGTCCTTCTGCTCTCTGAGATATTGAATGTTCGCCACTCCTGTCTCCCCTCGCCTCATCGCTCGTCTGAATGGCCTTGGATATGACGCACAGTCTGTCCAAGTCCACAAACCGACGCGGGCCTCGGCAAATACTAGCCGCAATCTATCTTGTGAGGAGACGCCGTCAAGAATGTTTTGAACAACTTCCTCCTCCGACAAGCCCAGACCCAGTGTCCGCACTACGCACCTGATGCTGTGCACGAATTGGGCAAGACTCTCACCCCTAGACTGCACGCGGTAGAAGTGTCGGTGACGTAATTGTTGCATAAGCCTCCCGGGCACAAACGCCTCCAACACCTCCCGGTGGAACTCCGCAAGTCCACCACTACGCCGCATTACGCCAGCCACCCTCTCAGCCATGGGACCGCGACAATACGGATAAACAAGCTCGAGGATAGTACGATCCGTCATACCCGGAAAATCCGCCAACTGGAACACAATTCTAAAGAACGGCAACAGCTTATCCACATCCAGCCCGTCCACGACCGGCAACTGCTGGATGATCTGAGATAGTGGATTGGGCAGCTTGTGATATGAAGCCGCCACCATACCGGAGAAAACCGGGGCACTTACGACAGGCTCGCGAGAGCAATCTAGAGCCGAGACCTCGGACCCAGGAGCTAACTCCGGCGTGGGTGGTCCACTGCAGGGTGACCCGTGCAGGGTCAATGTGACCTGTTCAATTAAGCTCTTGATATCGTGAGCTTGCTCAAGAGTGCCCCATTGCTGGTCGAGATTCTGGAGTCGCAGGTTTAAATGATTTAGGCGCTGCCGAATTCGCCGGACGCCCCTGGAGGAACCCGGCCCCTCCTCCAAATTGTCAACACATCGGGATAACTCCTGCAACTCCTCCCACTTCTATACACACCGTTCCAACTCCCGATCTTTATCCGCAATATCGACCGCTGAGACCATGCCGCCCGCGGACATTGCCTCTCGTAGCTGCTTCCTCAACACGGTAATCGCCCCCTTCGGGTTTCTACCCCGGGCTCGTAACTCAAATTCTAACTCGTCCCGAAGGAACAAATCCGGATCCAAGACGCTCATCCTCGAGCTTCACGGTCGGCCCACGAAAACACAGCACACGACAAGAATGGACAATTAAACAAAAACGGAAAAACTTGAGTACTAACTCTTCCTTCAAGCAGACTGCGGGCCCCTAGCGTTGCGAGGACCCGACACTATCCTGAACTGGCTCTCGACAACACCACACAAGAAGAAACGCAACATTTACACTAACACACGACATGCTCAACTACACACCTAACATCTATCACGACATCGCATTTCACAAGTAACAAAATATTTACCGACCAACGAACAACAACAAATTCCCAAAATTTGTAACACTGACTTCGGCTCCCGTACCTCGGACGAGACCGACTGCCGATTGGGCCATACCGCATGCTTATAAACGCCCTCACTATTATTTGAAAAGTACAACGCGAAATCATTTCCCAACACCTCGCCACAGATCTGCGGTAATTCAAGTTTCAAAAAAAATTCACCCCAAAATTTTACATCACGTGGCGACACCAAGTTTACAATTTCAAAAGGCGAATAAATATCGATTCACATAATATACTCAATAACAATACACATAACTCAACATGATAAAAGCATAGATGTTAATTTTTAACAAAAATAGTTAAAGTTCCAATTTGCCAGAACTCTTCCCGAGTTTGCAAGCCCCGTCACACTCAAAGGACCCACGGGTTTAACCCTAGATACAACCACGCTCTTCCACCAAATGTAACCCCTCTTAAGAATTTTTATGGCTTTATAAAAAATAAATTTTTTTTGAAATTTTCCTTTTGCAAATTTTATTTTTTTGTTTTTTTTTTTGAAAAGGGGCCACTAGTTATTTAAAACTAGGCCAAAGCCTAGAGAAGCCAAAATGCGCTGGGTCCAGTGGGACGGGACTTGCAATTAAACTCTCTGGTATAACCAACAACAATATCATTTATTTAGTACTTGTGTAATGTAGCCTACAAGGTAACAATTGGTTTTCTTTTTGTTTTTTAAATGCAAATTTTTTTTTTGTATAAATCTTGCCCGTATATAACCCACAAAGTAACAGCTACATAAATCACATAAATTCACATATAAATATAAATATACATCTCCATCTCATCCACATTTTTAATATCAATATATCAATAACCAACACCCTTATAATTTTAAAGCATAGCCACCCGCCTATATACATTTTCTCGACAGACATATATAGCCCCCATCTAAAAGAAATAATTAATAATTAACTGGAAATTCGACCACCCTACCTCTACAGACATCCGAATGTATAAATATATCACTAGTGCTCCCACGAATCTGGGTTGGCCAAAATGCCAGATACAACATTAAAGTGCTCTTAAACTTGGTAAAATTATAATCAAAAAATCAGAAAAATTATAACTGACGATAATAAATAGGAAAGAAGGTAAGCCACCATCTTTCCTTGACCTGAACTGTATTTGTGAATCTGGTGAGATAATAATTTATAAATTTTGTGTAAGAAATATAGTTTAGCGATAACCTTTAAAAATTTACAATAATTATATGCCCTAATACGTTATGTAACATTTTAAGAAAACTGAATTGACAATAATACATTTAAAGAACTATTACAACTGTGAGGTGACAAACTGGTATATAACCTTTTAAGAAAACTGAATTGGCCCGGCGGCCGACAAGTTCCTAAGCCTGGAGCATGCATATGTCTGCATACAAACCTGCCTACATGGATTAAACAGGGGGCCGGACTGTTACTGAATCAGAAAGCTTATTACCCTTACACAACCCCAAAACTTAATTTAACTATGTGATCTAACTTGACAGGAATTATAGCTGAACCCTACCAGCCGGTGGGGTTCATCCTGTCACCAACGGAACCCCCCTTACATATTTGAAATACCAGTCCCCTAATACTTGAACTACCCCCTTTTCCTGAAAACGAGAAAGAAAATAAATAAGTGAATGAATTGTAATAAGACTTGGATACCTGCCAGCCCCCGGGCTTACACTTAATACAAAGTTAGTACATAATATACAAAATTCCCCCAAAATCCGCGCACAATTCTGTTCAGTTAAACTGGGGCCCAACTAAAACGTTTGAAAGATGAAAAAAATATGATAGTGTGTCACTCATACCCCACAAGTGTTATAAGGTGTTAACGGCACAGATCCGGGTGTCTGTGTAGATCAAAATAAAATCATAATAATTGGTTTGAGGTCACCTGGTGGTGTTTGAGTTCCTACTTCCAGTGCCTGTGGTGTTGGTTTGACGTGGTCATGTCGCTATCCCCTCCGGCAGGCGAAGTCGAGAGCCTTTGGTGATCGTTCAGGCGGAGATGTTCATCCTGTGCCAGCGTCCTCGGCTAAGACCGGGAGCCCGCAGTTCTGTGCGAGTTTATCTACCCATCCGGGGTGATAGAATTATTTTCAAAAAGACTTCTTCGCTCTGTCGAAGAGGCACGAGATGTTCGCACGGTGACCGGTGAAGCAAGACAGCCTAAAACCAGTCGAACTACGCAATACCAAACTTGCGTTTCAAGGCGAACACCAGATCGCGTGGCATGTACCACGGCGAACTAAATTTCGCCGTTCCGTTAAACACAGACACAGATAAACAATTTCGCGTTATTTAATTTTATTTATATAATATAATAAATACATAATATAACGTAATTTATTCTTCGTATATTACCGCCGGTTCGTAGACAACCGGCACAGTGTATTGTGTCGAATGGTTTATTCAATCAGTTTGCTGTTCGTATATTAGGTTAGATTATAATTCCGTCGTGACCATTCGTTCTGGAAGTTAGTTTAGTGTTTTTCAATTCTCTTTTATTATTCCAATGACTATTTAAATTGGATTTATTAATTTACTGTATATTCTTCATTCTTTCATAATTCCATAATATATCTTGGCTTGAGTTAGTTAAAATTTTTTAATTCATATTTCTTTTTAAATACTCTGACACGTCCTTCTTGCTTGGAGTCTAACAATCAACTAATTATATTTGTTTCTTCACATAGAAAATTCTGTAACATTTTGGCCTCACCTTTCATTGTTTACAATCAGCTGTTTGCTTCCTTCACAATTTGATTTTATAGAAATAAATACCAATTTTTTACATTTTACTGGCTATAATTTAGTTATTTAGTATTTTTATGAAATTTTAATTACATAACTATATTCCTGCTTTGATTTAATACAAATTAATACTAAACATGACCTAGTTTGGTTTGAATTAAACTCAAAAGTTACATTCCTTGAAATTTACTTCTAGGCCTTATCATGATTCACATAATTACCAATTAAATGGTTTACACCATGTTTTATGTTACCATTGTCCTCAAATAAGATCATTAATTAAACCATTATAATTTGCCTTCACCACATTGTCATTATACTAAACATTTACTAATTTATTTACATTTTACTTGCACTTGCTTTACTGCTTAGGCATTATCTTGTACAATCACTATCTAAGTCAATTTTACCCTCTGACTCTTTTAATTACTACTATAGGTTGTGATAATTATAATAAAGTATTTGTATGCTAAAGGGAATAATTTATATCAATTTGGTCTAGTTTTCATTAATTTATCTCCTCTGATTTGATTACAGGGTCAAAGTTGAATTTGGCATGATTATCAACTTTCATTTTTCCTATCAATATTATAATCATTTCACATTATTATTATTATCTTTTCTGATTCACTATTTATAGGACGTTTGAATTAATATTTGGCCTTTCCTTCCTTAACAAAATTCTGACATAAACTAACATTCTTTAAATACAATAAACACTTATTTTCTAACATCTAGTATATACTAATATCAACATGGTAGGTATTGAATACCCAGATAATAATTAAACATAATAATTAGATAATTACATACGGTCTTAGCCTAATTACAGTCTTTTGCTGTCCTTTCCCAATTAGTTTGGGGCGTTTCCCCTTAAGTATACACTATTCACTTTATTCTCTCACATAGTTTGTCATAAGGTTTCTAATTTGTGAAGAATAAGGAATTTCACTTTATACACACTATTTATTATCCTTAATCCTTTTTTAATTTCCACTGTTTTATTTATAATTATGTTTACATTAAATCAACCCACTGGTATTGTATTCTCTTACTTTTTTATATGGGTTTCTAAATTTGTATAACAACTATAGTTTAATTTCATTTATTTATTTTGGTTTACTTTGATAGAGTGTTCTGTCTTTAAAATAGGTTTTGGTACCTTGGAGATTTTTCATTTTAATCAACTTCTTCCTGGTTATATTTCCTTACTACTCCTTATCTTACTGGATATACTGATGATGTTACTGGGATAATAATCATACTATATGGTTTAACACATTTTGTTCTAAATTGAATGTATATAATTTCTTTGAATCGAGAGTTTTTATAGTTCTGTTAAGGCATTTTATTTATTATTGTGATTACTTCTTTTCTGTTACTTTTATTTAAGTTTATTTTACCCATTCCAGATTGCTTCTTACCTTCTTTTTCTATGTGATATTAAATTGTAAAATAAGGCAAAATTTCCGTTATGCTACTGTGTGTGTGTGTGCGCGCGCGCGCGCGCGCGCGCGCGCGCGCGCGCGTGTGTGTGTGTGTGTGTGTGTGTGTGTGTGTGTGTGTGTGTGTGTGTGTGTGTGTGTGTGTGTGTGTGTGTGTGTGTGTGTGTGTGTGTGTGTGTGTGTGTGTGTGTGTGTGTGTGTGTGTGTGTGTGTGTGTGTGTGTGTGTGTGTGTGTGTGTGTGTGTGTGTGTGTGTGTGTGTGTGTGTGTGTGTGTGTGTGTGTGTGCGTGTGTGTGTGTGTGTGTGTGTGTGTTAATAAGGGTCCCCTAATACCTCAGGTGCCATGCGACTTGGAACGCATTATAACTACAAATGTAGAATTGTTCAGTCCACACTTTATCACCGTTCCACATCCTGCACTTCGTCTGCGACAGGCGATACACTCTTCTTCTTCTTCTTCTTCTTCTTCTTCCAATCCTCTTCTACCGCAAGGTGTAGAGGGTAAGCAAAGGTCTCGCCACCATGGTCTCTCCATGTCCAGGGCCTTGGATACACTCTCTTCGCTCTTTTGTTTATTAGAAATAAAAAATATCGGTATGGAGAACCATACATGACTTCCATATTCTAAGATTTATTTTTAAAATCATTTTCGAAATGAAATATTACCATAGAAACTACTTCTTTCTACTTACTGCTTCAGTCTTAACCACAGTACTGTGGTCACTAACATATATCACCTCACGTTATCGCACTCGATTTTCACTGATGATGGAAGTCAGTGGCATTGCCGAAACGTCTGGTTTTGTAGAAAACATTGGACTACGGCCAAATATCCCGGGAAGGAATTTTAACAAAAACTACTTCTTTGTTGCCGATAACGTTGTACACATATATATAAAAAACATGCATAACATTAATGGCTTGTATAAGGTAATGATTGATCTCCATTATGTAGTGCTCAAGTTTCCAAAGTTTTAATATTATGATGTCCGTAATTAAAACATCAGAGCAGGTTTAGTGTGTATGAGGGTTCACCGTGGACAAAAATTTTCAACATTTCCTATTGAGCGTTGCTTAGAATAAATCTGCGAATCTATAGTGTATGTTTCACAGAACAAACACGCGGAAAAGAAGGAGCGCTCCGAAGTTACTCATGGACCCTCAGCATCTTGCAGAGGGTTCATTCCCTAAAGACGAAAAGTCTGTCTATGAATCGTTCCTCTGTAAACACGTGCAGTTACACTGCCCAGCGATCCACAGGAAGCAAATCGCTATCCATGCTGGACACTTTTTCGGCTTGCATGCGTTATGTTGGTATGGGTTCGGCACTTTCCATTTAAAACGCGTGCAAATGTAAGAAAATAAACATGAATGAGGCCAGAAATAACGCGAATTGTGTGTGTGTGTGTGTGTGTGTGTGTGTGTGTGTGTGTGTGTGTGTGTGTGTGTGTGTGTGTGTGTGTGTGTGTGTGTGTGTGTGTGTGTGTGTGTGTGTGTGTGTGTGGGTGTGGGTGGGTGTGGGTGTGTGTGTGTGTGTGTGTGTGTGTGTGTGTGTGTGTGTGTGTGTGTGTGTGTGTGTGTGTGTGTGTGTGTGTGTGTGTGTGTGTGTGTGTGTGTGTGTGTGTGTGTGTGTGTGTGTGTGTGTGTGTGTGTGTGTGTGTGTGTGTGTGTGTGTGTGTGTGTGTGTGTGTGTGTGTGTGTGTGTGTGTGTGTGTGTGTGTGTGTGTGTGTGTGTGTGTGTGTGTGTGTGTGTGTGTGTGTGTGTGTGTGTGTGTGTGTGTGTGTGTGTGTGTGTGTGTGTGTGTGTGTGTGTGTGTGTGTGTGTGTGTGTGTGTGTGTGTGTGTGTGTGTGTCTTCCCTGCCTTTTTATTGCGGTAGTGATAATAATAAAATGGAAACGTAAACAGTACATAACTGAGATATGCTTGCCTGCCACGCACGATATATTTTCTCTTATACATGACTAGCAGAATACCCGTGCTTCGCTACGGAGTTTCACGTTGTACGTAATGAAAATGTTAGTTTAATTAATAAAGTTTAATTAAAGTAGGCTTCTTAAAAATAAATAGCTGTTGCCCACAACTTCGTTCGCGTGGTCTTCAATTTAATGCGATAATATATTTAGAACAGAATCTATTCTATTGGGTTGCCATAGTAACCAGATCTAATAGTTTTTAAGACCGCAAAGGAGCCCCCAGAGGATCGTATCGGAAAAACACCTGTCCTATGTTGGTTCTCCCGTTGCGTAAAATATTTGTGCCAAGTTTGGTTGAAATCGGTCCAATGGTTTAGGTGGAGACGTGGAAGACCCCAAAGGACCCCCCAAAGGATCGTATCGAAAAAAACACTTGTCCTATGTTGGTTCTCCCTTTGCGTAAAATATTTGTGCCAAGTTTGGTTGAAATCGGTCCAGTGGTTTAGGAGGAGATGTGGAAGAAACCTTCGCGGACGTGCGCACAACTCACCGAAGTTTCATCGCAATCGGATGAATGGTATAGGAACGCATACGGGACAAACATAGAAACATTCATTTTTATATATAAGATGTAAACTATACCACTTACTTGACATAAACCGTGATAGCTAAGCTAATGTACAACATATATGTATTAATTATACACATAAATGTTCCTCGATAGACACTCTATCTATTGGCGAAAACTTGAATAAAATCCGTTCAGTACTTCCTGAGATTGGCGATTTCAAACACAGAGAGAGAACGGACCGACTTTACTTTATACTATGTACAGATTTACATTAAAATGAAAAAATTATAATTTTATTGCCTGGCAACAAAATTATTTTATTTTTAACAATTACCATTGTTTCAAAAAGTTTAAATGAATTTTCAAGTACTTTACTCTTGTTAAAACGTAAAAGGTTGCAGGTAAACTACCCCTTCCCCTTAACCGATCTTCACCAAAATCGAAAGTCCTTGAGACCTCTACAATTCAGGGATTATGCAAAAAATTATTTGATTCTGTTTGAATTTGCGGCTGTTATCGTTTGCCATAGAAAATACGCTTGATAAAAAAACGTTGCAGGTAAACTACCCCTTCCCCTTAACCGATCTTCACCAAAAACAATAGGTCTTGAGTACTCTACAAATCAGGGCTGTATGCAAAACATTATTTGATTCTGTTTGCATTTGCGGCTGTTATCGTTTGCCAAAAAAAAAAATTTCCCTTGATAAAAAAAAACCGTTGCAGGTAAACTACCCCTTTCCCTCAACCGATCTTCGCCAAAAACAATAGGTCTTGTGACCTCTACAATTTAGGGCTGTATGCAAATAATCTTTTGAGTCTGTTTGAATTTGCGGCTGTTATCGTTTGCCATAGGAAATACCCTTGTTAAAACATAAAACGTTACAGGTAAACTACCCCTTTCCCTTAACCGATCTTCACCAAAAACAATAGGTCTTGAGAACTCTACAATTCAGGGCTGTATACGAAACATTATTTGATTCTGTTTGCATTTGCGGCTGTTATCGTTTGCCAAAAAAAAAAAATTTCCCTTGTTAAAAAAAAACCGTTGCAGGTAAACTACCCCTTTCCCTCAACCGATCTTCGCCAAAAACAATAGGTCGTGAGTACTCTACAAATCAGGACTGTATGCAAAAAATTATTTGATTCTGTTTGAATTTGCGGCAGTTATCGTTTGCCATAGAAAAAAATCTACAGACACACAGACACACACACACACACACACACACACACACACACACACACACACACACACACACACACAGACACTTTTCGGAAAACGACTTTTTTTCATGTTTTGAGTGTAGTAGAATCAGAATCTGCAATAATCTCGAACACGATTTTTTTTGCCATCACCATACTTCCATTCCTTAAGGAATATGGAAGTAAAAACATTATCAGCTTGTAAAATATATTATATAGTTTTGTGTAAAGTACGTTGATTTATAACCATAGATATAGCTGTAAATTTTCGGTTTCGGTTGTAGCTCTCTATTTCTTTAGAAATTCGTTTAAAAATATTGCAGCCGACGGAAGCAAAGTTCATTTATAGGTACAAGCTTACTGTTTAGAACTCTGCAGCTTTTTTTTATAATCGCCGGCAAGGAAACCGCAGACGGAGGCAGCTTAGGTGACTATCGGCAACATGTACGCGTTGACGATCAACTTATCTAGCTTACGGATCATAGCCTTCTTGACAAGTATCGAAAACAGAGAGTCCAGAGTGCTGACGCTCTAGTTTTAAGTATCTGAGAATGGGTACGCCAGGTGAGCCGACGATCAAGCTAGACAACGAGGTCCTTGACTTTTCTAGACCAAGGCAGACATGTCCTGCCGATTCCCCCATTCACTTTGATATACCTCAAAGACATATATAGCTGAAAGTGGAACAGAATAAATGGCAGTTTGTTATAGAAGTGGGCTAAATTAGTATTTGAAAATCACAGGTACGAACGAAATCGTTCAAAAAAAATAATACGTACAAATACCTGTTATGATATACCTATTATACATATACCTGTTTATATAATTTCTTATAAGAAATAAATTGAAACCAAAAGTATTAACAGTGTTACTTTACACTGTGAGTTTACTAAGCTTTTGCTGTTTAAAAGAAAATAAGAAACAAGAGAATTTATAGGCCTATCTCCCTTTGGGAGTACTAATTTAAGTTTTCACTACGAGTAAACAAACTGACATAGGTTTAATACTAAATTATTATTAATTCCATTTTGGTTAGCCAAATCAGTTGCAAAACTCAGGCAATGAAATTTAGAGTCCACGTAATAGAACAACAAATAACGTCAAAAAACATCAGAAATATACAATAAAAACATAACAGTAACCCACAAGAGTTACAACAATCTCATCATTTACGTGAGATGTGCAGTGAAATTAAAATCATCTCCGAATCACATTATCAAAAAGTACTATATGCCCTGTCAACTATCAGCCACTCTGTAGATTATAACACAATATAATTCGCTTTTTCGAAATTTACCAAGTCGGTGACTAGTATAATATATAATTTATTATAATCTGTATTATATATCTGCATAATACACGAGAATAAATTTAACATAAGTCAGAATGTTTTTCATTTATTAAATAAAAACAGCATAGTCTCTTTTCCATAGAGATATTCTGGACCTCGCTGTTTTTCTTCGTTTCGTACTTTTATGGCAATCGGAACATGCGTAGAATGAAGTATTCAGCACCAAAAAGTGACTTTGTACTGGTAGTACTCGTTTACTCGTAACACTCGTTTACTCGTTTATTCGTTAGTTGCGTATGGGACACTCGCGACTCGGAACCGCGAGGCCGCGAGTAATTGGAACGGGTATTTCGACTTTTCAGTTATCGCTGAATCGGAACAGGTATTTCAACTTTTCAGTCACTGTTATATCTGTTCTGAAAAAATAATCGTTCCAAAATACCTGTTATAGGTATATCGACCCACCTCTAGTTTGTTGCCAAAAAAACTGTCACTAGGCGTGTTCAAAGTCGCACAGCGTGTTGTTCGTGCGGGTTGGTGTGTTATTTAAAATGTCCGGTGTTCTTTTGAACACACATCGTATAATATCGAACAACTGCCTTCAGCACAGAACTTTATAACTGTTGCATTAATAAACCAATAAAATAACACAGCAATAGAATTCACTGTGTATAAAACGCAGGGGAGAAATAAATTTTAAACGGTATTACACTGTTTCGTTTCTTATACGTACAGCGAGCGTTTCATGCGACTGCGGCTGTTCGTTATCGCTCTTTGCGTTTGCAAAGTTATTAATGAATTTAGGTTACACTCAACTCACACACACGGAATTTTCTATTATTATTACATCAAATTCTACGCTATAAAGGGTCACGTTACCGTGGAGGTACGGATACTCTCGCACAAATGTATGTATTTGGGTCGGAAAACGAATTAATTTCGATCGTGTTCTGCCTCCATACTTTACACTCTTATGTAAACAAAGTATAAAGTATTAATTTTACACGTATCGCCAAGGATGTCTGGTTTCTACGACACACTTATTGTAAAGTATACAGACGAGGTTCATTAAATAATAATTAAAGAGACAAATAGCTGTAGAGGAAAAACGGCTTATTTAATCAGTATGACAATTTCTTTTTTGCTTTTCAACATAATTTTTTCCTTTTATATATATATATATATATATATATATATATATATATATATAACTCAAAGTCTGAGGATTTATGGGTACTGAATACAAATCCACACCGTTTAATCGATTGCCACCAAATTTTGCACAGGTAACCTTTGACACAAGGCGAAAAACACTGTCTAACTTGGAATTTGATATTTTGCACCGTTCGCACGATTTAGGCTCGTTTAATTATGCCTTTTCGTTGACGCGTATAAAGATGTCAACAACACCATGGAGACCAGACTTAATTATCATAGTAACAAGTAAATAAACAAATGATATTTAACGCCATCGGAACTGTACCTTTATCGGTTCCTGCAGTTTTTAATGTTTTTAATATGCGATTGTATCAATGTATTTTGTAATTTTGTATATATTCAGATACGTCTATATATTTTGTAATCGTCTTAAACGATTACATAATTTATGTTTATACGTATTTCTGATGATGCAATGAATAAGTAATGAACTATATTAAATACTACTACTAAAGATGTTAACAACATCATGGAGACCAGAATTAATTACCATAGTAACAAGTACATAAACAAAAGCTATTTAGCGGCATCGAAACTGTACATTTATCCACTCCTGCAGTACATTTTCGATATTTTATATAATACGCAATTGTATCGATATATTACGACGTGGAAAAGAATACGTGTACTAAATTGTAAATTGTCCTATTACTTAATGCAAAGCGAAAATACGTGTTGTTTTCATTTGTGAGGTTAGGTGACAACGTTTTTTGGTTTAGTTTACTGATGAAATAAATAAAAGCCATGGTTGTGGAACAAAACATAACGTATAATGTGTTATACAATGCTTCTAACACAGTAACACTTAAAATAAAGAATTTAGCGTTTTTTATTTAACAGGTACTTTATAAATATCTCCAAAGGCTTTATAAACGGGTACTTTTAAATATCCAAAGGCCGTTGCACCAACATAACAAGTTAGTACAAGTTAAAATATTACAAGTGTTGAAAACAGCTTTGGAAAGGATTTGAGTAATGAGTACACAAATGTTATACGGGCTGACAGAACGGCATATAGACATAGACAACAAAAATAATATAAAATACTTATTAAAAGTCAAATATTCGCGTGTGAAGCTAGTATAGTATAAAAAAAAGTTTATTGTAGTCGTTATTCTCATCATTACCAACGTCACTAACTTGAGTCCAACGATTAGGTCCTAACAGACGTGTTCCGCAATTAACTTCTCTAGATCGTCAGAAGAAAGTGCATCCAGGAATACATGAAAACAAATAGACGAATCTGCAGTTGTAAATTAAATCTACTGAATCAACATTAATACAGTTTTTCCGTCTTTAAATAGCTTTACTGAATATAAATCTTCATGTCAATGTCATGTCGGAGCCATTTTAGGACATTTTCTTTGCGCTCGTCGTTGTCATAAAACTTCGTACCACATAACGCCTCCTTGGGTGGACCAAACAAGTGGAACTCCAGATGGAGCCAAGTCCGGACTGTAGGGAGGATGAGGTAGAGTCTTCCAAGCCAATGTATTGATGATGTCACGTGTTAACTGAGCTGTGTGTGTGGACGCCCGTTACCATGAAGGAGAGTGACGCCTTTGTGGAGAAATCCAGGACGTTTCCGCATCACTGTCGGATTTGCTTTATTGATAACCATATCAGAGTAGCATGTAGTACTTATTGGCTGCTGTTCTTCTAAAGAAATCACTAAAACTTGAAACCTCAACTGGATGTCTAGAACGATGTCCGTCAGTCAGTGAAGTTCGACCGTTTTTAACCTGTTCTACCCACTTATAGAAATGTCTGCGGTTCACACAGCTTTTTCCATTTTCTTCAGTCATACGAGATAAAATTGTAGCCGGGTTTTCACCAACAGAAATTAAAAACGGATCACTGCACGTTGCTCAACTAATTCCTTCTTCAAAAGTACCCGCCATCGTTACACGACAATTTGAGGCTACAAACAAAACAATTCAAATCAAACAGCTGATCAGAACTTGTCACAGGGATACCAACTTAACAGTTACAAAACTATCATTGTACGCTTATTAACCGTTTTTCGTCTACGACAGCTATTTGTCTCTTTAATTATTGAATGACCCTAGTAATTTAAACCACTGTAAAATGAAAGTTCATTGTATCAGTGCCAAATGAATCCATGCGATAAGAATCCCAAGCCATGTTTTATTACATCCATTAAATAATAACAATCAAAATGATGATGTTTACTGTTCACGTGACATTTCGCGGATGATCATGTAATTATAGCTGAAGATGAGGATGACATCTGTTATATGCTTCGGAAGTTGGATGTAGAATACCGAAATGAGGCTCAACGGAATAAATACAAATAAGACTGAATATAATGTCGTCGGAAATGCATGCAGATATATATATTGTTGGAACGGGGAGTTGTGGAGGGAGTAAATTCATACAAATACCTTTGAGTCTTGTTTACAAAGGACGGCACAGGTGTAGCAGAAATAAACAACCGTACAGGACAAGGGAAACAAGTGACGAGACAGTAACATTCCACTTTATGGAGCAATCAACTGACGCTTGAAACAAAAGTCAAAATATATACATAAGACATTAATGGAAAATACTGTAACATGTGAGCCGAAGTGTGGGAAACTACAAAACATAAGAGGAAAAGATTACGAGCCACGAAAATGGGGTACTGTTAGCTTAGATTGCAAGACATGATTTAAAAATGAAGAAATGAGGGAGAAAAAATGAATATATTATATACCAACATACATGACACAATTGATCCAAAAAGATTAAGACGGTACGGACATATGCGCCGTACGGACACTAATAGATGGACAAAGAAATTACAAGAATTGATCCCTCCTAAAAGAAGAAAAAGAGAGAGGCCGCAAAAGACTTGAATATAGAAGGCATAAGGAATGCAATGGTACATCTGAAGGATAACGATTGGAAAGATCGTAAAGTTAGCTAGGACGGGAAAAACGACTTTAAATGTTGGTCGAAAATCGCAAATATATGTGAGTGTGTGTGTAATAACCTCAACAATGTTCGCTGACTATTCTTGCTGATGGAAGAGTCCAGGTTTTTATTAATTTTTGCTTTACTAATGTTACATTCCGTAGTTTATCAGATCAAATGTACTAGCTCATGCATTTGGTGCCAAATACGGCCACTTGACAGTTTGTTTGTTCTGGAATTGTCTCACAGTGTTACGTAGCTTAGATGTTACTCTACGTATTATCTTCTATATTCATTTCTACACGATAAGTCAATCGAAGATCTGAAAAACTTTATAATGTCTGGAAAAAATCATATTTTAAAAAACCAAGTTAAAGACCCTTTTTATATTTAATGTGTAGTAACTGTAAACATTTCCAAAAAATACAAAAGCTTTTCCTACCAAATAATAGAAAAAGTTAAATACCATCAAGTGTATCCAAATGAGTTAAACAAAGCGAAGATATAACTGAAAAACTTTAGTTCACATTTAAAACAAAGAAAAGAAAAAGTCACACGTTTGAGGTACTCAGTTTTTAAAATATTTATCCATACAGATATTGCAAAAGATTACTCATCTTCCAGAATTATGTATCAATTAACATTTTATTTATTGTCGACTGTATAAAATGTTCATCATCATCATCATCGCCACTCCAAGGACTAGGCCTTAGACCTGTTCCGGAACCCATCTCCTTCTCGGTCTACCGACATCTCACTTCCCAGTAGGGTGATAACCCAAGGCAGCCACAGGTAGACGGACATTAGGCATACGATTGAAATGTTCACACCATCTCCTTCTGTGGTCTTCAATCTTCTGGTGCAATGATACAATGTTTAAATCTCGTCTAATATCCTCGTTCCTTCTCCGATCCAAGAGAGAACATCCTTGCGTCTCTCTTAGAAATTTCATTTCTGCTGCCTGAATCCTGTGCACGTCCCTTTTACGAAGAGTCCATATCTCACTAGCATATAGGAATGTGGGGACAGCCACGGTTTTATAAAATTTAATTCGGGTATCCTTCCGTGTTTTATTTTTCAGGTACCAATGAATCGTTCCACAGTAGCGTCTAAATTTTGTTAGTTTACTATCCCAATTGATATCAGTTATAAAATGTTCTAAAAGAATATTTTTCTTACTTCGTGAGAATAATAATAATCGAAAATTGCGTTGGAGACAAATAATATTGTCCTCGCAGGTGTGAGTGTGGGGGGGGGTGAGCTATTCGTTAATAGTTACAACAGCCGTATACGTGTGCCCGGGCGAGGCGGCCAAACGGACAGACGCTTTCACACACACTACGGTATAATGAAGTGTTGACAAAAGACCGGGACAGAACTTGACGTAAGTAAGTAGGACTTCACCAGGTGAACGACTTGCCAATATCGATTCGAGATATTTCTGTTGTACGGTACGCAATATTGTACGTGGACGTGGACGTGGACGCTGCTATTTGCTCGTTTCGCCGCAACAGTTGTCCCAATCGATGCCCGTGATTGACCACTTGCAACGTTAACGACCTTACAGCTTCTTCAGTAACCTGCAAAACTAAGCAAATGTTTCAGTAAATGTTTGTCTGTGTGTGTTTTATTGTGTACAGTTCCTTTTCTTGACGTATTAAATTATTTATATTACTTACGACATACACAAGCTGAAATAAACAAACGCCCTATAAACCTACAAATAAAAAACCGTCTGTTAATAATAAAATAAAATATTATTAATAATAATTTTCGGACACAGTCTCAAAAATAAAATTAATGAGAGAAATATCTCAACTGCTCAAAATAAATACAGGTATAAGACAGGGTGATGGCAATTTTCCTTGCGTCATGGTGTTGCGCAGGTAAGTTTTTAATCTTCTCAGGGCGGAGAAAGAACGTTCTGCTCCAGCTTCACGTGCTGTAGAAACGGGTGTAGTTAAAGCGATCTTTATCAACTTAACCACCTTTGGAATCAATTCGTCGACGTGTTTGTTTAAGGGAAAGAAGCGCACTAAGTCTTGTGTACTTTCAACGACAACATTTGTAGATTCACACACATCTAACATCATATTTCTGTGCAAAATTAATCTTTCAGGGTCAAAGTCACCCTTATAAAATTCTACTATAGAACTGCAATCTTTAGTTTTGGAAAGAAGAAATGTTTCAATTTCATTTAAATGAGTCATAGCAGCTTTAGAAAATCGATCATCGAAACAGTTGATCACAATATCTAAAACCTCGAATTAAATTTTCCGGAAATAATCAAAGGGGGCTGGCAAAATCAAAGGGTTGAGCGCCGTCATCAAGTCTTCGAGGAATTTTTCGAACTTTTGGAAGTTTCGGCTCTTCGTCATCAAATTATTTGGACAATCCCAAGCAAGAGCTCCAAACTGCATGGAAAACGTTCATCAGTTCGAGATAACTTCAAAACCTCTCGGACACTTTGAATATAGTCCATGGCTTTTTGCAGCTGTAAGAAGGAATTTTGCAGAAATGCATTCAAAATTTCAACTGGCTTTAAACTTTGCGTAAAAAGCGTAGTGACAAATATAAAGTCAAAAGAACACAAAAAATTTAAGAAGCCTTTAGCTTTAGCACCGGCATCAGATTTTTTGAGGTCGATTTCTTCAAAGAACAATATTAACTCTTCGTAATTCTGCAAAACCGTTTTCAACGAACTTATTCTGCAACACCACCTGGTGGGGCAAAAAAGGCCGAAGAGCTACAGGGTGAATGGAGCTACCATCTTGGGCAGCTTTCAGAGAATCAAATATTGGTAGTCGGTTGGGGGAACAGTGCACAAAATTGATAATTTCTTTGACATTTGCAAGATAGTCTCTCACCACGGTCTCATTTTGCATTGTCTCTTGGGTCACAAGGTTCAAAGAATGTGCCAAACAGTGAACATGCATAATTCGCAGCTCAATTTCTCTGATTTTTGCTTACAACCCTGAAAAAGCGCATGTCATATTTGCCGCTCCGTCAGTAGTATGACTTGATATCCAAAGAAAAACGAGTGAGAACATCCACTAAAATTTTCATCAAGACTTCAGCTGTAGTAGATTCAGTTTTATAGAAACCAAAAAATAATTCATTAATTTGAAAATCGTCACCACTGACAAATCGAAAAGAAATTGAAACTTGCTCGTGTTGACATGCGTCGCTAGTTTCATCCATAATTATCGAATAGTATTGGGAGTCTTTTAGAAACTTGATCAAATTTTCTAAGACTTCGTTAGCCATAATAGAACCTAGTTCATTTGTTATGTTTGTACTTTGTACGTTGAAGCCAAGAGGACAAATCGGAGTTATCTTCAGCAACTAACTCTAACAATCCATGATGATTAGAATTTTCATCTCTGAGACCACGGGTTGCTAACCCCTGAACCATGAGATAACGCAGTGAAGATAAGCGTTTTTATCACGTCTTCGTCTTGTTTAGTTTTTTGCAAAAGGTCCGCTGGAGGAAATTATTTCCTTACACACAGAACAAAACACTTTATCATACTTCTCGTCGTATAAGATCCACTTATTGTCTTTCCACTGTTTTTGAAAAGAACGCCCACCAGCACCAGTTTTGTTTGTTTCTTTTGATGCAGTAGTTGAATCTAAGCCACCTGAAGCACTATCTCCTGATGACGTCGTAGCCGAATCACTTTTTTTCATTGACGAGCGAACAATGAATTTATCCATTATAATAAAACGAGTAGAGCAAACAAAGAATTAAACTAACCTTACACTTTTCCGTGTATTTAAACGTTGTGTGATATGTGAGGAGCGGTAGCAGGTAGCGGTTCGCGAGAGTTCCGCGAGAGAGCAGCGCGGTTGCCGGAAGTTTCTGGAGGGGAGGAGTCGCGAGGCCGTGCTTGCATGGGCCGACGCGAGAGCGCGCCGTCAAAATTGGCATAATTCTTTTTAACCCTTTGAAGAGTATGGAAAAATACGCAAAAGGAGTAAGCGTACCTCATATGTAATGTTTCAAAACAGCTGTTGTTTTTTTTAATATATTTGCTTTGCGATCTCAGTCACCTGTTTATGATGACGGATAAGTTGTGGGGAGGATGGTCAGAGCCTGGAATGGCTTTGTGGGCGGAGCGACCTGCCACAGCTGTCTTATCGCGGGAAATACAAGTCCCGTAAACGGAAGTACCCTACCCTGGTAAAGTCTCTTTCCAAACCAAACTTTACATCCCCCCTCGCCGCTTTATGAAAAACTCGGGCCCTACTATCATTTAAGAAATACGACGAAAGATTAGAATTTTTCCCCATTTTTTTCCTTCTTTCTTTTTCTTTTCTTACTTTTTTTAATTTTTCTTCACCCTTTTTTGTGTGGGTGCTGAGTACCCCACAATTATTCTGGGGTGCTCGAACATCGTAGCACCCCTGGAGTCAGCGCCCCTGGTTTATGCTATTTGTAAATTATTGTAGAAATATATAGTTAAAACAAAAGGACAGTTAAATATTTCTGTTTAATATTTAAAACGGGAAGCGGCCTACGGAGTTCCTTAATTTCGCATTTATCTTTAACAGAGAGAGGAGAAAAATTTGTTTTTAAAAGAGATTGAACACTACTCATTTTACCAAATCGATGAACTGAACACAAAAATAAGAAATACCTGAACACTTAACACACAAAAATACCAGCAAACACTTTGGAGGTTATACACGCTTTGGTCAGCTTAACGTTAATATAATTATTTAGTGACTACATTAAATACCATCGGAGTACAATTATTCGCTATTTTATTTGATTTTAAGACTTTACTGTACACATTTCCATTGCATTCTAAATGAAATAGAGAATCTGACAAACAAATTGAAGGTAAACGGACAAATCATGTGGTAAAAACCATAATAATGGCAAATGGCGGTACAATGAAAATGTTAAAAATTCCCGGTCGGTGCGGTTCGGCCCTCGTCGGAACTATTCGTCTCTGTCGCAAACATTCGGGATTAGCGACTGTTGAATGTAATTTTGGATATACTGATTTTCTCCTGCAAAGCTGTCTACACAGTCTAGGAGGTGCTGAGAGCTGTTTTGCACCTCAAGCAATAGTAGCGAGCAAATCGCCTAATACGCGAATCCACTACTGTTCAGTCAACAAGATTAATCTCACAAATCTTGTTTTAAATTATTTAGGGGGGTTCACTGAACCATTTAACCTTATGGACTAGCCGCCACTGTTGTGTTGGTAACGTTTTGAAGACTTCAGATGACCGTGGTACGAATTACCACTGTACCCGAAGGCTTAATTACCCCAAGACAGGTCAACGTCCATCTTCGGCTACTCAAGCTACTGGATTGGAGAAAGATTATTAATTCTTATTAATTAGGCCTTATTAATTAAGACTAGTAAGACTTATTAATTAAGTCTCACAAAGTGGCCAGGTAAAGTGAAACTTAGAATCTGTCAGAAGTATAAGCAATACGAGTTTATTAAAATTTTGTTTCCTAATTAGTAAACCTTTGGATATTTAAATGAATTTTTTTATTCAGGAAAACATTTATATAAAGAAAACGATAAGCAGTCCCAGGAAAAATTTCCACCAAAATCAAAACTAGTGTAGTTATAAATAAACTGAGTCGCGTGAGTGATTACGTGAATAATTTAACAGTCGATTCATCTTGTTACTGTCCATCCTCGTCGTCGTACTGAAGGGAACGATCACGCACGTAAACATGAACCCGAGAGAAAAACGGTCTCTCAAGTTTTGTCCACACTGTGAAACGTACATAAATGAGCAGGGGGGAGTGACATTAGTCACGAAAGAAAAATCAGCTACGCTTCGACCAGCGTTTTGTTTTTGTAAATATACCCACAACTGTAAAATATGCCTCTTTATTTCCGCCGACCAATTTGATAGTTTGATAGATGGAATGTTGAAGTGTCGAGATATAAGTATTTATACTTACATACAATTTGTTTATTATATATAGATATACACAACTTTCACTAGTGAACAAACTTACTTTTGGTTTTTTGTCCCAAACGTTTCGACGTGGTGTCCGTCTTCCTCAGTGGGATTTGAAATACAGAATGTCTGTACAAAGTAAACGTTATGGGTTGTAGAAGGTGTGTGTGGTGGGGGTTGCTGGTGGGAGGAAATTGGCGCTGGGATTCAAAGTGTGTGTATGAACAAGTGTATCAAAAAGTATATGTGATCTACAGTGTAATTGGTCATTTAATATGTTGTTTGGTTGTAGTGCGTGACGTCTGTATATTTCATATTGTTCTGCTGTGTTTAGTTTTCTACTTTTGGGTAAGTAGTGTAGTATTTCCATGTTGTGTTCTATGTTTGTGTGACCGTGGTTTTCATTTTGTGTGACCGCGCCACACATTTACAAAATGAAAACCACGGTCACACAAACATAGAACACAACATGGAAATACTACACTACTTACCCAAAAGTAGAAAACTAAACACAGCAGAACAATATGAAATATACAGACATCACGCACTACAACCAAACAACATATTAAATGACCAATTACACTATAGATCACATATACTTTTTGATACACTTGTTCATACACACACTTTGAATCCCAGCGCCAATTCCCTCCCACCAGCAACCCCCACCACACACACCTACAACCCATAACGGTTACTTTGTACAGACATTATGTATTTCAAATCCCACTGAGGAAGACGGACACCACGTCGAAACGTTTGGGACAAAAAAACCAAAAGTAAGTTTGTTCACTAGTGAAAGTTGTGTATATATATAATATTTAAAAAAGTGAATGAAGAGGATGTATCAACAAGACAATTACAATTTGTTTTCTTCTTCTTCGTCTTCTTGTTCTTGTTATTCTGCTTCTTCTTCTTTTTCCTCCTCCTCCTCCTCCTCCTCATCATCATCATCATATTCTTCATTGTGTGTATGGTCACCAAGTTGCAATGGTTAATTTTAAAATAGGTTAGATACCTGATATTCCTTCATGCAACTTACTTTGGTCGCTATGCACGACGCGTTTCAGGATCAATGTCCCATCTTCAGGTGCTCACTCGAGTCGAGCTCGTCAGTTCATAAAAACACACACATAAAACATAAAAAACACTGAATTCAAACACTCATACTGCGCGAGAGGGGACGATGCGCATCGTCGAGAAAGTAAACGTGCACTCAAAGTAAAAGTGTGCACGTTTACTTTCTCGACGATGCGCATCGTCCCCTCTCGCACAGTATGAGTGTTTGAATTCAGTGTTTTTTATGTTTTATGTGTGTGTTTTTATGAACTGACGAGCTCGACCCGAGTGAGCACCTGAAGATGGGACCTTGATCCTGAAACGCGTCGTGCATAGCGACCAAAGTAAGTTGCATGAAGGAATATCAGGTATCTAACCTATTTTAAAATCATCTTCCTCTTCTTCTTCTTCTTCTTCTTCTTCTTCTTCTTATTCTTCTTCTTCTTCTTCTTCTTCTTCTTCTTCTTCTTCTTCCTCCTCCTCCTCCTCCTCCTCCTCCTCCTCCTCCTCCTCCTCTTTTTCTTCTTCTTCTTCTCCTTCTTCTTCTTCTTCTTCTTCTTCTTCTTCTTCTTCTTCTTCTTCTTCTTCTTCTTCTTCTTGCTATCCTAAAGATTGGTGGGCTTACGATTTCTTCCCTTCCCAACATGTTCTCTTAATAATCACATACACTCTTTCTCCTTTTATCTCAACCATATATTCTTGTCTGGAGCTTCCCCTGCCATTTCGACCCTCAGTTATTGCCATGATCTGAATGGTGAACCAGTTCCAATGGTGTAGCTGGTGACCAACCATACTGCTTCACCTTTCCGCAACGGTTTTAACCGGAATCCTTCTTTAATCCACTCTCTTCAGAATCTCATCATTCGTCGTCATTCTTTCTGTCCACGGTACTCTTTAAGCATCTCCTGCAGTACCCATCTTAAAAACTTCAAGGTGGTGCCTTTACAATTTCCTCAGAGCCCAGGATTATGATTCCTACGTGCATGTGCTTCAAATGAAAATGTTTGTGGATTTCTTCCTGGTTTCCAGAACACGCTTCCGGACGCCAGTAGAAATCTTCTCTTGAAAACGCTCCCTTCCTTACTTGTGTAATTCTACTGTTTGCACCATTACATACATAAATACTGAAACGAAAATTTACTGTGGTATAGATTAAACTGAGGAGTACATCTACCTGGAACAAAACTTTCATGAAGATAGTTCCCTTTCAGTTTGAAGGCTAAGATAATCGATGTGCACATGCTCCCATAGTTGTCACAAGTGGCTCACCCATGGTTCATTTAGAGGAAACGAATGTTACCAAACGATCTGTACTCAGCGGAATGCCTCGCCATGAACTGAAAAGTGTGGATCATTTAAAGGAATTGAAATTGGACCGAAAGCTCTGTACTCAGCGGAGTGCCTCGCCATGAGTAGAAAAGTTCTGACCGAGAAAGTGGAAACCAAAGAAAGAAAATATCCTGTAAAAAATCTTGGGCCCGGTCAGAGAAACTGGCATAACTACAACTGTACGCTCATCTGGAAAATGATAACGGATACAATTCGGAAAAAAAGGGTTTCCATTTATTGTCACGTGATACGAATGAGCCCAGAGATATTGACTAAAAGGATCTGTGGCTATTTTGTAGATAAGAAACCAAGGGAGTCTGGTTCTACGATGTAGAAAGGGATCTGCGATAGGGGGGGGGGTTACACATGGAAGACATCCAGAAATGTGACCATCCAGATGCTCAACGCTTTCCGGGAAGAACGCAAGCTCATAATAGGCAAGACGTGGACTGAAGAAAAAAAGGCAGCGCAGCGAAAACTAATGTAGGAATTCCTTAGAGTTTCACGGTCGGCGTCAACATGTCTGCCGGGCTATTAGACCGTGGTCTAATGCTTCTATTGATAACAGACGTTTCGGCCCCACAAATTGTACAGTACATAGTCTGTACCTGAGTACTGGGCTGAATCGGCGAGCACGGTGGCAATTTGTAGATCGTTTTACACTGGAGGTAGCCTCCTATTACCCGATGCTCCCAAGCACGCGCGCGCGCGCACACACACACACACACACACACACATACATGCACACAGTATCATCACAACAACAATAATAATAATAATAAATTACCGAGACTGCTTTGGGTACTACATTGACGACATGTTGAGAGCACGGAAATCCAGGATGACTTCGGGAATACTGCTCAACAAATCAATTTGTATGGGTTCCCGACTATACGCGTATGACATAGTTCTTATTCAATAAAATGAGGATGATTTACAAAGAGCTATGTTTCAATTACAAGCAGTGGCAAGACAGTACTCACTGACAATTTCAGTAAGAAAGACCAAAACCACGTGGCCTTTAAAGGTAAATATCCAGTGAGGACTAGGATAGTTGTAAACAACAGCACTTTAGAACAAAAGTGCTTTAGTGCAGTAAGCTATGAATTTGAATATGATATAAGACAGAAGATAAATAAATTTAGGATATTTGTGGTACGATTCATATAAATTTTAGAAATAAAAAAAAACACGGAACAAGGATTAAATTTTATAAGACAATTGCAATACCCACATTGACTTATACTAGTGAGGCGTGGGCCGTGACAAAAAAGGAAAACGGCAAGATTCAGAGTGGTGAAATGCAGTTTCTTCGAAATACTTTAAATTATACATTGCAAGATAGAATAAGGAATGCAGATATCAGAGCAGAGCTCGAAGTAAAGGACACAAATTAAATTATTTCAGCTTACAGAAAACAACGGTAGGATCATCTGCAATGGATGGCAGAGGCTCGATTGCCGAAAGCGGCACTGAACTATAAAGCCATTGGTAGAAGAGACGTGGGTCGTCCGAGTATGAGATCGGTGCCGGAACAGGTCTTATCCTTGAAGAGGAGAAGAAGAAGAAGAAAATTACTGCAATTATGTTCAAGGAACACACTGCAGATGACGAATGTAGACAATGTCACTATCACTCTGAAGCCATAGAACACATCACAGGATCCTGCCCTAGGCTTGCTGCAAACGAATATCCGAGAAGACCTAACAATGTTGCCAAAATTCTACACCTACATTTTGCATGTGTAAGTAGTCTTCTTCATAGCACAGTTTCGTCCTACAATTACCATCTTGAAGCCGTTTTAGAAAGTGAAAAAGTCAAAGTGAATACAGACAATGTACCGTATTTCCCCACTCCGATTGTAGGGCCGAAACGTCTGTTATAAACTGAAGCAGTAGACCGCGGCCTCATAGTCTGCAAATAGTGACACCAACGATAAATTAGGAATAGTGAGTAAAACCCAAAGTAGAAAACAATTGAAATAACTTGGTCCGCAGCTGGCCGAAACGAAAAAATAACATTTTTTAAACCATGATAATAATAGCAGATAATTTAATCACCAGAAAGTTTTCTACTAGCTAAAGGTTTTCTTAACCAGAACATTTTCAATGGCGACAATGTGCTGTGGTAGAGATTCTAACTCTAGCAATACGAGTACATACCCAGTTGTGGGCGTCACCACCAATCTGTTGAATACCAGTCAATAATGTCAACCAGCAGTCATTCTACAGTATTAACTTGTTGCGCTCTACTGTACAAACAGACATTAGCGAGGATGGGGAGACACTCTGCCACTACTAAACGTGCGTCAACTAAATCACTTTACTTTGTTTGTTGTTTCCAATGCGATTATTTTTTTCTTGTTTACAAGTACTTTTAACGTATTTAAAAATATTTAGATGTATTTTTATACATTACGTAATAAGAAAGACAATGTACACTGCTTATACAGTTTTTCAGGGGTGCCCACAGCATGTTGCAATAGTGCAAGTCGCGCCACTGGAATTTTTTTTTGGGGGGCGATTTTTCAAGACGATTTTTGTAATTTTTAGTTATTGATTAGGCATACTAGAAAACCTTTCGTTATTGACAAAAAAAAAGAATAACATTAGTTTTTTTAATTCTAATAGTTGCTTAAATGAGTTTTAGTTTTTCAAAACTTTTCTGATAAAACTCCAAGATCCACCGTTAACTAGGGGTATTCCATACCCCCGTATTGCGATCCTTTCTACCGACGAAAGCAAATTTGGGGGGGTGAGGATTGCACCATGGCTTTGGGGGGGGGCACCTCTGCAGTTTTCCACACTTAGTTGAAACTACGGCCCCGGAGGTGATTACTTCACGGAAGTCTGATTACTACTAACCGCGCTCAAAACATTTTTCTCTTCATACGACAACCGCCTTAATTTCAGATTTAGGCTAACTTTACTTGATTTTGATCCAAGGTTTTCGCGGCCGGTGTCAACAATATTCAAACTTGTTAGCCGGGTTGATACGCCGTGGTCTTGTGGTGTTTAAACCAGGCGTTTCGGCCTCACCACCGGAGCCCGTCTTCAGCGGAAAATTATTGTGATAGTTGTTCGCAAATAACCCCAGTACTGGAAAGAC
Organism: Magicicada septendecula; assembly: GCA_034769895.1. Lineage (NCBI taxonomy): Eukaryota > Metazoa > Arthropoda > Insecta > Hemiptera > Cicadidae > Magicicada > Magicicada septendecula. The sequence continues at coordinate 840,786,644 of CM068368.1, forward strand.
CGCGCCCTGACACTCCGGCTAACTCTTAGTTGAATATAAGTTTCCTTGCTTACATTATCTATTACTGTAATTTGCCAATTCAAAATAAGGTATTTGAATTTAATGCTGACTAACAGAAAAGAAGATTATAAAATGTCTGTTGGTTATTTTTTAAATTGAAACAGCTAACATCATAATCTTCTTCTTCTTCTTCTTCTTCTTCTTCTTCTTCTTCTTCTTCTTCTTCTTCTTCTTCTTCTTCTTCTTCTTCTTCTTCTCCTATCAGGGACTATGCGAATCACCTGTTCCGGTTCCAAAGGAATATATACACGTCACTAACGCTTCCTAGGTCTTCCTATCGGCTACGTCGCTCTCCAATAGGCTTTTATCGCCAAACGTCCTTAGGCAACCTGCCATCTGGCATCCTATTCAGACGAGCAATCCATATCTCTTTGTTCTTTGCAATACGACCTTGGATGTTAAAAATGTTCAACTCTATATGAATGTCTTCATTGTAGAGTCTACCCCTTCGTGTGCCGCCTTTAACAGGTCTCAAGAATCTCACCTCCGATGCATGAATCCTACTCAGATGTTTTGTCACCGCAAACCCAGTTTGAGAACCATACATCAGAACCAAAACAAAGTAAAAACGTTACGAGTATCGCACAGTTGTTCTGATTTTGTAAGATAGTGTAGTATAACATATTTTCGCTTGCGTTTTACTGCATTTTTTTTTACGTAACATTTTACAGTGAGAAAGTTTCTAATACATTATTAACAATTAATTTCCATAACTTAAACACAACATTCAATGCGACGCGTCAGCTATAGTTTGTTTGAACCAATTTTTCGTGCGCATCCTGTGTCTTACGTTCGCCCCGTTTAATTACGGTATTGAAGAGACACCGCACTATTCGTGACTCTGCAAAATATTATATTTTTATTTCCTGCGCTGCTGTCATTAATAATTAAGTAACAAAATCAGCACTATAGTATAAGACGATGCATGCACAAGTAGCGTAAAAATAATAGTATGTATAAAGGCGAAAACGAATTGAATGTCTTAAGAAAATAAGGATAATTTTATAAAAACAATAGGAATTCTAAACGTTAAAACGCTACACAATGTAGTAGCCGGCTACAACGCAGTGCGAGGGGCGTGGAGGTGACAGGGAGAGGCAGTGAAAGTGGGTGACCTTGATGGGACTACTTCTATCCAGAGTACTCTAGCGGGCTATTAGGCCGTGGCCGACTAATAAATTACCTTATTTCAAATCCGTCCTGTGACTTCGTTGCGTTGTTTTTGTTGTACCGCGTTTCGGGAACTACGTCCCATCATCAGACGTATCACTCGGGAAGAGATCGTCAAATATTGAAATTCATAAAAGTACATTATTTAAACACACGTGTCCGACTCGGTGCGCACCGTGTAACGTTCGGTTGGATACTGGATATTTGGACTTCGAGTTATTGCCAGGTTGTTTATCTCAAGCAAATGCAACGCGGTGTCGTACAGTGGGTTGGATTTAAAATTCAATTTATCATTCAGTATGCCATCATGGTTGTTCGTGCTGTTATAACTTTTGTATATTTCAAACTCCTCCAATGCGTCCATGTAGTGACCCTTGTTACAGTAAAGGTATAAGATTAGACCGTAAAACCATGTAAGTGTGGTTGTTTGAAATCAAATGGCGTGCGTAATTTGACTTGATGTTTTCAAGTGAATATATGTTATTTAAATTTTTGCGTGGTGTGTGTTCTTGAAATCTTTTGATGAAAGGTCTCCCTGTCTGGCCAATATAGAAACTATCACAGTCGTTACATATTAGTTTATATATGCCCGTTTTTATCTCCAAGTGGGTTTGAATATTTGGGCGAACTAATTTCCATAGACTATTATTAGTTTTGAAAGTAGTAGTAATACTGATTTTATTTAATATGGATGTTAAAATTCTGGGCATTATATTGGTGTAAGTGGTTGAAATGAATGTGGTCTTAGAATTTTTAGCTGGTTCAGGTTTGGACTTTTTATATTTGTGCTTTCTGAGGATGTTATCAATCATTGAACTGTTGTAACCGTTGGCTACTGCTATATGTTTTATTGTATTGAGCTCATCGTTGAAATCCTCAATGTCAAGGGGTATCGTTAATAATCTGTTATTGTGGACAGACTTTTCGGCCCCACCAGCGGAGTCCATCTTCAGTGTCAGAAAATGTTTGGCATGGCGTCCGCCAATTCACCCCGGTACTGAGGTGCTTCAGTAGAGACTGTGTACTGAGAATTAGGCTCTACCTCAGTACCGGGGTGAGTTGGCGGACGCCATGCCAAACATTTTCTGACACTGAAGATGGACTCCGCTGGTGGGGCCGAAAAGTCTGTCCACAATGACAGCCGGCCACGGCCTAATAGCCTGGCTAGTAACAATAATTTTAACAATGTTGACGCCGCCCGTAAAAGCTTAAGAAATTTCAATTTAAATATAATATTTATACATGCAACATGTCGCTCATTCACTCATTGATCGCAACCTATCCGATAATTCTTGCCGTAGAGAAGGTTGGGATTCTTCTGGAATGTTACTCTTAAATTCTAAACGCTTAAACTCTTAAAAAAATTAGTCTCTCGGTGAGATGAAAACCCGGAATAATGAAATTCCTAACTATATGTTTTCTTGAAATCTAAAGAAAAAAAGTGTAAGGTATCAAATTAAAATCTGTAATTTTACGTTTACAAGAATCTACAGTATTTAAAGGGAATTTATACTAAATATTAAAATTATATAAAATATTATATTTTATAAGAGGTTAATTAAAAAATTTCGTGTAATTTTTTAACTTCCCGCAGTCAAAGTGTCCGACGGAAAAAACAACAGTTTTACGTGGTGTTGATACAGATCGTAATAACAATCATCGTGTAAAAATTTGAGCCGTATTGGTTTAGATCTGATTTAGCTTAGATCTGGCAGATAAATAAATGTGTCCTGCTTCGGTGTATTTGGAAATTTTTTGATATTGTACAATGCGAATTTGAAGAACATGATAACATTAGAGCTTCCACGGCGGGAGTCATCTTCTGTAAACCTATTTTCCGGGCTGTGGGGCCGTGCTCCTCTTCTTGTAGTGCCAAACTTTTCGACTACAGCTGCAGCGGTCATTTCCAGTGGGTCTTCTGTTCTTCTCCTCTGGTCGCGTCGTCACTTAGTCGCCAAAGGAGCAGAACAGAAGAGACCCACTGAATATCACTGTCGCAGCCGGGAACATAATTTTATTAAAGGACGTGCATCAAATCGTGTGTAAAGAATGAGACAGACTACTTTATCGCGAACAAGTATTGCAGAAGCCTTATGGCGATTCTGGTATGCATGAACGAGCAATTTAGACGTGATACAAAAACTCCCAAAATTGCCCGAATAAGTTGCAGATCGTGGCAGTCAGTTGAAGATTGTGATTTTGAGTTCCGTGAATTTTCATCACTGAGTGAAACGGTAAATAATGTATACTCTTCGGGCATGTTACGTTATTTGTGTGAAGCTATTCGCCGAAAGTACGAGACTTACGGGAGGATAATTTGTGTCAAATGTATGGAAAATGCGCCCTGATAATGCACCAAGACCCACGCCATTGCTTGTTCAAGAATTTGGACAATGTAATAATAATAATAACATCTTTATTCCGATTATTAAAATATACAATCTTCATTACATTCATAGCACTAGTAATTACTCGCTCACCACATACTGTAAGCAGTGACAAGTTAAGGTTTATTAAGGTTCCTGTTATGCATTTAGTTCAACAAAAACAATCACAGGTCTGATTAGCTCTTATCAGCAACAATTTTTGTCACGTGTTTATTGTGCAGTCACCGAAACGTTGTACAGACTACACTAAATATTAACATATACTAGAAAATATATCGTTAACATTACAAAATTAAACCCAACTGAAATAATCCTTTTTAACCTTAATTTGCGTCATGGATTACAACTAATATTTTAGTACTAACATTATAACCTATTATTATAGTATTAACATTATAACCTAATGTTATAGTAATAATATTATAACCTAACCTAGCTTAACTAATTAAACTAATAATAGTACTAACAATTATTATTAATAATATAAAATATTTAATCTAATATTTGGCAACGACGAAAATTTTCAGCATATTAACAGTTTCACGTTCAACTAAATCTGATATACTCTTTGCTAAATTATTATGATAATTGTTAACAATTTTTAGTAGAAAACAAAACATAAATACATTTACGTCACAACTAAATGTAGATACACTCTTTACGAATAAAATAACAACACAGATTAAATGATATAGTAATTGCACTGCAATGGCAATATTTGCCAGATATGCGCCAATGCAATTATTTTGTCTTCCGAATAGTGAAAAATACCACGAAATGACAAAGTTCGCGACTGTTGAAGTCATAAAACAAAAATTGCGAACGAGCTCAAGGTTGTACTAAAAAGTGCATTCGAGAAATGTTTTCAAAATTGAAAAACGTTGGCATAATCGCGTTACGTCCAAATGAGCCTACTTTGAAGAGGGACAGAATAAATTTAAATGGATCGAAGAATAATTTTTAAAATAAATAAAAATTGCACAAACTTTACGATCAAACGTGAAGGGGTAATTAAGGTTTGACATGGGGTAATTGAGTTAAATTTAAATATTTATTTGCAATTAAGAAACGTTTATCACAATCGAAATGAAATTTGTAAGGTAATTTGGTAAGGTAGAGAATTTACTTACTTATAAACGAAACTAATTTGTTTTTAGTTATATCTACGTTCCTTGCCCGCTACGAAATTACACATTATTCAAACAATTTACGTTGTGTAAGGGACAATCTGCCGCTGTCAGCGAGGTAAGTGAACTAAGGAGCGGAAGTGATGCGATGACGTCACCGCGGCTTGCGTGTCCAGTGACTTGCACCACTGCAAGGGATACGGTGGGCTACGGCTATCTTCATATCAGCCTTACGCCCCCTCAGTGTGTGTGTGTGTGTGTGTGTGTGTGTGTGTGTGTGTGTGTGTGTGTGTGTGTGTGTGTGTGTGTGTGTGTGTGTGTGTGTGTGTGTGTGTGTGTGTGTGTGTGTGCGTGTGCGTGTGCGTGTGCGTGTGGTCAACCGAAAGGTCACATTTGAGCAAAGGTCACTGGCCGACTTACAGGTCGACCCTAATCGCGCGGCAAATCACAATATTGCGTTTCATATTTGATTAGGGCAGGCGACTTATTCAAGAGGCCGGTAGAAAGAACGCTCACAGGGAACAACGCTTAACGTCGTTGTCTCCAAGGTCTCGCATTTACATACGTTTTAATCATTTTCATCTCCTCTCCCTTTTTATTGTATACATGATAATTGCAATCTAGTCAATTTTGAGCCAAATTTAATCTGACATAACTCTACTGTTTAACTTATACGTAACATTACCTCATTGTTTTTCAAGAACGAAAATTTTACACAAGCATAAACTGGCACGAGCGATTGGTTAACACATCAATACTTTCGAGCGAGTGATTACCACTTTTACTGGTACTTAAAGTGATAGAAATTAACACAAGTTACTATATTCTGTTTGAAATTGAAATAAATTAAGTCTTTTCCAACATTAAAATGGATTTTTAAAAATATGACTCTTTAAATATTTTGAAAACGACAAAGTTCTGAGTTTTTAAACACAACTTTGATACATTAAATAATTGACTGATTAAACTTTTATCATCCGGCTAGTCCATAGCGGTTGAAATGAGATTTCTCAGGCACGTGGCAGGGTATACTCTCCATGACCATAGAAGAAACACAGATATACGGCAGCAACTGAATATTATGAGTAGCCTCAACAGGATCGCTCAGTATCAGCTGAATTGGTGGGAACATCTTCGCCGAATGGATGATTGTCGCATCCCCAAACAACTCTGGAACTATTAAGCAGAGGGGACGGAGAGGTGTGGGACGTCCGAGGAAGCGCTGGAGTGACCAGCTCTGATCTTTGCCTATTTGAGACTGTAACAAACCATCCTTGGTTTAATCCGTGAAGATGATGATGATGATGATGATGGTGAAATTTTTATCATAAATATACTTTTCTATTAGAGAATGTTCTCAGCGCTCAGGGTTTCCTCTACCAGTACACTACAAAGACAAAGACACATATTCAACACATTGAACGTATTACATTGTACATTAAACATAGACAAGTAATTTCCCAATACGTCCGGTCACTCTCCTTTAATCATGATTCTTCACATATCTTCAGCTTCTTCTAACTGAAGGCCATACTTGTCCGTATGCTTCTGTATACAGTTAATCCATTTCTCCCTGGGCTTCCTTCTCCTTCTTCTTCCCTCTGGCTCCCATTCTGCCACTGCTTTGAAGGTTGTTCTGCCGTCTTCCATTCTTCTGAGATGCCCGTACGACGTCAAACTTTTTTGTTCTATCACTCCCACAACCGTGTTTTCCACTTTCATTATTTGCCTGACTGTTTCATTCCTCACTATTTCCATCCTCTATCTACTAGCCGCTCTCCGCCAGTAATCCATCTCAGCTGAGAGTAACCTCTTCTGATGTTGTATGTTTATCGTCCACGTATCTGCTTCGTATAGCATTATACTCTCAACAATTAACTTGTAGATCACTGCTTTGCTCCTATATATTACACTCCTACTCCATAAATTCGGATTTAACATTTCTATTGGTCTTCGGCCTTTCCAAGTTCTTTTCCTTCTACCCATATTATATGATCCATCCAGTTCCATTATTAACCCTAAATAACGAAAACTTTCTACATTTTTACTCAAATTGCATCAATATATATAAAATAATCTGGGTCAGTTGTCATACTGGATGGATTTATACCATTTATTTGCTGTTTGCTGATGACCAGGTTATTATTGCGCAAGACGGGTAAGATGGTAATTATACTGCAACAAATTAGTGGAGGAGTGCAAAAGCAAGGTGTCAATTACAGTTACGAATTACTTCTGAAACAAAATTAATAAAACGGAAGTACATTGTTTTTATTGAATTTACATTGTGATGTAAATTAGAATAAAATTATAAAATATATGGATATTCCGATCTGACGATGAGCTGTGAAGCTTGAAAGCGCTAATCGGGATAATTTTTATATAGTGGTGTGCAACAGTGATCATTCTGCTTGTAATAAAATTATAGTCTTATTTTCACACTTAGGGGGAACACTTGTTTTTGTGGTTTTTGCTCCTGCTCAGCGGACTTCGAGAGCAGTGACGTAACTACAGGTGTCCACTGGGGGGGGGGGATGAGACTAGCTAGAAGTCTGTCTCAGGGCCAATGAGAAATTCAGGATTCTTCCCATATAATTTTATAAATACTTTGCGTCTCAAAGTTTTTCGTAAACGAATGTAAAGTATAAAGGTTGAAAAAAATTATAGAAAAGTACTGATTGATGAGTGTGTTATTCACACTAAAGACAATAAATTCCATATTATTAGGAACCACTTTAATTTTAAATTTATGTTATTAATAAATATTGTGAAACTGAGTCTTTCTGAAGATACTGTGAAAATACTCAGTTTTAATACCCCAACACACTTTACTTTAAGGCTGTTGTTGTCCCAAGAATGGTTTAAGCTACTTACAGTTTCTGTTAAAGTTAATTTAACTGTTTACACGTTCTCCGTAATTCTGTTAAATTCTGTTACAGGTTCTGTTATTTCTTTAATAATCTAGCAATAAAATTATATCGCTTTTCCGAATTAAAATCAAGAAACTGTTAGTTTCCCTGTGCAAATTCGACGGTTTAAACCGTGGATATATTACAGTAGAAGAGTCATGACATCTCCGACAAAAATTACAGACAGATGTCTGAGCGAAAGGAGAAAGGTAAATTAATACGCTCTTCTTTCGTTTTCTGGCGCGTGTGTAATTGTTTTTTTTTAATGCTACAAATAAAGTTACTAAATGTTCAGTGATCATCATTATTAAGAAAACTCTAACTTTAGTTTTATTAATTTAAAAATACTGTAAATTCTTTTATTTCTACAATTATTTATACGCCTTATTTTAACACTCCTAGCTGGCTTAGAATTATCCCTACGTTAAGTGATTATGAAATCATGTTGAAAGCTTTAATAGCCCGGCGGGGGAGATTGATCTCCTTGATCCCCACCCCCGTAGTAACGCCACTGTTCGAGAGTAAGTAGATTTCTCCTTTTCTTGTGTGATTTTTAGCAGTTTTGTTATACTTTAATTTTACAGTAGTTTGGTATTTCTTTTTTTTTTTTAACAACTAGTGAACCCTGGTATTAAGATATCACGAGACAAATATTTGAATATGCTGTTGTTTGTTGCTGACGATTTGTTTGTAATTCAAAATAAATAGTCAGCCTTATGAAAATCTGTTTTTAAACTTCATCATATTTGCAGATAATACAATATGAAAATTTCTACTATAAAACAATGGCATTCTGAGGTAAAAAACCAAGAAGAACAAAACTAATAAATAATGATCACATTATAGAACAGGCGAGTCATTTTAACTATTTGGGAAATGATATTGGCCATGATAAGAATTATTATATGGAGTACACTTTATTGAAGACTCTAAAGCGTTCTTCTTCTTCTTCTTCTTCTTCTTCTTCTTCTTCTTCTTCTTCTTCTTCTTCTTCTTCTTCTTCTTCTTCTTCTTCTTCTTCTTCTTCTTCTTCTTCTTCTTCTTCTTCTTCAAACCAAGCATTAGTCTTATTAGACTGTTGCGACCTGATCATTCTACCTCCTTTTTGTTCTTCCAAGGGATCTCCGTCCCTACGGTCAATATCTATAAATAATAGATGACATCCTCTCAGTGGTCATTCCTTGTAAATGTTGTTTCATTTTAACTAGTTCCAATCATTTCCAAAGTTTCTACCTTGATTCAATCCCATTTGAGACCTAGAATCAGGTTCCAGAACAAGTTCCCCTAGACCGGCTACCCTTTCTACGGCTGATGAGCCCGGTCTGCCCGTAGAGCGATGAAAAGGGCAACGATAGGTCGGACAAGAGACGCGTCGTTGTGGCTCCTCGACTGAGCCCTGTCCGGCTTGGGAGACCCTACAGGGCATAGCTACGCTACCACCAGCATAGCTCTCAACTTTCGCTGGAGCACACAAACCCCGCCGCCCGCATGGACGGTGCTTCGATGTAGCAATATCCCCTGTGAGAATCTAAAGAGGTCACAACCTAAAATATTGTCCAATATAATGACGATAATCAAAAGATGTTCAAGTACGGTATGACCGTTTTTCGTTTGTAATTACAATTAGTTCGGGAGTCTGCTAAAAATTAAAGCAAAACAAACACTGGCAGACATAAAAATAGCTAAATTTAGAAACGTAATTTCCACGTACACGTATTCTACACCCCTTTTCCACCTGTAGACCTATATTTATAAAGCCGCACAAAAATTTGCATAAATATGTTTCTTGCGATAATCAGCGGTGTCACGCTATGAAGTCGCACAGCGCGCTTGACCTTCACTTATGCAAACGTTTGACTTTACCTTCTTCTTATTATTTTTTTCTTCTTCTTCTTCTTACTTAAAATCACAGTGCACATGCACTGTCAAGGTGGCAATGACTTACATAGAAAAAAAAACGTAGAAAAGCTGAGTCACGAGAATTTATTAAGCTGGTGTTGTTTTATCGTCGGCTTAATCTAGAAGGCACTTGATTAATTGACAATTACTGGTTCCACGAATATCGTAATAACGTTTGAAGGACGTAACGAGTGCTGGCCAAACACACGTTTACTGGCCGAATGTGCGCTGCTTGTTTGAACATTATGGTAACCGGTGCCAATCAATAAAATAATTTCATTACATGGGAACAATAACGTTTCATAGTCAATTGACGGTCTTAATAAATGATAGGAATTAGGTAACCCTAAATTCAAACTAAACTCTCTTCGTGAAACCTGTACTGATCTAATTACTAGTCCTGTTTATCCAATCTATTGTTTTCTCTGTGTTGTATGCGGTTTCCGAAACAGAAAATGATGGGACTCGGTAAGAACGAATTTCATAGTTGAAATCAATTCGGCTTCTTCTCTTCTTCTTCTTCTTCTTCTTCTTCTTCTTCTTCTTCTTCTTATTATTATTATTATTATTATTATTATTATTATTATTATTATTATTATTATTATTATTATTATTATTATTATTTTTCAGGCCTTGGACCTTAGATTCCGTTGCGCAAACAATGATCTGACCACCTTTTCCTCTGTCTTCTGATGTTGCGATTTCCTTAGAGAAAATAAAACATCAGTTGCTTTGGTAGTCTGTCCTGATGCCACAAGTCCGTCCAGCCCTGTCCTTATTTTTCTTCTTCTCAAAGACTACAATTGGTAACACTTAGTATCCATCTATCCTCTCCAGCTTTTCTTCCCAAAACAAGTTAATATTGTCTCTTCAGTATAACTAACCACATGTCTTTCTACCTTCTTATCGTAAATTTATTTGTTTTATTAATTGTTTTAATACAAGTCTTCTGACGGGAAGTCGGTTAATGAAAATAGCCAGTTGAGAGATCTTCGGTTTAGAAAGATTCGTCGTATCAAATTGGTCCAGACATTGGTCATTCAAATTTCTTCTTCTTCCTCTTATTCTTGTTCTTCTCCTCCTCCTCCTCCTCCTCCTCCTCCTCGTTGTCGTTGTCGTTGTCGTTGTCGTTGTCGTTGTCGTTGTCGTTGTCGTTGTCGTTGTCGTCGTCGTTGTCGTCGTCGTCGTCGTCGTCGTCGTCGTCGTCGTCGTCGTTGTTGTTGTTGTTGTTGTTGTTGTTCTTCTTCTTCTTCTTCTTCTTCTTCTCCTTCTTCTCCTTCTCCTTCTTCTTCTCACGGACTAGGCACTTTGCCTGTTCCGTCTTCACAGAGTATCTCTCCATCTCACTCTCGGTCTTCCTACAACTCTTGTACCAAAGCGTGTAAATCGAAACGCAACCTTGGGTAGTCGTCCATCCTCCATTCTGTCCAGATGATGTAACCATTCCCTGCGATGTCTGGATTTTATCATTTATGGAGAACATCTGTAGTTCTTCTCTAATATCCTCTATCCTCTTCTCTAATATCCTCTATCCTCTTCTCTATCCTCTAGCGCAAACGATCCTGTCTCGTGCAATCCTTTGTTCCTCTCAAGAACTTCATTTCCGAAGTTTAAATCTGGTTTTTAATTTTCTTTGTAGGAGACCATGTTTCACATCCATATGGTAAAACAGCCACTGCCATTGTTTTATAAAATTTAAGCCTTGTCTCTTTCCTTTGTCTTTTTCTCTAAGTTCTATATATGACGCCACACATCATCTGAAACTTCGATATTTTTGTAATTATTTCGGCCTGTGTCATTCCCAACACTGATAGTGCAACCCAGGTAAATTGAAGTCAGAGAACTTCAATATGTCAAATTACTCCACAGTTTATTTTTATCTTCGAAAATGTCTGCCACGTTTTCTGCGATAACCCGTTTTGCACATCAAAACGCGTCAGTTTTTCAACATCACTAAATCGCGGTAAAAAGGAGGTTATTACTTGTAGAAAAATACGTTTTTGTCGTACTCTATATTTGTTTAGCATAACAGTAGAGCTACAATTGTTATCGTTTAAACAACACACGTGTTCATGTTAGCATTGATATTGCATCTGAATTGGCCAAGTCTAATTTTGCATTACATTTAATAAACAAAACCACAATTACACTGGATTCGCGGAAAATATGGTACCCATCCACTTTAGCAACAAAGGTCGTTTTATGGATGCGTTAGAAGAATTTGAAATTTACAAAGCATCCAAAATCCATAAAGAATGTTTCCTCAACGATCAGCTTTCGTTGAAATCAAATACGTTGTATGATACCGTATTGAAGATAAACGGCGAACTTTGCAATCAACCCAGTTGAAATGTGACAGTCGGGCAGTGCGCACTGTCTTCGATAGTTGTGTGTTTACGGTTTTTAATTATGTTATTTGTAACAGTTGTGGTTGTGTTATTTGTCTGTGTGTGTATGTGTTTTTAATAATTTCGCCGACGATTCCTATAAATAGGAAGTTTTTACCTGAAGATGGGAATTTATTCCCTATACATGTAGTGGAATAATAAACTACAAGATCGCAAGACGGATCAAAATAAGGTATATTTTAAATTTAAATTGAATCTTAAATGCGATCTGGAGACTGTATATAATGAATCTCGTATACAATCGTGCCCGCGAGAAATATCTACACGCCCGAAAGCGATCCTGAAGCCGGACAGAAGATATCGACCCACGTATTCATCCTGATAGGATCACCTCGTCGTATTAAAGATCTGCAGTAGATATTAAAGGGAAGCGAACTTATATTATCTATGTACAATTATTACAAAAAATATTTAAAAGAAAGATTCTATCTCATCAGTAAAGGTTGTATAGTTTAAATAAGACAAAAAGAACTTCTAAAGTATTAATTTATTTCATTGTACAGAAAGTAAATTTTAGTTTGTGTTACAAAGGTCAACAGCAACAGATTAATTATTTTTTTATAAACTGTATTAAAAGCTCAGTAGATTGTCAGAAATTAATAGCAGAATTAATAAATACTTCGTCCCAATAACATAATATATCTCGACTACTTACTCCATGCGACACCTATACACCGCAATATAAAGGGTGTTCCATATAAAACGCAACCCATCTATGTCAGTAATTACATTTAAATAAAAAAGCATATGTAAAGTATTTAATTAAATATTTTATTTCCAAACTTTACAATACTTAAAATTCTAGAGTAAATGCTGGAAGTGGCCGCCATCTTCATGAATACACGCTTCCACCCTTTTCACTGTGTTTCTTGCAACTTTTTTTAGAGTATTTGGGTTGATATTTAAAACAGCTTGTTCGATATTGACCTTCAGTTGTTCAAGTGTTCGTGGTTTGTTGCTGTAGGCTCTTTCTTTGAGGTAACCCCAAAGAAAAGAATCTGGCGCAGTCAAATCTGGAGATCTTGGTGGCCATAAACCACGACCAACGACGCGATCACCAAAGAATTCGTTAACGAAAACAGAAGTTGAATGTGCGTAGTGTGATGTTGCACCGTCATGTTGGAACCAGCAGTATCGATCTTCCTCTTCCAAAAGTGCAATGAATTGCAATAAAATATTCTGATATCGTTCTGCAGTAATGGTGTACTCGAAGAAAATAGGACCAATAATTTTTTTTCGTGATATGGGCACACCAAACGCCCATCTTCTGTGGGTGCAATTGTTTTTCATGATAAGCGAAGGGATTTTCAGCACTCCAAATCCTACTGTTCTGGCTGTTTACGTAGCCGTCCAGATGAAACCACGCCTCGTCTGTGAAAAAAATCGAGTCCATAACATGAATACCCTCACGCACAAATCGACGAAACCAATGACAATATGTCAGCCGTTTTTCTTTGTCTGGATCAAGAAGATGATGAACTGTTTGAATTCGATATGGTAGTAACTTTAATTTTTTTGTCGCCCGATAAACGGTTGTTGTTGGTAAATTAATTTCAGCTGACAAGCGTCTAATTGATTTTTTTGGCGAGGCAATTAATCGGTCTTTGATTTCAGCGACTATGTCTGCATTCAACACTGCCATAGATCTTTTGTGTTCCTTGTTATTAACAGAACCTGTCTCTCGAAATTTAGCAAAAAGATTCTTGCACTGCAACCACTGATCGCGTGCTAAAGTACGACTCAAGAATAAAAACACGTTCGTCTTGCGAAAAAACCATTTTCTTTCTAACAATGCACTGAGCGTTATGATCGCTTTGTCATAGGTATCAGTGGCAGTTTACTGCGCCGGCGCAATGTTCGATTGTTGGACGAGTCTATTCCAGTAAAACGTAGGGGAGTTTGGCGGTAAATTCAAATATTACAGAAGGCTGATTAGTGGGTTGCGTTTTATATGAAACACCCTGTATTACAAAAAATTAAATTTTAAGTCACGTAGGGAAAGTAACCTCATGTAAACATCCTTGTAAATCTTCCGTTTTCAGATTCATTTCCGTTTCTCATTACTCTATAGGATACTGTCCATGGCAACCCTATTGCGGATAAGACTCGATGTCATCTTGGGTGTTGTCGTGCAACTCCTGAATAGCTCGAGGTTTGTTTCATCACAGTTTCGGTGGTGGTGGTGGTGGTGGTGGTGGTGGTGGTGGTGGTGGTGGTGGTGGTGGTGATAGGACCCAATAACTCCATCCTGTGTTAATTTGCATAAAAGGGCGTAGCAGATATGCATTTATTGCCTTTCGAATTCACGGTGACTTAAAAGTCTGTTGTTTCGTTTAAATTATTTATAAACGTATTTATATTGTTTATTTATATTGTTTATATTATTTATATTTGTTGTTCGTTTATGAAAAAGGAACTCAAAAATAGCGAAATTATTAACGTTAAAGTGTTATTTTTGTGACCGCTTCTGTATAAGTGTCTGTATAGAAAAAGACGAAGTGTCAAAACTTCAAGCCCCGTAACGTGGGCATATTGAAGAATTCTTGGAATTACATGAAAGACAGAGTAGACGGTCTGTATGCAACAATGCAAACACAACTTATTAACGACATTAAACGCAAAAAGAACTTCTTATTTATGATACTTAACGAGGACCAAGAGTACTGGAGGTATGGTCCAATAAAAACCCTCGCATACGTATTAGGTTTGTCCACACTAATTGGATATCTTCTTCTTCTTCTTCTTCTTCTTCTTCTTCTTCTTCTTCTTCTTCTTCTTCTTCTTCTTTTAAGATGTCACACTTCGGAGTTAAAACTAAGTATCCATATAATCATCCGCCTCCATTTTTCCCTATCCTTGGCGATCGATGCCCATCTTTTTAAGCAATGTATCAGCATCCCTCGCCACTGCGTCAATCCAGCGATGCTTAGGTCTTCCGACAGGTCCTCTACCTCCGATTTGACTAAACAGCACCTTCCTAGCTATTCGGTTGCCTTCCACTCTAATGATGTGCCCCGCCCATTGCAATCTATGAAGTCGGATGGTGGTGGCCAGATCATTGTCTTTATATAGCTTGCATAGTTCCTCATTGTGACGCATTCTCCATATCCCACTGACTTGGATTGATGCACATATTCTCCTCAAAATTCTCCTTTCAAAGGTATTGACTATGTTAGCGGCTCGTTTGTTCAGAGTCCAAGAGTCGCTACCATATGTTATCACCGGTCTAATCATAACTTTATATAATGTGACCTTAGACTGGCGGTGGGTATTCCTTGTCCTGAATATAGTTGTCGAAGCATGTGCTCTATTTGCGGCCTATACCCTTTTCCTTATTTCATTTATTTCTTCATTATCTTTTGCCATCCAACATCCCAAATATTTAAACCGATTAACTATTTCCAGGTTTAGTGGTTCGATTTCAAACTGTTCAGGTATCCTGGTTTTCTTTCGAGTGGTAATCATAATATTTGTTTTATCTGTATTCTATTTTAATAATTGGATATAGGCCGTGTGAATAAACAAATACAGGAGAAGCTCCTTCAAGTGTATGCGCTGTGATCCACAGACAGATGTGAAAACAAAATGCCTAGGTGTCGCCTTACTTTACCTATTTCATGTGACTGCCTCCAACACCCACCATTCCCAACCCCTCCGCCGGAAACTGCCAACAGCATTGCAGATAACATCCACAGTATCATTATCACTGTCCGAAGATCTCTACCGTTTCCCAATACTTCTATTAAAATAGCAGCCTAAGTTACGGACCCAATCCTTGACCTCGCTTGTTAGACTCGCGTGTTTGTGTGCGTGAAGGGCATTTGTTCTACCTTAGAATCTACTGCACATTACGTAACCCATCTTTTCACGATTGTTACTGCGTCCCATTATGAACCAGGATGCAGGGAATTCCGATTTCCTTGCAGGGAATAAACCAGGCTATATGATTGTAACCTTGCGTAGTAGAATCCTTCCTAAATTCAGTATGTTAAGCTATTCGGTACACAAACAGCTTACCATTATATTCTCACGTAGGTGTCCATTACGTTTTTGAAATCTTCTTCCGGTATGGACCGCGTCAAAAGAGTCTTGTATGACAACGTTTCACTCATATTACAATGAGTATCCTCAGGTCTATGTAACCTAGTAGGATTTCGAATTTCCTGTATGTTCTATCTTCTAGTAGACCAGCTATTTTATTTCTGTAATCCGAATTGTCCATAGTAACAGTAGCATTACTTTTATCCGCTGGCAGAACAATTAACTGCTCGTTTGTCCTAAGGAGTGACAATGCTATTGGTTCTTGTTTGTGACGTTGTGTCTAATGTGACGATTTAAATTGTAACCATTATTAAAAAGAAAGAAATAAAAAAAAATTAAGGTTGCGAGCCATTAACCATTTAAATCTCACAATAATAATAAAAACATGTAGGTACTAAGTGTGAAAGGAAGAAGTAATTAATAAGGGCAAAGAAACTGTAATAAAAAGGCATATTGTAAATAATTATTATTGTCGTATTTAACCCTTGCTTGCTATCAGGCGCCTACCTGTTGATTCCGGACTCGACATGTTTTCCGAGTCTTCTGTAATTATGAATAAAATAAAATAAACTAATGTTAATAATTAAAGAATCTGAAGACACAGATAGTCACTAAAACTACTCATTTAAATTATGTATTTTTATCTAGGGATAGTTTGTATAAATAAAAAAGTTTATTTAGAGAGAGACAGGGACTATATTCTCGCGGAATAAACACCCCACTACCTCTTATGCAGTACCAGTGGAAGCGGGCGAAAAATCTCTCTCTCGCTATGAAGACTCCAAGCAGTCCACACGCACGAGCAAAAGCTCTGTTGGAATGTTGTGTGATTTGTTGTTAGTTTGGCTTATTTCAAATGTAGTTTATTAACTGCTACACAAAAGAGTGTAACATGTAACATTAATTGAAAATCAGAAACGTGGTAACAAGAAGAAATATGTGACAACAAAAGTACGAGTATTAATAACGATGACTGCTAATTTCACCAACTGACGACACTTTTCAACACCCTACCCGGAGAGGTGAACTACCAGAATTTGCAACTCTAGTAGACCCGACAGAAGATGCAGTTCGAGACATCAAAGAATCTACGCCTACCATCGTAGAAGGTTCGACCTAGACTGCAGACGTTTAAGCCTTTAAATACTAAGACCAGACCTAGATGAGGACGACGCTTTTAAGGATTCCCAAGACGGACACTCCCGGAGGAAATTTCTACATACCAAATTAAAGGTGACTCGATAGCGCGTCTATCGAGGAATAAATAATAATTATAATTGTAACACAATGCACTTTAAAAGAGAGACTTTTCAGAGACGATTAAACTTGTAAAGATTAAAAAGGAATTAACTCTAAGAATTTAATGTAACCATTCAGACATCATACATTGTAACAGTTTAAATCTTAATGTATCGTAGTGTAATTAATACCATTCTTCATATGGAATAATAATGAAGCATAAAACTAAAGGTCTTGCAAGCTAATATCATGAATTGAATATAATTAAAAGTTTGATGACTAAATACCTAAGGTTACACGGATCCGTGGTATAGCTAAATAAAATCTGTTGTGATCCCAAAGTTTAAATAAAGAATTCAAATAACTTTAATAATTCAATTAGTAATGTCATGGGATCTATCTTTTGAGTAAATGTTATTTTTTCAAATGTTTAATAAAGTCTGTGTTTATGTGTGTCTTCTTGTTACACACATATACTGAGTACATAAATCAACAGTTTTCCCATTCCCTGATTCCTTTTATATTTACTCTGTGTTGTTCTGATTAAATTTCAGCTCGTCGAATAAGGCAGCCTGAATAATTGGCAGAACCAATTATTTCGGGTTCCCCAAGTTATAACACTAGAGAAGATGTTATAAATTGCGCCACTGCTGCTAATTTGTTGAAATTTTGCTGCTAATTAGTAAAAAAAAAATTTGTGGTGACTTGTGTTGTTTAAGCAGTAATTGTGTCCCGATTAACCCAGACCATAAGCTGTTGATTTATTCACTCGTGTACTTTAAAATATGTCTTAAAATCTTAAATAAAATTAAACGATAATAGTTATTATAATAGTTTTATAAATAAGTAAGTTAATTATTATTTAGATATAGGAATGAACATCATGTTAACTAAAGACGCCCCAAGAATACGATGTAACAGCAGGTACGCGCTTGTCAAAAGTTCATTCATCAACCTGTCGTTTTGTAAACAAAATGAGACCTGTAAATTTCCTGTTCTCGCCTGTACTGAACTGTCCTTGTCACCCTACCCCAAGTTGAGTTAGACAATGCATTCACCCTCTAGTTGAGTCCCCTTTGTAAACAAAACAATGCCATTGTTTAAAACTCGTCTGACATACATTCCAGCGAAACAGCTGATCGTTTAAATAAAAATTAATGCTAATGTTTAATAATAACTGTTAATAGATGTTTACCATGTACTAAAGTGTGTAGGAAATAATTGTGTATAGTATAGTAGAGCAAATAATATTATGACTTAAATTTCAAATGAATAAATGACGTAGTTAACCCTCCCTTGTTAAATAAAAATTAAACCCCATGTCCCAAATCAGTAACCTTGTAAACTGAGCCAAATAAAAAAAAAACAAAGTAAATAAAGTGTTCTAAATAATTATGGTAAGTCGATAGGAAATAATTCTAGGTAAGTTTTTTTAAAACCCCAAAGTAATAATAAGGCTGAATAAATCTTAAGTTAAACTAAATGTGTGTAACTTGTAGCAGTAAATAAGAGAACAATAAAGCGTGTTAAGAAATTTGTAGTTAGCAGCCACGCACTCTCCCTATTGTGATAAACCGTTGCCTCCCTAAACAATGAATACCACCGCGCGTGAAATACAATGAATTGAGTAAAGTGTCTCCCCTTCCGCATAGTTTGTCTAGTTATGGTTAAAGAGATAATAAGAATTACCATCGTGAGATTCCGCTTCTCTCAAGTAACTATAATCTAGAGTGGAGTATGGGATCCTCTTTAAATTATTTTAGAAGTAAGTCTATGGTATATAATCAAGATAGAATTATATACATGTAAAGTAACTAGTCACAACGGCACCGGCTGAAAAAGATAATGATGAGGCAAAAAAAAGGTGCCAAGAGTTCATTTATGAATGCTGAAAGCTAACCTGTAGAGTTAGAGTAAGCTGATGTCAGTCGGGCCACGATATTGTGAGTTACTGTAATTAGGGAAATTAGTATTATAAGTTAGTACTGTAAGAAGTGAGATAAAGGGAATTTCACGAAGGCGAACATTTAAATGAGAACAAGATCATTTAAAGAGAGATAAAAAAAACAAACCGTTTACTACTAATAATAAATAATAATAATAGAGAAATTACACACGGAAATCCCCAAGCATACTCTCAGTACGTTGCTGACCATATTTTCAGGAGTCTGTGTTGGTTAAGAGGCGGAGTATGTGACGATTTAAATTGTAACCATTATTAAAAAGAAAGAAATAAAAAAAAAATTAAGGTTGCGAGCCATTAACCATTTAAATCTCACAATAATAATAAAAACATGTAGGTACTAAGTGTGAAAGGAAGAAGTAATTAATAAGGGCAAAGAAACTGTAATAAAAAGGCATATTGTAAATAATTATTATTGTCGTATTTAACCCTTGCTTGCTATCAGGCGCCTACCTGTTGATTCCGGACTCGACATGTTTTCCGAGTCTTCTGTAATTATGAATAAAATAAAATAAACTAATGTTAATAATTAAAGAATCTGAAGACACAGATAGTCACTAAAACTACTCATTTAAATTATGTATTTTTATCTAGGGATAGTTTGTATAAATAAAAAAGTTTATTTAGAGAGAGACAGGGACTATATTCTCGCGGAATAAACACCCCACTACCTCTTATGCAGTACCAGTGGAAGCGGGCGAAAAATCTCTCTCTCGCTATGAAGACTCCAAGCAGTGCACACGCACGAGCAAAAGCTCTGTTGGAATGTTGTGTGATTTGTTGTTAGTTTGGCTTATTTCAAATGTAGTTTATTAACTGCTACACAAAAGAGTGTAACATGTAACATTAATTAAAAATCAGAAACGTGGTAACAAGAAGAAATATGTGACAACAAAAGTACGAGTATTAATAACGATGACTGCTAATTTCACCAACTGACGACACTTTTCAACATCCTACCCGGAGAGGTGAACTACCAGAATTTGCAACTCTAGTAGACCCGACAGAAGATGCAGTTCGAGACATCAAAGAATCTACGCCTACCATCGTAGAAGGTTCGACCTAGACTGCAGACGTTTAAGCCTTTAATGACTAAGACCAGACCTAGATGAGGACGACGCTTTTAAGGATTCCCAAGACGGACACTCCCGGAGGAAATTTCTACATACCAAATTAAAGGTGACTCGATAGCACGTTTATCGAGGAATAAATAATAATTATAATTGTAACACAATACACTTTAAAAGAGAGACTTTTCAGAGACGATTAAACTTGTAAAGATTAAAAAGGAATTAACTCTAAGAATTTAATGTAACCATTCAGACATCATACATTGTAACAGTTTAAATCTTAGTAGTATAATTAATACCATTCTTCAAATGGAATAATAATGAAGCATAAAACTAAAGGTCTTGCAAGCTAATATCATGAATTGAATATAATTAAAAGTTTGATGACTAAATACCTAAGGTTACCCGGATCCGTGGTATAGCTAAATAAAATCTGTTGTGATCCCAAAGTTTAAATAAAGAATTCAAATAACTTTAATAATTCAATTAGTAATGTCATGGGATCTATCTTTTGAGTAAATGTTATTTTTTCAAATGTTTAATAAAGAGAAGTCTTCTTGTTACACACATATACTGAGTACATAAATCAACAGTTTTCCCATTCCCTGATTCCTTTTATATTTACTCTGTGTTGTTCTGATTAAATTTCAGCTCGTCGAATAAGGCAGCCTGAATAATTGGCAGAACCAATTATTTCGGGTTCCCCAAGTTATAACACTAGAGAAGATGTTATACTAAGAGGTTTTGATGTTCTGATAATGCGGCACGTGTCTTATCTAATCACTTCGGCCGTCCCAGCAGGTAAGCGACTGCATAGACCTGAGGATACACGACATTGCAGTATGAGTGAAACGTCGTCATACAAGGCATTTTTGAGGCGATCCATACTGGAAGAAGACTTCTAAAACATAGCTTAACAAGTTGCTCACTGACTACCACCAGCTCCTGACAACGTTACTACTTTGCAGATTCTTAACTGAACTCAAAACTCAAGTAAGTGAATAGTTGTATTCATTGGCTAAGACAGTGGTTTTCAAACTGTGCGTCGCGGCAATACGGTAGGGGCGTCGCGGTGGTTTCGTAAAAATAATATATTGAGTTGATTTGCTTTAATGATTTCCTCTAAAATAAAACAAAATTACCGAACTGGACCTGACCGTTGGTTTCACAACGCAGCTGAGTATCGGAACAACGCTCGCCATGATGAGCTGTGCGCTAGTGATATCTAGCGGGCCGGCTTGTAAGTGTTGTTACTCTGGCAACGTGGTAGGTAGATGGCAGTCGAATCGTACTACGTGTCGCATTTGTTTCAATTCAGTTTCAATCAGTTTGGAGGTTAGATTTGTCTAATTTATATCGTTTTTAATCGTTGTTTGTCTTCTGTGATAATTGTGTTTCTCTGTCAGTATGGATAAATTTTTAAATGTAAGTACAAAACGAGACATTTCAAACGTATCATGCAGTTCTAAAGACACGAATAGACAAAAATGCAACAAGTATGACGACAGTTACTTGAATTTCGGTTTTACATGCACTATTATTGGAAATGAAGAACGACCACAGTGTGCATTTGTTTGAAAGTGCTGGCTACTGAAAGCATGCTTCCTAATAAAATGAAACGACACTTGGAATCAAATCATGGTAGTTTGGTAAATAAACCAAGGGATTACTTTTCCCGCAAGTTAAAAGAAATGACAGAACAAAAAACAACTTTCACTAAACAAGCTACGATTCCTACAAAGGCCCTTCTTTCATCTTACAAAGTTACCTACCGTGTAGCAAAGAGCAAGAAACCTCACACCATTGCGGAAGACCTTATTTTACCATCTACTATGGACATGGTGTCTATTATGATAGGTGAGTCTGCTGCCAAGCAACTCCAAGTGTTCCTTTGTCAGACAACACTATTAGTCGTCGAATACTCGATATGGCTGACGACATTAATGATCAGTTGTTTGAAAAACTCGAAGGTGATTTCGCTATTCAGTTGGATGAAGCTACTGACAGCCACAATGATGCGCATCTAATTTGTTACGTGCGGTTTATACATGATAACAAGTATCATGAAGATCTTCTTTTCTGCAGAAATATAACTCTTGGAACAAAAGCAGCAGACCTCTTTGAAATACTACACTCTTTTATGGAAGAAAACAACATTAACTGGGAGAATTGTGTAGGCGTGTGTACAGATGGAGATCGTAGTATGGCTGGCTGTTATGCCAGACTACAAGCTTTGATCCGTAAAGAAGCTCCTCATGCTATTTGGACACACTGTTTTATTCATAGAGAAGCACTGGCAGCAAAAAACATCAGCCCTGCCCTTCATGAGGTTCTTCAGTCAGTGATAGAAGTGGTAAACTTCATTAAAAGTCGGCCACTTAAGTCCAGATGTTTTCAACAAATGTGCGTTGATATGGGGGCTGAGCACATTTCCCTACTTTATTACTCTAACTCTCGCTGGCTTTCACGTAGGAATGTCTTGAAAAGGGTGTATGAACTCAGGAATGAACTTCACTGTTATCTTGTTCAAGAGAAACATTTGAGTTCCGAGAAGTTCGTAGACAGTGACTTTGTTTGTAAGCTGGCATATCTTTGTGATATCTTTGAAAAACTTCATTAAATATGTCCCTTCAAGGTAATGAGACCAACATTCTGCAACTGTCAGACAAAATTTCAGCCTTCAGAAAGAAACTACTATTGTGGAAGACAAAGGTGATGATAGAGATATACATTACAGTTTCCCTGCTCTGCACACGGTTTTAGAAGACAATGACTTACAGTTGAGTGAAGAATTGAAGTCTGTGTTTGTGGATCATTTAACTGAACTTAATGTTCACTTTCAGAAGTACTTTGCAGAAGAGGTTGATCAGCACAACTGGATCAAAGATCCCTTCAGTACAGGACTTCCATCAACACTTACTACTGAAGAACAAGAGCAATTTATAGATATTTCTTCAGACTCCACATTAAAATCGACGTTCGTTTCCTCATCACTGCTTGAGTTTTGGGGCTTGGTGAAGCAGGAGTATCCACAAGTAGGTAACAAGGCCCTACGAGTTTTGATTCCTTTTGTGACATCCTACTTATGTGAGGTAGGATTTTCAGCATTGGCAGTCATCAAGACCAAATACAGATCGCGATTGAACGTCGAGAAAGAAATGCGAGTCGCAGTTTCCAATCTTGTGCCGAGATTTGAAGAATTGGTGATGAAGAAGCAAGCTCATTCTTTCCATTGATTTGATTTCGTTGCAAGAATAAGGTGTCATAAAATTAAAAGTCGATTAAAATGTGTTATGTATGTTAATGGTTAATGTAAAGAAATAAAATACACTCTTATTGTCTTATTCATTATTTTGTTTCGAAACTTAAGTTTTTTTATCCCCACACTTCGAGTCGGTTGTAGTGTACGAAGGGAGCCGCGGGTATTTATGTTCACGTCAAGGGAGCCGTGGACCCAAAAAGTTTGTAAACCACTGGGCTAAGAGCTTTGTCT
Source organism: Magicicada septendecula (assembly GCA_034769895.1). Taxonomy (NCBI): domain Eukaryota; kingdom Metazoa; phylum Arthropoda; class Insecta; order Hemiptera; family Cicadidae; genus Magicicada; species Magicicada septendecula. The sequence goes on from CM068368.1 coordinate 840,810,410, forward strand.
TCAAGGGAAGGACGGATTTATTTGACACCTGTTCAGGCCATAGATAATAATCGCCGTCTCAAATAAAATTTATCACAAAATATCCATTGTTGGCTAGAATTATCTTTCTTTTTGCCACTCTCTTTTCATTACAATCTTCAAATATTAGACTACCTTTTACGAAACCCGAAACCAGAGGCGGCGCATTTGCGAGGACGGCTAACGGCACCAGCTCCCCTCGAGGGTGAAATTTGTTTAATCTCTTAATTTTTAGACTGTTTTATTGTTGTTTTCAGCTGTGTACGCTAATATACAGTAGTAGTAACTCTTTTAAGTATACAAATACGTTTATTACACAACATTAGCGTATACGTTGTTAAAATTCATTCCCGGGCTATTTAGCCGTGGTCCATTGTTTTCAACAAAAACAGCCGTTTCGGCAGTGCCATCGACTGCCAGCGTCAGTGTAAAATCGAGTTTCTTTAACGTAAGGTGGTAGACGTTAGTGGCCACAGTAGTGTGGTTAAGGCTGTTTTTGTTGAAAACAATGGACCACAGCCAAACAGCCTGGGAATGAATTTTAACAACATTGAGTCCGGCCGTGTAAGCCTACGACGTACAAACACGTATACGTTTGGAATATGAAATATAGGAAAATCAAATCAGTCAATAAGTGTCTCGTAAACAATGTTTCAGTGACGCTTATACGTATTGCGTTATTACCGTTTACTTTAACGCGACTGATTTCAACCACTTTAAAGATAGTAATGTTGGTTAGTCTTAACTTGTTTTTTCTTTAGTAGTAAACCGACCCGATTCCGGAACCCCTCCCCTTCAAGGCCAAATTCTAGATACGCCACTGCCCGAAATCCAATGCTTATTCAATCGCCCTAAGCCTCTGCGACCGTCTAACGCAGTCATAGGCAACCTTTGAATTTATGGGGACGCATTTATACCTGAGGACCAGTTTGATGGGCGCATCCCTCGCTACCCCATCAATGGAAAATAGGAAGATGCGGAGTTCAATAGCTAGACGTTACAAACATTAACTTCGCTTTATATTACGCTAGCGACGTGAAAACCGAATCACTAAGCTTTGCAGTATTTTTCACATAAATTTGTTAAAATTTTCACAATAGGAGTAGGTCATCAACAATCTGTCATCATGCAGACGCACGTTAAAACTAACAACACCTTAACACACAAAAAATGGTTTAAGGTCGTATTGGGGGAAGACGTAGCGCGGTTCGGTAAATGGCTTGTACTATCTTATAATACAGTACTTCGAAGCAGGTACAATGCGGGCGCGTTCCTTCGTTCAAAAGAAAAGAAAATTACAAATTGGTTCGCGGGCGTGGTCTTCTCGACTGCTGGTCTAAAGCAATCTGTACAAGCGTACTATCCAGTGCCGGATATAGCCTACCACTAGGCCGGCTAGGCCGCAGGCTCAGAGGGGGCCGCAAGCTACAGATTTTTTTTAACGGAAGTATTTTTTCTACAAAATTAGGAGGCACTTTGATTTATTTAAGTATGATTTTTTTTAAATTAAATGATCAATTTTTGTTAATAATACAAATGGAAGATAGTTCCTATTTAAATATTCCGCGCTTATTTTTAAGACGTTGGCAACCTTGAAAACTAATCTACGCTTGCGAATTTTGAACGTCCGCTATATTGTCTCCAAATTTACACGACCGTGGTACCACCCTTGTTTTTTTTTATCATTGTTTATCTGCGTTTTGACTGAAAGGTTTGCTGCGATTTGAGTTTTTTTTTCTTTTTTTTTTTTGAATGTAAAGGTTTTTAGTGGTGAACAACGTGTTGTTTCGTTGATATTTATTAGTGTGAAAACTTTATGAAAATAGAACTGAACTAAACGTATTCATCATGAACATGAACATAAACATTCACACAGCTAGTGGAGCCTATGAATGTAAGCTAAACAAAATTAAAGAGGAAGATCATTTGGAAACAATAAAAAAAAACTCGGAGGCCCGCTCAGAAAACCTAAGGCCTAGGTTGGCCAGGGCCTCAAAAATCTTAAATCCGGCACTGGTACTATCCACTGCAAATCTTCAACCAATTTCCTTTTTTACTATGTGATTTTATTATGGTTTCTTACGCTAAAAGTTATGAAACAGATTTGAAGCATCGGAATCAAGAAGCCGCTACTGTTACGAAGGAAAGTGTACTAGATTGTTTACATTCAACAAACAATTAATCTAATCTAAAGTAAGTAACCTTGGCGTTTCTGACCGGCTGGCGGGTTGTTACCACACGATAACATCTTTCTTCTCGCCGCCCGCAATAAGATACCACTACCAACGCCAACACCGGTGATTCATTCCAGTCTGAAATGTAACGTTTAAAGGTCGCAGTCGACGTATTACGACTAAAGTAAAAAGTCGAACAATTAATCTTTTCTGCTTTCTACGAAGGAAGCTCCAAAACGTTTATCACGTCGTCCGCAATTTTAAATACTTTACTCCGTATCAGAAGAGAGTTAACTTTAATTTTAACCTGACTAAATTCTATTTTAAGGTAAAAGATTGTAGAGCTAGATTTTTAAAGAAAAAATAACAAAACCTATTGTGGAGAGTCTAAATTTACCTCTCTGTAGTAGAACCTGTTAGAATACACGGTGTTGATTCCTGGGACCTTACAACGGGTAATTTCATTTATTTTTTTTACTTTCATGTTCCGTAAGGAAAAATGAAAGTATAGTGATCGCGAAAACCCCCATGTTCGAGATAATGGCTGATTCTGATTCTGCTACCCTCAAAACGTAAAAAAAGTCATTTTTCGAAAAGTGTGTGTGTAGAATTTTTTCTATGGCGAACGATAACTGCTTAAAATCAAACAGAATCAAATAATATTTTGTGTATGTGCCCGAGTTGTAGAGGACTCAAGACTTATTGATTTTTGTGAAGATCGGTTAAGGGGAAGTGGTAGTTTACCTGCAACGTTTTACGTTTTAACAAGAGTAAAGTACTTAATTTTGATAAATAAAGTATCCTGGTAAGAAAGGCATAATAATCCACTGTAGAGAGGTAGATGAAAAATCTATAAATGAAAAGGGTATTTGAAGTGGGAGGTGGTAATTTATTGTATTGATGTTATAAATTTATTCGACCGAAAACTTAAAAAAAAATTCAATAAAATATTAACAATTGATATCGTTCCATGTAAACAAAGAATCGCAACCACGGATACGTAAACAAAATAATTTTTTGTTTTTATAAACTCAAAGATTACAAACGCTGGGCGGTATTCGCTTTCTTTCGCGTTGTTAAATAAAAGATAATTTAGTCAAATTAATTCTTTATTTTTAAAATATTAACAACTATGTACAATTCGTATTTTGATTATCTTTCTCAGCGTTTTTACCAAAAGCACGCTGATATATTTAGTTTCGTTCTGAGTGTACATATTAAAAATAATTTTGTAATTAATTAGAACATGTAAGTCATGTATGGTTCTCCATACCGACTTTGTATATGTGTACTACGTTATCGCCAACAAAGAAATAGTTTCTGTGGAAATATTTTATTTCAATTTGTCAAACATAAAACTGGATTTAAAGAGGAACAACCCTAACTTGTTAGAAATTATCGAACCGAATGCAAATAAATGATTTTAAATATAAATCTTAGAGTACGGAAGTAATTTATTATTCTCCACACCGATATTTTAATATTGTGTTTCGAATAGTATTGTTTTATTCAGTATTTAGATTGCTTGAATAAAGACTTCACATTCTCAACATCTACGTTTTATAAAATTTTAAGAGTATATTTTACAAACAATTACGAAACTAGAAAACTATGAAACAAATAGTTAGTCCACAAATCCTATTCTAGAGTAACTTACTAGTAGGTTGTCATTAAATGTTTATCTATGCGGTTTTGTATATTTTTTGATTAGTCACTGTTGTTATGCTGTGAATTGTTTCGAAAGTTCTTTGTACTTAAGTATAGCCTAAGAATTATTATTTTTATGGATGTGAAGTTTAATTAAGCGTTAATAAAAGTTCTTACTGTCAATTTCTATGGTGTTGGATAATTTCACTACATTAAAGACTGCTATCCATGCTCTTCACCTTTTATCATAACAATGTACATAACATTATAGCTTTTAAGAAGAGCTAAGATATTGAAAAGCATGCATATTAGTTGTACTTAAATATTTCATTTTCTTCATATGTCTAGAATGTACCGTAGTCTACAATAAACACAATGATTCTCAGTTTTGGTAAGACAATATTAAACCTCAAATCAAATGCTTATTTTAAGAGTATCAATGCTTTGGGTCTCTAAAGAATTATACTTTGTACGCGTCCTCTAACTTGGAGCTAAATCAACATCGTGAATAACGCACACACATAAATTCTGAAGCTACGATGTATTATATCAATCTCTTATCCGTTTTTCAACTTCAAAGGGATTTCAGACATGGTCCCTCGCGAAACAAATAACAGCTAGTTAGGATATCATTCAAAAAGCTATGGAAACCATTTCAGTGTTTTAGGCATTTCATTAAGAAAGTGAAAAGATATGAATTGCTTAGTATAAAACAACCTAATATATTTTTACAATACGAAAGACAGAGCTTGAGATTATCTGACATACTGATAATAGTGTACCACGTTTCCTTTAAAATTTTAATGCGTTGATTAGTAGTTAAACAACGTTGTTATACGAAAAAAAAACGAAAAATAAATTGTATTTTGCGACACTAAATAATCTTTGTATTTTACAGTATTTTTCTAAACAATTACAAGGTCAAAAACCATATGAAACCATCAGAGTAACCCTTAATTCAAGTTCCAAGAATTTCAGTATTGCTTCGTTGTCCCACTGGGAGCAGAACTGACGGCACGAAACATTTTGCCAGTCGTAACTCGGAAACGAAGCAATTTCAGACATAATATGTCAGAAATAAACATATTATGTTTATAAAAACATGTTTGCTAATCTTAATGGCTCGAATCACTGTGCAATTTAGAAAAAAAAAATATATATATGTATTATATATATGTATGTGTGTGTGTGTGTATATATATATGTATATATATGTATATATATGTATATATTCAATCATTTTCTGCTACAGTTCGTTTCTTGATATATATAAAGTATTTAAAATTTATATTTATATTACCTCAAAATATTATTTTTCCTTATTTGGAACGTGTTTCGAGAGCTCCCGTGCTCTCATCCTCAGCCTTTGCGATTTTGCGTCTGGTGAAGTATTTGTGTGTTGGCTGGATGCTATTAAGGTTTCTTGTTGGTCTCTGGTATTTTAAAGTTGTATTATTGTGTGTGATTGTGATATATGTATTTGTATTTTGTGTATTTTCGATGTTCAGTGCTTTGAATATTGTATCATGTTTTGTATTGATTTGTATTTGTTCAGGTATTAGTTTGTTTTGTGTTTTATGTTTTTATATTTGTAAATTTTCCCAAATGTTCATTATGGTGCCTTCGTGACACTAACAAAACATATACCACACAAAGGGTCGAAACCGCCAGGCCCCCACCCTCGGGGGGTGTATACAAAATAACAGTGGAAAGTTAGGACTTAAAAATAAAAATTAAGGTATATAAATGATTTTTAATCTACGGTTTTATAACATAAAAACGTAGCGAATGGCCGAGTTAGGTTTTCCACGTCGGTCTCGCAGTTGACGCGGATTTTCGTGAGCGGAAATCAAGTGAAAACGCGAGCGCCCATCATCGACCACCGATTTTTTTAAGTTTACTATCGTTTTGGTGTGGTGTAAGAAACTATAGTCCTATAGTATACTAAATCGTAATTCTAAACTGAAAATTTATAAAAACCTTGTAAGACCAGTAGTGACTTACGGCCGTGAGACATGGTCCATGCGGAAGAAAGATGAAGAAGATCTTAAACGAGGAAAATTCATAGGAGAATTTTTAGGCCAGTAGTGCAACAAGATGGCACTTGGCGGTTCCGCATGAATCTTGAACTAGATTCATTAACAACCAGCGAAAACGTAGTAAATTGTATTAAGTCACAAAGAATTAGATGGCTAGGATATATTTATAGAATGGAGAAGACAAGAAATACGAGAGCTATCACAGAATGAAAACCCTTGAAGTCTGGGCCCAGATGAAGACCGAGAAAAAGGTGGATAGAGTGTGTTGAGGAAGACCTGCAGTTTCCACATTCCGCCTGTTAAAATGTGGTGGTAAATCAGGGTTTTCGTTTCTTTGGGGGGGAGGGGACTTTCTGAAATTTTAAGGTAAATGAGTACTGGTGCCTTCTTGTTGTTTGAAAGATCTTGTTGTTCCTCCTTCTCTTGTGCTCAGGAGAAACCCTGGGGATCAAAGGATGGAAGATTGTTGCTAAGAACAGAAGTAAATGGTGCAGGATTATTGCCAAATCTCATAGAGGGATGTAGAGCCACAGGAAGACGAAGAAGAACGTTTTGGTGTATAACATTAAAAGTCGTGTCAAGCATAAAACCTGCAACAACTGTTATAAAATACGAACGATAGCGTAGAAAACGTTTACAAAGCATCAAACAACTGCAAAGCACATCATAAACTTTTGTTATTATTTGTGTAGGTAACAGAACGAGTAAGCAGTCATTCGTGTAGCCTACTTATCGCGTGTAACAATTTCCCGCCGGGTAAAGTGTCGCGCTAACTTTTATTGTGAAATAATTCTCACCAGTTATATATACACAACTCCGAACAACACTAGGCTCCCTATTCACACACACACACACACACACACACACACACACACACACACAGAGTATAGCCTGTAACTGGTGCAATCAGTGCGTGGCGGCCTTCCGCATTTGTTTCGATTGCCGCATTATATATTCCTGTATCGATCACGTGCCCCATTAATCTAAATCGAATTCAGTGAAAAGCGCTGAAGTCGATTACCATGAAGTTGTTTGTAGTGTAGCACACACATATGTTTACGCTGTTTTTCTGACGAAATATAAAAACCGGTACACGTTAAGAAAAAAAAATGTTGAGTCGCATTTTCTTAGAACCGAAATGTTTGAAGGACGCGTCAGTCAGTCAACGATCGATGCTTTAGATTTTCACAATGCGCTTTAGTATGTTCTATGAATTTCACAACAAGAACTGAATAGTCGTTTGGAAACAGCTCACGCCCATCAACAGCTTACTCTAATCATAACGTACCCTTAAATTAAACCCTCCCTCCTCCCACCCTGTCTCTCTCTCTCTCTCTCTCTCTCTCTCTCTCTCTCTCTCTCTCTCTCTCTCTATCTCTCTCTCTCTCTCTCTCTCTCTCTCTCCCTCTCCTCTCTCTCTCTCTCCCTCTCTTTATCTATCTATCTATCGTATTGTTGATTTAATAAGGTCCTCCAGCTCTTCCTATCATGAGCCAATCTCTTAAGCTACGAATTCCTATTGCATCTAACTGTAATCCGTGTGGCTGAGATTTATGCAAATGAAAGCAGAATAAGAGCTGCTTGTATACCAGAAAAAAGCATACTAGCCTACTTGTACTTAACGACTAATACAATGACTGCGCTAAATCACTTTTGGTATCACTGTTTGATACTGTTTCTGTCTCGCTGTCGCTCTCATCACTTTCTAAACCCAATTTAATAATAATTTTTTTTTTACGAGGGAGACTGTGGAAAACTTATATTCGCCGCAGGAGGGTCCGCACTCCTACGGTGTGTGGGACTCGCACCCACCAAAACCACAAACCCTGTTGTCCACGGCATGGATCCACCTAGGGACTCAGCTTTCGCCATACTTCAAGGTGGTGCCATTTGTACTTCGTCCTGTGGACGTACATCTGTTTTAACCCTTCAGCGGGTCCACGTTACCTGTTTCCTGCTATTCTGTCAGCTGCCCAACCAAGATCATCTTCGGCTTCCTTCTTTTCCCTTAGTACCTTCTCTATGTAAGCTGCTACCTGCTCCCAATAATGTTCGCTCTCCAGAATTATTCCGATAATATTTTCAGGTGAGATCTGTCCCACTACATTTTCCAGTGATTGCCTCTCTTCTTTCCATCTATCACAGGTAAAAAACATGTAATTCACATCGTCCAATTCTTGTTTGCAGAAAATGCAATCTGGTCTGTCTACTTTCCCCATCCTATATAGGTAAGCCCGGAACAGGCCGTGGCCAGTTAGAAACTGTGTTAAGAAATAATTCACCATGTTTGCGATCAGTCCACTCAGCTAACTGTTTTATGAGCCTAGCGGTTCATCTTCCCTTCGTGTCACTGGTCCATCTTTCCTGCCACCGAGCCATAGTACGAGACCTGGCCTCCTTGTGAGCTTGTACAGTATCTACTTGGCCCTTCCTCTTGTAAACCAGTTTCCGTTCCTGTGCCAGCAGATCGCGATGACAAGAACCGCGGACTCCGAAACCGTGCGGTAGGAGCAAGTCACTCTGAGCGCGCCGCTTCGCAGCACTGCTGACATACGTCGTCTGTATTTCTCGAGCTTGAGTGCATCAGCCCATATCTCCGCACCATAAAAATTTAATAACAATAATGAGATCTGTACCTAAGGCTTCCACGGCCGGTGTCAACCGTATTAGAATCAAATCGACTTATCTTCGGGCTATAAGGCCGTGGCCCGCTCTTGCTGTTACGGACAGACGTTTCGGATTCGCCTTATCGTTATCGAATCGTTTTCACATTGAATATGACCTCCAGAAGAGAGGCCTAATAGCCCGAAGATAAGTCGATTTGATTCTACCACAATAATATTGACAGTTACATCAGACAGTATGCCATCATTTTCCCGATATACCTTGCTTCGATTTTCCCAACTCGTTTACAATGGGTTTCCCAGTCTTTCGCTGTCACATTCTGAATAGGCAGCTCTGTTACTTCCTCCAGTTTATGAAGACTTAGTTTCCGTCGTAATTGTGTTCCCTGACACAACGTTTTATTTTTGCCCAACGTAATTCTATCGGATTTAAATCACACATATATGGTGGAAGTCTTACAACGGTCTTCTTCTTCTTCTTCTTCTTCTTCTTCTTCTTCTTCTTCTTCTTCTTCTTCTTCTTCTTCTTCTTCTTCTTCTTCTTCTTCTTCTTCTTCTTCTTCTTCTTCTTCTTCTTCTTCAAGCAGACTGTTTAGTCTGTTCCGGCTCCAAACTGGTCGGACCATCTCTTCTTGGGTCTTCCCAGGCTTTTCTTCCCTTTCGGCTGGTATAATAACGCTACTTTGGGGAATCTGTCACTGCCCATTCTGCTGATGTGTTGTTTCCAGCTTTCTCTGTACTTACTAATGATTCCATTACTTCTTGAACTTTCAGTTCCTCTATTATCTGATTAAATATGAAAGGAAACAACTCTGTGTACCCAACTGTGGAACCCAATAATTTCATTTCGTAGCCTGAATTCTTGATATTTGTCTAGCAGACGTTGTCCACGTTTCTGAGCCATAAGTAAGGGTAGGAACTGCCATGGATTGGTATAATTTCAATATGGACTCTTTCCTTGCCTTGTGTTTTAGAGCACGTCGGAGAGTTCCTGTTATCTGGTACAATTTATTAATTTTCCCACTTATTAATCTTCTTTGTTTTCATATGAGAGCTCACAGCGTAAATAGTTAAATTCTGAGACTTGTTCTATAATGTTACTATGCAAAACAATTATATGTCTAGCTGACCATGTTCCTTTAAAAGCCATACATTTTGTTTTGTTTTTTGTCAGATATTTCCATATTAAATTCTTTCGCAATGTTATTTCAGGAGTGGAGTATCCTGTGCAGGCAGACTTCCAACAGTATGACCCAAATAAGAAATGTACATATCGACTCTAAACGTTTTTTTATTTTGGTCAGTGTATTTCAAGCAAATTAATAAGTTGTTTTTTTCTCATTGTCTCATCCCAGTAAACCTGATTCTCTCTCAAAAACTGGACAATTTTGCTTTTTACGGAGTATTTAGTGGGAACTTTTTGTGCTACAACTGAATGGTAAGAAGCGTAATCCGTTGCCATTACAGAATAACGGGTAACGTTCGGCATAAACATTTCTTTCAATCACTTTTCAAAGTTTTCATGATTCAATTTGGGCATGATAATCGCCACTGGTTGGGATGGTTGAGACGGTTGGGACACGTGGTGAGAATGAGAAGTGATCAAGGCCCAAAAATGGCATTGGAAAGGAAGCCGGAGAGAGTAAGGAGGAGAGGACGTCCGAAGAGGAAATGGTGTGAAGATGTGGAAGGGGATTTGAGGGAGATGCGAGTGGCAGGTTGGAGGAGTAAGGCTCTGGACAGAGAAGAATGGAGGAGAATCATTGAGCAAGCCAGGGTTCTACAGGGTCCATAGTGCCAGAGGAGAGAGAGAATCGCCACTGGCTTTTTACAATACCGTATTTTCGCGTGTATAATGGGCCCTACTGTACAATGCGCACCCCCATTTTATCGTAACATTTCGCAGAAAAAATGTAAATCGTGTATAAGGCGCATCCATATTTGTGATGAGAAATAGTTGAACAAATTTATTAGGCCGCAGAAAAATATACATTGTTTGAATATTAGACTGTGCAGAAAGAGTGTTTCATACAGAATAATAGAAAATTTACTTACAATGCCTAATTATTTGTAAACACAAAACATAAATATTACAGTCATATAAAATTTAAAACTAATTAAAACTTACAAAAGTTTTAGTTTTGTTTAGTTTGCAATATTTTTAGTTTTTCACTAGTACATAGCATTTGCATTTATTAACATCTTCATCTGTTTCTGAAGAAAGCAACATTGAATTACTCTCCTCTTCTGATTCTTCTGATGCACATTTGTTTGTCGTGTCCTGTCGATCTGACGGGCACAGATTTCGCACATTTTTCATCAATACTCGTGGCCATTGGCATATCGCAAAAGACAAAACACTGGTCTGCATTCCCAGTTTGAGACGAATCGAAATTGTTCATTTATTAAATAAATCGATGAAACTCAATAATTTTATTTTCGTACTCCGAGGCAAACGTTGAGCCTGTACATTTTCAGTAGTAACGGCAATAGCCCCGCTTTTATTAAAACTAGACTAGGTGATTTCCTTCTTCTCAAAACTTAACTGTTTTACTAAAGAAAGAACAGTACTAAAGAAACCTATCACAAGTATTAATACTTAATTTTCCTTTTTGTTTTCCAATTCCCGAACATTAGATTCCGCTACACCAATTATACGCGATACAGCGCGATTACCATTTTCTTTTCTGAATTTTATTATGGATACTGTAAACTGAGTCGCATAGGACGATAGAGATGTCCCTTCACTCATTATGACTATACAGTACGGTATGTTTCTTGACAACATACGCAATACAGGTATTGAACGACTGTAAAAGCAACAGACTAACGACGACAAACAAGTACAGTACCAGAACACTACAACAGAGTACTCTTGTAAGTCTACAACGTGAACAAATAACTGATGGAGGAGGGGTGAAAACTGAGAACCAGTTTACCGGAAAATTCATTTTGCTATTACTAGACTCGTGAAATTAGAGCAACAATTGGTATAGCGAAAGAGACATTTAATGGGAAGAAAATACTGCAAATTAATATGGCAAAATTAATATGAATTTAAGAAAAGGGTTGGCCAAATGCTATGTGTGTGGAGCGTTGCCTTATATGGTGCAAAGACATGGACACTGAGGAAGGAGGATGAGAGAATATTAGAAGCATTTGAGATGTGGGTTTGGCGATCAATGGAAAAAGTGGGGTGGGTTGATAAAATAAGGAATGATAAAGTTTTAAGGAGAATAGAGGAAGAGAGAAGAAGCCTGAAGGTAACAGAAAATAGGAAAAGGAATTGGTTAGGTCATTGTTTAAGAAGAGACTGCTTGCTTACAACTGCCACGGAGGGTATCATAGAAGGAGGAAAAATAAGAGGGCGTAGAAGATTGAAGTTAATAGATAGCGTTAAATCAGAGGGTGTTACGAAGAAACGAAAAGGCTGGCATGCGATAGGACAGCTTGGAGAGCTTTTAACATAATTGAAGACCTGCCTTACGGCAGAACACCAAATAATATTTCTAGACTCAAGCCTGCCAGTTTTAAGCGATGTTGCTAACTCTGCCATAGACAGTCTGACCATACATGTGGAGATCTACAATTTAGCATGTAAGTTATATTATTCGCATATAAGGCGCATCCCTATTTTGGGGGGAGAAAATCTGAGAAAAAAATTTACAGGCATTGCACAAATGCAATGCACAGAGAAGGGCATTGAAAATGCTTCAATAAATCTAAAAAATTTATATATTTATGTTCATTCACCAATCAATGAATTAATTCTTCATTAACCAATCAATGAATTCATTCTTCATTTACCAATGTACAGATTATAAGTAAAATGTAGTCGCATTCATAAGCGAAGTTTTATATGTGTACTACGTTATTGACAAGAAAGAAGTAGTTTCTATAGAAACTCACCGGTTCCCATTTTCGATCACGCACCAGCGATCGGCCGCAAATGTGGGACACGTCCTTATAAATGTTAAAATAATGATACGGTACCTTTGGTCCTTTTACGAACCCATTTTTGCTTCCCGTGTGTTTTAAAAGTATCAGTGTTTGCCACATTATAATTCTTGGGAACATCAAAAATATCTGCACTTTGCCAGTACATTTTTACCGTGATATTAGCGTCCAGCTACGTTTCATCTAAAAAGAAAATTTCCCTCCCGCACGCTTTTTTAAATTTTACCAGATAATTGTAACCCCACTAAACGGTTTTGGGTTTTTCAATTAAAATTTGTCTTTTGCTTCTACACTTTCGCCACTTAAAACATGTACTGTCCATAGGATTGACTAAGTGACCTATGACCCTGCGTAAAGTGTATAACCTACGTTCTTTCACTATCGTCAAAACTTTCTTTTCTGTCTGAATGACTTTCTCATATCTGTAGAAATCATGGACAATATTCCCTATAGCACGTTTATAGAAGCGATCAACGAAAACTTTTGTCTCACCCGGCACGGTTTTTTGCCTAATATTTTGGAGCATAAAGCTTGCCGCTTGAACCTTGTGCTTCCAGTTTCCGGGATTCTTTTTGCGAGCTTTTAAAATAAAATTTTCTGGCGGTTCAGTAATTTGCAGCTCGTTGTTTTTGTCGCCCGCTTTAAAGGATAGTGTATTTTTTTTTTCTTTTTTTGCTTCATCGTCACGGTCATTACTTACTAACGAGCGTGCTTCACTGTGAGCTAAACAGCTTTTTTTCTTACAGAAGTTATCTGTTCTACTTCAACGTCGGACATTTTTCACTGAGATAAACTCACAAAGTTTTGAGTACTAACACTGTTTACGACGAAAACTGGTCTGACACGACCAGTTTATAACAATAAAATAAACCCACGCGTGACACTGAACTTTCCATACGACACAACAGAAATACAGTCACAGGAAAAGAGATTACACAAGAGGTAATGTTTACGGAACCATAACGCTTCTCTTTTCTGCTATGGTCCTCATCATCTTCAGCAAGAATTAAAGCAAAAATAGTTTTTTTTTCCGGTCCAAAGCAGATAGACTAGATCTGGCCCCACTCCAACGCTTCTTCGGACGTCCCACATCTCTCCCTTCTTTCGGCTTATAATTCTACAGTCGTTTGAGAATGCGACAGTCGTCCATTCGGCTAAGAATTTCTCATCATTTTAGCCATACTGGACAATCCGATCGAGTATACTCACATTATTCAGTTCCTGCTGTACATCTATATTTCTTTTGAGATCTTGAAGACTATATCCTGCCACGTGCCTGAGATATGTCGTTTAGGCCGCTTGGACATGACTGACCTGGGATTCCGGTAAAGTCCAATTCTCACATCCGTAGAGAAGTGTGGGTAGTTCCATCGCCTTGTAGAACTTCAGCCGTGTTTCTTTATTCGTTGATTTTAGAGTTCTCCTGATGGTCCCACATATGGTTCAACATATGTAGGCCTACCTTATTCATCACGTCGTTGTCTGAAATGTAATGACACATTACAGCCCAGACTTTCAAAATTACTGACCTGCTCTAGAATAGTACCATCTACAACAATTTTTGTTCATGTGGGGTCACCTCCATGAAAAGCTTTTGGTCTTTAGCGTGAAGACCTATAATCCTTAACCCAGATTCGACTCTTCTTCAAGGGTTTTAGTCAGAATCCTTTTTTAATCCACTTTCTTCAAAACCATTTATTAGGCACTCCTTGTGCCCACGATATTCTTAAGGCTGTCTTCCCCCTCATGGGTGCATATCCTGCGACGCAAAGTGTTTTGTATACGCCCGTTATTTATTCTTTGTCACTTTCTTTCATTCCTTTACGATCATTGAAGTCGTTAATTCAGATGTCCTCGGATAGGAGGTTACCGCTGTTCACTCTTATAAAAAAACCTTACCATGATATTTTTTGTATGGGTCAATTTTAATTGGTCTTATCAGTTATTGAACAGTGAGAAGCTGGAGTTGCGTGCGCCCATTAACTTAATGGCAGTAGCGTGGCGTTCATCTAACCGGTGTTGCCGGCGGCAACAGTACTGGAAATAAGAGAAAATAATATTAATTATATCACAGAATAAATATTTTAGCTATTGAATAATTTGAAATCCGAACAATATTAGTAGGGAAACTTGAAGAAAAGCGTAGCATTGCTTTCGAACTGCTTGGCAATTGCACCGTCTTGTGTTGCCGGCTCAGACATCGGCAATGTTTTACCGCTTAGGTCATCGACCTCGTAGTAGTTGTCACTGTACAAACTGCTGACAGGGGGACACATTCATCTACCCAATGTGTTGCCGCTGTTTAAACCGGCAAAACGCTCAGTTACCAGCTATGTTCGTTTCGGAAACAACGTGCAGCAGTTACTACCTACCTATTTGTGTTTTGTTCGTTTAGTTGTGTGTTTCTCTGTTTGTCTTTATTATTTTTAATTCCATTATTTGTGTTCTGAGTTATTCTGTGTAAGTATAATGGGAATCAGATCCTGTTGAACCGGGACCCTCTTCTTCTGCCAGCGAATGATAGAAAATACTCTAAAAAAATATTTTGGCTCTAAAAAGTGTATTGTTGCCCTAAAAAGAACACTTGGTACTAGAAAAAATTCGAATCAATTTTTAGGTTACGTTTTAGCACTATCACAACCAACAACAGATGTTATGTACCCACGCCAGGCCACTGACTTAATCTTAAAGTACCTATGTGTTACCACTGATCTAATGCCTGCCTATCCCTGCTCTCTAAAATATGCACAAATATGACTAAAAGTTTAGATAATTGTTACAAATGAGTATACCAACTTCACAAAAATAAGGTTTTTGACTCCAACATTTCTAGCGCTAGAAATTTAAAAATTTAATAAACTTTTTGATCAGATCTCGTAGATGAGCCAATTGAATGGTTATAAGTGGAATGCGAAGAATGGGAGAAATGAAATGGATGGAAAAAACGTTACAAGGGAGGAAACGAGCCAAATCCCCGTTTGTAATCTCTATTTATATGCAAGTCTAAACCGTTATCGCTGTCACGTTCGTAAACCTCGCATTATCGCAACATTATCTCTACCGAATTTCAATGCACAGGAGGCGAGGCAAGGGCCATTGTCCGGACGCGGTGTGGTGGACACGGTGCCGCGACGCTTGCTTTTCGTGCAAACAACAATTGTACCTACCGTACAGTATATACATAGTGCATTGGACACATGCAATCGACAATGGCAATGACCTCGCCCCCTTCAACCCTCCAACGAACTATTCATTTCACTGTTATTAATGATTCTTGGACAACAATACATATTCGTTTTATTCACAACTGCTTATTTAGGTTTATTGAGGTTAAGCACTCTGTTGTTAAGTAAATACAATTCGATCGACCTTAAAAGTTGAAGACGTATATTCTGCAGTTTAAGAATTAATTTGTAACATCTTACAAAAATTGTATGTGTACTTTTTAAATAATAAACTTGCCAGTGTAATTGACGCTGTTCCATAATAGACTATAAGTTGCTCCGTGGAAGTTGAAAGCGCACCAGAACATTCGTCTCCTATTATGTAATTTCGCTTTGTATTACTCTTCTAAAGACAAAAGAATAGTATTAATAATAAAAATAATTATTATTATGTTGTTGTTTTGTTTTAAAAGTGTTAGGCTACTACGGCCTTTAGTCATGGCCGGCTCCAGTAGAACTCCAGAATATTAAACGTGGCAACGTTGCGTCTGAGGCCAACAAGCATAGTGAAATTACAAAAAATAACTAAAGTGAACTTGGTATATTTTGATTTAATTTCATAGCATTACTAAAATCATGATTTAGCATAGCTAAATCTAAACTGTAGGTATGTGAGCACTTAGTACTATACGTTTAAGTTGAAGAAATTAGTGAATTAATGTTAGGCCTAATGAATTAATTTTGTTCGAATTATTAAATTCGTATCACATGAATGAGTTAATTATTATATTTCTTAAATAATATAACAGTATTTTACATAATAAACTTTTAATTTGCAAACAATGAAGAATTATAAAACTGCTGTTAACCGGCAATTAAAAATGACGCGATTTGATTATTGAAGTAAGTACATAAATTAAGAGATCGTCTAGTCGGCCTCAAAATATCAGCTGGTTCCAGTGTTGCCACGATGATTAATATTCCGCCCTTCTACTAGAGCCGGACATGCTTTAGCCCAACGATGCGACGGCGACGCCGACCAGGAGTGATGCTACAACCTATGTTCGATTCTCACCTTCATTCTAGCTTACCAGCGACAGTGGAAATTCGTACACACTTAGACGTAAAACAATCTTATCAGAGCCGACGCAGTAAGCTTGCCACTTTTAGGAAGGACAGAGTTCTGTCTGTCGCTAACTGTTCGTTACATTCAGGTTACCTTTTTCTGTGTCTCTGCCTCAGTCTTCAATTATACGTGTCACTGTAAGTGCTCCGCCACACGTGCAGACTGGTCGTTCTTGTCCTTGTAGGGGGTAAGATGTCAAGTTATTGTGCCCAATGCAAACTCGTTCACGACGACTGCGGTCACTTCCTATTTGCCGTTTACGGACACTCGGCTTCACGGCAGAACGTTTGCTCTGCCGTGTATCCTGCGTCTGTTGCTATACATTAATAATGGTGGTTGTGGCAGATACTTTCCTGCCGTCAGGTCGTATGGCAATCACATCGACTCGTGGGCTGTCTGCAGCGTTTCTCGCTGCACCGTCAGTTTCTTCAGTACCTACATGGCCAGACACCAAACAAAAGTAAATAACAAAAATTATTATTATTATTATTGTTATTGTTATTATTGTTGTTGTTGTTGTTGTTGTTGTTGTTACAATTACTACTACTACTACTACTACTACTACTACTACTACTACTACTACTATTATTATTAATACTATTATTATTATACGGAGACTCCCCCCATGAAGATGCCTCGCACACGTTTTTCAAGTGCTGCAGATTCACAAGACAGGATGGTACTGGAAATGGAGCTCAGGGAGTTCAAGCCCGAGAGTGTAGCTGTCCTTATGCTTCGTGGTAAGGCGGAATGGGACCGCATTAATGCATTTATTCAGTGGGTCCTACTAGAAAAAAAAAGACAGGCCCAACTTGCACCCAACGGGCAGTAGAAGATGAGGATCAACTAGAAGTAGCCTGATAAAGCCACAATAGGCTCCATCCTGAAGTAATACTCTTAGTGGTTCCAGGATGGATATTAATGCTTGAACTAGAGGTGGGTTTTTTAGTGGGTGGGAGTTCCACACACAAGAGGAACCAAGGCCTCCTCTGACGGTGTATAAAGCATTTTCCCCCTCTATAAATAAAGTATTATTATTATTATTATTATTATTATTATTATTATTATTATTATTATTATTATTATTATTATTATTATTATTATTATTATTACAGACAGAAAAGAATGTTTAGAATTTGAGAAAGAAAAGAAAACAAATCAAGATTTGCTGATGATAAGGTGATTTCTCTGGGCAAAAATATTATTATAAAAATAATACTAGAAACATTATGCTACAAAAATTAGAAGATGGGATGTAAAAATATGGAATGAAATATACATAGAAAAAACGAAAGTGATGAGAATGTAAAATGAGGACGATATGAGAGTAGAAATATTAAGAAAGAGAAATATTGGAGGCAGTTAGGGAGTGTGTTGACTAAGGAAGGGCCAGCGAGAAATATTGTATTGATGTTCTAATACAGTACATTTTCAGTTAGTGCAAGAAACCTAAAAAAACCATCAATAGTCACTATAAAAATAACGTTGAATACTTGACACTTTTCCTAAGTCCCACCACATTTTTTCAGGATAAAGCAGGCATAACAGTAATCCAGTAACAATTTCAAGTAATATAATGTAAAATAATAAAATACATGTACTTAAACCAGTGGTTCCCAACCAGTCTTCTGCAGGACTGGTGTGATCTACACCATCACAACGAAAATGTGAAAAAAAATCATCCAGTATGTGTACCTTTTAAAGTGCAGCATGATCAAACTATATATGTGAGAATAAAAATGGCAGGCAATTCAGTACTGATAAAAAATACACAAAGAGTTTGGCTAGACATAGGCAATGACATATGACTAGTTTTGAACAACAGCAGTATCAACTTAGAGCTCTATGAACAGCTGGTAACACAAATACAGGACCAAAATCACATTCATCACTTGCAAATAACACAGTAATAAATGAAACAATGATACTTGATTTTATTTAATTAACTGATTTTTATTTAAGAGATTTATATATAAGATACTAACAATTTTGAATTTTTTTATTTGCCTAAAACATAATTTTACTAATTAAAATTAACTTAGTTAAACTAAATTAAATTAATTTCTTGGATTTTGTTGTCCATGATGTGTCCGTTGATTAACTAAATATAAGTATATCACTACCGACTCAAAACACAGCCTCTGACAAAGCTTATAATAAGCGAAAACTGGTTCAGGCTATAAGGTAAAACTTTTACATTTTTACCTTAAAAACTTTGTGTTCCGAGTCAGTAGTGATATACTTATATTTAGTAAATTAATTTCATTTGTGTTAACATGTCTAATAAATAAAGTGACATTTTCCTTAGTACCCTGCAGTCCTTTGCAGGAGAAGAGGGAAGTCCACACCTTACCTGTCTTTAAACACATTAATAGCAATCATCATACAGTTGAAAAATGAATGACCTGAACATAGAATATTAAACAACATAAAAAATATTAACAGAATACGTTAAATACAGAAGGAAAAATAAAGTTTTTGACAAAACTGGATGAACTTGAACATAAAAAAAAAACTAGAAGTGATTAGTTTGCACTTGAGCTGAGTGTCTGTCTGCTGTGTCACATGATAACAAAGTGTGCCATCATAGTAGAAACCTGACAAGACAATTTTAACAGTGGCTTAGAGATGCACAGTGTAAAAACACCTCGTTGCGAGACTAACAAAATTTTCATTTATTTTGCACATGCGCACAACAGTCTTGTATAGATTTTCATAGTGTGAACATCGGCTGCAACAAGACTGGCGAGAACAATGGAAGCACATGTGTGATAGAGAGGGAGATAATATGGAAGTGAGACAGTGAACGTTATAGCGTCATCTCCCCTCTCTTCTCTCTAGATAACCTAGCTATACATGTTAGTGGTGTGCCGGCCCGATTCCGGCCGTCGAAAATTGTGGAATATTTAATGGTAATATAACGCGAGAGCAAAGGGGAGGGTATACTGAACTTTGTACGAAACCGTTAAGGCTGCGCGCGCAACCGTAGGAAGGGTCGGCTTGGTCAGTCTGTAACAGCTGTATTCAATTCACCGTCCGGCTCCGAGAAACATCGACTCTGGTCTCCGAATAGTTTACTGCGTAGTTTTTCTTCCTCTATTATGGCTGGCTGAAACTTACGAGACTCCCGGGTTCTTGATTAAGTCGGAGATTTGGCCTTGCTGATTGACTTCCATCCGCATCAGCCATGGACCATTAGAAACGATCCTGTTCGGAGAAGGAGTCGGTGACCAGATCAAGATGTAACACTGAGTCAGCACAATTAAGGTGATATGCACTCTTTTATTTTCCTTTTGGGGCCGGGCCGGCAGTGCACCTGTTTTACCGTAAAAATCATTTGAATCCATGTGCCCACGTGGCCAGACAGTCTGCTATAAAGGGGGTCAGCTGAACATCATTCTGAACATTATGAGTTAATTTCAAGGAACACTTTAATAACTGAATTACCTAACACTAAGTACAATGCTTGTAATTGTGTGCTGCACTGGGGGAGCGTGCCAGAGATATTTGTACACTTAGACATTTTCACAGATTGCATATAGTCATCATCTTACTCTTTACAAAATTTATATGACATGTTAGGAATTCGGTTCCGGCTGGAACAGAATGGAGTTGATATTAAATTCACCTTGGGTTTAACATTTAAGGGCTGGGCTGTTTTTTGTTTTCTTTTTGGCTGATTTCTGGGGTAGAAAAAGGGACATAGTTTTTGCCTGGCACATGTTGGTGCAGTTTGGGGCAGGTATGATTCCTGTCAAACTTGGTTAAGCGCATGCTGGCGCGCTCCCACAGCTGCTAGGGCACAACCGTTCTTATTGTAAATTCATTTTATATATATATATATATATATACATAGCCAGTTGGGTTTTAATAGAGAAGAATTTGCACTTTTTCTGGGCATATACTAATTGATTTTGTACCTTACAAAGGTCTATACTGATTGTTTTTTTTTTACTTGTAAAACACATATTGATTAACTTTTTTTCACTTGTAAAGCATCTACTGATTAATTTTTTTTACTTGTAAAACATATACTGATTAATTTTTTTTTTCTTGTAAAACATATACTGTTTAATTTTTTTTAAATCTGTAAAGCATCGACTGATTAATTTTCCTACTGGTAAAGTATATACTGATTAATTGAATCCTTCTGAATTTGTAAAACAAATTAACATTTTAGAACCGTATAACAATTGCTTAAAATCAGGTGATGTAGTTTCTTTAAATTTTTATTTAATGCTGTTGAAAGAACTTAAAGTTTCATATGCTCATGATGGGTCAATTATCAGTGGAATTCTATACATAAGGGTGGTCCGGTCTCTCTTATGGGTTATGAGTGATTATCATCCTTTCTGGGGTTTTCGCATTTATTTAGATTAATAGAAACTGATGGATGACGGTGACTGATGGGCGAACATTTATCACTGCTGGTTTCTGGGCAAGGTAGTAACACTGCCTGCAAGGTAGGTGCATTCCAAGGGCATTTGTGTTTAGAATATTTGTGCATAATTGTAAGTATATGTGCCTTTATGTTTCTGTTGGTGTTGTTATGTTTCCGTCTATGTTAAGCTAGTCACAAAGGGGGGGGAGAATTATATATATATATACTGAACATTATTCTATACACTTATATATATAAATACTTGATACTGATATACAGAGCTTGCCTTTTCACACTATTACAACATGGGGCTTATTTATTGATGATATATTTGTGATTTATTTGTGATAATTATGTGATAAAGTTTCATCTACATGTAGCGAATGATGGGATACAATAAAAACTGTTATTGTTATATTACAGCCGAGTTTCATTGCAAGTCCCGTCATACTGGACCCAGCACAATTTTGGCTTCTCTAGGCTCCGGCCTAGTTCTAATTAACGTGTGGCTTCTCTTTCAAAAAAAAAATTTTTAAATAAAAAGAAGTTTGTTTTATACATATAAAAAGACATAAAAGGAAAGCGGGGTTGCAGTGGGAGTAATTCATGCATTGAGTCGGCGTAGCTTACTGTTCAGGAATGATTGTTGGGCCTCTACAAATATAAGTAGTCATCATGTAGCATAATTTTTGTATGGTATTGTTTCAGAAAAATATATTCAATTAAGTCACGTATTTGGCCTCCGATTTTGATGCTCTTTCATTGGTGCACCCAGGGTCACTGCTCCCTTTGCCTTCACCATTCACACAACAGTCCTGTATAAAAAAAATGAACTTTTAATCTAAAAATATTAATAACTAACATAAATTCTTTGAAATGCTTGTAAAATTCTGTACTCTGTTCACAGACATTGGAGAAAGTGTAAAAGACAAAGTTGAGGACATAGTAGACAATGTGGAAAACAAAATACACTCGGCGTTTGGTAGAGCCAACTCTGTGACCAGCAACGGCATGAAAGATGCTAAAGAAAAGATGAATGACGTGAAAGACAATATGAAGGAAACGGTGGCAGACATGAAAGGAAATTTAAACGATTCTCTAGACGACATGGTCGATGACATTGACAAAGAAGTCGACACGATGGTCGAAGATCTAGAGGAGACGTTACCGAGAGCGCCGACGCCTGTTCCGGTTCAACGGGATTCGTCACCGGACAAGGAGTAAGTGGACAAGTAGTAGATACACCACTGGACTGTACATACAGTATATGTATATCTATGTACATTTTATAGTGACTTACACCGCATTCTTATGTGAATACATATTTTTGAATGAAACAATGTAATATGTTTTTAAGAAAAATACAAACAATAGGATCCAAGTATACTCTAGTTTTGTATAAAATTAGTAAATAGAATTTAATATAGTTTTGTATAATGAGAATAAAATATATAAAACACAAACACACACACACACACACACACAACAACAAAATTGACTTTTAAATAAAAAATAACTGTCAATAACAATGGAATTTAGGATATTGTAAACATTATTCTTGCTGTTGTCCATGGTAAAACAAACACAACTGTGAGGACTACAGAAAGATTACAAGCAGTTTAGAGTTTGTGTGCTCTTCTTGATATTAAAATAAAAAAAGACATAATTGTTAATTCATTATGTACATCAGTGATTCTCAACTTGGTAGGGGGGAGGGGGGTCCACAAAATAAAGTTATATTAGCAGTGGCGGCCCGTGCTTAGTTGCACAGTTGTACAACCCCCATTAAATCCCGAATTTTATTTTAAATTATAGAATTATGAATAAAACAATAACTAATAATAGTGTTTTCAAGCTAAATCATTGTAATTAATAATTTGCCGATTGAAAAGCATAGAGGATTACTGAAAACTGTGCACGCTCTTGCCGCGGTGTATGCACCAACTATGACGCCCTTTGTATATGGGGAAATACAATGGAGTAGTGCTCTGGCTGGCTAGAGTGGTTGTTCCTATTACAAAGCTATAGCTTTGCTTGGTGTGATTAGGGACTGCAAACCCCGCTTGTACGTCACGGCGCCACCAGTCTGTTTGATGGTAAATTTGAAATTTTTATGAAGTCCGTTATTAGTGTCAGTCCAATTCATCGTTAAATTTAAATAATAGTACAAATAAAGGATTAAGGTGTCATAATGTAAGATATTTATTATATTTAACTGGTAAAAGCAATGAATTCTGTCAAAAACTTAATGAAAACACCGTTCAGTTTACGTCCAATTGAGGAAAAAATTGAAATTAAGAGAGTAGGTAGGCCTACACAAGACCTTGCAAATTTTAATCAAAGTGTAAAATCAGGTAAAACAATATTTAATTGTAAGTTTATAAAAGATTATACAATAAATATTCGTGGTTATGTGGGTGTGACACTAAACTTGCAGTATTTTGCTTTCCTTGTGTATTGTTTGGAGGGTCTTAGACATTTTCTATTCAGAGAATAAAACAATTTAATTCCATTCAACCCAACTGCAACCCCCAAATTTTCCAATCACCAGCCAGCACTGTATATTAGTAATAAAAGTTTATCACCTTTATAATAATTTTTTTATTTAGCCTGCGCTTTATAGTTGAAACTTTAATAAGTATAAGTATGTAATCTGTTTGATGAAGAGCTCTCATCCGATAGCACTCTCAAACAAAAGATACAGTAACTTTCACAACAAAAATTTTAGTTACATGTCAAAGATGAGTATCCATCCCTACAGATAGAGAAATAGCACTAAAAACACTGTTTTCATATTCACCAAATCTGCCTGTGTGAAGTGGGATATGTATCTATGGTCACAAGTGAAATCAAAGAAGTTAAACTGTTTCTTCTTCTTCCTCCTCTGGTGCTACATTCCTCTGTGAGATTTGGCTTCTGCAACAATTCTACACCATTCCCTTCTGTTCTCAGCAACAATCTTCCATCCTCTGACCTCCATGATTCATAGGTTCTCCTCAACGCACTCCATCCACCTCTTTCTCAGTCTTCCTCTAGGCCTAGACTCCAAGGATTTCCATTTGTGATGGCTCTCGCGATAAACTGTTTACTTGCGTGAAAAGCTGAAGGTGACCATGCAGTTGGCAATCAACAAATAAGTTCTACCTTTTTTGGAGACATTATATGATGAAACAAAAGTCTCATTAGTAAGAAAAGATACATGCTAGAAATTTTAGCTTTATTCAGAAATAAAAACATACTTTATCCCAACATATATATTACTTTTTATTAACTATTTAATGTCTTTTCTTATAGCCTGTATCACCATATACTGTTTTATTACTGAGCATATACTTTATTATAGAAAAATAAGTCCAATGTGTCTTGTCATTTCAAAAGGTGGTCATATTGCTAGCTATTAGTTTTTAAGAAAATTTTGTATCTTCTTGTTTGGTATTTAAAATTTTGTATATAATTAAGTATCTTCTTCTTCTTCTTGACTCCACGGATTAAGCCCTAGTTGACCCGTTCTGGAACCCATCTTCTCCTCTATCTGTCTACCAACACCCCTTTTCCCATTAGGTTAATATTTCAAGGCTGCCACTGGTAAATCGGTAATTTGGCATGCACTCCAAGTGTTGGTACAATCTCTTCTTATTGTCTTTAATCTTCTTGTGCAAAGATTCAATTTTTAATTCTTGTCTAATATCTTCATTTCTCTTCTTATCAAGGAGATAATATCCCTGTGCACTTCTTAAAAATTTCATTTCAGCTGTTTAAATTGTCTTTCCTTCCTTCTTACCAAAGGACCATGTTTAACTGATAACAAAAACATGGGGATAGTTATTGTTTTATACGAGTATAAAGTTTTACTCATTTTATTTTTTAAGCATCTGTGGATCATTCCACAGATCCCTCTGAACTTGGCTAATTTATCTTTCCAATCAGTGATGGGATTCTGACTGGGAAATTTCTAAATATGAATATAAAAATGTTTTAAATTTTAAACAATATAAGATTTAGAAATTGTTTTTGTCAGTAAATTTTTTAATTAAACTATTCTTATACATTATATCACTTAACTTGAATACTATTTATAATATCTATAATACTTAACTATAATACATCATCAACTTGAATACTACTGTATATACTGTTGATGTGTATTTGTATGTGTACAAGAAGTGACCTAGGGCCCATGAAGCAAAGATAATTTTTTATGGGGATCCCCATTACCAAATAGGTTGAGAAACACTTATGCGCACAACAACATTGTCAATTACTAATATCTGAAATATGCACATCAAGTATTACAGACTTGACTTTTAAAGTACAGTCACATCCTCATTTTGGAGAAAACTTTCAGACTCTAAGTTAAAAACAAGATGTCAGTACACAAACTGGATAACAATAAGTGTGTATATAACAAAATCATGCATTACACTCCAGCTGTATAAAGCTTAGAATTCATTTCAGTTAACTGTCATAAGCTGGCAAGACTTGTACATGCAATAACTGTGAACACAAGTATCTGTATCTACGTCCGTATCGATCAACATACAATGTATTAAAGTACAAAAAAATATTTGGATCCTAGGTGCATAACATTACTATATTGTACACATACAGTAAGACTGTTCACTGTAGTTTCTGATCTTGCTAGCTGAGTAGAATTCATTTAGTTTAAGTAGTCTACATGCTTCTTGCCCCTCAGTCGCAAATGTAATACAGCCTGTTTGCCAATAAGCTACCCCTGTAGAAATTTTTGTACAAGATATGTATAAATTAAAATAACAACAACAACAACAATACAATAACAATAAATTAATAATGCTGCTAGGTGTTTATATGACGAGGGCCATCAGCAGGTAGACTATCTATAAGCCTCCATAGCTATGCCACTAGTAATAGGTTATTTGGCATGTCGTCCAAGTGTTGGCCTTATCTCCTCTTATTGTCTTTAATCTTCTTGTGCAAAGATTCAAGTTTCAAGTCTTGTCTAAAATCTTCATTTCTTCTTCTTCTTCTTCTCCAGGAAAGAATATGCCTGTGTGATTCTTAAACATTTCATTTCAGCTGCTTAAATTGTCTTTCCTTCCTTTTTGCCAAAGGACCATGTTTGCTTTAACGTTGGGATATACGCATATAAAATAATAATCATTGTTATCAAACAAGTACAAACATACGCTTTGTGTGTGTGTGTGTGTGCGTGCGCGCATGCGTACCGAGTGCATAAAAAGAAGTACAAATATCGCTCTCCTAGAACCTTTATTCTGTTGGAGAAGAGAACAGAATATCAAATATTTATTTATCAAGAAAATACCTTTGTTTACACAGTTAGTTACTAGAAGGTTGCACACACAAAGGGAATACATTTTATAGTAACTTGATCATTTATATCCATTAGTAAATGTGTGGGGGGTTACGAGTGTGTGTGTATGTGTGGGATGCATTTCAATCAAAGTACCGGTAACTGCAATACGCTGCATTAATTCAATAAAAACTTCATTTTATTTGTAATCACTGTTTTGTTAAACAAAACTTCTATATTGCAGTTGATTGAATTCTTGAGTTCAAGCAATGCCTGCATGCAGTATTTAAACCATTTGCATACATAATGTAAATACAGAATTACTCAACAAAATACTAGTACCATTAAGTACAGTGAACTTGGAAATATATAAAATAAAGTATAAATTTGTCTTCATGACAAATTATCTACATCACCTAAATCATTATTAGTACCTGTCATCTACCCACTTTTGAGGAAATACCCTGCCAGTTAATTCTTCAGAGTATATTTTGTCCAGTTCATAGTAGTTAACCAAATTATCACCTTATTTGCAAAGGCCCCCTCTCCTGGCTCCTTCACATCTCTTAGCCTTCATGATCATCTGCCAACATGATCTACAGCCAAATATTCTGTCTATATTTATTTTCTTCTTCTCTCACAAGGTTAGACCACATCATCTGTTCCAATGTCAAGCCACTGCTTACCAAACCCCTTTCATTTTTTGGTGGATTAACAAAATCTGTTGTAAAAGTCTGTAAAAGCTGTTAAAAGTCTTTCAGCATGCTCTTTCCAGCCCATATAGTTTTCCTGAATTCTACTATTTATGGAAAAATTCCTAGTTTTTGCATTATAGCACCAATGCTATTCTTGTTATTTCCAAAGTAACCCTTCAAATGTTGCAAATACCACACTATAGCTGTTTGTGTTCTACTTAAACTTAAACCTTATTTTTATGCTCTTATGTTCTTAACCCTCATTTTATTTTCTGAATTCTGCAATGACGTGATATGTTCTAAATCATTTAAGTATTCATTTAGTGTTTTCCTATAATGCCAAACCGTAATTGAAACTTGAAGGTTTTTTTTGTCCAGAGTCTGAGTCCCCCCACCCACCCACTTACAACCAACATGACAGTCTAAATGGTATTATTTCATACACAGAACACACATTGCTGTAAAAATTGTAAGAAGTCTGTAGCTGCATGTTGTAATTAATTTCAAATGTATGTATAAATATTATTTAATTGTAGCTAACAGTAGATTTTAAAATTAGTAATGCTATAATAGTGAGAGTCTGTAAAAAGTATAAATACTGAATAAGCATAAGCTTGATACATTAATAAATTATGTGTATATTAATTAACACACTTAAACATACACAGAAACATGATCTTTGGTCTATACTTTGATCCTTATAATATGACTGAAATTGTTGACAAATTTAAAAAAAAAATGATGAAACCAAAATTTGTGCATATTAACAAATGAAAACTATACTGAAATCTAACAATATAATATTTAAATGGCACATTTAGAAGAAAGATTCCAGTTATAAATTTATACACTTTCACTGTACATATGTGTAACTAAAAGTGACGAATTTATAAAAACTAAATGATTTGCCTACCTTCACTGCAGACAATCTGGTTTACCCATGTTACAACTGCCAACCTTTTGAATATTTTAGGTTAAAGCAAATTCTGGATAATAATAAATTGCTTATTAATAATGTTAACTTTATTGTTACAAGATCAATGGGTAGCTAGGGCTACCATATTTCCAAGTGCAAAGATGAGAGCATTTTGTACTTTTCAGTTATGAAAAAGAAGACACTACATTGTTACATGTACATGTAATGTATACCACAGTAGGCCCTACTAGTAGGCCCTAAAATGTATAATCAAACGGGTGATATTTGTAATCATTCGAAATTTTCCTTAATATTTCAAACTTATTATTTATTGTTTTACAAATCTTCAAATAATTTATCTTTAAAATTTAGTAATAATGTATAATTTTTATTGATTAGAAGTAGTACCTGCCTCAGCCCAATCATAATTTTCACTTGTTTTGATCTTGTTCGACAGTTGTTCGTTACTTGTAAGAAAAGTATTTTATTTAAAAAATGTATATGTAAGTTTTTAAAAAGTGGAATTCCTTAATGGAATCCATATCTGATTTGTACTTTTCCATTGAGCACTGGCTTTGCAATAGTGAAAATACATATTCTATATTTGCATTGTGCGCAGGAATATAATAAACTAAGCTATGCGCAGGAATGTTAAAAAACTAAGTTATTTTTAAAATTCCAAATAGCATTCTTTTTTTAAATTGCTGAAAATATTTTTTCCCACTGCTCATGTACAAACAATCTGTCAAATTAGTTGTTCCCTATCAAAATAACTGGTAACTCTAGACACAACATATATGAATATATGTATATGGATTTCGTTGTCCATGACATGTCCGTTTCTTAACTAAATATAATTATTTCACTACGACTCTGAATATAAAACTTTTATGGGTAAAAACATAAAAGCTTTACCTTACAACATGAATCGGTCTTCACTTTTAAAAAGCTTCTTAAAAGTGAAAGCCAGTTCAGGTTGTAAGGTAAAGCTTTTACGTTTTTACCTATAAAAGTTTTGTGTTCCGAGTCGTAGTGAAATAATTATATTTATATATGTATATACTAAGTAATGTAAAGTAAAATATAATGTGTAGAACTAGAAAATTATTAAATAAGTATTTCATTTGAAAATACACAGAATAGAATCATGAAATGTTAAAAAACTGTTACAGTTTCACAAGGTACTATTATTTTCCTAAACAGAAAGTTTATAGATAAAAGATAGGACATATGGTAACCATATGGGTAGCCACTTTCTGAAGACATTGACTCATCCTGTTGATAGCCATCTGATTAAAATCGCTAAATTCTTTTGAACCAATTTCTGGGCCACTTGAATAAAGAAATTCTTTTTTGATGTTCTCCAAGGCTTCCTCTCATACTTATTTCCTCTAAAACCACAACTATATAGTTGTTGATGTTCTGATCATTGATAGTTGGTGTTCATGATAATTGAATGAGGTTCTTGCATCTGAGTATATCACTCAGACTTGAGTATGAGTTCTTGTACAAATACATCACTCATTTCACGTATCCTCACTCCATCATTCCTTATCAGAGAAACTAGTCATCCACCAAACACTTTTTATGAAACAATTTACATTCTCAGGCAACTCCATGCCTTTAAAGCTTGTAAATATTCTGAACTCTTTTCCTGGTGACATGCGATATAAGACAATCCAGAAACGTGTCCTACTCAATAACCTTCATCATAATTTATCTTGTTTTGAGTTCACTGTTCTTAAATGTTCTTCTTCTTTTTCAAATTTCTCATAAGAATAATTTGCTTCACCTTTAAAAATGGTAGTTTCTCAGTTCCCAGCTTGCAGCTGTTGGTTTCCCAACTCTGTTTAATATGGTTCTAACACGAATGCTGGCCTTTCACAACTTCTTTTTCAGGACAAATGTCTGTTTGACACCTCTGACCCAGCATACACTGAACAAGTTCACACCACTCTAAGGTTCCAATGCAGGTCTTTGTGATGGAGCACCAATCCACTAGTTGATAATACCCATGATTTATACACTTTAAAAAAAAAAAGAAAAAACAGGAAGAAGAAGAATCTCAAAAATCTTCACCTTCCAAGATTTGTTACATACCTACAAGTTATACAATTTAATACACAACACATGTAGTGCATTGGCTAGTATGAATAAATGCCATAACCATAAACTAAAGATATCGCAGTATTATCATAAGCTTGATTGTTTTTTATCAAATTCGTAATGTTGTTACAACTACAATTTCAGTTACAAATTATTGTTCAGAGATAAGTACTATTTCCAGCTAGACTCAGTTGCATACTTGTCTTATTAATGCATTTTTACAAACAGAAGAAATTTCATACAAATTAAAGGAACCTATACAATACTTGAAACAATGAAGTTTTCAATATATAAATCTCTGAGATATATTAAAGCATTGTACAA
The DNA here is from genome assembly GCA_034769895.1 of Magicicada septendecula. NCBI lineage: Eukaryota > Metazoa > Arthropoda > Insecta > Hemiptera > Cicadidae > Magicicada > Magicicada septendecula. Next base: position 840,840,871 of record CM068368.1, read on the forward strand.
AATAATGAAGTCTTCACACACACACACACACACACAAGCCAATGTCAACTAATAAATAATTATGTTAACAAATAACACACTGTTTTAAAGTCCCTAAATTTAAATACAGTAGAGTCTCGGTTATCCGCCCTTCGATTATCCGCCGTTCCGTGTTATCCGCCGCCCAAGTGGCATAAAAATACGTAAACGTAAAAAATATTTTCTTTAATTACTGCAACGAAAATAGTGTGCCAATAGTTTGCGGGCGTGAGTGTACGTGCTCTCTTTGTGATTGCTCCTGACTGTACCACAGGAATTTGGCCTACTGCCCATCGTCTATTATAGCCTAGCTGTGACTCATGTGTCATTCACCCCACCCCACACCCAACATCCAACGCTATCGCTCATATGCTCATCGCTTAGTAGACTGCAGTTTCTTGTTGTGTGCTGCAGTGAGCAGTGAGGCTATTTTTACGCGGTGTGTCCGTGAGTGACTAGTGCAGTTTTGGTGAAAGTGTCGTAGTGTAGTCTTGTTAATAGTGTTGCGATTATGGCTACGAAAAGGAAGAAAATTGTTTTATCAATAAAAGACAAGCTTGAGGCATTAAAAAAACTGGATAAAGGGGAAACGCTGCAGAAGGTGGCTGACCACTACGGCGTTGGTCATCGCACAGTTGGAGATTGGAAGAAGAGACGATTAGAATTAGGAAAATGGTGTTCCTCACGAGTTACTGAGACTGCTTTTAAAGATAGAAAAACTATGAAAAATAGTGATTATGAAAAAGTTAGCGAAGCATTGTACATTTGGTTTACACAGTTCAGGGAGAAAGGGGTGCCTATTTCGGGACCTATCTTAAAAGAAAAGGCGTTGCAGTTTCAAAAAGAATTTAACGAATGTGATGCAGATTTTACAGCAAGCGTTGGCTGGCTTGATAGATGGAAGAAGCGTTATGGAATCCGTCAGTTGAATATTTGCGGCGAGAAACTGTCATCAAACTTTCAAGAAATGGAGCAGTTTAAGAAAAAATTTCAAGACTTTGTTGAAACTGAAAGCTTAACAGGAGATCAAGTATTTAATTGTGATGAAACAGGCCTTAATTTCAAAATGTTACCGAGTAAGAGCCTTGCAGCTAGAACTGAAGCTGCAGCCCCTGGCTATAAACGTAGTAAAGAGAGAGTGACTATTTTAGCATGCAGTAATGCCACAGCAAACCATAAAATGGACCTGGCAATGATTGGAAAGTCCGAAAACCCTAGGGCTTTTAAAACCATTTCAAAACATGCTCTTCCAGTAAAATATTTCAATCAAAAAAGTGCATGGATGACTAGTGAAATTTTTAAGGAATGGTTTTTAAAGAGTTTGTTCCTTCTACAGAGAAGTTTTTAAAAGACAACAACCTACCCAGAAAAGCAGTTTTACTGCTAGACACAGTTTTACTGCTAGACAATGCCCCAACTCACCCTGATCCAGATGAACTTAGAGATGGGGACATAAAGGCTACGTTTTTGCCACCAAATGTGACTGCCATTTGTCAGCCTATGGACCAGGTGTTTTGGAAACACTTAAACGAAACTATCGAAGAAAGCTTCTGTCAACAGTCATACAAGAAATTGAAGATGGGCAAAACTTGATTAAGAAGTTGAAAAGTATAAATTTGAAGGATGTCGCTTATTGGGTTGCAAGGGCCTGGGCCGACGTCGGGGCACAAACAATTGCGAAGTCGTGGCATAAGCTGTTGGGCGAGGACGAAAATATGGCTGAAAGCATGCTGGATGAACTTCATGAAAGTATTTTGCCCTTGGTGCAACGTATCCCTGGATGTGAGGATGCATCGTTGGATGAAATAAGAAATTGGCTTTCAGGAGACGACCAATATGAAATAACTGACGAAGAAATTGTAACACTTGTTAATAGCGATGATGTTGTTGAAGATCAAGACTCTGAAACTGTTGAGCCCCAAAAGATCACACACAAAGAAGGGGTTAAAGCTCTTGAAGCAGCCATTCAGTACGTTGAGCAGCAAGAGGAATCCAGGGTTGTCGACATAATGATGCTCCAAAGATGGCGAGACTTGGCAGCAAAGAAGCGTGAATCATCAGGGAGGCAGTCGAAGATCACTAATTTTTTTCACTCATCATGAACTGAACTCTCACTTCCAACATTTCTGACAGTGTAAGTCAATTTTATTACGTACACATTAGTCTGATTCTATATTTATTTTTAGTAAATTTTTCTTGTTAAAATGTACTGAATTCTTAAACTTGAAGCGTGAAGTACTAAAGTAGATGTAATTGTTTTCTCTTTTTTTGTAAGTGTATAACTTTAATATTGTTACTTGTTCTCTAAAATGTTTTACTATAATTTTGTAATATAATTGTACAGTACTGTATTGTTTTCTCTATTGATTTGTTGTAAAACGTGATGTTTATTAATTACATTTACAAAATTACAACGTAATTTTATGATAAATTTGCATTTTATTTAACTCTCCCTATTATCCGCCATTCCAGCTTATCCGCCCTTCCACTAGCCCATTTATGGCGGATAACCGGGACTCTACTGTAGAGGAAATGTACACACACACACACACACACACCTCAAGAAAAACACTTATTTTATACTTGTATATTTAAGGTTAACATAAAAAGAAGAATACTCTGCTAAATCATTACACTGACTATAAATTGTATTTATTGTTAGTAATTATTCTTTTATAACATTTGTCCAAAAGCATTATTGCTAACCTGCTGTAAATGATGTAACGGTGTTCAGATACTGATGACATAGCATGGTTGTTAAACCATTTTTGAGTCACTGTGAAATATTCTTTTTCTTCTTTTTGAGTTATACAGTTTTATAGTCATCTCTGTCGCCAACTCTTTAACCAGGCTCTCCACATTCCTCAATGCTGTCCTCTTCCTTCTCCTCATCCTTGCCACTGTGTAGAATCATCCACTTCTCCTTGGATATCCTCACGTCCCCTTCCACCTATTGGGCTCCACTCTTTCACTCTGTCAATCCACTTATTTACCATCACCTGATATGGTCACATAATATCAATATCTTGTCCTCTCTCTACATAACCCAATGTACTTTTTTCCATTTCCATCCTTCTAATTTCCTTGTTTTTCACTGTCTCTTCTTCATATTGTTTATGACACTTTTATCCTATATTACCTGGGGACATACAGTAGTTGTCTGGCTTCTCTCTTCTTCTTCTCCTTCTTCTTCTTCTTCTCCTCCTACTCAATGAGAAGTTGATGAGCTTCTTCCCTTCCATGAACAGTCTCTTAATCACCATGTTTATACATTTTCAGTTTTCCAAACTTCTTATCTAGAGACTCCCCCTCCATTCTCAACATTCTTAAACAAGAGATACCCTATTGGATTTTTAATAGAGTGGTTTTCCATTGCCTTCTCCATTCTATGCCATTGAATTGACAGTTCATCTGCTTTTAAAGATGGTTTCCATCCCAAGGGCAAGAGGGTGTCCTTATCCTTTACCTTCTTGGAGCCGGATGGCACTTTGTAAGAGGAATCTCCTTATCCTCGGAGATGCTCAGTCTCTGCTTTTATTATACAATACGAGTAAGCAAACGTGCCACTTCACTACCATGGGAAGATGACTGTCAGGATTTTCTCTTCATCAAGTCTAGAAGTTGAATGGCATTTCCTGAACTCTCCAGTACTTTTAGGAGGGTTTGACCTGTGTGGTTGCAGTTTTCCATTTGAAAAATCCCAACCATTTAAACTTCTCTTCCTATTACTTCCATGTTTTCTTCCAGTTCCAAGTTTTTATCTCCTCCTCCAGCTAAGCACAAATCAGAACCTGATTCTGATTATTCTTTCACAAAGTTTAAATAAGGTGTTTTGTTATGTATATTAATTTTGTTAGATACTATCACACATTTAACTAAAAAAAGGTATTACAAAAATAAAAGAAGAAACTTAATTTGAAGTAAAATAAAGTAAAATATAAAACAACACAAATAATAATAATAGAATGAATTAACATAAAATTGTTGATAATACTGATTACATTTTTAGATAAGTATGAACAAACAGAAATGATCAGCAGTTTACATCAGTCTAAATTTGCAAATATTGCTTTTAAATAGTCAGAATCGTCAACAATATTTTCTAATGATTCTGTTATACTGACATATCTTGTTCAGCCGGAAGTAAACAATCTGACAGATGTGTTTACAACATAACATTCACCCCTTTTAGATCCCCTGTCAAGTTTGTTTAAAAAAACATGTGCAAAGTCATAATATTCATTAATTATAATATACCTGTAATTGCATATGAGAGGTTAACAAACAAACAAACTTATTTTAGTGCGTATGTTCATTTTAGCATGTGTTAAATTATTTCAGAGCAATATTTTCAATAAAATCATATACGTATTTTAACTCATATATTTAGAACCTTCCACTGTTGCTGTCTATGCTCCTTTCACATGCCTTTCATAGTTTTCTTTCGATTAATTTCAAACTATGAAATTCTTGGATTTTGTTGTCCATGGTGTTTCCATTGAGTAACTGATGAAGCTTGTAATAAGCGAAAACTGGTTCAAACTATAAGGTAAAATTTTAACATTTTTACCAATAAAAAATTAGTGATCGAGTCAGGAGTGATGTATTTATAATTATGAAATTCTCAGCATTCATTTTTCTATAATTCTTCTATTAATTTTCCTTAGAGACATAGAGATGAGCTTGTAACCTGAAAATTATTCATCAATTGAAACATATCATTAGGATCTATATAATGGAATGTCAACTAATACTTGTGGACAAGTGTAATTAAAGAGAAATAATGAAAACTGAATCAGAAATTATTATATATAATAAAGTGTACCAGGATGCATTTCTTAATCCATTTTGTTCACAAACAACATGTATATACACCACCATATGTACTCAGGTACTTTATATTTGCACTTATATGTAATGAATGCTTTTGTAATTTCTCATCCTGTGAATGTTTGTAGTTTTACTTGTTTCAATAATGTAGTGATTTTATAATATTTTATTATATTACAGTACATTATGTATTATCAAGTGCTAACTTGTGTTTTGCAGTTTTGGTACAGTAGCTTACAAATTTAATATTTTCGTATGACTATTACATTTTTGTAATACACCTAATGTACAAGGTGTGTTAAAAATAAATGATCTAATTGAATAGCATACCAGATGGCATACAGAACATGCTGTGACTAACGAATGCATATAGTAAAGGATTTTGACAATAAATGACAACTGCCCCATTCTGATGTGAGCATTAGTTTTCAGACTACATCAGCTATAGTGAGAATGTTCATAAACTATATACCGAATTAACAACATGGCACCATTGTGGATCATCATAAACAATGTCCATGTAAAAAATGTTGCTGCAAATATGGTTAAACGTAATTTACAGAGATGTTTCCTTCCATTTCTTTTCTACTGTTTTTATTATCACTCGCACAGCCAAGCAATGGTTCCCGCCTGATTTTGTGACAAAACTACCTTACTCCCAAGTCATGATCCATTCACTAAAATTCCAAACATTTGTCTCCAGTCTGCCAACTAAAATCACTGCCTGACTCCAGTCTTGTAAGCTTGAACATTATGACGAGTTCCTGACAACTTTCAACATAAACATATTTCTGATCATTGTTCAATAGACATGGGACAAATTATGTTGATAGAACTTTAAAAAAATTTCTCTGTCAAAATTTGATGGCAAGATAATTTGGAAACTTTTTAGAAAGTTCTCTTCTTCTCGTCTTCTAGCTTAGCAGCCCATAGGCTGGTTGGCAGCAGCTCGTCATTCTTCATGCTTCTCTGCTTTTCTTTTCAACTCACAACCATTTAGAAAGTTAATACCATAATTTTCATGAATCAGAACTCTCTTGACATGGTTGCTAACATGGATCTTCACTGACTGAGGTTCCATTTTCTTTAAAATGCTTAATCCATTCATAGCTCTCTATTGGCTCTTACAAAGTCCTCCTCATATGCTTTATTAAGGAACTGAAACATTTGTAAAATGTCTGTCAAATCTTTAGCAGAACTATTACATACACATTGTTCTACAAGATCTTTCATTACCACTGTATCACTAGTTGCATACATGTCCACTTCAGCAGAATGACATAAGACTAATGCAAACAGCAGACTGGAGCAAATAACAGTTTGTTGACAAAACATGTCACCAGAAATGCTCAACAGCTGCAGCATGCTCTGCACATTTCTTGTTAAGCTATTCGATAGGTTTGGTCTTTTTTGAGTACCAAAATGTCTGCATCGTCAGAGTATGAATGTAAATTTAGTTACAAAGACTTTCTTAATAGAGGCGGTACATTCAGCCTCTCACAACGCTTAAATTGATACAATGAACTGTACATAACATATATACACTTTAAAATTCACATAAGAAAATAAATATTTTACTATTTAATACCTTACATATGTAAATAAATTTTCAAAAATGTCTATTTTGATTATACAATACTTGTAATTTCTCTTTATTCATGTTTATATTATACTGACTTACACTTTAAGTATTGTGTTTGAAAAACCATAATTTGACTAAGACTCTTCAAAGTATGGTTATTTAAAATGGAAAAACTTCATAGAATTTGTAAAATAACTTAACAATTAGTTGAAAATAAAATTTTATTTACTACATTAAAGCAATTCAAAGCAATCTAGAATCCGATAGTATAATTTTATTGTTTCATTTGTTGACAATTTAGTTAAATCAAATGTTAAAGACTTAGGAATATGGAAATGAATCTTATTTAATGAGAATAATTTTTATTAGATGTAATTTGCAATATATACATGTATAAAATTATTACAAAGACTAAATATTCTTCCAGTCATAATTTTACTAGACTATCACCATAGTTTGTAAGTGCAGCACTTTATGTGGAAATAAAATATATACAATCTTTTAGAGTGCCTACCATTTAAGAAATCCACTATAATCGCTGACATTAAAATTTCTAAAATTAATTTTTTTTGAAGCTTAAATTTACTTGAGGACATTTCTTTACGGGTGCATGTACTTAATGAATACAAATTTATGTGTATCAGTTACTAAAAGAATTTGACTGCACTTTATGTAAGTTACATAAAGAATGTAATTTCAAGAATGTCAGCAGTCTCCTTCAGCCAACTTCTTACCTTCAGAGCAATTATAAAATTAATAAAAATGTCCCAAGCATTTTATATTTTCCTTCTTTAGTCAGCAATCATCAAACACTGGCTCTTATCAGTTACAGGACAAGGTCAAAATATAGGCTATACTATTTTGACATCACCACCTGGTCACTGGTCCCTAGAATAAAATTGGAAATTCTATATTTCTTTTTTCAATTATATGCATACAACAGACCTAAACATGATGTAGTTAATTTGCATTTTGTAACAAAAAAAATTATTAAATGTAGCAATAAAATTAATTGCACCAACACTACAGGACATATTCAATTATTCTAATTTGACATACATATCCTAATTAACACTAGAAACTTTGATGTTAATTATTCTTTTTTTCTTGTTGGAATTTCTCCAAAAAATGGAATGTGTACAGGAAAACAAAAATAGTTAAGAATGGTTAGTTTAGGTATTTGATAAATTTCTAACTTAATTCTTATAAAATGAGTATTTATAGTTTGGCCAGTTAACAAAGACAGCTGTACTACCAGTGTAGGCTCACTAAACAAACACATATACACACAGCTGGCCCCACCTCACCATCACTTGGTGATTCACTGACTGGGTCTGTAGGCCAGGTCCAAACTATTGTCTGACAGCCTGTGCCTGTGTGTGCGCTGGCAAAGAGTCTGCTAATCCTTCAGCTGCCCTTCTTGGGTGGCCACAGGGTAGTAAAAAAATATACATAACGGAAAAAAATAAGTAAAGTTGATTTGGTGAGTTATTCTCATTTCGTTAACAGAAAAACAGCATTTCACAAAAAATAATTAGGTTATACAAATTTGACGTAGTTATACACATTTGATGTACTCTGTTATGCTACACTTTTAATCATTTTAAAGGAAAAAATATGTTGTTTGCAAGTAAAAACAATCTGCTCTTCTTGTTGTCATTTCCCGATGGCCTATAGAGCACTGGATATCAACTAATTTGATTCTTTTGTCCATTTTCTCCACTCCTCCCTGTCTATTTTCACTTCTCTTAATTCATCAAATAATTTTCCTCATTTTCTACAAGTTTCTTCTATCGTCTGTATAACCACTGATTCCTTTGTGTTACTATTTTACATTTTCTGTGCCTTTCAATTTCCAATATAGTTTTGGACAATCTATTCTGGCCCATCCTGGTGACATGTTCACACCATTCTAATCCTCTGTTTCCTAAAAAACAATCTAACACTCTACTCTGCTGCTGAAATATTAATATATAAAAATGAATAAAATCTATATTTTTGCCAACCTTTATGTCACATCTAGATAACACGATTTCTCCTCCATGCCATAGTAGGATTTTCTTGTGACATCACAAATTTTTATCTCAGGCTACAAAAACATTAATAAATACTGCAAACATACAATTGTCATAAAATTCTAGTACAAAACTGAATGCGCTATTTTCATGGATACCTCAATGTACTTTTAACTTATTTTTATAATTTATAGGAAAATCCAGATAGTCAAGAATTGTGAAGATACAGATACATACACACACAAACACAAAATACATACTTCAAGGATAATTTCCTTATTGCCTTAAGTAGAGCCTCACACGCTTCTTCACAATATAGTATTATAGTAGTCTATTGTGTGCATTTCTAATACATTTGCCTATTTTGTAATCAATTTTTGTACAAAAAATATTAAACTTTGGTATTATTATTGTTACTGTTGATGTTGAATGGGTATTAAACATATTTATTGAATAACTTTGAAGAGTTTTAAAACTTCAGGATCTGCATTATACACATTTGTATGTATACACATAATATATAACTTATTGTAATAAAATGCAATCTAAATAATTCAAATTTTATTAAAAATCAATTCCTTATATAATTTTTTATGTTTTCCTGTGTGATTTGTTAAAGTGGAGTACTGTACTGCTCTATATCACCTGACGAATTCTTAATAGACAGTAATAACGTAAAACAATTCAATGAAGACTGTCTGAATGAAATAAAGCTGATGAGAAAAGAGATCTTATTAAACAGTAGCATTATGTGTGACATGTTGTTACTGAAGTGTGAATCAATGGATATGTTTATGTACCCGACATTAGAAACATTAACTGAAATATCCGAGGACGGTGTAAGCAGTGGTGTTAAAACCCCAAGAGGTGTGCTCGTTCTCAATGAGGACAACAATAGTAATACAAGTCGAATGTTTGAAACCTTTTCAACTCCAATTGACTCACCATCGGTAATCAGTTTTCAGATGGACGGAGAACGCCAGATGCCATCGCGAAGAAGTTCTGGGAAGTCTCGAACTGAAACTCTTCGAGGGAACGAAGAGAATAGTGGTCCTTTACTACACGATACACCAAATGAAACCAAACCCTTAAGTATAATGGATCAAACAGAATCTACAAAGTCATTGAACATGCAGGAAAATGAACAATTGCATCAAGAACACAAACAAAATACTGAATGTGAAGAGCAAAAACAAACTGATCTTTTGCTTAAATCTGAAACTTCACAAGAAAACTCATTACAAGAGGATGATGGTGAAACAATAATTGTTAAACAAATCCTCAGATCACCCTCAGATACCCCTTCTTTTTATGCAAGTGATACTAAAAAATCACCAACTGGCTCATCAATATCACAAGGAAATGTGAATGGAAACAACAACAAAGAAGATGATGCACCGCTAGAAAATACGGAAACAATACATGATGTTAGTGAACAAAATCTTAACTGCCAGACCTTAACAAAAAATGACGACATGTCACAAAAAAATGAGGCATCTATAGAAAATAATAACGGATTAACTTTAAATTCAGCCATACCTACACCACAACATAATCAGACGGTAGACACTACAAATCCAGAAGGCAATAAAACAGAAGACACTCTATTAAAATCTGTGAGTCCTTCTGCACCTTTACCAGAACCTGTAAGCAGTACACCAGTGAAACCACCATCACCAGTCATAATGGAAACTGTATCTCCAGCAAAGTCACCCCGCTCGCACCCAGCCAGTGCTCAGTCTATCACAGCTGCATCAGTGTCACCTTCATTGGATGCAAAACACAATGAAGAAGATGCGGCACGCCCACCTTCAAACACTGCACAGTCAGCAACAAGTAAGCAGTCAAACAGATCTGGTTATCGTGTTGAAAGTCAAAAATCTGTATACAATGAAGAAGAAAAAGAAGAAGAAGAAACAACTCGACCACCTTCAAACATTCCGCAATCAGCAACAAATAAACAACTGAACAGATCTAATTCTCAAGCTGAAAGTCAAAAGTCTATCAAGTCTCGGACATCTAGTGGAAAATCTAATAATGTAGAACCAGTAAATGAGAAATCAATACGCTCAGCTCCACCAAGTGCAAAGTTGAATAAATCAGGAACAAGTGAGAAATCCGTCAAGTCGCGCTCATCTGCCCGAAGTAACGCACACTCACATCCACAGACACCAGTTAATGATGATAATATGATGTGTTATAAAAATACTTTAAATAATAATCAACAAGCTGATAATGTAAGCTCTGAAATCAGTATTGGTGAGAAAATACAGTCACCGATAAGGATTGCATCATCACTAATTGCAACGCCTGGTAGTAAAAATGATTCGGCCATATCTTCACCAATTTCAACACCAGATTCATGTAAGCAAGAGTTAATCATATCGTCTTAAAACTGGTCTAATGCTGTGTTACTGATTCACTATAACTGTACATATGTTGAATTTTCGTTTAATCTACTATAATTGGGTGATGCATTATTTTCAGAGCACATATTAGGCATTTGTTCACAGCTGTTCACAATCTACAGCAGTACATCAAGACACTTTTCTGCAAAATTGAAATGTGTTGACAGAATGTTAGAAATCATTAAACGCTCCTGTTGTTACTTAAAAAAGTCTGTCCTGTACTTCCACAAAGACTTTTTATCCAGTCTCTTCAGTCTCTGCACCTGCAATTTCTCACGCCCCAAGACAGTGATTATTTTCATATATAAATATCACCTCTTACAATAACACAAACAAAGACATGATTCTCCACAATTTAAAATCCAATGGATGGACTTTTGCCATCACTGTTATTACTTGAAAAGTGATGTTTTGGCTAACCAAATAATTGGCAGCCATCTTCAGGCTAAATACAAACTGAAATACAGGCTAAAGTATTACAACTGAAATCAATAATCAATACTTTATCACTTGAGCCTTAGAGAGTCAACTTTTAAAAAGCATTCCCATAAGTTACTATAACCAAGTCACTTACCAGTCAGATTACTAATGAGTACAACACACACACCAAACACTTTGGAGTGCACATTATACAAGTTCAACAAGACTGCACAAATGTCAACTAAGGATACTTTTTAAATAATATCAATGATGGCAAAAATTCGTCTATTGAATTCTAAGATCCACCATTCATCACTGTTATCCTTTAAAGAAACTGCCTCAATGATTTTATACTCATTACTTCATGACTGAAGGTTATGATTTATATATACAGAGTCTGACAATAAATACTACAGACTCATTATGATAACATTTCTACACGTCTTGTTACTGAATACTGCTGTGGTCCTCAACAACAAAGTGATCTCCTTGGCACGCTACACACTGATGCCAGTACTAGACATCCTTCACAGGAGCTTTGAATGGTATTGTGGAACTGTGTTCAGATGTGTCTTTCTGTTGTTTCAATGTCATCAAAATGCATTATTACAGTGTTTCTTTTATGTTTAGAATAAGAAAACAGTCACAATGGTCAGATCTGTAATTAGGGCAGACAGATGTTTTTCAACATCGAATTAAAACTTGCTCGCAGTCTCATGTGGGCAGATTCATTGGCATGATGCCATTAAGTTGTCTTGCTGTGATCCATTAGTTGTTAGTCAAATTTCTGGGTTTTTTGCGTCTAATTTCTACAAGTAACAATTTTCAATAAAGTCAATAAAGCAATACAGTGTTTCTGTATACTGTTGCTGCAACAACAAATACACTTTATTATTGGTAACCTTGCAACATTTATTGGCAGACATGTCATCATCATCATCATCTTCACAGATTAAACGAAGGATGGTTTGTTCTGGTCTCAAATAGGTAAAGATTAGAGTATTTTAAACTTTACTGGTCTCAAAGATTAGAGCTGGTCACTCCAGCACTTCCTTGGACGTCCGACACCTCTCCATCCCCTCGGCTTATAGTTCCAGAGTTGTTTGGGGATGCGGCAATCATCCATTCGGCATAGATGTTCCCACCAATTCAGCCGATACTGGGCGATCCTGTTGAGTATACTATAATATTCAGTTCCTGCCATATATCGTGGAGAGTATACCTTGCAACATGCCTGAGAAATCTCATTTCAGCCACTTGGATGCGACTGGCCTGGCCTTTTGTTAAAATCCAACTCTCAGACCCATAAAGAAGTGTGGGAAGAGCCATCACCTTGTAGAATTTTAGGCATGTTCCATTACTCGCTGACTTAAGGGTTCGCCTAATGATCCCACACATAAGGTTGAACTTGTGTAACTTATTCACAATGTCGTTGCATGCATTATAAGACACACTGTAGCCCAGGAATTCAAAATTGCTAACTTGTTCCAGGACAGTACCATCTATAACAATTTTTTCCCATACAGGATCAGTCCCACAAAAAGCCATCACCGTGGTCTTATGTGTGGATATCTCCAATCCAGAGTCTTTGCAGATTCAATTTAACAAATGTATCCCCATCTGCAATCTGTTTTCAGAGTCCGACAGAATAGCCTGATCGTCCGCCAACAACAGTGTCAATTGTAGAGTGACCAATCATAAAATGTTCCAGAAGACACATCTGCCAGTTTTGTATGACATTGTCAATATATAAATTAAAAAGAAGGTGATAATGGACACCCTTGTTGTACTCCACAATTGATCAGGTCAACTCTAGGAGCTGTTCTCGGTTTCCCTGCTTCTATTAAGATTTTATTCTCCACATAAAGACTCTGTATTGCTCTAATTAGATGTTGTAGGATCCCTTTCCTTGCCATTACTGCCCATATTTTGCTCCAATTCAGACTGTCAAAAGTTTTTCGAAGTCGATGAAAGCTATGTATGTGGGCAGCTGATACTCTCTACGCTTTTCAACCAGCTGGGCTATTGTAAATATACAGTCTAAACATGATCTGCCTGAAACCATTCTAGGCCTCTGAAAGTATGATCTCTGTTATTGCATTCAGCCGTGTTCTTAATATAGATGCATACAATTTATATGAAGTATTAAGGAGGCTGACTCCTCTGTAGTTCCTGCAGTCATTACGATCACCTTTCTTGAATATGGGAGTTACCTTTGCAATCCACCAGTCATCAGGAACAGTGGTCCAGCATAGATTAATGAACTGCAGCAAGCGATCATGCAGCAAGGCTGGTGCACACTTTATAAGCTCCATGTTCAGCCCATCAGTGCCCAGTGTGTTTCTATTCTTATAGCGGTGTAGAGCAGCTAACACTTCATCCATTGTTATTGGGTCCACACAATCACTGATATCAACAAAGGTTGTTTCTTCCAGATGATCCTGGGTCCATAGCTGCTCATAGTATTCAAGCCATTGTTGTTCTGAGATATTATTGACCTTCAGGTTATCTCTTTCCGTTTGATTTAAATGGCTTAATATTTTGTAAGCACTGTCCTGCCTGCCATGTACATCGTGTTCTATATACTTACATATTTATCCCATGAACTTTGCTTGATTTTCCTTACTTCTCTTCTGGCAATGGCACAGCAGCACTTATATTCACACCTTGTCTGAGCAGTGTTTACGGCTAGATGTTTCAGGTATGCCTGCTTTTTAGCATCTATTATTTGTCTAACATCATCATCCCATACCTGTAGGCCTCGGTTTCCATACCTTTTACGTCTCGTCCTCAATGCTTCAAATGCTGTTTGCGATATGACCTCTCTGATGTTACTCTATTCTTGATTTATATTACTACTGATGGGTTTTTGTTGTGTAAACTGGCAGACAACACGTATTGTTGAAATTATACAGATTTTTATAGGTATACAATTTTCAACAAAGCAAACTTACATGCCTGATTTTTAAGCCATTATTTTTTTCATATAAGCCATTATGGATAACCATACATGACTTCCATGTTCTCAGATTATATATATAAAATCATTTGGTTCTGTCTTTATGCGAACCCGCAGTTATTTTGATAATGCGATTTTTGGGCTTCGATATGTAGTGAATTTCGCACATAATTTTATGTAGTGAAAGAATTATGCAAATTTTAATTTTGTATGTTGCAAAATAGTTGGCTGGTGATTGCAATTCATTTCGTTTGTCATTTTTAATGGAAAATGACTAGTAGTAATTTATCACCGGGTCGTGACTGTGATACCAAAAAATTGATTATGTTAGGTTAACTTGAAAACTGAAATTATACATGGAAACCAATACGTGTGTAATGTAAAACTATTTTTTTTTCTAAAACCACGAAAAACCCAACTCAAAGTAAAGCGGGAGTGGCCCAAGGGTCAACCCCTTGCCTATTATTATAGGCCTACATGTCACTTTTTTGTGGCAGAACTCGTTTTTTTTGGTAAAATTTATTTTCCGACAAGTACTCGTTTTGTGACTAACAAAAAACAAACATCCATTATATACAATTTGTAGAGCCTATGTCGTCATTCCTTAATACAGTGTTTTTTCTTTTTTCATTAACCATAAATATTTGTATTTTTCATTTTGTATTTGCTGCTGTTTTTTCCAATTTGTAAACTTAAATATCGGTATGGAGAACCATACATGACTCCCATGTTCTAAGATTTATATTTAAAATCATTTACGAAATGAAATGTTTCCATAGAAACTACTTCTTTCCACTTATTGCTTCAGCCTTAACCACAGTACTGTGGTCACTAACGTATACCAGCACACGTTATCGCACTCGATTTTCACTGATGATGGCAGTCGACGGCACTGCCGAAATGTCTGGTTTTGCAGAAAACATTGGACTACGCCCAAACAGCCCGGGAAGGAGTTTTAACAACAAACTACTACTTTGTTGCCGATAACGTAGTACACATGTAAAAATTATCCCCTCCCCCTTCAACTATAATTTTCATTTACAGAAAATTACCCCTACCCCGTTCAACTAGCCTCTTGATTTATAGATATTTCATCTACGTTTCTACAGAGGATTATTAAGATCTTCTTATCAGGATACTTTATTTATCAAAATTAAGTACTTTACTCTTGTTACAACAAAAAATGTTTCAGGTAAACTACCCTTTCCCCGTAATCGATCTTCACCAAAATCAATAAGCCTGGAGTCTTCTACAACTCAGGCACATATGTAAAAAATTATTTGATTCTATTTGAATGTGCGGCAGTTATCGTTCGCCATAGAAAAAATTACTCTTGTTAAAACATTAAAGGTGGCAGGTAAACTACCCCTTTCCCTTAACCGATCTTCACCAAAATCAATAGGCCTTCAGTTCTTTACAATTCAGGAATGTATGCAAAAAATTATTTGATTCTGTTTGAATTTGCGGCTGTTATCGTTTACCATAGAAAAAAATTACCCTTGTTAAAACATAAAACGTTGCAGGTAAACTACCCCTTTCCCTTAACCGATCTTCACCAAAAACAATAGGTCTTGAGAACTCTACAATTCAGGGCTGTATGCACAAATTATTTGATTCTGTTTGAATTTACGGCTCTTATCGTTTGCCATAGAAAAAAAATCTACACAAGACAGACAGACATACACAAAGACACATTTCGAAAAATGACTTTTTTCATGTTTTGAGGGTAGTACAATCAGAATCTGCAATTATCTCGAACACAATTTTTTTTGCCATCACCATACTTCCATTTCCTTATGGAACATGGAAGTAAAACGTTAGGTTCTTTATTTTAACTGTTACCTACTCTGTTATATGCATTGTATTACATGTTTAATGTTATGTTTTCTCAACCACAGCTTTTATTTATTTTAGCAGTAAACTAAAAACCCAAAACCATTATTACCTAACTACCAAATGAAAACAACATGTATTTTTGCTTTACATTAAGAAATAGGGCAATTTACAATTAGAATTTAGTCAAAGTGAAATAAAATGTTTCCATAGAAACTACTTCTTTATTGTCAATAACGTAGTACACATATAAAACTTATAAAAAATTACCCCCTTCCCCTCAACTTACCCTATGACCTTCTTTTAAGGATACTTTATTTATCAAAATTAAGCACTTTACTCTTGTTAAAACGTAAAAGGTTGCAGGTAAACTACCCCTTCCCCTTAACCGATCTTCACCAAAATCAATAGGCCTCGAGTCCTCTACAATTCAGAACTGAATGCAAAAAATTATTTGATTCTGTTTGTATTTGCTGCAGTTATCGTTTGCCATAGAAAAATTCTACACACAGACAGACACACACACAGACACTTTCCGAAAAATTACTTTTTTTCATGTTTTGAGGGTAGTACAATCAGAATCTGCAATTATCTCGAACACGATTTTTTTTGCCATGACAATACTTCCATTTCCTTATGGAACATGGACGTAAAAAAGGATTGGCTGTCTAAGTTGCAGGCAGCCAAATATAACGCAGGTCATACTCTAACTTTAAAACTGCAATAAGTACTTTCCTATTATCTGTGCCTACACTATTTCTGATATTTTGATTATATAACAGTATCAGAACATTACTGTATGAAGAAGTGAACTAATAGTAAAATATTGCAATGTGTCCAAAAATATATAATGTTTACACGCACACACAGGAAAGGTAATTTTGATTTTAGTACATTTTCTTAAAATAAAACACTCATTGCATGAAGAATTAAATTGTTTAATAATTAAATACAATGGTTTACTTTAAATAAATGACAAATATTTTATCACTGTTCCAATGAGTCAAATTTCATCAAGGAATTTAGTGACACAAGTGACTAATTGTAACATTGGCCTGCAAGACAGTAATATGCTTTGTCCAATGTAAGAGTCTAATGTAAAATTTATTTTTTATTGTATCTATAAATAAAACAATGAACTCTTAAAAATAATACACTTTTATTTTTATTTTACAAACCACAAACATACATTTGTGCAGAAACATGCATACACAACTCAAAGTATGGTACCAACTAAGATGATATTTGGTCAACACAAAAAATAAAACAAACACTTTTATTGTACAATACTCAACAACAGACAACTCAAAAAAAAGGTGAGTTGCTATACTGGATTCCCATTGTGTTACAGAACTTTTTTTTTTAAAACACTTCATAAAAATATTCACAAACCAATCAATTCTAATCAAAATTATATTTTTTGACAGGCACAAAACATCAATTTCAAAAACCAAATGTTTCTACTGAGAAATATAAAGAGTAGTGAGAAGTTTAAACAAAAGCGAAGTCTGTTAGACAAATGGACTTGACCATAGTAACCCACGTTACTTTAAGGTGTGTATTGTGAAGTACAAGTATATTTTGGTGAATGTTTTTATGTGTTTGCTCCTCTTTGTGGATGAAACATAAAATTACATTTCTATACCAGTAACACCAGTTTAACTTACAATACTGCTAAAAACTCTTCACATAATAATTAAATAACAATATAATACCATTATGACCAAAAAACAACTACTTTAATACATACAATCATTGTAAGCTCGCGGATATATTTTAAATTACCAGTACTTTATTATACAAATACATAATATACACTACATGTACTGATATTACTGCTTCAGCCAAAAGAATGACAGTTGGAAGCTTCTGATATAATAACATGTTATTATTAATAACGTAATAATGTGATATAAATTTAATGTGTTCTTAAAACTATGGCATTATCCTAACACTATCTCAGATTCTCTCATTATTAAAATTACATTATCCTGTTTTAGTCCACATGGACACAGCATTGCCACAATTAGTATTCCTCAATCTCAGCTTATCACCCTTGATGAAGCCAACCCATTGTATCGTCATCATTTTGCTGCCGGTGTGGCCTTTGTTTTTACACTTTGGCGCTGGGCTCTTAAAACGGCTGTCTCTCGCCCAGGCCAGGCCTTTTTACCATTCATTTAAAATGCTATAGTTTCTAAACCAAACAGTTAAAATATGTATTACATATATTTTTATAAAGATCTAAATGACCTGTTTAAAATGTTGTGTGCCATACACAACAAAACAATCAGCACACATGTGTAATTACTAAAAATTTATGATGTTATTATCATGTGTTATGACCACATTAAACAATATGTTACATAATGTTTCTGTTATAACCAGTTTCATAAAGTTACATTTTATAATCTTTTTTTAATGAAATAACTTAAAATGTGATTCAAAGAGCAACAGAATTTTATATGTAACACAATAATTTAACATGCGCGAGTTTTTATCAGATGTTATTACAAAAGTGAAGTCTCACACGCAATCTAGTAGTTGATTTCAGCACTGTGAGAAAAAAAATTGTTTCAAAATAGCTCTAAGGATGTATTTATACGCACACTCAGCATAATAGAGGAACATACTGATGCTTCAGGATGTCAATTGCGTCTGACGGGATTCTCAGAAGTTTTCCAGCAATTGATGTCCACAAGCATCAAAGTATTAAGTGATGTCAGAAACATGACAGCACTACATTCCTACATAACTACATTGGTGACAAGAACATGTTAATTACAACTCATAACAGTCGCTATGATTGCTGATGGTAACGGTTCATCAAATGATGTTAACGGCTCATACTTGCTTTACTTTCATATAGACAAAATATCAAAAATGTAGTGTGAGCATAAACAATGAGAAAGTGCCCAGAAAAATTATAAAAAATTTTTAATAGACTTCAAATTTTGATAAGCATATATGGTTCACATCCGTGGCCCAAAAATCGGTTTTGGCAATTAAAGGAACCTATAAAATTATTAAAATCATTGAAAAATGTCTCTATAAAATGATGTTACAAATTATTTTTACAATAAATTCATTTATTTACAAATGGCTGTGTAACACCAATAATAATATATTGTTCACTCATACTGTTAACTTCTTATGTTATGATCAGTGTGGAAAATAAATATTGATATTCATATAGCGTTTTCTTTATTCCCCAGATTCCTCCATTCCTTCTTCCACACTCACAACTTTGATTGCTCTTTGTTGACAAAATTTCCTGATATGGCAATGACATCAATTTCAACCTTTGCACCCTGAAACAATTAGCAATTTTCAAGTGAGTAACTGGTTATCTGACTAAAAAAAAACCCTTAAAACTATGTAAAATAAAAGCAGAAGGACACATTACAATATGTAAATACAAGCCGTGATTATATATAAACATAAGCAAAACCCTGCCTATGAAAAATACCATGCTCCCTATAAATTGAAGTTACTATATTACTATAGGATGAACAAATTCTGTAAGAATGGTAACACCTTAGTTGTCTGACATTACAGTGTACTAATTTAAAGTTACACACAAGACTTATACACAACATTTTCTTTGTATACTTTGTAAATAACTAAAAAAGCCATATAGTTATAGCCATATGATAATACTACAAGCCTATTATCATAACAATCATACAGTCACTGTCAACAGACAAATGAACACACCACATAACTGTAATGCCATCTCCCTTGCACAGGTGTACAGTAAGTTTAATATTGTAACGATGGTTGCATGGATCGTCGTGTTGAAACAGTAAAAATAAAATAATTAAACACCAGAAAAATCGTCAACTACAACTTTAATTACTGTTCCAATAAACAAAAACAACAATAAACACTGCAATAATTCTTCAAGTTTACAGCTGTCAAACACACGCTAATGTACCAAACAACGAATTTCATCTAATTAACACTGGTCACAATAAGTAACATAGATCACTAATTAAAGATGTCTGCACATAATAATTCACGATTATCGTTTTATACTAAACCAATATAAACACAATTTTCAAAATTATTTCTAAATACCAGGCTGACAAGATGTTGATTCATAGTAACCGGCCATGGCCTGACAGCCCAGTATTTAGAAATAGTTTTGAAAATATTGACACCGGCCGTGCAAGCTTTACAACCAATGTCCAATTACAATCTGAAGTGACTAATAACATGTGCGTCACTTCGCTTCACAATACACTACTGACTGGCTAGCCACTTCAGAAACGTTTATATTTTATCCTGCTAAGGTTGCAAAATGATTGTATTACTTTTTGGGTGATGTGTCAAGAATAATGATGAGAAATGTATGTTTAAAAAATGCACAGTCGAAAGTGATGAGAAAACACTGGCAATTTCCATACTATGTTGATTACTGCCCTCATACACACTCTTTAGACTGAATAACATACACAGCATCCAGATTGCCTATCTCATGGCATGAGATCCCCCTCCCCCAGTCTTGTTAATCCCAAACTGGCAAATCCTCTTGTTTTTTTGTCTTAAGTCTGACTCTCCAAAGTCCTCTTTCCACTTCCAGAACACTTTCTCCTTCAGTTGTAAACATATGCTTTCCATTTCGTTTTCCCAGTTCACATCCAATCACCTCCACAACATCCTCTTCAGCAACCTTTTCTGATCCTATAATAACTGTCTTCTATTTCCAAGTTCTTTTAATCCAGTATGTCATTTCTTCCCATTCCAACATTTTGTTTACTTCTAACTTATTTCTCCACTCTAGCAGGTAATACAATGGGTTCTTCCTTCAACTCAAGAATGATCATTACTTCATCGTCCTGTTCTTCTCTTATTTCCTTATCCAACAGCAAGGATTCCTCTTCCCTTCACCTTCGATTCTTTCTTCGGCCACTGTCACCGTCATTTCAAGCATGAAACTCCCCTCACCCTACGACATTTTTTGTGGCTTCCCCTATGATTCTCAAGCATGCATTAAATAAAATGCATGAGGAAATAAAATCAAGATAAAATAATCTCTTGGCTAACCTTCAAAATATCCTCTCTTAAATGCACTTCAAATCTATAGGCATAGGGTGAGAATCAGTCACCTACGATGTCTGCAACAAACATTAGGTACCTAAACTCAAGGAGACCCAGGTGTAAGTTTATATAAATGTTTCCTACCACTGTGACAAAGCTTCCAATTGCAGTCCATGTGCTAAGGAAACACAACTGAGACTGGAGACTGAGGGTGTCTGTCTACCTATATAATGTGCATAAAAGACACTGTAGTGCCCTTGTCAACTATAGTAAATGCAGCTGGTTTATTTTCAACAAATCCTTTAACTATCAATTTACCTGAGATCTTATAAAGCACATAGACTGTATGATGTTCAGGAGCTTGTCTTCTCTAATTGGTGCATTCACGACTTCTCTTTGGTTTTAAGTCTTCTAACAACCTGCTTGCAGATGGCCTCATTTCTTGCTTTTGTAACAGTTAAGCCTCCTGTCCCTTTCCTATTATACAAATGGAGGAGCTCTTCCTCCTTTAAATTGTTTTTCTTTTCTGCCTCTGTTGTAATGATACTGTGATTCTGGCACTTAGTGAGTACAGTGTGATAACATACTGTAGATGCTGATTTATATATTCATGCTGAGTTTCTAATTCGATGGAGCATCTAAATCTAAGCATCTGAGCTATTCCGATGACTTGCCATCATAGCACTTGCTGTAGTTCACTGTCTCTGACCCTACCAATAATACCATAGTAGCACTTGCTGTAA
Source organism: Magicicada septendecula (assembly GCA_034769895.1). Classification (NCBI taxonomy): domain Eukaryota; kingdom Metazoa; phylum Arthropoda; class Insecta; order Hemiptera; family Cicadidae; genus Magicicada; species Magicicada septendecula. Next base: position 840,862,722 of record CM068368.1, read on the forward strand.
TTCACTGTCACTGACCCTGTCAGTAATACCTGTGCTGCAGACTGGCAGTCAACACTTGGTTCAAACACTTAAAAAGAGTCTCACCAAAATGCTGTTGTCTGCCTCTCAACAGAGCACAGTGTGCATCATGAAAATGCTGGTCACTGTAATTTAACTCCAAAGCACTTATGAATTTAGAATAGGTATTCTGTCTATCAGGTGACACTTTCTGTATTAGCTTTTTGATGGATCCCTTTTAATATGAGAATCGGTGAAATTGCTCTGTATTTCTCTGTCCAATGATTTGCACAAGCAGTGACTTCAAATTTTTGAAGGTATGTCACCCAGTGAGTGCTTCCATCAACTGTTAAGGCTTTGAAATGAACAATTGGCCCTACTACAGACAAACAGCCGCTTTCTCTACTATATTGTTTTCTATATATTTTTCTATCTTTATTATTGGTACTTTGGGTTCAACAATTTGTTTTAAAGTACATAGCTGTACTTTCATTATTTGTTTGGCTTCAGATTTTATTTGTTCTCTAAAAACTACAATTAATTCTTTCATGCTTGCTACAGCTTCTTCTATTTCAGATATTTAAATGACACTGATTCTGCTGCATCAGGTGCTTTTATGTAAGTAAACCCCACTGTTGCATCATGTTTTCCATAGCTTCAAAAACCATTCCCATTTTCTCTACTTCCTACTTACATTCTTCTCTTTCCATTCTTCTGGTTCTAACAAGAGTGGTTTTTGCTGCTCTTTCATGTTTTGACTTCCACACTTTGCGTGTGTTCCTTATCTTGTCATTTCTCTGATTTTTTTTTGTCATTCTCCCATTTCAAGCAATATTGCTTTCTGGCACTCTTCCATCTGTAGTAATGATACTTGGAATGCTTCCATCATCTTGCATATCCATTCTTGTAATAACTTATCACATAGACTAAACTTGTTTGGTATAACTTTCTTCTGTTTCCAATGTCACAGGCCCTATATAGCACTTCTGACACCACTGTTATGATAGTGGCAAACAGTGAAAATAAAATAACAGAATACTATAGGAATTATCAATTACAACTGTAATTATAGTTACAATAAACAAAACTCGGTATGGAGAACCATACACGACTTCCATGTCCTAAAATTTATATTTAAAATCATTTAAATATTAATTAAATAAGTGGATACTTAGAGTTCTGAAGAAATTACGTATCAGCTAAAATGGTACCACCATGTCAGGTGGATTAAGACTATCCTCAACATTAGTGAGGAAGGTCTGTACTTTTGGATAAAATGTCTGTAGGTTGAACGAAGAGCTACTAGCTAAAGGTAGCTGCAATCTGATTCTTGTAATGAAATTGGACTCTCACAGCGAGGGGCCGAGGGATGTCTATAGTGTTATCAAAGTCTCTCCTGTCAATACTATTACTAGTCATTTTTCTTTTTTAAAAAAATCGAGTCTTGATTTCTTTCTTTCCATTTGTCTTCTGATTTCCTGAACGCCTATTCTGTTCACCCGTATAATTATAAATTTCTCAGCAAAACATTTCTTCCTTAATATGTTTGTGTCTCCTGTTTAAAACCCACCATTCTGATCCATATCATAACGCTATATTCCACACAGGCTAGTAAATAACTAGCCATCAGAGAGGTCAAAATATTTTCAAGGAGGGGCAAACAATTTTCCAAAGGAGAAAAATATTTATATATTTTATTAATTGCTTTAATACAACAACACTGCCCAGCGATCCACAGGAAGCAAATCAATGTCCACCTTTTCGGCTTGCACACGTTGTGTTGGTGTGGGTTTTGGCACTTTCCATTTAAAAAGCGTGCAAACATAATAAAATAAACATGAGTGAGGCCAGAAATAACGCGAATTTTGTATGTGTGTGTGTGTCCTGCCAGCCTTTTTATTGCGGTAATCACAATAATAAAACTTTGGAAAAGTAAACATTACATAATTGAGATATGCTTGCCTGCCAGGAACAATATATTTTCACTCATATGTGATTTAAATTAAAATGAAAAATATAGAATTTTGTTAAAGTGAAATGAAATGTTTCCATAGAAACTACTTCTTTGTTGTCAATAACGTAGTACACATATAAAACTTATACAAATTTACCTCCTCCATCAACTACCATTTTAAATTATAACAAAAATTACCCCCTTCCCCCTTCAACTACCCTTTTCATTTATAGATATTTCATCTACCTTTCTACAGTGGATTATTATGACCTTCTTTTCAGGATACTTTGTTTATCAAAATTAAGCACTTTACTCTTGTTAAAACGTAAAACATTTCTTGTTAAAACGTAAAATGTTGCAGGTAAACTACCCCTTTCCCTTAACCGATCTTCACCAAAAACAATAGGCCTTCAGTCCTCTACAATTCAGGGCTGTATGCAAAAAATTATTTTATTCTGTTTGAATTTGCGGCTGTTATAGTTTGCCATAGAAAAATTTCTACACACATTTTTTGAAAAATGACTTTTTTTCATGTTTTGATGGTAGTACAATCAGAATCGTGTTCATTATCTCGAACACGATTTTTTTCGCCATTACCATACTTCCATTTCCTTATGGAACATGGAAGTAAAAACAACAATAATACTCATCTACAACATTCTTAGTCACACTCGACTGTAACAAAAATAAATACCGCACAATTAACATTAATGCAAGTCACCAACTACAGATATCTGCACACAATAATTCATAATTGTCACTTCATACTAAACCACTATAAACACCCAGGCTCAAAATCTCAGCTGACTAATGACACATCTTTACCACTTTGCTTCACAGTACGCAACTGACTGGCCACTTCTAAAACAACTGTAATTACATCCCACCAAGGCTGTCAGAAGATTCTATCATATTCTAGGGTATGCATAGAAAATTATCCCATAATCGAAGAAAACACTGACAATTTCTATACTATATATCGATTGCCACTCTTTGCCTTTGCCCACTGCTGCAATACCAAATTATGAACATGCAATGCAGGTCGCCTATGTGATACGGGAAGAATATTTTAATAATTCAAATAAAATTGAACTCAATACATTTCACAACATTTTATGCAATGTGTTGTGTAATGTCCACCATTTTGTTTTTTCTAAAATTTCATATCCTCATTGGCATTCTCAGATTCTAGATGATTTATCACATCGTTCGCCAAAACTACTCCAGCTGGTGTTGAGTAACAACTTAACAAACTAATAAACATACCACCTGAACACAATACTGTTCTACTTGCGAAGTCAGGAAAAAGGATGTTTCTATGCATTTGTGGCAGTTAACAATCCTTTCTACAGCCATACTGTACTTTTAAATAGGTTTTTCGTGTCAACAATCATGACATTTGAAATAGTTTTTTATTTTGATTATAAGATGTTGATTGTATACCATATGTTTGTCAATAATACTATTAAAATATTTTTATAAGGTGTTAGCTTGCAATCTGCAGGAATAATATACTGTGGTCAAAGTACACCCGTCATGTGTACCATTACTGTAGAAGGCTATTTAAACAATTGGGGTCATTTCCACATACTCCTTTCAATTGTTGTTCCTTCAAAAATGCAAAAACAAAACACAACACACAAATTTGCACTTACAAGCAGGGGCGGCTGGTGTTAAGGTTGTAAGGTTGCACAACCACCAGTATTTATAGGTCTAACATAACAGTGTATATATATTTAGACTAAGTGATACAACAAAATTTTTTATGGTAAAACAATCTTATTTTTCCACAGTTATTTTTCAGACCCACTTATTTTGCTACAGCTGGGAAAATGTCGAAATATAATGTTTAACGTAGCACATCACAGACAACTAAGCTAAGCGTGCTGCCAGTAGTTGTTTTGCACTCGGCTGGTTGTTTGAGCTCTGCAATCCAGTAAACGCGACCGTTGTGATACGACTTGAACACAGCAGTGACAAAAACGGTAGTAGGGATAAAATACATGACGGCTGCGAATACGTTCAGCTGGTGCATGGGAGTACTGCAAACCCCCACCGCAAGCACTCCTGTCCAGTACAGCACATGCATATCAGAGATACCAGTAAACATTAACCAATGTTTGAATTTATAAAATTATAGTAACAATTTTGTATAACTGCGATTGTGATAATAAAGTGTCAATCGACTTTATATTAATTAAACTATGTGTTAAGTATTATTTTTTCTTTGTTTAGTGCCGCTAGCGCTTTTGTGTTTGTCCTTTTTAGAGTTGTTACTGATTCTGCATGCTTTTAAATGAAGCGTTTTTTTTTTTTCTTTTAGTTTAAAATGAATAGCGTTAAGAATCAATAGACTAGGACGCCAAATGCCTCCCTTAACAATAAATCAAATTGTAAAATCAGGCAGTCAACAATTTAATCGATCATTTAAACTAGAATATAATGAAAATACTGACTAGTTATGTCGTTGTGACAAAAGAAATTATTTATTTTGTTCTCCATGTTTATTGTTTGGAGGATAGGACCCCTGGACAAAATTCGGAAAGAAAGATATTAATCATCTAGCCAAAAAAATATTAAATCATCAGGCGTCAAGTGTACATATAAAGAACGATTTTCAGTTTTCTCTTTTTGGTAGAGTTAATATAGCACAGCAGCTGGGCAGTGAATATAGACCAAATATTGTTTTACACACAAAAGAGTTAGCAGTAGTCACTACGTCTTAAATATAATAATAAACTGTATCCGCTTCTGTGGAGCTTTTGAATTAGCTTTGCAGAATCATGATTAGACTGAATCTTCATCAGATCCTGGTGTATTTTGAGGCTTAATTGGTTTCAGTTCTGATCTTGACACAGCAATGAAAAATCATTTAGAGGAAGAGACTGTATTTAAGGGCACCTCAAAAACAATTCAAAGTGAACTTTTAAATATAATGTTAGAAATATGCCATGCAAAAATGAGATACGAGAAGCAGATTATTTGACTGTAATTGTTGATGAGACCACTGATGTTGATTGCTTATGTTTTTCAAATGGTCATAGTGTATCGTTATATAATAAAAGGCAAACGGTTGAAAGATTCTGGGGTTTCATTGCTCGTCCTAAACAACATGCTCAGTCGCTTGCATCATGCTTGTTAGATGAACTGTCTCGACACAACTTACTTGGAATTTCCCACAAATTAATTGCTCAAACAATTGGAAAACAGTAAGTTTCCCCCATACGACAGCACTATGTATGAAGCACATATGTAGTAGGTCTGCCTTTTGTTTATTACACTATGCAACATTTTAAAACTTTTGGTACGATGTTGTAAGACTGTAAGGTGATTTTAAAAGTATTTTTCATGCTGATTTCAAATCTGGTTTTAGTTTTTCTGTATCACGTAAGGTTTTTATACAATTCAATTTCGAAGTTTTAAAAGATCGAATTTTGTGATCAGGGAAAATTATTATTATTTGATTGTGATTTCAAAATTGTTTATGTTTTAATCCTGCATAAAATCATAACACATGGCGGTGCAGTAGATAATGGTATACACTCACTTAAATATGTTATAATTTTTACGAAAACACAACACATATATGACAAATTAATTCTTCTTCGCTGAATTCACTGCTTCAAGATCTTTCTGACGTGGGTTGAAACTTCTCTTCCCTGATTGTCTCCCTTCACCAGTGCCGTCTCTTTTTAGCATAAAACAGGAGTCGGCCATCATGTTGGCATTCCACCTTCCCTGGTATCTCTTTTCCATGTCCTTGATATCCTGGTGGAAACGTTCACCTTGTTCTTCACTGACATCGCCGGGGCTCGCAGGGAAAAAGTCAACATGTGAGTGTAGGAAGTGAAGCTTTACACTCATGTTACATCCTAATTTCATGAAACTCTGCAACATTCTTTTAACCATGGTTTTGTACTCTGGATGTTTGTGGTTGCCCAAAAAGTTGACAACAACTTTAAACGAAACCCAGGCCCTTTTTTCCACTGGATTCATTGTACTTTCAAACAAATTGTCTTTCATTAACTTTCTTATCTGCGGTCCCACGAAGATCCCTTCTTTAAGTTTCTCATAAGATACTTTTGGAAATCTTGTTACCAAGTACTGGAAACAGTCACCATCTTTTGGAAGAGCTTTAGTGAACTGTTTCATTAATCCGAGTTTGATGTGCAGAGGAGGTAATAGTATCTTGCTTCGTTGAACAAGTGGTACATTTATTATGTTCTGTGAACCGGTTGAAGGGTTTTTCTTTTGGGCCAGTCTGTCTTCTTCCAATGTTTGTCTCTGGCTCGACTATCCCATTCACAAATGAAACAAGGCATTTTTGTGTAGCCGGATTGTTGACCAAGTAACATACCTACTACTTTTAAATCCCCACACATTGTCCAAGAATGTTTTTCATAATTCACGTATTTTAGCAGAGCTCTGAGATTTACATACGTCTCCTTGAGATGAACTGAATGTGCAATGGGTACTGAACCAAACAAATTTCCATTGTGTAAAAGTACACCTTTGAGGCCAGTTTTGGACGAGTCTATAAATAACCTCCACTCACTTGGATTGTAAGTGACGTTAAAGAAATTCAATAAACCCTCAATATCACAACAATAAACCAGAGAGTCTTCTTCTTTAAAGAATTTCATTAATTCCTTCTCTCTGGACCTATACCAAGAGAACATAACTCCGGGTAGTAGAAGATTTTTTGCATTCAATCTTGACCCAAGCAATTGGGCGGCATCTTCTGTCAGGTTCAAGTCACGAGTAATATCATTAAGTTCATTTTGACTGAATAATTTTGGTGCAGAATCTTCTTCCGGGTTGTATCATCAGCATTATCGCTTTCATTTTCTGAGCTGCTCGCCAGTGACACATCTTCAAGAACGGGAGGTGGAACAGGGATAGGGAGAGAATTACAATGCGCAACTGGTCGTATTGCCAGTTGATTTCATTAAAAGTAGAAGAATCACAATACCAAAGAAAGGTAAAGTAGATGACTGTGCTAATTATAGAACGATAGCCTTAATATCTCATGCTGCTAAGATTTTGTTGAACATAGTGAAGAACAGACTGGAAGGAAAGATTGATCACACTTTGGAGGAGGATCAGTTTGGATGTAGAGCAGGTAGAGGAACCAGAGACGCAATCTTGGCTCTGCGGCAGATCTTGGAGAGGAGAATTGAAGTGAATAGGAAAACCTATATAGTATTTGTGGATCTCGAGAAGGCGTTCGACAATGTTGATTGGAAGCTGTTGTTTCAAACTATGAGGAAGTCAGGACTTGACTGGAAAGTTAGAAGGGTAATCTTCAATATTTATAGGTTGCAAAGTACTGAAATACTTTGCCCACTGTCACCGTACTTGTTTAATTTGTTTATAGAAGATGTTGTAACTCAGATGAAAAGGAGTTCTAGGGGAATTAAAATAAATGGGGAACAGATACACAGTATTCGCTTCGCAGATGATATTGTACTGATGGCTGACTCAGAAAAGGATATGACCCGAATGTTAGGTACGTTTAACAAAATTCTTCACGCTTGGAGATTGAGGATAAATGTTAAGAAAACTAAAATAATGGTTGTAAGTAAAAAAAGAGAAGACATTAAATCAACCATTTATGTTGAACAACACAATATTGGAGCACGTTACTGAATTTTGTTACCTGGGTAGCATAGTTACAAGTGGGAATAAGTGTCTGGCAGAGATTAAGAGGAGAGTAGCTCTGGCAAAACAAGCATTCCAGAGCAAAAGGAACTTATTAACAAGCAACCATATTAGTATTGAAACAAGGAAAAAGTTTGTTAAGGTATTTGTATGGAGTGTTTTAACTTACAGGTGTGAATCGTGGACCTTAGGGAAGGTGGAGAATGACAGACTTCAGGCAATGGAGATGTGGATTTGGCGGAGAATGACAAAAACTAGTTGGACAGATAGGAAGACGAATGAACAGATCTTAGAGGAAATAAATGAGAATAGAACACTGCTTAGGAGTATAGAGGTGAGGAAGATTAAGTTGATAGGGCATGTGATCAGACATAGTGCTTTTTTAACTAACATCTTTGAGGGCAAAGTAGTGGGGAAGAAGCCCAAAGGAAGACCAAGAACTGCATACTTCCGCAGCACAATGAGTGTCGTGAATAGTGGGTCCTATGAAGAAATGAAGAATATCGCAAGGGATAGAGTGACGTGGCTACAGCGACAAGGCATTGCCTTTAGGAGTTAATAAATAATAAACTGGTCGTAAGGCCGAAGGAATGTTCAGATATTGTATATCCTTCTTACTTTTTGCGTTATGACCTTGAATTTTAACAATACAAAAATAGCAATCGTTAACATGATTTTGTGGCTCCCTCCAAACCATTGGGATTGCAAAAGGCATTGATTTGTTTGCACCATTTTTCCACAGTCTCAGTCCCTCAACACATGTACGACATACCTTGTGTGGTGCCCAGCTTTTGTCTTCATCACCAAGCCTTATGCCAAAGTACGCGTAATACACATTTCTCACAAAACTATTAATGTCCTGTCTTTGCTTACCAATTACGTAGCTACCACAAATATAACAGAACACGTTTGGGTTATTCAAACACTTCCGGGAACTCATTTCTACAGAAAGTTCACAAACTATATATCACAGCACAAATATAACCTCACAGCACTATAGCATGTAAACAATGAACTACTGTTTTCCGCCTAATAGCCACCTGGGTGAAAAAACTGTACGTGATAGAAAGAAACGGATTGCAGATCTGGAATTAGCGCAAAAAAATGCTTTAGGAACACCTAAGACTACAGAAACATAGAAAATCATGTTGCATAGTGTTATGATCTTTTAACCCCTTCCCCCACTCTACCAACTACTGCAACCACCAAAATGTAGAACCACCAGCCGCCACTGTTTACAAGGGTTCACAACTCTGATGGCCTTATGTAAGCATTATTGGATAGGATTAGTCCCCAGGATCAGTATCTATCTAGCTATCTAACAACAGAAACATTTTGAACAGAAATAACACAACCCACAAAAATAGTACATAGATAGATAGTACAAAAATAGAGCCTCTGATGAAGCCTTCTATAGGTGAAAGCCGGTTTAGGCTGTAAGGTAAAACTTTACGTTTTTACTTATAAAAAACTTAGTGTTCCGAGTCGTCAATATTATAGTGATATTTAATAGTACATACTTTACAGACATTAAAAAATAAGAAACAGCGTGGTTAAATTAAAAAGTGAATACTTGTTTCTCTATAATCATATTGATATATAAAGTTTATAATAATTTAGAAACAGTGTATACCTGAAAAGAGAACCACTGGCATGCAATTAACGCATTGTTTTGTCAACACTGTCATTTTTTAACAATAACCAGCATGCAATTAAAATGTTATTAAACTGGTACAGTGCTGACCTTGTATAAATGTTGAAAAGACATTTGCATATCCTGATCCCTGGTATTAACAATGAACCTGCTATCACCAGGGTCCTGATTGATTCACAGTTTTTTTTTTTAATAAGTTGTATTGTTAATATTTTTTATTTTTTACATTTGATATACAGAGTGATTCAAAATTGGACGGCAATCTCTCGGGACCTGATTCTATAGCTAAAAATACGAAAAAAGTTCATATAAACATAGGTCCAAAAATGGTTCGTTTGTTTTGGAATAAAATAGTCCAATTCAATAGTCCAATACTACAATTCTCGGGGTTTAAAGTGAAGGGTAAATTTTGTAGTTTCTTGTAGTTTTTGATCTGAAAAATTGAATAAAAGAGGTCCCAGAGCTCTATCTCAATTAATTTCTAAGAAAAACTGTAGAACACAAAACATATGAGTCAAAAAACATGCTTTTTTAGATTTGGGATAAAATAACTTTGTTAATTTGCCAATAAACAAAAGCAAATTTCTATCTAACTTTCTAGAGAATTTAATTAGAAAAATGTGTATAAAGTCTATTAAAAGTAAATACAAATTTTAAAAATTTGACTTCAATTAAAAACAAAACAGACCAAAAAGTGCCAGAAAAGTGTTACAATTTTAAACAGAACAAACGTTTTTGTAAACGTTTCACAACAAATGTAATTGTAAACAAATTGAAAACTTATTGAATTTTTCCTTCAAATGATTAAATATCAAAACTGTTAAATTGATAAAGCTGCAAACATTCGTTTAAACCAGTTGTTCAATGTGGCCATTTTGTTGAATGCAGAATTCAGCTCGGCAAATCCATTCTAGCCGGGCATGTCTTATAGCATCACGATTATTCTTAACAGTAGCTCGATATTCTATTATGTGATGTCTCAATTCTTCTTGTGTGCGAATACGAGCAGAATAAACTAACCAACCCCAAAGGGGAAAAAGTCTGTTGGCATGAGATCAGGAGATCAAGGTGGCCATTTTACTGGTCCGTTTCGACCAATCCATTGGTTACTGCACGTATTATTTAAATGGTTCATCAAATCACGACAGTAGTGAGCAGATGCTCCATCATTCAAAAACCACAACTGCACTCTATCTGCAAGTATATATCTTCCCAGAGTTCCATCAGATTTGTTTGCAAAAAATATAAGTATTGTCTTTCATTATGCCTTGGGGGTAAGAAAAAAAGGGCCTAAGAGACTGGAAGGAAAGATTGATCACACTTTGGAGGAGGACCAAGAAGACCGCACCACACAATAAATAAAAAAGTATGTTGGTCATGTCTCTTGTAGCAGTCTCATGTGGGTTTTCTTCTGCCCAAGTGGGGGGTTTCAAAAGTTTACAATGCCATTTCTTGTAAACTCTAACACTTTTCTGGCACATTTTGGTCTGTTTTGTTTTTAATTAAAGTCGAATTTTTCAAATTTGTATTTACTTTTAATACACTTTATACAGTAACGTGACATAAGGTAACACAACGATAAAACAATTACCATTAGAAACAACGAAAGAATTGATGGACAGAATTTAGAAAATAGAATCAATATCAACATGGACTATACAATGACTATAACTACGACAATACCCAATTGATTGGTGGTGTGAGGGAGAAGCAGATTTAACATTATGATCATCCCCAACCCTTTTTCACATAATAAGAAAATGATAAACAAAAGTGGAAGTACAAAGCTGTAGACAAAAAATCTGAATTAGAAAATAATAATCGTTTCATGTAAAACTCTAGGGACATAGAGGTAAACTAGTTAATGATAATGATAGTCATGTTAATAAAATATAAAAGAATAAAACTATTATAAATGTACAATGTTTAATGGTAAGTTAAGATATATGATTAGTTTAAAGGGAATAAACGGAATGTGAACAGTGAGTGCTATAAATAAAGAGTGTATAGAAACCATGAATGTTATACTAACTGGAAGTCAGCAGTAGAAACAAGATATAATTTTTTAAGAGTAACTAATACTTAATAAAGGAAGGGATAAGATATACTGTGTGCCGACTCTAGTATAGAATCGGCGCCTGTCCAGTATATAACGTCCGGTAAACGTTAAACGCAGTACAGAATTTGAAGCGCTTTAATTGGTGCTGCACTCTTGCAGCGAAGATAAGCACTAATTCGGCGCTTATCAAGTGCCTGAGAGGTGCTGGCATCTAGCGACAGCCCCGGTTCGCGAGGTTGAAGCGGAAATAAGTTTTATGCAAAGTTTGTCTCTCTTCAACCTTCGTCGATAATGGCAGCTTATTAAGTTACTCCGGACAGATGAAGAAAATTTCGTCCACCATCCTTCCCACTATGACAGGCTAAGATCTAAATCGACTGCGGGTCCCCCGAGCAAGTCGAGGAAAAAGCCCAACAACATAACCTGAACATGTTACACCAAGAACTTCTCTCTCACTTCATCTGCCGGAGGAATAGCCATGACGCCACACCAACACCTGTAATGTAGGCCACGAGATTGCCACCTCACCCCCATGGACAAAAATAAGGTGATCTCAACCCATTATATTCTTTTATACGTAGTGATGCACTCAATAAGACCCAGTGAACCTGTTCAATCAATCAACCACAACACTTTCAAGTTTTTAAACATTTTAATTGGATCCCCAATTAACGGGACAGTATAGTGCGTGAACTGGGTGTGAAATCATTTGTAAATTTTATTAATTTGTTGTAAAATTGTCAGCTCAGAGGCTGACATGTATCTTAGGCAGTTCAACATTCAAACGTATAATTCCCTCTTATTTCAGTATATGTGTTTCATTACAGCTTTTAAGTCATTCATTCAATTTGTAATTTCTCGGTTTCAATTTACTGTTCATTTTATATATATATTTTCTAAATTTTTAAATTCAGTTTGGTTCATATGGTATAGAAATTTCTGGGGTAGTTAAGTGGATTCACAAGTTTAATCCTGAATGGGTGCATGTCCATGCAGTGTTGAACAAGTGTTGAGACAGGTTGAATTATGCACCGACTGGCAAACGAACATGTCGGTCTCTGGGCCAAAAGTACTTTTTAAAAGGGTTATAAAATTCATGACATATTTCTATTTTCACAACTTAACCATATTTCTATATATATATAAATTCTATTAATTAATTATAATAACTGGGGTGTTAATTGTTTTCTAACTTTTTATTTCTCCAAGTATAAGTGCCCTGTATGGCCGCATTTTATAATAGTATTAGGCACTTGGCCAAATTTTAGAATTTATTATGTCCTGGGGACTACTGGAGTTGCATAAGCATAATCTAAAACACATGTCATGTGTTAGGCACAAATTAAGTATTGTAATCCTAACATGGATTTCCATAAAAGAATTAATAATGTACCTCATGGGGGTAAGAAAAGGGCGTGGCAAGAGATCTCTATATAATTGTATTGTATTGTGGAACATGTGATGTATTGTATATTTGTGTGTGTATTTTGTGGGGTTATATGTATTGTACATTTAGGTGTATTTTTGGGGGAGTTTAGATATAGGGTTTTTAGAAAAGAAAGATGAAACATAGGGTTATATATCCTTTTAATTTTGATGACATTAATTTATTCTATCTCAATTAATTTTTGCTGAATATTTCTTATAAGAAAGTAATTTATTTTAATTAACTTTAATAACAAGTATGTGGATTTGTCACTATTTAATTTTAATTAATTTGTTTGAGGATTTGTTATTCTAATTTGTATTATCAAGAAGTCTATAAAAATTATCTCCATTAAGTTCAATGGATCATTTTAAAAAGAACATAGAAAATAAATGTTATATTATTAATATTTTACAGGAAACTTTATTTAAAGAATAGTAATGATTTTAAATTTTAATTCATTTTAAAGAGAGATAGCAAATAAATTTTATGTGTGTTAATAATTTTCAGGTGACATTGTTGAAGGTGTTTAAATTATTTTAATTAACAAGTTAAGGGGATAATAGATTCTGACTGTTGTGTTTATTGATTTTGTTATTAATATTGTTTTCAAAATGGAGATAGAATAATAAAAGGGATTTTATTAATTGTTTAATTTATGAGTTTTCATTGCAAGTTCCGTCTCACTGGATCCAGCGCAATTTTGGCTTCTCTAGGCTTTGGTCTAGTTCTAATTAACTTGTGGCCCCTCTTTTCAAAAAAAAAAAAAAAAAAAAAAATTCAAAAAAAGGCCCTATATCTAAAAGTGAATATATTTTGTTTGGTTTAAGGTTTTGTGTTATATATGTATATGTACTTGCCCGCCTTGAATAGTTGATAGTGCCACGTGGTGAGAAATTTTAGAAGGGGACATTCCTTGGGAAACGCGACTTATCGCAGATCTGTGCCTGGGTGGAGATGGTTTGCGTTTTACCTTGCCCATATTAGGGGAGGTGTTTTAATTATGCGGTATGGCCCGATCGGCAGTCGGTCTCCTCCGATATACGGTAGCCGAAGAATTATTGAAAATATTTTTGAAAATTGTCATTGGTCGGTGTTTTTGTCGTGTTGTGTGTTAGTGTGTGTGTCGCGTTCCATTTGTGTAGAGTTGTTGAGAGAGAGCAGTTCAGGTAAGTGGGCTGGGTCCTCGCAACGGTAGGGGGACCCGCAGTCTGCTTAATGGAAGAAACAGTAATTAAGATTTTCCTGTATTATTGTCATTATTTTGTAGGTGTTAGGTGTTTTGTGGGAGTTATGTTTTGTTGATTGTGTATTGTGAATTGTTCAATTCTGGCGGCGCTATGCTTCCAGACATTGCCCCACCCCCTTTCAGGAGTTCTCCAGAAACGTTCGGTGGTAGATGGATTTGATGAGGATGGGTTGCTGGTTTTCTTGGATCTTGTCCTGCAGTTGGCAGATTACCCAGGTGTATCCGATGGGGAGGTCTTGTCCCTTATATACCCGTATTGCCAGGGTTCGTTGGCAGGGTTGGTCACCAACACTCTGCGTCGGGGCGGCACTGTCGACGCTTTTCATGGGGAAGTGTTGGATTACTTCATACCACATCGACGACGTTCCCAGCTTAAGTTAGATTCATTCTATCGTTTACAGGCCAACGGAGAGGCGTTGGGGGACTTCGTGCAGGACGTACGGAAAGCTGCCCGGGTATTAAGATTAGGGTTGTCCGAGACGGAAGTAATACAAGCGATTCTGGAAGGACTGAATCCCCAAGAGAGTCGCGTTTGATATTCGCGGAACGTCCACGTTGTTTCGCGGATCTGTACCGGTTATGTGTGGTTTCGAATACTGTCCGAGCAGGGGACGAGTACCGGGGAAGAGCAGCGACGGATGTCCAATACTCCAGTGGTCTGTCAGGAAGAGCTAAGAAGGACAAACATGGCGGTTGGAGAAAAACTGAATATTCCGGAAGTAATGGAGGCTACAAGGGGGTGACAAGTGAGAAGGCAGTAGCAACGGTTACGGCAGAGAAAAGAAATAAGTACGAAATTAACGGGGAAAGAAGAAGTTACATTAGTAAACCAACATCGGCAAGTAGGGAGCCTGTAGCTAGGCGTTATTCCTATGAGGAGAAAGAAGAAAAGCAAAGTAACTTCTGTGGATCAATACAAGATAACAAGAACACGTCTGTTGATATTGAATTACAGGACTCTGAGAGGACGTCATGGTTGAATCCAGATGCCGTGGAATTTGTTCCGGTATCTCCATTTCAGTTCATGGTGGATCCAGATCCGGTAACATCATCATCGCCTACGACGGGAGATGAGAAGTCACTTGATGGTGGAGCCTTACCATCGTCAGTAGAATTTAATTTAGACATTGCACATGGACCTGGACAGCTGGATTCCGGGTTGGGAAAGGTTGAGGAAGTTGTAGTTGCTGAGAGTGTTGAAGAAGAGGAATCGAAGGAAGAGGCAGAAGATTGGTCTGCACATGCTACGCAGGGGAGTATAAGTGTAAGTGTTAGGGAGGCTGCAAGTGTTTGTTGTGGATGGACAAGGGGATGTTCATGCCGCAAGTGTGGTAGAAGTAGATGAGGTATTGGGAGGCAGCGTTGTGGAGTGTGTGAGTAAGGATGATGTAGTGTGTGAAGATGTGCAGACGCTTTCTGTAAGTAGTGTTGAGGATTCCGAGGAATGGAAAGAAGTTTCGGGCGGACCAGGTGAGCAACTAGAGGATGAAGATGTGCAGTGTCATGATGGTGATTTGGATTATGTAGTGGAAGAAAAGGAAGAGGTGGAAGAAAGAGAACCAGGGGAAATTGTAGAAGAGAAGAAGGTAGAAGCAGAGGAGTTAGATGTTGAGGATAATCCAAATCGGGGTAAAAGTAGTCAGGTAAGTTACCTTGATTCTAAGTTAGAAGAAATAAATCAGTACAGCTTAACACGAGATAGTTTCTCAGAGAGAGGTGTCCAAAAGGAACGAGTTCCTAAAGTTCGCCATAAAAAGGTGAGAAGAAGCGGGTAGCGGGTAGATGTTCCCCACAGTCCCAGTGGTGTTCGTCTGCTTCAGGGTTGCGCCCCTGCCTCCGCGAGCCTTGGTTTTCTCCACCCATCCTTATTCTCGGAGTGAACCATGTCCTTATCTTTAGTCCTAGCTATTGACATTTCAAAGATCCTTGCCCTTTTCATCTTCCCAATTTTCCTACCCCTCCCCTTAGAAAACAAAATAAAATAAAAAACAAAAATTAGAAAGGAAAAAGAAACAAAAAAAAATTAGAAAAGGAAAAAAGAAAAATATCAGAGAGGAGTTAAAAAAGAAGTTAGTTGGAAGAGTTGTGACTACGTTGGTGTAGTGATGTTAGTGGTAGATTGTTAGTAGTCGTTTTATGATGGAGTGTGATAAGGTGGTGTAGTTTTCTTTTTCTTTGTTGTAGTTTATTGCTGATTTTTGTAGGGTCCTGGCCATGCCGCATTCCCTGGTTGATTCCCTGGTAGGTTAGGTTTGATTGAATGTGGGTTGCTAGACGATGCTGTACTGAAGTAAAACCCCCCTTGTTAGTTACGCAGTCATTTAAAGAGTAATTGAAGGGATTGATGTTCGCGTGCCCTCTATGCGGTGTTCTCTGTCCGGCTAATAGGGGCCGTCCGCCCTAGTGTAGGGATGTTTTTTTTTAAACCAGTCATATGTCAAGGATTGTGATGCCTTGTTTTGCAGCATATGGCTGGTCAGTCCAGATGTGGACAGTAGTGTTATGGGCACTCACATATCAAGGTAATAGATACCTTGTTTTGGTCTTCGGACGCGTATGTGAGTGGCAGCAGGAGGAGTAGGTGGTGGTCACCAGAGAGTATGACGTGTTGGGGCGGTCCTGTGGGGTTGGCCTGGCGGAGAGGGTCGCAGGAGGATGGTCGCAGTGGCGTTGAGATTTCCAGTCCTGTGAGAGGGGGGGGATAGAAGTTGTCCTGAGTGGGTATTAGTTTGGGTCTCAGGTTGTGAGTTGGGAGGTCAGAACTCAGACGGTGCTCTTGATAAGACGTCTTTCATCTTTTCTCCTTCTATCTCGTGCTGGATGCTGACCCTGATCAAGTCATCATGCAGTACCCTCACACACTACACTTCTTCTTCTTTCCTCTTACTTCGTTTTCGCCCTGAGCCTGTGTTCTCCTGAGAGCGGTTAAATTTCTGAGATTTCCTAGGACTAGCCAAGTGGCTGTGAGTTAGCCTTGGGGCAACTAGGTTGCCCTTTTGGGGTGAGGGTGTGCCGACTCTAGTATAGAATCGGCGCCTGTCCAGTATATAACATCCGGTAAACGTTAAATGCAGTACAGAATTTGAAGCGCTTTAATTGGTGCTGCACTCTTGCAGCGAAGATAAGCACTAATTCGGCGCTTATCAAGTGCCTGAGAGGTGCTGGCATCTAGCGACAGCCCCGGTTCGCGAGGTTGAAGTGGAAATAAGTTTTATGCAAAGTTCGTCTCTCTTCAACCTTCGTCGATAATGGCAGCTTATTAAGTTACTCCGGACAGATGAAGAAAATTTCGTCCACCATCCTTCCCACTATGACAGGCTAAGATCTAAATCGACTGCGGGTCCCCCGAGCAAGTCGAGGAAAAAGCCCAACAACATAACCTGAACATGTTACACCAAGAACTTCTCTCTCACTTCATCTGCCGGAGGAATAGCCATGACGCCACACCAACACCTGTAATGTAGGCCACGAGATTGCCACCTCACCCCCATGGACAAAAATAAGGTGATCTCAACCCATTATATTCTTTTATACGCAGTGGCGGCGCTAACGAAACGGGGGCCCCCCCCCGCGAAACTAATTAGGGGGCCCTATAAAAATGGTTAATTTTGTATACGTAATAGGGGGAAACACTCAAATGAGTTTCTATTTACGTGTGTTTCACAACAATGGTTTGTGAATACTTTCTCGTCTATCACAAAGCGTTTGCAATTTGCAAAGGATGTTTTACACGTGTACAAACTCTTAAAATTCATTGTTGCTAAATAGACAAAGTTCTATACAAACTATAAAAAAAAACAAAATAAAAAGAATGATTTATTTTTACGTCAAAGATTTAAATTCAGACTATGAAACAGTACCGCACACAGTGTTAAACATTTATTATTTAAAAACGAATATCAAAGTAACATTCTAGCTTTTTTCAAACATTTAAATTAGTTTGTAACTGAATTTGTAAAATTCTTGAATATACTCTATACAAGTTCTCCTTAAGTCTAATCCAATTCAATAACACTCGAACTCAAGTAATGTACAATATTTACAGATGAGGATCAACCAAAGTTCACTGTTTTCCTAAGCCTAGTCTTCTTTTTTTATAGCTAAGAACTTTTCAACCACTTCGTTATTAGTTTTCTGTGTCTCTTCATGCTCAATGCTTAACAGTGCCAAGTCACTCAACCGAGTTTGGGCCATGGTACTTCTTAAGTATGACTTAATTTAATTAATTTAAGTTTTGAAAGCTTCTTTCCGCTGTAGCTGTTGTGACAGGTATGGTTAAATAAAGCTGCAAAGGTGTAGTTAAGTCTGGAAGGCAACTCATAAGGCAGCTGTTTTCTTCAACCAGTAAATTCATCATTTCTCGAATTCTTTTCTTGTGTACAATTTCTTTGGCCATCAGAGCTTTGAAGGATATTACTTGGTCAGGCAGTGATGTGGAAAGGTCACCAGGATACACATTTACCAGAGCCTTACTTTTCTCCACTATTGTCTCTTGTGAGAAGTTTACTAAATTCTGAGGCGTCAGGAATGAAAACCTATCATCAATGCAACGCAATCCTTCGAATCTCATTTGTAGCTGAGCTATTACAATATCTAGTGTTGCATTGAAAACTTTTACTTCAAATGATTTCACTGGGTCGTCAATTCTATGGTCAACTGATAATTCAACAAAGAAGCGTTTTACAACTCGTTTACGCTTATTTTTCATGTTACAAGTTATGTCCCATGACTGGGCAAACTGGGGCCCCCCATGAGGGTCAGGGCCCCCCCGCGCCGCGGGGTCTGCGGGGGCCTTATCGCCGCCACTGTTTATACGTAGTGATGCACTCAATAAGATTCAGTGAACCTGTTCAATCAATCAACCACAACACTTTCAAGTTTTTAAACATTTTAATTGGATCTCCAATTAACGGGACAGTATAGTGCGTGAACTGGGTGTGAAATCATTTGTAAATTTTATTAATTTGTTGTAAAATTGTCAGCTCAGAGGCTGACATGTATCTTAGGCAGTTCAACATTCAAACGTATAATTCCCTCTTATTTCAGTATATGTGTTTCATTACAGCTTTTAAGTCATTCATTCAATTTGTAATTTCTCGGTTTCAATTTACTGTTCATTTTATATATATATTTTCTAAATTTTTAAATTCAGTTTGGTTCATATGGTATAGAAATTTCTGGGGTAGTTAAGTGGATTCACAAGTTTAATCCTGAATGGGTGCATGTCCATGCAGTGTTGAACAAGTGTTGAGACAGGTTGAATTATGCACCGACTGGCAAACGAACATGTCGGTCTCTGGGCCAAAAGTACTTTTTAAAAGGGTTATAAAATTCATGACATATTTCTATTTTCACAACTTAACCATATTTCTATATATATAAATTCTATTAATTAATTATAATAACTGGGGTGTTAATTGTTTTCTAACTTTTTATTTCTCCAAGTATAAGTGTGAATTTATACTCCTGTATGGCCGCATTTTATAATAGTATTAGGCACTTGGCCAAATTTTAGAATTTATTATGTCCTGGGGACTACTGGAGTTGCATAAGCATAATCTAAAACACATGTCATGTGTTAGGCACAAATTAAGTATTGTAATCCTAACATGGATTTCCATAAAAGAATTAATAATGTACCTCATGGGGGTAAGAAAAGGGCGTGGCAAGAGATCTCTATATAATTGTATTGTATTGTGGAACATGTGATGTATTGTATATTTGTGTGTGTATTTTGTGGGGTTATATGTATTGTACATTTAGGTGTATTTTTGGGGGAGTTTAGATATAGGGTTTTTAGAAAAGAAAGATGAAACATAGGGTTATATATCCTTTTAATTTTGATGACATTAATTTATTCTATCTCAATTAATTTTTGCTGAATATTTCTTATAAGAAAGTAATTTATTTTAATTAACTTTAATAACAAGTATGTGGATTTGTCACTATTTAATTTTAATTAATTTGTTTGAGGATTTGTTATTCTAATTTGTATTATCAAGAAGTCTATAAAAATTATCTCCATTAAGTTCAATGGATCATTTTAAAAAGAACATAGAAAATAAATGTTATATTATTAATATTTTACAGGAAACTTTATTTAAAGAATAGTAATGATTTTAAATTTTAATTCATTTTAAAGAGAGATAGCA